>OX104063.1:267692372-268059936 GCA_944474145.2 Dicrocoelium dendriticum | reverse complement strand
CCTCCAGAACCCAGCACGTAAGCGAAACCTCCCCGAGCGAATGTTTTCGCCCGTTTCCTCTCCCTGTAGTTATAAAATACTTTGTTTTGCCTAAGGTAGTGTACTTCTACCTGCTGTTTATGAAATGCTTTAAAATGGCCCAACCGTAAACACGTAAAATGACTCGCAGTCCTTGAGAGATGCTTTTAAGAAAAGACGGTTTTCCCAAGCTCATTGGTTTTTCTAAGTTTTTGGTCATTTACCTTAGTTCTTGTAAGATATAAGCGTCAAAGTTCTTTGGTTGGAAAATTCACCAGTCCTTAGACCAAATTATTTAAAGCAATGAAAGTTCGTCCACCTGAAATAAACACAAGTACGAGCATACTTTTTCGTCGGTTATTCCTCATACATATTTTTCTAATCCGCATTAGAGGCAGTATAGAAGTAAACAATTGTTGTGTATTAATTTGGTGTCATTTTGCACAAATTTATTCACTCTTCATGGTTTACATTCCTGTTATTCTTAGTGTTGCAGTAAAGCAAGTGTGTATGTTACGCCAGATCATCAAGCCGTCCTAAATGCATAAAGCGATATCTTGAATGGTTTTAGATAAATTATATTGTTGGGTCAATTACCATCTTTGTTTTGACAATTAGATGGCTTCAGGTTTCCTGAGCTTAAAAAATGCATATATTTCAAGGGTGCGCAGAGTTATCATTATCCGAAACTCATACTTGGCAAAGTAAAATTGATGACAAGCGTAAAGGTGCATGGCGTGAGACAAGTTACAATTTTGACTACATCAAACTCATTTGCCGTTGCTAGAATGGCTTCCAAATCGGTTGGAAATCGTGTCACCTGTTGGGCCAAATAATGCGCTTGCCACTAAGATGTCAAAAACACACGCCGTGGTACCAGGTCTAGAAAATTGCTGGTTACCGAAGGTAAACCTTGAAACATTTATTTAACATGATAGATACATAATTTGTTCCAGCTGCTTTGCAATTTCTGAAATATTAACCATTTGTTAAGGTAAGATACTCGGATTCTGAAACGATGGGATTGACACAAGCACTGCCAAGTGTATTAAGTGAAATAGGAAGTATGGTAGACACTCAACCGATCACCAGAAACACTACGATTAGGCTTTTTAATAACTGTCGAACGTTGTAACAATAATTTGGTCCATAAGTGTTATATTGATCAAAAAATCATTAGCGCATTCTTGTGCATTTAAGCAAGTTCAGCCACTTCACTCTGGTCGGTTGGACAAACTGGTTAGTTTCATGTTCAGACGACAATCTTACCTGCTTTTGACAGCTTAACAAACGCGTTCCTTTCTGTTACACAGGTCAATCGTGTAAGTTTGTTAAAATATAAAGCATATGGCTTTTATGGCAGATGCATGGAATAGAAAAGTTTTGTCTGAATTACTTTATTATTATCAAGGAGTGATGAGCAAGAAAATGGTTGATAGAGCCTTACAGACCACATTTACCCTATTGTGGAAGTTATAATTCCGATAAGTAAAATTATCACATTTAAACGATTATATAAAACCTAAACGAAATCAATATTTTAGGGAAAATCATATTACTCACCTCTAATGGTGCTTCTAATCCGGCGAACCATGTCTGAAGAGAAAAATGAGGCAGAAAGCCATTGGTTTGTAAGAAGCTGTAGCCTGCGGTGCCAATGAATTATTCAAATAAGTAAAATATTGAAAACATATAGCCGCTCGAACATGTTTGATTAAAGTATTTATGCTACGATTTTACATAGCTATTGAATTAGCGAATGATGCTGTAAAATAAATATTTTACAAGGAGGTGTGTCTGTTCATTTTATCAAGAGACCTTAGTACAGAGCCAAAGATCCTTGTCGTTATATCAGCATCTAACCATTTCTAATCGCTTAAACAAATGCAGATATCCGAACTTAACTTTAGGATAACTCAAATAGGTTATTTATGAGTGAGTTGCTCAGCTATGTATAGGCACCAACGCTCACATTGCTTAGGGATGAAATATAAAATCTAGCCATGGATTTCCGTAGGGTAGCCTGACACATATTATAATTCCGTGTGTCGATGATTATGAACTCTGAAAGAATACTTATATAAACACATTACACTCTCACGGCACGTCGCATAACAGATCGTATAAACGCCCGGTTTGTTACGGATTTACACTGCTGATAAACCATTTTGATTGCCTAAAAGTTCCAATAAAGCTGGCACTGAAATATTTGCTTGTTTGAGAAAAAACCATGTGATCAAACAGTACTAACATGTGAGACCAACAATGGATAATTAGACAGGCACTCCATTACGATTAATTTCGTTTGATACGCTTTAATTCAGTTGCTGAATATTTTGTACATAACGTGGAATGAAATGGCTTTTTGACGTTCCTGTTCCATCCACCATTAGAGCATAATCTGCGGCGCAGTTTACGATCCGACACATTCACTACAATATTTTAAATATGAACTACACATTACGTTCATTCGTACCAAATCAAGTGATATTAGTTTTCACCGGCATTGCAATAACAGCTGCATTGAGGGTCTTGCAATCTGAAGGAATCCTAGTTACCATACCAAAAGAAAGATAAAACTAAATATTATTTTGCAATTGAGCTTGCGCTACGGTCTGTATGTGCTGCAATTATTAAAGTTAGATAAAATACACCAATATTTCACAGTATAATAGCTGTGTTTATATCTCAGTTAATATTTTTGAAATTATACTTAGTCAACTAGTGCGATAGTAATCATACGGTGGTCTGCATATAGAATACTCTGAAGGTATGAGCTCTTGGTTCACTGAAAACATGTGGAGTAAATTATGCGGACATCATAATGGTGATTGAATGCGTAGCTGTGTGTAGCCCACAAAAACCAGATTCACTAGAAATCTTTAGCTGCTGCACTCAAAGGCAAGTTGTTGTCAGCATTATTGAATTAAGGTCGTACGTAGATAAATTTCTTCCTTGGATTGCTCTGCTACATAGATGTGTTTGTTGCTCGTTCTGTATAGGGCATTCCAATTTGTCATTATCTCAGGGAGTTGAAGAATAGATTCCAGCAATTTTTCACATATATGCCTTGAGCAGCGGCCTCAAGGTACGGAGGCCCATTGTTCTCAAATACGCGAAGTCAACTAGGCAGTATGTCCATAATTTCAGCTTCCACTTGTTTGCTCACATACGCGGAATAGCAGTTTGGAAAATGAATTGGATTGTCAATTTTGAACTACACTTTATTTAGTTGGATTGTGACGCGATTTTGTTCCAATGGTCGGCAGTTCGCGGCCTGCTCTCTCCACCTGATTTTATGAAACGACATCGAAACGTGTTGTGGTTGTGCAGTCGTTTCGCACCGGCAAGACCAAATTTATCTCGCTTCTGCTACGGTCTTGGTGATCGCAGTGACCAAGATTAACTTCAATGTGCATCGCAGTCCAAGTTGAGATTGCGCATCGCCATACAATCAAGCAACAACTAAGCAAACATTGTGCCACCATATGTACAATATCCACTGTTACAATCGTTCCCCGTTTTGACCCAGTAGCCAAGAGATTGCGGCTATTGTTCAAAAGCTTGCGGGTTTGAAGCCTTCTAGCTACAGCTCTGCCGATGAAAAGATATAGAACGCGTCGTGGTTGTGCAATATATTTGAGCAGGCAACACCCGATTTCCATCTGACTAAAGGAAAAAGCAAAGTAAAATAGTGCATATCAGAAAGGGAATATTGTTTTATTTTCCTGAGAAGCGGGTGTTAATCAAAAACCCAGTCAAGAATATAAGAAGATTGCAAACCATGTGTTGGACCTTGGACACGCTTCTGTTAGCCTGGACTTCAAAAAGCTAACCGCATGTAAGAATGTGGTTTGCTCAGGTATAATCAGTATGGTAAAATGTATTCCTCTACCTAATGGTTTTATTTGTGCAATATCGGTGAGATGTGTAAGGTAACCTTATTCTAAGTTGTTTACCATCAACGTTTTGAAAATAATCCCCAAAACATGTTGATATTCTAAGCTGCAAAATCTTTTACATCAAATTAACGCAATTTCATTTCCTACAAGATTAATACACTTTTGTTTATAGTCCATATTTTCCCGCACTGCAAAGGTACTGCTTGACAGCTACACCAAAACGCAAGTTTAAATACAAAGCACTTAGTAGCAATCGGCACGGAGAAAGTCTGCAGTCTGTGACAAAAGATGAATCATCTAAACGAAATCATTATGAATTTTCCTAAATCCAAGCGTAAATTCAGTCAGAAGATCTAAGAGCATATAGGAACTTTGCTACATTGTAAATTAAAAGTCAGTTCCTAAATAAACATAATGTGCAACATTTTTTATTTTACGTTTGTGAAGTATAAGTTTGATCTCAACAAATTTTAACTTTTTGGCAACTATGTTTCTGCATATCGCGAAATAGACGTCTTAATATTTCAAAAGGATGATATCGCTTTTGATTTATAGACATAATTTTTATGCTCAGCTAAGCAAACTGAAAGAAAATGAGAAATGCCTTTTGCGCTTGAAACGAAATAACTTGCCATTTGCTTCCATATTTTGTCTGAGTAAATAGAGTTTGAATTATACTCAGCAAAATCTAAAGGAAGATTATAAGCAAAATAAAATATAGCACTTCGTTGGGAACTTCGCCCTCCTGAATACCTAAATGCAGGAATATAAACGAATTCAAAATCAATCCATGCTTCGTCGTGAAAGATGCGGCTGGGGAGCATGGAAATCGAATTGATGGGATGTAGGAAGTAGAATTGAATTGTTTTATCTAAATAACATTATATGCAGATGCTAGCATTTCGTATTATCTCATCAGTACCAATACAATAACAGGGAAATACTTTTATAGGTCTTACAGGGCACAGTCAAGCCAATCAAATTTATGGTTGTGGTCATTGTTGCTGGGATTAGGTGCACGGCAACCGCAGGTTGATAATTAATTGCTTTTGGACACACAAAGCTGGTCTAATTCGGCTTATCGCGACGGCCTCGGCACATCGTAAAAGGCGTGCATTGTTATGACTTATAAAGATCCGGAACGCTGATAAGGGATTAACCCGGTGACAAGTCGCTAAGATGTGTCTGCCTATGGAGGACGCTGGCGGCTTACGTGAGCACGTATCATCGGAGGTGGATTGAGTAACTTCGCGCTGAACCCAGTTTGGTAAGTGTTCCTTCAATCTGGAATCTAAAACCCGTTCGGTCCTGCTGATGTAACTGATACCGCAGTCCCACACGAATTGGCAGACACAATGTGATTTGGCGCCGACGGGTTGATCTTCCTTTACTGAAGGTAACGGCATCTTTCGGGATCTGTTGATTTTCATCGCTTCCGCAGCACAATATAAACGCTGAATGCCCGGGACAATGCGTTTGGTTATCCATCTCGCTGTATTGTCACCCTTGAATGGTAGCTCAATGTACACTTTCTTCTTAGGGGCTGTCAACACCATATCCATTGGCGGTCTAACTTGGCTATGTTTGTCTATGGATCGCTTTGGGTATCCATTATCCATAAGTGTTTTAGTGACCAGTTCAAATTCCTCAGACAGGCAGTCGTTGGAGCAGATACGTCTGGACTGAGTGAATAATGTTTTACTAGCGCACGCTTGTGTGCCATCGGTGAGAAGCTAGTGAAGTGTAGGTATTGGCCGGACCACGTTGGTTTCCGGTTTACAGATCGCTTATCCTTTATCCCTGCGACTCATGAGAATGTCTAGATACGGGAGACGGCCATTCGATTTGAATTCATAAGTCACCTTCAGGTTGACGTGAACATTATTAAGTTGGTCTACTAGTTGTACGATTTACATCTTCGCGGAACCAAAAACAAGGATTTCATCTACATATCGTTTATAATACGGCAGCTGAGAAATCTGTCCACTTAGTTTCCTATCAGGCATCAACATGAAAAAATCAGACAGTACCGGGCCCAACGGACTACCCATAGCTATTCCGTCAATTTGGCGATATGTAGTGTGCTGGAATCGGAAGGCGACATTCTCCGTGCAAAGTAACAGGGACTGTCTCAGGAGGTCGGCCGTGACTGGTAGACGAAAATTCTCTTCTATCAGGTGGCAAATGTAATCAACTGTCTCAAGCAAGGGGACATTAGTAAATAACGACTGGACTTCCACGGAGCACATAACCTTGTCGGCTAGGCTGATTTGTTCTAGATCTTCGATTATTTCAAAAGAGTCCTTAATGCTATGCAAATTGTATTGCTGCCTCAGTGGCGCAAGGATCCGTACTAACCAGCGAGCCAATTTGTGCTGCGGGGAATTTACCATGAACAAATTGGGTCTCAGTGGCATGCCTTGCTTGTGAGTTTTTGGTAACCCGTACGGCTGTGGTGTCGAGGAACTGCTTGGCTTCAGGTGCTTGGAGGTGGTTTGATCAATTACACGATGTAGCAGAAGCGTTTCAAGGTGTCGGGTTAAACGGGCTTCTACTTCCGTCAGACATTCTATCCTGTCGGTGGGTTGTAAATTGCTTTCGTCACCTAGAATGTTTAGCATATTTTCTACGTAATCACTCTTGTTCATGACAACTGCTCCTGAACATTTGTCCGGTTTTAGTACAACCACTCCCTTATTCCTCAGCTCTCGTAGTGCTTTTCAATGACGGCTTGTAAGCGCACAGTTTTCGTTTACCGGTACCATGAGGACTTCATAAGCAATGTCGGTCGCTTATTCCTAAAACAACTGACAGCATCAGGACTGGTTGAATAAACTTCAGCCATCTGGTCGAAAAAAATTCTCAAACTGTGCTTTGTACCTACTGTGCTGCGGAGGCGATGAAAATCAACAGATCCCGAAAGATGCCGTTACCTTCAGTAAAGGAAGATCAACCCGTCGGCGCCAAATCACATTGTGTCTGCCAATTCGTGTGGGACTGCGGTATCAGTTACATCAGCAGGACCGAACGGGTTTTAGATTCCAGATTGAAGGAACACTTACCAAACTGGGTTCAGCGCGAAGTTACTCAATCCACCTCCGATGATACGTGCTCACGTAAGCCGCCAGCGTCCTCCATAGGCAGACACATCTTAGCGACTTGTCACCGGGTTAATCCCTTATCAGCGTTCCGGATCTTTATAAGTCATAACAATGCACGCCTTTTACGATGTGCCGGGGAAACGATGTGAGGGTGACGAATACAATTAGCTAGTAGCACGCAAACGTGCATTCAGGACAAAGGGATTGTAGGGCGTCCATCAAACCGCTGATGACCAGCCATTGTGTGTGGGTGCTCGATGGACAGACACACGCACAAATGTCTAGACTGGTTGGAACACGAATTGAATTTGGTAAATCATAAGCAATGTAAGTGTAGCCAGAAGAAGTTCAATCCGATTCAATTCAGGAAGGTGCTTTATTTATGCATATGGGTGAATATTCAGTTTCTACACGCACACGCTTATGGCATATGAAAAAATAAAGCAGTATATACATGATTCTATTAGTAACTGGCATAAACTGTTTTATGTTTGCGATCCAAACTTCTTTGAAGCCTGAAAACAATAGGCGCCTGATAGCACAAAATGTGCCAGATATGGGCACACAGATGAATGGTAAGCCCTTGTGCTAAACTGGACAAATACTTTTGCCTGATTGGGGATTTTGAGAGAAAGACAATGCACCATTAATAAGATGCTTTTAACGGTAAGTTTTCTCGAAATAAGCCGTATACATTAATTTATGTAAGTGGACACAAGCATCTCAACAATTGTCTAGTTGAGAATTCCACTGCATCGATATAACTGTGTCAGTGACCTACTTAGGGAATGTGGGTGTTTCATTCAGAAACCAAGAAATCTATCGGTGGGGCGAAATGTCAGAAGGAATAAAACACATGCGCTGATAAATCTCAGAATTATATGGTTGAGAACAGAAGGAAATAACAAAAGAAAAGCGTAGCTTGAAAACTACTTGACCATTAAAAAATTCCATAATTACGGAGTTACACGGACTATGCAGGAATGTGTTACGAATAGGTATTTCACTGGCAAACTGGATTGCGAATTATTGCCATGTATGTGAAATTGCGAAGAATAAAATGGATCGAAATGTTGAGACCAACAATTGAGGTTATACACTGCCCTTAACTCGACATGCATTAATAAACTAAAATATTACCGCCATTTCAGGAAGGCAGTAAAGGCTCACATAGTAATTGTATTTTTAGTTTTTACATTAAGATAAATAGTTTAACTAATGCACTGTAACAAACAAAAGCATGTAATTTTGTTGGGTTTTACACTGGATAATGCTTTTAATAAGTATCGCAGCTGCCATACTGTATTATTTAATTCAACGTAGTATCTGAGGAGACAATTCTACCAAGCAGGTCCACTGAGTAAGAAATATAATAACGTTTGAGTCCTATATCTTAACACTTTCCCATCAACAATGCCGTTATCCGCATAAAGTTTGGTTAAATTTGGGTTCACGTTTATCTTGCTGGAAATCCTATGCGTCTATTGATATTGGGGTTAGGGTCGCAAGTTAAACTTGGCAGCACCTCTGCACTAATGAAGTCAAGGTACATGTGGCGTTGGAGCAGTTCATAGCAACTGCAGTTATCAGCATTAAAATGAATAGCTTTATGTAGCACCTTAGTTAGTCTGTTACCTTTGTACCAAGTTTTAATCTGGTTGCAAAGTTAGAGACATGCCAGCTTGGTGATTCATTTTTGTTGAATAAAGGCGATTGCAGCGTTCACTATACCCGGCAGTTATTACTGTTGCAATAAAGTATTACGCGGGCCATTTTATAACTTACCCATCAGTTCAAACAAGTCCAGAAGGAGAACGTCGCTTAAATGTAGGCAGGTACATCATATTAGTAATATTTATCGACCCATTCGTGAATTCAGCCTGACTGGTGAATTGTATAATTTATGTCATTAATAACGAAGTAACGACTGCTGTTGCACAATTGATCGCTTAATCCGAAAGAGGAAAGGCGGCTACGAGAGGTAAACTACAGTTACAGCCATTAGCAAGGTGCACTCTCTGGGAGAGAAAATAGTAGTCCTTATTGCTAATTTGCAGCGTTAGTGATGTGTAACAACACATATATAATACAATTGCTTGCATATATCTTAAGTAAAGTAGGAGGCTGTTTAAATCAGTGGACTGCTCGTTGTAAATATCGAGCACCCTGGTAAGCCGTAGAGTCGCGCAGGCGTAATCAATAAGGTCATTTATTATCCGAAGATTTTGCTGTCTACATAACCAAATTCAAAAACAGTTTGTTCTTTATTACAATATAAACCAACGTTTCTAAGTGAACTTTTCCCGTCATAACTAGCAAACCTAATGGCCCCTACAAACCATGTTCTGGCTTCAGAAAACATGAGGGTCACTTATCTGAGTGTGGTTACATAATATTGATTATTCTCCGTATTCTTGTTTGTAATGTAAAATGGTGTCATTATAAAATAAATACGCTTTGCACAGAAATATCTTCTCTTTTGTTTCTAAACTTGCTTCACAAAAGGAATTTGCTTTATAAAATTTCTTTGCTGAATTTTAGCATGCTCCTCTATGCAACTAATATGGCTGTGTCCAGCAAATAAACCTATTGGTTGAGAACAAATATACATTTAGGTCTTTGTGACTAAAAGCTTTCTAAACAATCCGACGGCAAGAATACTAAACAGCGCTACTCCAAGCGAGGTGGATCTATTAGCTGATATTTATAGTGAAGAATGCAATCCAAAACTAGAGGGGGCAAACTTTACCTAAGACCGCGCATTTTGCTGTGATTTATCATGCCCTGTCTAAGCTACCTAACTAGGTTTGGACGGCTTATACTCCCTACTAATGTGATAACTACACAAAGCACATAGTAATATAAATTTAAAAGATCAGTCCCAGTTAACACATCAAATTTACCAATTAATTTTTGTAGATGCACTTAAATCTGTAATGCGTTGCAACTAGCATGAATATTTATTACTGTTGAAGAACAAGGAAAGCATCACAGTGGCAGATTTTGCCCAAGGCGTCTTGGTATCACCTATGTTGACGAAATTATTGCACATATATTATATACAGTATATGCATTCCCAGTAGATATACAATATAAACGTCAAACAATCACCCTTGACAACCTTGATGCCGACATAGAATACGAAAATGAAGACAGCTTTGATTAACTGACAAATTTATTTAGCCTAGTTTATTCTAAATGACTGCGCGGATTACTTCTAATTACAAATAAATGTTCAGTTCAAATGCCGTATTACGGTTGACACCATCTCTGACGATTAGAAATTCATATGAATAATTTCATTTTCAAAGTAATAATCTCAAGACGGTGGTTCAATATCATGTGCACCGATATATTCAAATTCTTTGAAAAACTAACCTTGCTTCAGCATTACACAAGAACATATGCAGATGATTCATGCCAGTTTGACTATAAACCAAACGGCTACAAGCCGGATTTTTTAACGGATTTAGTACACTTGACATCCTCTGCATAAAATCACAACGCAGATCCTTGTGACACTGTGTTCTTGGTTAATAAAATTGGCAAAACACTTCGAAACCTTGAGCGTAACACACAGCCACCGGTTGTTCGAGTTCAACAAATGGACGGATCAATTATCCCCGAGATGAGCCAAAATGCAACGCCGGCGTAACTGAGGTGCTATTGAATAATAACAACAAATTCAAAAAGTGACAAACCTTAAACGGTTTGTATAACAAGCAAGCAATAGAAACTTTAGTAGACACCACGGAAAACCGATCAAAAATCCAAGCAAAGATAAGCACAAAATGTCCGGATTTCTGACAACTAATCCCGCTCACTGTTTGCATCTTCAGCGAAACCGGATTTATTTCAATACCAGCATCTCGCAGTAGATAGTCCTGAACCGGACGGACGTAGGAGCCGCTGTCAAGTAAAACGTATGTTTCAACAGAAAGCAAGTGTCCTTCTAGCCGCACTGGTACAATTCCCAGAGCAATTTTTCCGGCATCGGCAGAGACAGCGTGGCACCTGATAGGGTCCTTGGGCGGAGAGTCAGATACGCCTACCGCTTGTCTTGGCCTTCGATCTGTGTGTAACAGAGTGTGGTGGTTACCCTTACAAATGGCTCGCCCGCATCCCTTAATCCCATGACAAGCTACATCTCGGTGACCGAAATTGAGACATAGATAGCATCCGCCCTTAGTTCTGATGAGCTCCAAATGAACGGGAACCTCAGACGCCAGGAACCTTGGGCACGATTCCGTCCTATGTACATCGTCAGAAACTGTACAGACATTTCGGCTGGACTGATCAGCAACAGTATACAAGGCGACATTGTACTCCATTTCTTTATCCTTCGCTCTGGATGGTCGCACGTTAATTTGATTTCTCAAAGCGCTGCAGTTGGCTATTTGTCATAATCTGCCACGGGCAACTCGGGCTTCGGCAGCTACAAACTCAGCAAGATCTCTGAAGAGAACCTATCGTCCCTCTTGAACGATTACGTTTGCTGCCCTTGCCCACCTTGATTGCAAGCTACCCGGCAGGGCACGAACCAGCCGCTCGATGGTGGTCACAGAGTTTAAATCTGCTGTGAAGTTCATCTGCGACAGCGCAACATAGCAATTCTCCATCTTTAGCGACAAACGAGACAACGCATATTGGTCCTTAGGTAACAATCTTAACCCGGAGAATAAGCAGTCAATCAATGACCGGGCTACTTTGTGAGACAAGCCGAAGAGTTCACTAAGTATGTTTCGAACCCTCTCGTAAGCCTGTTCTGGGGACAAAATAACACACTCACTGATAGCCTCTTTAGCCCGGCCCTTACAATAATAAATCAAATACAATAAACGCTGACCACGGTCACTGACGCTATCCTCGACGAAGTACTCAAACTGTTTCACAAAATTCCAATAAGTAGCCGGGTTGCCATCAAAAATTTCAACCTTGGCCTTAGAAATTTTTAAAAATGGTCTACAAGGCACCTGTGACTGGCTTGCAAAAGGCTTTTGGATCTCCTCAATCGGCACGCCATTTCCACAATCCTTTATGAATCGGTTTACCTGCTTACGTTTAGCAGGGAAGAGTCGCTCAACGTCATCTAACTCCTCCCCGCCGTCTAGCTGCAGTTTCACTATCTCAAGCTCAGTTTCAGCTTTTATTTTCTTGAGTTCCGCTAGCTTAAGAGCCCTTAACGCCTTATGCAAAATTCTGCTGGATTTATTTAAACCCTATAGTGCGATCCAGAAGCAGAAGTGGCATCATCAACAATGGGAACATGTTCAACTTGCCGCGGGTCTTCAACAGAAGTCAGGATATTCGCCGATCTCCTCGTCAAAGGCATGTCAGAATCCAAACGGTGATTCAATCCAGTCGTCGCGATCCGAGTATTGGTCAAACCGGGCTCACCAAATCAAATCGTTTGAGCACTGTAATCGGCAAGACGCTTCGAAACCTTGAGCGTAACACACAGCCACCGGCTGTTCGAGTTCAACAAATGGACGGAGATGAGCCAAAATTTAACGCCGGTGTAACTGAGGTGCTATTGAATAATAACAACAAATTCCAACATTGACAAACCTCAAACGGTTTCCTTATACAAGAAAGCAATAGAAACTTCAGTAGATACCACGGAAAACCGATAAAAAATCCAAACAAAGATAAGCACAAAATGCAAACAAGTGCGCGAAGGCGTAACCGAGCAGCACCGCTTCAAAGCAAGCCAATACACAAATTGATTGCTTTCTCTTATGGATACGTGCCAAGCAGTCAAAATCGCATGATATGTCAATGACTGATAGGGCAAATACACCAATAGCATAGCTTGGAAGATCGATTAGCTTTGAAGATTGACATTTTTGGAACAACTGATTGGCAGAGTGTCTGTAATGCGCAGGATATGGTGAGGATGCCTGTGATATCTGCGATGGGACATCGGTAACTAGCATATCAAATGATGAAGGGTGTAAAAGCGAAATGAGTTAGGCGGGTTCGGGTGACCATAGTTGTTGGGCTGGAGGAGCAACGTCGAATGGTTTATCAAGGTTCAAGGGGTAGGTAAAACAAGCAGCCGGGGTTCTAGCACATTCGAAGGGAAATGGGCTGTCCATAATAAGGAGTTGTAGGGAAACTGTGTGGTGAAAGTTCCAAACGACAGGACAAATTGATCTCTCTGATACTGTTAATAAAGTGCGTCCTGCACATCATTAGGTCAAGATGAGATGCAAACAACTGAGTGCAGCACGATTAAATACCAGTTTACAAAGCGTTTTGTTCTCCTTAGTTAAGCTGGATAAATTTGTACATTCACACTGCTTCGACCGCGGGTTTTATTTGCACTGGATTTGTTTTATATGGATAAACCTCATATAGATTCGATTTTATTAGGTAAATTAAGCCGATTAATTCTTATGTGACTTATGCGCAGTGTCGCTGCATTTGCTTCTCAATGATCCTGATGACATTCTGCTCTGATTGTTTTCCAACTTTCTTACTAGGAACGTTTCTAAATATTGAGGGGCGACATTATTTTTTATTCGTGCATAAAAACGACGAGTTCTGTTGAGTAAATTGCCAACATAACGTGGGCAAATACATAACCAACAAGACATCATGCTGTCAAAATTTCAATGTATTTTCATTTTAAAATCTATATTGCTGTATTCATATTTTTGGAAACATGCACAGTGTTATAAAGATGGACCTTTACGCTCTCATTGTTAGAACGCTTTCGGCACTACATGACGATTGATTTAATGTGTGAGCTCATGCATTTTGTTTTCCTGGTTTTACATTTTTTCAACAATCTTCCAGGGTCACACCCATCAATAGTACAAATTGTTTATAAGCGATTTAACGAAATTCCCAACTAGTATTGATTGTCCAAACAATCAATAAATAAATTTAAGTCGCTTGTAAACATTTTAAAGTATTACTTTCAACCAATGTAGATGAATCTAGCAAATGCGTAATCTATTTTATGTACACGCTCATAATACGGAGTCTCATTTTCTCTAGCTCCAGCACACCAAAACTCAACACTGCAGAATTTGAAACGACTAATTTTTTACGCAACGGAAATAAAAATTCTGATGCGCTACTAATTTGCTTTAGTGCTACGCTGAAGTATTTGTACATAAATTAATTATTTTTATTTCAATCCAGTTATTGTAAGTTATATTTCATTCCCATTATTATCGTAAAATGCACAAGTGGTACGAATCCCGATGCATAAAGTTTACATTGATTACCCGAATTTAATTTTCCAATTCCCTGTTTATTGCCAGATTCATTAAAGCTTGCCGTAGGAACACTACGACATTGTTTCTGCATTTTAACTTTTTATTCTAACCGACAGAGAACTTGCTTAATTGTGGTATAAGTATGTAGAAATACCTTCAATTAACGATTTACTCGATGCGTACGCTTAGACACCAGGTCTAATGAGGATGTAGAGCGGATACCCGGCATTTAATGCTGCCAAAAAAGACGCATGCTCTTTTAGCCTTCTTGTTCTTATGTTGATCTGCTAAATTTTGGTGTGTTCTTGTGAGGAAACAGTTACATTGGTTTAGATACATAACACATGAAGGGGTATTTGGATCCGCCGCAAAATGAACATTGCCAAACCAATGATAAATTATTTCCGTTTTGCCTTGATCCTGCCTCATATTCTCGTGAAATAACAATGTTTTAAATGAATGGACAGCCACATACATATCCTGTTGAATTTAAAATCTACCTACACTAGCTAACAAGTTAGATTTTCCCAACTATTCATTAACATTTTTTTCTTCGCACCAAATATATTGGTAGCTGCACACGCGGCGCTGAACGCGGAGATATTGATATCACTTTATTCAGTAAAATTATTAATCGTCTAAATGAGACTACGACCAGTTTGTCTTAATCACACATTGCGTCCTGTTCCAGAATAACAAACTAAACTGGACGGCAAAATAATGGTTTAGAAAGAGACACAGTTAATTAGTCAATCTATGTTGTTTGCGTTCTTAATCTATTCCACGAATACATTTGTCTGTGCAACGATTTTTAGGTAATTGAAATATTTCAATTTTATGAACGTACATGCATTCCCAGCGACAGCTGAAGCATTAGGCTCACAAGTAAAGCACTTTTTCTACGTCCTTATATTTGTTTGACATGTGTAAAGCGGTTGTATTCTTATTATTCAAAGGCACAAAATACTGACATAACACTGTTTATTATGGCACGGATTATGGATTAAAATATGGACTTTCAGCGTTGAAGAAATGTCGCAATTATTTTGTTTCTTTATTTGAACCTGCGTATCGATAAGTTAGACTTTGTTTGTGAGATGCTAAAAATAACCCATAACCTGCTTGGACAAGAAACAATGAATAAAACATTTCAAATCCCATTCAAGCAACAAGAGTAGGGTTAAGCTATGTAGGTCAGGTGGTTGCGAACAACATTCATCTCCGTAGGTTTTCGCATGGAGTTTACCAAAAATCACTCTATAATTCAATCAGATGCCAAACAAAATTGTGAATGATATATTAAGAAACGTGATGTATCAAAAAGTACTTAAAGCATGAGCATTAATCCACTGAGAGCGATTCTCGCTGCGCTTATAATGGTTAGAAAGCACTCCCATCCGTTTCTTATGCAGATCCACACCTGGTAAACCATATCCAGTTTAACTTTTAAGGTACATAAAATACATGGTAAATTGGTCGAAATTTTTAATTGAAGCGTCTATAGTCTTAATGTGGCCAAGCGTTGTTCATTGTGCTCTGATTACGACACCATGATGTTTCGCTAAATTTCAAAATTATATGTTGTATAAGGCATTTTTAAAGAATATAGGGAATTGAAACAATGGAAGGTCAATGTAGGCACGAGTAATTGATTCCATGATAAATCGGACGTTCTCGCACCGAACACAGTTGACCACAAAATCCTAATCCTTTGTTATTCGAATAAGTCACATTCTGTATTATTTTGCCACGTCCATCCTAACTAGAATTAGGTCGACGAGTTAAGACTACCATGGGAAAGGCCCCATTTTCTATGGAAATTATTCAACAACAACGCGTTGACCGGTACTTGGATAGTTAGTACTATTAGTGCGGATTACATTCAAACTATCTCAATTGATGTAATTTAAAGCTTCACCTATAACTTAAGAAGTAAATTGGATTCCCAACATCAACGTAAGTTAAATTTCGTGTATTGAAGCACCTTTCCTTTCAACTGTGCGTGCAGTAAATTTAAACGACTTTAAGTAACATCTCATTGTTCCTGCCTTTTAGTTGTTCTGTGCTTACATCGCAGATTGAATACAAATGTGCGACTGAAAGCCACCTTTTCAACGATTTACCTGATTCTGTTTGTTTGAAAGAAATCCAAAGAATAGAGGATATAGTTCATCTTAGGTTTTATACTACTACACTAATAGCCTTTGCATAAGAAGTGAATGAATCCGCCTGGAGATTTATCAATATAAAATAACCGCTTTAATTCTCTAGACGGCAGTCCTGACAAAAAGGTATCAACGTTTTCAATTACTTGTGGTATCAGTTTGATCATTCGCTTAATGAAGTACTCGATTTTGCTAGGTCCTTCAATGTCTTATTTAACGATATCAGTAATTAGGTTATATGAACAATCTCTCTGTTCTTGCAAGTCAAGCATTGGTATAATACGGTTAAAAACGCTACAGATTGACAGCCACCATTTAATGGTACTTTGAATTACTTAAGTTAAAAAGTGACAGTTAACTTAAAGGAAAACGAGCGTTCATAGACTCGCAATATTACTAAAGTCAACCCACAGGTAGATCCGTTTAACTAGATTTCTTCCGGTTGAAGTGCATAATGTTGTTCCGCATCTTATCGTCACTCGGTTTTACACCTCAAAGCAAGTGATGCCGTGAGATAATTAGAAATTGATTCGTTTAACAAATATGAAGAACGTAGGCGCATATACACAAAAGTCACAATAACGTTCCACGTCGGATAAGTTCAAAGGAAAATATTACAGCAGCACTCCAGCCTACTGCATTAGGTAGTCGATCTCATCTGATGGTGGTCGGCAATCATGATACTAGCTAGATATTATAGACTGAGATACGCCAAGATGGACGTCCCGTAGTAGAAGATAACTTCCGGTGTGCTCCCCTATAGCTTTTACACCTAAATGGAAAGGCTATTTTGAAATCTATCACAAATGTTCTTGACTGTTCTCTCTGGGTTTCACAGTGCGACCAGCTCACCGTTTAGCCAGGGAGGCCGAGCATAAAATGCGCAAAATTCAGGGGAATCAAAATAATTGAACATTTAGAAGAAATTGGATGCCTTTAATTATCCTAATTCTCTCCTTACGAGACCAAACCTTGGAAAACATCGCAAGTTTTGGTTTCCGTTCGCTGTGAGGTCGCCAGTGAAACAAGATGGCCTTTTAGCCAGGGATGTCAGGCATGTAGTACTAACATACATTGGGGAATCAAATGCATAGAAAATTTGGGAAAATGGAGACCAATAGACAACCGAAATCTTTCTTTAAGAGACCATAATTGTAGTTAGCCTTTTTAGACGCCGTCATGAACTGCACCGAACACCCAAGATCGTCTTGTATCAACACCAGAAGGTCACAATCACATAACGCAATTTCAATAAGTGGTCTCCAATTTTTTACACGTAAGTTTGCTTGCAGCGCATACTTATAGTCATATTCATGTCTGCGGTTAACGGAAATAGATTTGCTTATGAGCAGGAAAACGTGGGATAATGTCTCCTTACAGTAGCCCATTCAAATCCTAACATTCCGTCGACCGCAATATAAAGATATCATTAATTTCGACTCGAAATTAATTTCGACTCGGTCGGCCGGTGGCCGAGTGGTCGGCACGTTTGCTTTCCAACCATAAGGTCACTGGTTCGAATCCGCGTAGGGGTGGGCGTCCTCGCGGTATACTCAGCCCGCGAGCGACTGGTGGTGGTCGCGCGGCAGCGAAGCGCCGTTACGGCGTATAAGCTGACACATTTCATTTCATTTTCATTTCAATTTCGACTCGATATCGCGCACAAGTCGCTCATGAAGACCACACCTAAAGCCGACTCACTATGATCTGCTAACAAAATAATAATTCCGAATGTGAAACCGAAGCAGAAGAATAAAATTTCTAAACACACCAAGGTACAAGATCTGTAGTTCCATACATTTTGCTTTACTGGCATAAAGCAGTGATCCAAGCGATAGAACATAAAAGAAAAGATTACGTAGATAACATCATTACCGGTCCTAATATCGGTTACTGGGGATTAAATGCGAAGCGCAATTTATAGTCTAGCAGTACATGACCGATGCCAACGGAATCCGTGTTGCTCCGTTGCTAATGTTGTATTATATTCCAGCTAGCCCATTAGATCATCGGCTGTGATAGACTTCGCCAAAATTTAAGAGCACCGAAATTTTTGCCACTGAAATATAGTTGTCTGGATATGAACAGCAACCGCATAGTAAATTCCCAGTAATGTTATAAATTCTCCACATGATTGGAACTTGTTGTTTAAAAGAGGAAACATGAAAACAACGGGATAACTGCTCAGATATCCTCGTAGCTGCCAGCTTCAGTGGTTTTGGAGGAACATTGTCAACAATGTAGGAATCTGAATGTGTACGCTAGCCGCAATTTCAAAGCCTTAGCTGAACCATAGTTTTGGTGTTAATTGTTAGCATATGGGAGAATGCGGCAGGTATGTGACACGTCATGGTGTCACATCGGACTAATAGGGTATATTCCAGCCGTAAAACTTGGACCGCAGCCATAACTGTTTGAGCGCATTCATTTGCAGGAAGGTGTGTGACAACACCACGCCTCACCCACGGGAAGCTGTTTAAATGTTTATACTGAAGGCTGTTGTTAGCAAAGCTTTTCGCTAATACCTGCTGGTGTATAAATGTGTCTTCACTAACAACTGTGGTACAGCAATTAGCTTCAACATGTGGCTGATCCCGTATTCTTTTCTTGGGTTTGCTCTGTACACAAGTCACATTTGCGCTGTCAACGCCAAGAGCCTATCTGATCTGCCCCCAATGAATGATGGCACCATTGCAGGTTGATGTAGCATGTCTGGCGATGAAGATTTAATCAAATCATCAAACCTGAAGCAGACCCTATCAAAGCAATAGCGATGGAACCGTTTTCTGACTACTGGCAGATGCCAAATGTGGAATAGTCTGTAATTATTCGAAGCAGGTCGCATATTTGTGGTGGATAATCCTCAAAGCAAACGCAGCCATAAATTAGTGTTACTTGCTTGAACATGCACAGGGAGCTGCCCCTTTTTGTTTTAGCTTACAAAATCTTCATTTATAAGTACTAGTTCAATTACTGATGTTCTCCTGGCCTGAACCTGGTGAGCGTAGTAAATTCGCCAAAGAGTGGATTGCTAGCCGTAAGATCTTGCACTTTTACCTAAGATAGTTGGTTGGACAATGTAGGAAGTTCCAGACTGCCAAATATGCTTTTGCCTGCTAAGAAAACATAACTGTATCGACGTCTTCAACCATTCCATAAGACTAATTTTCACACATACTTAATCTCTGTTAAGGATATACGGGACGTGGTATGCAATTGCTAAAATACAAGTTTCTCTGCCTCCCAGTAGAGGCTGCACCGGAATGAATACATGCTCAGCGTTTACGAACTTGTTACGATTTGCACTGATTTTCACTAAGTCAGTATATACGAAACCTGCACAACATTGGTGGGGCAATTTTCCAAAGAAGAGACAATGTGTCGCGACTTTAAAATCATTAATCAATGAGTACAACCAAGAGTTCGCTACGAATACAAAGTGAAACGTTTAGTGTATCTAACAAATGCACAGATCTTCAAGTTTGCTGTGGAAGGCTTATGTTCAATATAGCTGAATAAATGTTGCTCTGTTTTCATTAGTGATCCAGGCGACTGTGTCATGGGTTCAGTGTTTCGCTGACGGGTGATAGGTAGTTTGCAAATCAGTTTTTGTTATGTGCCCTAACGAAATCATTTGGGTCTGATCCAGGAATCCATCTATCGTTGCACCTATTTTTGCTTGCGTCATATTGGGTCTATTCGCCAGTTCTGTCGGCTGGTAGAGTGAAGTTATCCGAACTGTTGTCAATAAATTGTCCAACTAATTGTTTGCGCTGGTGTAGTTGCTTAGGCAGGAATTAATTGTTCACTTGGTCGTTAGGTAGGCTGCATCCTCAAACAGCATTGTATAAATTAAGCTGGTTTGAAGCGCCACTGTCAAAATTACCGAGCTGCATCTTTTTAGATTGATCTAGGTAGCTTCGGGATCAACTGCGCTAAGGCATCTTCCAAAGCCAGTTTCTTGCAAATGTAGTACATCTGCTTCCGTCGGGGATGGTCTTTTCGGACACATAATTTCATTATCCTCCAGAACACCATGTTAAAGTATGGTATTGATTATGTATTCCTTGCGATCTTTTTCAAAGTCGAGCATCACAAGCATTTGTCTTCCACACGCATTATGCGAAGAGACGAGCTTGAATCATGACTCTTACCGGAGGTAAGCCATTGATAAAAGAACTGCTTCCGCTTCAACGGCAGTTTTCATTAGATCCAGCGGTGATTTCGTTTTATCGTTATGATCTAAGTTTGGGTGACGGGTGATCCGCGTCAAGTTGATGGGCTGCAGACATCGCGTACGGCGTCAAACATGAAGGTACACTAATACATGTCATCGAGTTGTTCGCCATTTATGCATTTGACGTCGACCTTGTAAGATTGATGTATATTACCGAATCCGAGGTGAGTTCGACCACCCAGCTAGTCTGTACATAACCAGACGAATGTATTAAAGTCATCCAAGCAGTAATGGTTTTCACTTCTGCTTTTGATTCGGATTGCTTGGATATTTTTGTGACCTAATTAAAGTTAACATCAATGCGCTGCAAGTTTGTTCCGATTCACAATGCCCGAGTGAGTTGTTACACTTTAACATTAACGCTCATTCATTCGCAAAGAAATAACCACTTATAAATCTAGCATTTTCGTTCACGTTATACGCGTCTATATTGCACATTGAACTTGACAGTTTTAGCCTATTTTTCACATTAATGTTTTGTGTAACAATGGATTTCCACTGGTCGTTGTATTTTATTACATAACCTGTTTGCTAAGGGTGACGTTCCTCTAATTTAGTTTTTTATTTAAAGCAACAAACAAATCCTGGTAAATGCATTCATTGCTTAAATGATAGCTTGCATATGCAAGCATAAACTTTGTTAAGCTAATGTATGCCTTAACGACATAAAGCATATTCACCACTGCTAACATTGGCATTTTGTTAGAACACAAAACAATATATATATATTCATAAATAGTAAACAATAATTAAATTGGTACGGACGCAAACAAAATAATTAGGTGTGAGCTTGTCATTATGTTAAGTGCACGTCTTCTGGATGGATGTGATTAAAAATATAGGGAAAAAGGTAATAAGTGAGCAATTGTTTAGGAGAACACAAAACTTTGGATTTCAATCATGCAAAATGAATACGGGCATTACTAAATTATTCGAAGGGTAATGAAATTAAAGTTCTTGGCTCGATTGGGGCGCATAATACTAGCGTTTTCGACATGAAACATCCTTTTTTTGCATACCATCCATTCAAACAAAACTTGACTTGAATAAATGGTAACTAAATTTTAGAGAATTTTCTTAACTGCAAATCAAATGAAACATGGAACGAATTTATAAATAATGCAGAACATAATCATGATAACTCCCGTGAAATCACATAATTGATTATCTTTGCATACCCAAAATGTTATAATGGTAAACCAGGCTGGAATTGGTAGGGAAAATAGGAAATGAAATTTATTAGTTTGTAAAGTAAACAGAAGCGGGTTGACAGTTCAGCACACAGCGAATGCAGTGTAGCGTATGGAATACTAACAGGAAAAGTATAAGTCGTCCATGAGATTGCTGAAGATATTATCAACTATTTGTACTCGATAAATCAGTCGAGTGTCCAAATACATTTGATGAGACTTAAAACACAAGTGCTATTTTTTCTAAAGAACCAGGTGACGCTTACAATGGTAAAGCAAATACAGTGTGTTAGACGGTAAGAATGTATCATTGGATTTATGAAGGCGAACTAGAATGGTATTCCATCCTTACGGAGCGTTCGGATAACCTTTGTAGAAAACCATAATCCTGTGATGTAATCCTCCCGAAAACGTATGTTTGGGTTCCTATGGTTTGGCTGCTCACCCTCAGGTATATGGTGACAATCAAAAAGAACCATACATTCGCAGTAGGTAGAATATGATATATACTTAGACAACAGGTGTAAGTATTTAGAAAACCAAGTAAAGCTTGACAAGGATCGCAATAAAACACATTTGTTTGAACGGTTGAAGCGAGGTTTAGCAATATGAAATAGTCTGACTAGTGGAATCCAATGATTCTTTCATCGCATAGTAATAAGATACCGTTCATCAATGAGTTAGATAGCAAAGTGCACCGCCTGTAAAATCACAATAGACAAAAGTGAGATTGATTCTCTCAACTAAAGGAAATAGGATGCATTTAGAAATGTAGTTTATATATGCATATCTGGATAACTACAGCACCGTTTGCAAAATAACTGGTTGGTGATAATTGCAATAGCAATGCTTCTGTGAGTATTGCATTAAAATAAACAGAAGGTGCTGCCAATGTGCTATGTCCTTATTGTTCAACCTACAATACTTAAAATAATACTCGTTGCACTCGCTCCGAATCAGGCAAGCTGCCACGGGGCGACTCACTCTAATGAAGATATATGATACCGCCAAGCATCGTGTTACATTCACAGGTTCCTAAATTCTGGAATCGTTAACAACCTATCCGACTGACTGAAAGCTACATGCTGATCCAGCGATAAAAATAAGGCGGAAAAATGCAGTGCATGGTAAAAGTAATATGACTAGCAATATACCTACCATATTTTCATTTTGATAAGAAATCGTTCTAGATAAAACCCAGTATACTTACTCAATGTAATAAATATGGAGACCAGTTTTATAGAAAAACCTGCTGAAATGATTTATGTCACCATAAATAAGTTTAACAGCTACAGCAGCTTTTGACGTTAACATATTGCAATATCAATAATCTTAAATGAACTTGCAATTTACAGTAAATTTGATAAAATAAGTATCAACAATTTGTTATCAAGGCCAGATGTACAACCAATAGATAGACATAAATTGCTTTCTTACCTGATAAATCGCCATATACGTAACAAGGTATACCAAGTTTAAAAGCAGTGTGTAACCCGGTGGTTGGCAAAAATTAATTGAGCAGTCGTCTTTCTCTACAAAATAAGGCAAGCAATTGCTGCCCCATCCACAATAAAAATAACATAGTTTGGTCAGAAGCCAATGAACAAGTTTGGAAACGTTCTTATAGTTCATCAGCAAGTATTTGTTAAGCCACATTTACAACGGCATTCTAGCGAAACTTATTGCATACGCTCGTCAGCAATACAGTGTTAAATGACCATGGTAAAAACACCATCACTCTAATTCTTTCAAATGACCGGTATAAGATGAGAATTCTCAGCCTTTTTGTTATTTTAACCTTTTCAGCATCGAACACACATATAAAGTATTCTATAATGCATAAAAATAGATGTAACCCTATCAAATGCACTTATTGTCGTTCTGCATTCTCTGCCATTTACTTAGCATTTATCCTATGCTATATAAACGATTCTACTTTTATGGCGCATAATGGCAGTCATTTAGGTAAAACGATCCACATAAACCCACTAACAGGAATACAAAGTACTATCAGGTTTGATATTCTATATAAAGTTTCACTTCAGTGCACAAATAAGAAAGATTATAAAAATATAAAGAAACTATATTTATCAAGTACAATTCGTGCTTAAGAGAGAACCCACTTATGAAGATAAATACATGGGTTTATTTTAAAATTTAACTCTGGATTACGCAGTAATATAAATGCAGGTTTAATTTTCAATCATCTTATTTGCCACTTGGTTTCTACAACATACAAATATACGTTGCTTAATCCGTTGTATATCACATCATAGGATATAGCTAACCATGATTTTGGTGAGTGATTTTGATGGCACAACATATAATCCTAATAAATTCCAGCGTCATATTCCTCTTATTACTGCAGTCGCATTGGACCATTGTTTCACAACTTTGGTACCCGATGGAATTGCCACTAAATTTGCGCCCGGTAAAATTAAAGCTTGCTTGATAACTCTTACAATCTAAGATTATAAATCAGCTTGAATATGATAACCAGCGTCATCAAGTAACATGTGGTTATATGTAGTGGTGAATTCACCAGAGATGTATCCGTTACAGTTTTACGCCGTCCATGCAATATCAATTGCGAGGTGTATAAAAATTTAATCTTGATTATTTGCTTGCTCACGACCAAACGATTTCTTTTTTCTTACATTCCGGAATCTACGTCAGCAATGGTTGTCATAAGCTTTCGCAAGCAAGTAACGTTCTGTCGAGACACTTGATGAATTAACTAAGGTTGTTTTAAATTGCCGCTCTTCATAATTGGTAAATCTGGTATATATCTTCTTTTCTGTAATAAGGTATAAAAGCACTACACTAGATGAATCTTGCCATTTGTGGCACTGTCTTTGTGAGGCAAATACATTGGTGTATATTTTTACGTCAACGAGTTAAGCTACATTATTTTGTATAATTTTGCATTTCCTTTTACTTGGATACTCCTATCGTTTCTGGTGGAATGTACACATTTTCTTTGCGAACCCTGTGCGGTATGATTCACAATGAGATAAACAAAGTCTACGAATATTCTTGTGATTGCATGGAGCGTGCTGTTTGTTAATCTTCACCAAAACCGTGCTTAATATAGCCTACAAAGTATCCATGTTATGCGTACTAACATAACCAATATCAAATAATACCTGAGAGAGAAATTAAATGGATAGTTTTACAATGCCATTGAATCCTAACATGGACGGCCATAGTTCCATGCTTTAGTCATACCACATTATTACATCTGTTGGCGCCCTTTGTAAAATTCATGTCATTCAGTTAGGTATGCTTGCACATGAAAAGCTTGCAAATAAAAATATCTTTTGGCCGCAAAATAATGAGTAAGCAAATGTGAAGAATTAAATTTAAAAGTTACAACACTGCTCTCATTTAAGTCCATATTATACTATATGTATTTGCAATGCATTGCCTAGTATTACGCAAATCCTTCCAACTGTATAATTATTAGCACATTCTAAGAATGCTTTTCTTATTTGACATTAGCCATAGAAGAATAATGTTGCATATTTTACAGCATTATTGTTTTAATTGTAAGAGGTCTTATAGGCATGTTATCGCTAGGGTAAAAGTAGATTCGTTGAAAAACTGTTTGCTAGACAAGGTTTAAAAACAATTAAGATTTAAATATTCATAGATATAAAAGGGTGCTTCAAGAGCCATACCGAAAATAACTTATGTCATATTCTTGTGCTTGGAAGTAAGCGTCCATATATCGTTCCCTATTTTTATTCTAACCCACCTTTCAATTTAATGATTTAAATATATGCTACTTTTGTCGAGGGCATTTTGTTACACATTGCGTCATTGTATTCATAACTCTGAATCTAGATAATATGCTATTGCTCATACTCGTTCATGCGCGTGCAAACTAAGTCTGGGCATCTTTTAATTGTTCTCCGCATTAAGAATTATAATAGGTTAATGAGTAGGTTACGCTATATCTTTCGCTTCAATGGCTATCATCATAATGTTGTGTCACAAAATATTGGTCGCAATTGTCGGGTCGCTTCTATTTGGTAAGATATGTCGTAGCCGGTTTGTAGAGCTGCTACATCAGAAATGCTTAACTTAACCCTAGAATTGTTACAATACTCCCCGTTATAATTTTGACTGATTCCTTATGCATCCACAAAATTGTGAGTGCTATGTGATATATATCCCAACCCGCTTCTTACCTGTCACCTGTAATCTGATGTTGACGATATTCTACTTGCATTGCTGCGGCTGACATAAACATGCCTGTCTCGAAAGCAATGCTCTCCAGAACCAAATTGTATTTTAGGTAATGTTGCTGTCAGCCGACAGCAGCAACTATCACAATCTAAAGCGTAGGTTAACTAGGTTATGTCGTCTCAGCAACGACGTACAATAAAGCCACAGACTTCGTGCTGATAAGCATTAAAATAAATAAATATTGCAACATCTTAATCAATGCAAATTGAGCAAAACGCTCTCGGACATTTGTAAGAATTTTGACGATATACCTACTATGACGCATGCATTAAATTTACTTAACCCAGGTAGTGTATAATTTGTTTAAACTCGCAGTGATATGGGAATTTCCTATAGATAAATTATTGCTGGGATAAATCGAAGCAAGCACAAAAGTTTGGCAATAAACTCGCTTATTTTGTGAGTATGACACGGCCGGATTTTAAAATGGATATTATGCTTATACTCATCTTAACTCCTTTGATATATTCGCCTAATCTAGTTAAGAATATTAACGTATTTGATTTCGTTATATAGAGAGAGGCGCAACTCGTCGATGGTCTGCTTAAGCTCGGCTTTCTTAATAGAATGTTTGCGCGGGGATTGAACCCTGCTTGTCAGCTAATTGTTCTGGTAGTTAACACCTTAATAATACTAGGACGATTACAATCAAAATCAAAATTCTTCCACAACTTCAATTCTTAACACGGTTTAAATAATTTGGTTGAAGATCGCGATCTAATTAATAACCGAAAGGTATCAATGTATACTGCGTCACCATCTTACCTAACCAGCTAGAATAAAGAGCTTTTTTTCAACGCAATGACGTCAATCTCATTTGGCAGATTATCTGTGCCTACACAAATTGCTGCGATCTGATCAACTATTATTCATTATGAGCCACATTTCCGCCTCCACGCACAGCCACCTTTTTGGTATTTATTGCTCTTCTGTACCATTTCTCAATTGCTTTTAGCTATAAGGCATCATATTTCATCCGTTACCCAGCATCTTTCGTCCTTAGTGCAGAAAATTTAATCCGACTGCTGGTGTGTGATCAGCCGTAACCAGCTAATAACGCCTAGATAAGCATGTATCCCTTGTGCATGCAGCTATCATGTGTTTCAGTAGCCTTGTCCGTTTTTAGTCCTTTGACCGGTGAATAAATTGCAGACATTGGGGCGACATGAATTGGCATTAAATTACAAACTGTCTAATGCTAAATGTTGGTCTAACGAAATTGCCCTCCCTTGGTCACAGGGGTTTGAACAACTGCATTGCTGGCGAACGCAAGGCCAGCGAGTCTGCCTCCCCAAATGGTTAATTTATATATGTTAAATAAGCTCTTGCACTTCGCCCTTTGTCTTAATCGATAATAGCAAAGCAGAAGTCCTCCTGTTAGCCTGTTGCAAGCGATCAGGCGGAAAACACACAAGCACACAGGCAGCAGCTAAACAACGGAAAAAGCACATCCACATCCTGGATGTTATATGGCCAACCAGTTCAGAACACTAATGGATACGTTGAGCAGTGTGTTCATGTATTATATATATTACTACTTAACGTACGTTACAAGAGTATATAATTCAACAAATTAGACGACCAAACTGACCGCCCTTGTTTTCATTTCAGTGCAGCATTCGCAGGATGCCATTGCTTAGCACTTTCTGCAAATTGTACAGTGAGATCCAACAACCTGTGTTGACGATGTTGCAAAGCAGTATTTTTAGACAACAGGTACGCTTTGATAAAGTTTAAGGTTCAAATACCTCCTTAGGTTCTCTCATACCATTCGTGCAGAATGTGCAGCTCACCATATTGCTGCCACTAAACCGTATTTAATTAAACTTCAACCTGCAGCTGTGGTATGACGCAAGTCTACAACGTTTTTTGTAGGAGGATGCTAACGACTTTGAAACATAAGTTCAGTTTAAAATCAAGTGACCTGTCACATTCTTAGCAAAGTGAAAAGGTCCGATATGATTTTTGTCTGCTATAAACTGTGTGTCATTTTGCACACAGTGAGTGCCAATTGTACGCCGCCGAAACTGCTCTTCTCTACGCTGCTGCCGACTACACAATGAGGCGCGATAACGCGCGACATGTGCTTCCTACGGTGGAAACATTTAACAAAACTGGGAGCGTGTGCAAAGCCAAACTAACCAAGTGGCTCCGTACAGCCACGGATGAGGTCAGCTTTCTCCGTTGTTGATGAGATAGTCGGAAGTATTTTCCTCAGGATTCGGTGATTTGCACAACCTTGCGTCACCACATCATCTTATGTGCATGGTTTACTTGCACACATTCATCCAAACGCTTTTTATCAGGAACGCCATATACACCTTTGTTAACTTTGTGATGCAGCTCATTTTTAAGCAGCTGGGTTTCCTGAGCACTCCGTTTGGGTTAAGACGAGCTAGTTTCAACAATTAAACCATAAGGTCGCACCTGGGTAAGCTTCCTGTGAAGTGCTGCAACATCAGCAACTATCGGTTTGTCGGTAAGCCACTGAACTTCTGCAGATAACAAGTTGGGCAGTGAATCAATGTTGAAGCAGAAAATATTGTGCTAAAACCGTCAACTGCTACAAAAGCTTCTTCAAAATCTTTGTGAAGCCAGGTTTCCTTTAACACAATTACTCCTACCTGTGCGCATTCGCGACACGATGTTGTGTTTAAGGGCTTTTAATGTTTTAAGAAATGATTGGACCTTGATTCCAAGAAAAACTGGTATGCTTGTACTCGACAGATTTTGCTTCCGCAGAGCAACCTTCCGGCCAACGAGACTACTCTTTACAAATATACTACGTTTTTCTCATCGTTTATTTATTTTGCTTTGCACAGAAAAGCATATAGAATTCCGCCATTCAAGAAGGCAATGAAACACAACACAAATCCTAGATAGAGCAGTTGCTCATAAAGCTATAGCTTTATAACCCTTACCGTTGAAGTCACGTGTGTTGGTAGTTCCGTGAACAGGAAGGTTAAGCACGGCCAAAATTTGATGGCCACACAGACTGTACCAACTAATTTTTATGATAGACAATCAAATTATCTACCAAAACACCCTGCAGTCTATTGGTTTCCTGCTTATACAAAAGCTTCGTTAGAAATAAAAGAGATATTTGTGTTGATTTGCAATGTAGGACCAATAACCTAACAACACTTGTGTACGTTGCCTGCGGAAATAATCGTCCTCCACTTAGGCAAAATGATGTGGTTGTCATTGGGGTCACGTCATTTCCATATCGTATGCGTACGGTGGAATTTAAGCTATCAGACCTACATATGCATTACACGAAACTAGTTGAACAGCAAGTTATCTATTCCGTTCGCCGTAAATATCAGAATCAGGTTGCTTAGCCGGTATCTAATACTCGGTCACATCAAATTAGTTAATCCAAAATTTCAGCTGAAAATCTTGAGCCGTTTATTTATTCCGAATAGATCCACTGTATTTTTACAGTCTTCACGAAGGAGGGTACAGTGAAAATATGCAATGACATGCATCATTAAATCCTCAATTCGAGATGCGAGAGTTGCTTCTAACCATCGGCATTTGAGAAGACATAACGTCGAATGTCTTTCTAAACGGTCATGTTGCTTTTCGACGACAGGTGTACCACGATTGTCGTTACTGATTCATAAAACATCGGGTTTGTTGCTATAGATGTTAATGTCATAGTATGTATGCAAGATTCACTGCGGTAGAGCTTTCATACTCTGTCGGAGAAAAAGATATGCTTTCTTGATTTTGGTGCTGTAAGAAGTGGAGTTTGCTCTCGTTAGGAAGACCTTTCACTTGTTGAAACCACCGTGCAGAGCTCGTTAATTTGCTTAGTCCAACAATAGTTGATATCACACAAATTTAGGTACATCTTGCTATGCCCGCTTTTTATGGTACCATTATTAAATTAGCTTCAAATTCGGGCGTTAAAACAATGCAGTGGATAGGTTCTCTCGACTGCGACTCGATAGAAAAGAAATTAATGGGAGGTCAACTAAAGAGTACTTGTGTCTTCCCTAAGCAGTGAAGCAGACTCAGCTTTGACGAAGGAGGTACTTCAGAAGCCAGCTCGGTAATATGGCACACTCAGTCGCTTTCAGTTTATGTCAAGCGGGTGACTAAGGGATAACAAGATCCCATTAAAATTTAGTTGTTGCCACCAGCTGCATGACGAAGTAACCTTCCTAGGTAGATGTATAATCCCAGAGTGAAGCGTTTGTGGCTCCTTGAATCTAGATGCAAAATAATGATATGCTCTCACGATGGCCAACCTAAGCTCGTTCGTACAAATTGCAGGGTTGACACACGCTTCTAGTGGTCCAACATGTCACACTAAAAGTATACCGTTCTGAGTTCTCCTTATGTCAGAGTTCAGACAAGTTTATAAAACGGTTTATTTACCTTTACTACCTTTTGACGCTCATTTGCAACCCTTGGCCAATATAGCTCTTGACTTCATGGGTCCATCCAGTGTACGGTCACATCATCAATGGAAATGTTTGGTGGCGAATGCCTTTATAGAAAATGGCTAGAAGATTATATGTGCAGAGTGATGCCCACAGACAGCTTTACTCAAATTCTATAATACATGTTTCCTTCATCGGAATATCAGCGAAAAGTAGGACAGTTAAGAGCCTGCAGATTATACGACTAGATTTGCTTTCATCACTTCATAATTTCGCTATCCACCATTCATGTTGGACTCCGTATAATCCAGTTGCAAAAATTATGGTAGAGCCTTCCAGTAGATGCAGTAAATAGAGTATCCAAGCTATCCGTTTATGTGGCACAGTTGGGAGGATGCAGTTATACAAGCACTTTCTTGTCCTTAACCGCACACCATTAATCCACAGACAAAACACCAGCTTGGGCGTGCCCTAAGACAAATGTGAATGCCACACTTCCGATGCCTGCCATTAACAATACGAACGAGTTAGGACCTCGTCATCGACATCAGGCAGCATACAGGAAGCTACCTACTTAGCTCAATTGCGAATCATTCTTGCTCGTTTAAGCAATCGCTGCGACAAAATGAGACCCATAGTTGTCAGACCCGAGAAGAACAACGTGCGCATGTGGATCATGCACTTACCTACAACAAGATGAACAAAAGGTCAACCCACAGAGACTATTAACCAGCGGTAGATGAATGGAACATGTTTCAAATTCCTGCTCTTACGAAGCTGCCCACAGTAAGGAAATGCGCTTGAAAGCTGAGAAACAAGGTCACCAAAAAGAAATTGTTTCGGAGCACCACATTAATAAACAGAGAAATAACCTTGGTAATTTAATCTATAATTAATTCCCGCCGGTTTTGGATTAAATACACATTGAATACCTGCACTCTAGACACACACATACATGTACTCGCTTAGCTGCTGCCCTATTGGCTCAATACCTACCGGTCTCCCTATATTTACACAAATTACGTGGACACCAGTCGAAGTGCAGTGCTTTGTTTAACAACCGATCTCTCTTCTTTCGTCTTTCCGAATGCAACAGAAACATTTACAGCAGTTCGTTTATTCTGATGTGCCATCAATCATCTTGACATTAGGTGATCAATAGCCTAAAACGTAAGACTCCAACTACCATATAACCGTGCGACTGTGGCACGGATGTACATCTGCCCATTTCCGACAAACCAAACAAAAGCCTTGCGTTCACAACACTGGCGGTTACATATGACGTCGCTTTACCTTGACAGCTTATCGCTGCACTGATTCAAAGTCAAGATCGAAGTCCGCTACCCTGCACGTAAAAGCCCCAATACCATTGTGACTGACCAATGTTGAGTTAGGCATTCGCCGTTAGACATGGCAGCGAAGGAAACTAGCGGGATTGGAGGACTCATTTGCATGCACTGCTTGCACCCGTAAAACTAGGCGTGAAACATCACCATTAGGAGTATAGTGGGGTGAAGTAAACTGTTTAAATGTGGTAGGAATTAGAGTAGCATGCTCTAATTGGTTGACTAAATTCAACTCCAAATATGTTCTCTTTTAGCTAATCAATGTATAGTTGGACCGATTCATTTTTTCTGATGGTATACAGTTTTATTAAACTCGTCGCTTGTACAGCGCTGTTTGCGTATATATGCAATAGGCTGGCGCAAATTGCACAGCAGGCCAGTTGTTTAAGAGCAGTTTCAATGGAACCAGACTAGGTAAAAACCCAACCTCATTGATCTATATCAAACCACAATTAAAAACAAAGCGACCAGGTAGAACACATTGGCGGCGATGTAGCTTCAGGCACTCCGACACAAATGGCTGCTCCTAACGGTGCGTTCGCAGTGCATGCTTTACAAAACCACGCGATGGATCGAAGAGTAAGGAAGGACGGACTGTCTTCGCCTGGGTCATTTCCGCCTATAAGACAGTGGCATTTAACACCATATTTGAAATTGCCGTCAATGAAGCGCAGTTATCAATGCCGATATTACTGTGCGGTCTTGGACACCGTATGCTTTTTATAATGACAATAACACCTTATTTCAGCGAGCAGAACGTGAAACAACAAAGTATTCCCTAAATATTACATGCTTAAATGCACCAGAATCTGAAGGAAAATTTGGCCGTACAAGGCGACGGACGACCGGAGATATTCAGAGTCTGTTTCAATTGACTGAGCTCCGAACTACAAGAGACAGCATGGTGCGCATTGTTCATCATACATAGACCACTACGGTGAACCGAGGGTAATCCAACTAATGGGTCAGTCAAAACATTATGCATAGACAATTCACTTGTCAGCCGCCAGCCTCCTACCAAATCAAGCATCGTGCAAGATTCCCTAGATGCGGCTTGATTCGTACGTCAGTGGCGCAAACAAATCCGGGAGACATCCGTGAACTACTAGACTAAAAATGATATCATTTCCTGGTGTTTCCCGGCTTCACATATCAAGCAAAGTGCAATCAAAAACACGTGAATGAGATGCATAGCTCTTCCTGTTTGGAATAACTACAGTGGAAAACGCGTTGGCTAAACTGATGTCAAGCCCACCGTTATCCCCTAACTGAAAATGCAGCAATCACCGACAGATGAATGTCATCTTGAAATCCAAAGTGATAGCAACAAAGGCGCTAGTAAGGTAAAATCAACTGTGTGAAGTTCTACCACCCGAACTACGCAAAAGAATTTTAAGGAAATTGCAAGAATTAAATTAGGTAATACTAAGAACACCTGGCCTGTGTAGCTTTGTTTTAATGCAACTCAATATGGCCGTACCGTCTAAATATCCGGACAGATTAAGTGGGCAAACTTCTAATCAAATGCAGACACTGAGTACTCTACAATACAATGCAGAAAGTGCAGATGTTCTGCATCCGGATCTTACAGAAAACGCCCAAAATCGGAACCCACTTTTGTAGGCAAACTTCATCAAACGCAACAGAATTCCAAAAATATAATTCTAAATTCTGAGGTGCTTACATTTAATTGTAACAAAGAAGTTCTTCTCAGCATACTAAAAGGATTTATATACGTCAGTTCCCACACCATGAAACGTACTCATCCTAAATGAAACTTGGCAGAACACAGATTTAAGAAATGGTGAGAATGCAGTGTCGGCCATGAATTTTGAATAAAAGGCCAATTGCGGGTTGAAATCTCCTGTAGAATCGATCTGCAATATACAATGGAGCCATGGAGTTGTTTATACCAGCACTATCTTGCGGCTCCCTAATATCTACGGGAGTTGAATTACCGTCCAGTTTCTGACAGGCAGCGTGTACTTGTGCGTCTACATTTACGTGCGTCTTGTGGCGAAATTGGACCTACAAATTTGACTTAAGCCGTAATAACGCGCTTCAAACTATTGATTGCTAACTTACATACCTATGACTGATGCACCGCTGTACATTGTAAGTTCTCCTACGTGCTTGGGAAAGGCGGACGAACAATCTGTTTCGAAATTAGGGAAAACCATGGAGTAACTAATGGCCGATTAACTGAAGATATACACATAACATGACCGTAGTTAACATGCGACTTTTATTTTCCTTTACATTTGCTACAGGGAGTCCACCAACGCGAAGAACTTGTAAAAATATGTCAACAAATATATGATAGCCCAAGCTGGCCTGGGTTTTTTAGTCACTTAATTCATTAGAAAATAAATAATCGCCGGAATACAAAGCATTTCACACGAAGCAGAATTAGTCTAGCTAGATGATTGAATTCCAATTTTGCACCGCATAAAGTAATTGGCCTAGAGCGCTTATAAATGTTGTCCGAGTAACCAGTGCCGAATGCGCAATGTGTTTTTCGTAGCTCTTATTTCGCAACATCGTACTCAACGACCAACCGGGTTCGTGTTTATTTAGAGACTTCGGGTAGAGAAGTCTTGATATTATACGGGGGCCCATCACAGTAGATGAAGGCGTTTGTCTTGGACATTAGACCAGAACACTAAATCAGCTCTTGACTCAGTGGTTAGAAAGTAATTCCTAGATAAGGCATTATAAGTTGTGTGCATGGATTGCGACCCCCAATGTAGAGTAACGTGCTATTTGCTTTCAAGCAAACCTAGGTTATTTCGATTAATGGGACCGCATCCGAAATGCGAAATTACGGAGCTGATTTTAACCAACACATAACTCTAAGACAGTTTTGTTTCCTTCGGAGTAGTACTCCTCAGTTAGAGATAGGTCGAGTTGAAAGGCGAGCCCAGCGCAAAACGTAAAGGTTTTTGTTTTGGTCACTTAGTCAGAGCTCAAAGTAGCGCTTGCTACGTCGGTTAAAATTTCATTATGTTTCTTGCCATTTTCTCCGGGTTGCTGTGTTGCTTAGGCAATTAAGATTAAGGCAAGATTATGCTTATAATGAAAGTTATGCCATTTTGATTAATAGGACCGCATTCGAAGTAAAATGTTACTAAACTAGCATTTAACAATATTGCACTCCATACCGACACTTTTTCCTGAGTTGGACTATTCGTGTACAGTGAGATCGAACTTAGAGGGAAGCCATGAATCACGGCTGGGTACTTTCCATTTTATCATTAACCCACTGCTCCGCAGCAGAGCCTTACAGACCTGTTAGTAACTCATTATTACCACCATGTTTCTAGATTGCAACAAACCATTTACAATGAAGATTCGGTTCAATTTGAATCAAACCTATACCAATATGAGCAACGTATCGCATTCCGGCATGGACATTTCGAGAGCTGCTTCTACTATTATATGCTCTTTTTGACCGATCGGTTTTGTTCTTAGGTGCATATGTAGATTGTGCTGAGTAATGAACCTAAAGCCATGGTTGACGGCTTTCGTCCTGCCCCCCAGGCAAGAACTACAAAGCAATGCTTAACACATGTAGCAATATTTCATTATTCGATCTAGCGGTAACCGAAGTGTTTAGATTGCAAAACACAATCTCGGTTGAGACTGCAGTTTGCTTCCAGTAATGCCTCTTTCATTTTATTCAGTGGAACTGAAAACTAAGTGGATATTTTCAAAGCTGCTTTCACCAAAATTGCGATATACGAGCGATATACGACCAATTTGTTTTATCCTGATTTGGCAGGTAGGTTATCGATAGTTTGGGCTGAGAATGGAGAAAATCACAATGGTTAACGGCTTTGTTTTGGTCTCTGTACCAGAGCTCCACAGCAGCGCTTGCCCCTACTGTTATAATATTATTCTTTGATCGTAGAATAACTGCCGTGTGTCTGAATTTCTACAAATAATCACATTGAGGCTATAGTTTATTTTATTGCAAACATCTTTGATTGCATTCAATGCTACCATAACTGAGTCGGAGAATTTCGGAATGCTCTCCCTCAAATCCTCAATCCAAGACAGATAATTTTCGTCCTGATTGACGGCTTGGCACTTAATCACCTGACTAGTGCTCCACAGCAGCGCTAGAATGAGCTGGTAGGATTTCATAATTGGGCTTTGCAGGACCAGCCATATTTTTGGATTTCGACATGGATTCCTATAGAGGCTTAAGTTTTCTTTGAAGCAAGCCTAGTCTGTTTTCCTCAATGGGACCGGATTTTAAGTGGAAAGATTCCAAACAAACTTTGTCAAAGATGCGACAATGCCGATATGTTTGTCCTTATTTGACTCGTCTAGTAAAGAGAGCTTCATATGACAGAAGAACCCAGCCGGCTTTAGCTTAAGGCTTTGAAAACAATTAATGGCAGCAAACGATTCTGCGATACCCCGTCGTTACTGCTTCACACGGATAGTCCCGAAGCGGAAGTATTGTGATCTAATTTTTAATTATTATACTCGTTTAAATGAAACAACCAAGAGCTAGATAACAATTTCACTTCAGTTATGCTTAGGTTTTGAGAGCAACCTCAGGTCAGATACACCCATATATCACTTGGTTGATTAGAATCAAAACTGTCAGTAAAAAATTCCAAGATCACTAGGAAGGCCTTCTGTATAAGGCATTCGGTTGCAAAATAGAAGCAATATTTCGTTTGGTTCTAAGTTTATACATAAAGATTAGTCTTCCGTAAAGCCTTTTCGTGTTTACATTGCAGTAAAATATTGCTTTATTAAATCTTGTATATGAATTCGATTCAGTTATGCAATTTATTATTACATACTTCGCTGGAATATAACGAAAATATTTTTTGTATAACATAAATTATGCAAACCTGGGCTGTTCTACTTTCATCATAGCTTGTGAATATATTATTTAGGTGTTTCGCTGCTCCCTGCAGTAACTGAGGCGGTAACGCTGTCAGCTAAGATATCTGGGTTATACCGTTTTGTCCGAAAGTGAGTATCAGTTACTGATCTGTCAATGAATCATGTTTATTTCCTTTTCCATATTGCTGGTTTTAACAACGTGATGTTGAAGTAGTGGCTAGGTTGTGCCCCAACCGCTTAGCCAGAGCGAATAAAGCCCAACATATTCACCTCTATTCTACTACTCCAGTGTTGACGCAACAAATAGGGGGCGCTTTGTGAATGCTCTCTTTAGGTGTTCCATTGCAATGCAGTCTCAATTATTCGAGCTTTTATGCACAACCAGACTATTCATAGGTATAAAATAATAATGATTCAAGTGTTGGAAATATTGTGAGTACAAAACCGGTACCTTGCTTTCTTGAAGGTATAGACTATTCTTTCACAGAATGCAAGCAAGCATAAATAACACAATCCCCGTTTTTGAGGTGAAATTGAAAGAAGTTGTTTGCTATAAATAGTCATGCCCCTATAATTGACACACAGACACGAAAACCGAATGCAGTGTCATATAATCCATTCCAGTGTTTCTTGAGCGGTTTGTAAGAAAATATCCAGTTCGCTGCGTAAGGTATCTGTACCCGTCAACTCAAGCCACAGTGTATGTCAAGCTTGGAACAGTAGGCTCTGAACTCCACCTGATGTGTCACAACCAGTAGGAATCCACGGTCTTGTTGTAAATGCTTTGAGAGGAGCAACACCGAAATACTTCCATTACGGATAAGGTCATTTGAATCGGAATGGCAGAGGTCTAACTCAAATGGAAGCTACATATTATTCAAGGTTGCGTGTTGTAAACGACGATTATTTTCCCATCAGGTATGACCGCCTTTGGAAGCCCCAGTTCCGTGGTGGTGGCGTCCTAACTTGCGTTAATCACCGTTAGTGCAACGCAGCAAGTATAATATTTACTTACTCAACTGTTTCTAAAAGCTATCACTTAGTGCAAACCGAATTTCCTAAGTAACATTCGATCAGTCATCGTTGGAAAAGTATACATTGTTCCTGACACCTACGCATCCGGTTGAAAAATTTGGAAGACCAAATTTCTATAACGCGACATCTTATTTTAGTTTGTTCTATCTGTATATTTGCTGGCGGCTTTAAACTAAAGGATAAAACATTCTTGCAGACACTGCTTGGTAGACCCACTGACGGTTTCGAGCAGACAAGATGCTCAGTTGGACTCTGTGTTCACAAATAAAACACAGTTATTTGTTGTACAAAAAGGGGCTGTTTGAGCAGCTCAGACCATTGCATTTCAAAACTGAGTTCAATCATCTACAGCAGGTCTAATTTTTAAAGCTGAACAAACGGCCTTAAAGGGTTACCAAACGGTGAAATTGCTCCCTGGAAAATTTCAAGAGGCTCCGAACGATGTTTTCTCTAACTAATTTGTCGGTCTTCCACGAAGTGGACCTGTCGTTCGAATGTGACCAGCTTACGGACTACGTCGCTTATAGCTTTGACATGTGTTACCCAGTTGAAACGATCTAGCTAAGAGCATATGGATTATTCTCACCACTACTAAATCGATTTCGAAGGATGAAAGGATGGGCCTACTAGTACAGGAGTGCTACCCGTGTCAAAAGCCAAACAACGGCAGTTGAACTCGAGATAAAAAGAATAAACCAATTATATTTGAATCAGTTCTAGGCAACCATAATTACACGATCTACGGCGGCGTCTGAGGCAGCTCTGTGATAAGAGCGGTTGTAATCAAGGAGGTGAAGAGGATGTGGATAAAAGGAAATCTGAATTTAGTTCCGCCCCACTAAGCTCATCTTCTTTGCCCTTCTTCAATACTTCAAGTCCAGCCGCTATCTTTGATCAAACCAACGTCCACAAGGAACTCAAAAAATGAAAGACAATAACCGCTTGTTGTCCTAGTGCTCTCTCACCATTAGTTTTGAAGCATTGTGCTTGCAGTTGCCTAACAAAATTATTTAACAAGTGCATCACTACGAGTGTGATGCCGGACAGTGATGAGCGGCCAATATTACTTCCGTAGCAAAAAACGTATCTCAAAAATATCGCCAAATTCCAGGTATTTTGTGCTCTTAAATTTTCCAAAAGTTTGTTAATTCCGCTAATTTGTTTTATACGCTCCAGAAGATGATATCTACAAGTTCGCGTATACACCCCAGCGCTCCACATTAGATGCAGTGGCATATGTTCTCCATTCTATATCCTCCGCATTAGATAAAAAATGTTAATCCGCACGTCTTTTCTTTCTGGATTACTCGAAGGCCTTCGGAAGGATGGCTATGTCAAAGTTGCTAAATTTGCTATCCTAAAATGGAGTTTATCCTAGTGTGTGTAAAATTTTACGTGAATATTTAACAGAGCGTCATGACTTTAGCAACTTTATCGGTAAGAAAACCACTGCCATCCGTGCCGACTGTGGTTATACAGGGAGCCATCATATCACCCTTTATATTTTCCTTGTATGTTGGACATCACCCTATACCAGAAATATTATAGGGTGTAATTAGGCTGATGATGTGGTGCTTGGACGGATGTGTCCTATTAACCATGACTCCTCATCACATCAACATGGGTAGAAAGATCTTGTGAAATGGTTTTCATCAATATATCTTATGTCGTATGCTTCTAAATGCAGGGATGTAATACTTTCTTATATACGTGGCGATAAGCTGCAGTCCCTCATAGCTTTCTCCCCAAAATTACTGTTAATATATATCAGCTCTTCCACCGTCAAGTGTCTCAGCAATTTTTGTACCAGAACCATGCTTTTTCGCGTAGGTCTGTAAAACGTGTCAAAAAGTCAGAAGCCTTTCGCTTTACGTCCTTAGGCTTATGTTTCTTTTAGCACCTCGTACTTTCTTATTAAGGCATGTGACCTATTTTATTATGCCTTATTGAGTATACTGCACTCCCGTCATTTTTATTGGACTGCTTCAGAAAGACTACATCTTATTGGGGCGGTCTATAAAGCATATTGCTAGCTAAAGCGGCTTGTCAAGAGATTCTTTAGTTGATTTGCATATTTCTAGATATCTTCAGGTCCGCAATGATTTTTCTTCTAAGATACTAACTGATGGATTTCATTCACCACTTAATCTATCCAAAACGCTATCATTCTCTCCTACCCCTTCGAAACTTAGATTTGTATTCTCCCGAACGTCTTCATATCATAATACTGCTTTGCCTTATCTCTAACTAATGCTTTTTGTCCCAGCGAAAGTCACAAAAATGCTACGCGAGCGCTGGTTGGAGCAAGAGTGCTGTTTTTATCACTTTTCTAGCTAATCATGTATATTGATATTACCATCCGGTGACCGTTATGATGATATAAATGCTGAAAATTTACCCATAAGTGGACAAAGCTTACTTTGGTTTGAGTTGAATATAGCCACATAACGGTTTATCCTAATTTAAATTTAAATTCATGATGTTCATTTAATTTCGCATAAGCGTAAATTATTAACTAATGATGCAAAACTGAATATCTGACGTTTTATCATTACTAACTGTAAAATATATCATATATTTGCATAGCAGTATTCAAAATTAAAGGACTGAAAGGACTTGAGGTTCAATTTCCTACTACATGTTTTGAGCTTGGACTGTAACGCGCTTTTATGTAAATGGTCGGGGGATGAAGACCTGCTACCTCTACCTGATGAAATAAAACGTCATCGAAACCCGTCGTGGTTGTACAGTGTTTTCGGACCCGTAAAACGCAATTTCCCCTTGCATCTGCTACGGTCCTGGCGATCACAGTGACCAAGGTTCACTTTAATGTGTATCGCGGTCCATATTGAGATTGGAATTCGCAATCCAATCATACCAAGTGGAATTCAAGAGTGACCTGCAAGTTATTCATTCACCTTGGTAAAATCGTTTCCCCGCCGTTATCCGGTAGCTTTAGGAGTAGATCTTTCGTTTACTATTCCAATGGTTTCAGGTTAGGGGCCTGCTACCTCCAACTTAAGAGATAAAATAAATTTTAAAAGCGTCGTGGTTGTGCAATATTTACGGGCAGGCAACACCCATTATCCATATAACTCAAGTAATGTATAGAAACACTCAAAGTGCACTAGCTCTACATATAATTAAGATACTTTTTTCTAGCTGAGATGCGTTTTAATTCGCAAAACTCTAGAGTGTGTAGTAAAAATAAATATCCTTCTCCTGGGTTTTGCGAAAACCGCGTTTGTCTTTACTTCAAATATAAATGGCATTATAAGCCATGATTTACTTTAAGATCATCACCTGTTATTCAGATAACTGAGGCCGCCACAGCGTGAGACGTTTCTGAAATCGTGGCACCCAACATTCCATCCAATTGATGGTCTCGTCACAATTTGTATTCAACTGGTAGATCTATCAGTGCTAATATTGTTTTTAAACTGTTATGTTAGATTGCCGTCTATGTTGCTAGGCTAGTGTCTAGCAAACAAAAGATGATAAAACTGTTAAACGTATATCGTGCTTTTAGAAAAACCGTGCTTTTAATAAAAAGTTGCTGGGATCTTTCAGTATCCTTCATCGTTATACACCTTAGCCTGGGATGGAAAGCAATTCCGCTACTGTGCTGTATTACAAAAAATAAAAGAATAAACAAATCATAAAACAGATGCATTCCCTCTGCGCTATCAGTAACGGATGCGCACTGCTATGAAATTCTACCAGCGGTGATTATGCAGCAAAACTTTTTTTCGCAAAATCTATGTTATGGTAAATGTGCGATCGTAGTTGCAGCGGAAGTCTAAGAAGGATGGGGTGGTACAAAGTACCACGCAACACAAATGCAACTGAGGGTGGGTTTTGGTCATGTCAGCAGGTGTATCCATCTCATGGTGTTCATCGTTTCTGGGACCCCAACCGGGTAGATTAGAATCCACAGCCACAGCTAAATTTGCAGTAACGGCCTACATTTTTCTTAACTAAATCATCGCTTGGTCACCCCTTCTGAGTTTCCATCCACACACCGGCGCGCAAACAATGCAAGTCGCGGGAGTCGGTGGGTTAACAGGCGCAAAACGTCATCAAGCCATCGGGATCTGGTACGTGAAATAACAGTACACAGCGGATGATTTCCTATTCCTGTGTCATAAACCAGAGGTCGAACAGTTCCATTGCTTCCACAACGCCCTCATTAGATTTGAGTCCAATTACGAAGACACCGGTAGGGATTGTATAACAAACTATGATGTTTGGAACAATTTAATGGAGTAATGTATCTAAAAAACTGTTCTTAATATTCTAAAAACATTTGCATTTATGTCCCATATATTCAAACAACTTAAATAAAGTTCAGTGTAAAATTAATTGAATAAATCCGCTGTCAAAAAAGAATCAACTAGGATGGCCTTTACATGATGCTTGGGCGATGAAGGTACATTTTAGTTTGTAGGTGTGTACAACGATCTGATAATTAAAATTTCAACTAAAAAGTGAAAAGGAGGGGTGCATTGGCACAACTCCTAAGATTTATTAGCCTATTCCCCATATAATGTGGTGCAGAAAGGTATTAATACATAACCAATGCTGTTGTAAGTGAATAGTTATTTCGTCTATGTTATGTTTGAAATTTAAAATCACATTTACTTTTACAGTTCCAAATAAAAATATCCGAAGTGGAAGATTGTGGGATGACATTGTCATTTGGTGCATACTCCTAAACTACTACACTCGGAACACAAAGGGTGCAAAAAGAAGTTCCCATGTACTCAAGTATAGATCGCGGTTTGCCGATTGATTCTTTGCACACTACCAAGATAGACTTAATGTCGCTGACTGCTATTTTTGAACACAGTGGTAGACGCCTTCCATGGATCACAGTGGCTTCGAGTAGCTGGAGTATGTGAGGTCTTTGACCTCGCATGATGGTTGCGAATTACTCATCTGGGAAAAATTTATTATTGGTGATCATTAAATATCTCGTACTTAGGGTGGCAACTTTGCATTTCTATTCACGGGTGCAATCATCGTATTTATCATATGCCAGTGGAGACATTTTGGAATATGTCCCTTGATTTAAGCACCCAGGTTACTAATGGTTCGCCCGACTTATACGTCACCATAGCTACCCGTGGATATATATAAGCTATAGGAACTTCACTATTTAGACACGGGCGTCTTCATTACACTTAAGTGATGGTCTTGCATACACCAACAAGCGTAACACTGCTGCGTTGTAGCTCTTTTCATTCAGGAGCTTATTCTTTTAGCATTGTTTTGCATGATATTATCACCTATGAAACGCAAAACAATCAGCCTTAATTTCATTTGTAACGTTAACTCCTGATCGCTTTTCGTCGACCTACTGTAGAGTTTCATGAATTGCAATGGGTAACCATTATATTAAAAAGCGTTAGACAGCACTTCGTTCTCTGACTCTATTGTGACCGTGTTGCAGATAATTGACCCCGATGGAACAACATTCTAACTAGAGAACGCATGTGACGGATTGTTGAAAAAACGCTTAAAATGTAAGATTTGACCTGTCCAAGTCGCTTTCTTGTAGACTGATCCTTTTATCGATCCACCTGGTGTAGTGTAAGCATTAGTACTAAGAATGGAAGACAAGTGTCGTGATCGGTTTCACATGTCAAGATAAGATTCGTATGCGCATCAATGAGCATTTTGGGTTTAAGCGTTATCATATTGTATGAGTGAATGATTAACAATATATTAACCACCTAACGACAAAATAACATTGCGTATTTGCTGATGTTGTCGAACCTCCTTAATTATATCCCCGAATACATCCGCCAGCGAAGGGCTTAATGGTCTGCCCATAGTCACACCATCAATATGTCGATATGCTTATCCCCGAAAGTAAAACTTGACATATTTGATGAGCAGCAGGGGCACGTTTCTCAAGAATTCGGTGGATAATTGAGATTGAATGCTGTTTTTCGTCATGACTTCGCATAGGTAATCAACCGTCTCATACAAGAAAATCTTAATGAAAAGGGACTAAACCTCCAGGGAATGCATGCACTTGTGGGATAACTTGATGCCTTCTAAGGGGAAATAATCCGAAGTTGTTTGACTGAGTATTTTTTACTAGAGACCTCGTCACTGGTTTGAGCATGCAGTTCAGATATTTAGAATTGGCATGTTACGGTGAATTTACCGTCGATAGAATTGGCCGCATATGTAGTCCTGATTGGTTAACATTGGAAATACCATGCATCATTAGAGTGTGCGTGCTACTAACTTTAGTGTTTTATATTTCTCAACTTCTATGAAAGCATGTAGCAGTAAGATCTGTTATTCACAAGATAAATGCGTCTTGACCAACCGCTTTGTGTCGATGGTTGTATCTGGCATGAAATTCGTTGTGAATGTTGCGGTAGCTTGCATCGCACCGATGGGATAACAAGTGATCTATAACTGATTTCCTCTGACCTAGTTATTTCATTAATTTTTGTTGCTTATATAGTGGTTTAGGAGTATGCACGAAATAACAGCGTCATCCCACTATCATTTTCTCCGTATATCCTTATTTCCTGATTCTCAATGTTGGTTACATGATCTAGAATAGATTGCGAGAAGTGTCCTTTGGTGATTGGATGAAAGGATATGACTGTGGTTTATTAAATTCGTGACCAAGCTTTTGCAGATCGGAGTAGAATTTTATCTTGATTGCCATGTTTTACTAAAAAACATAGCTTTTAATCCATCATTATAAGATAGTGCTTGCAATTAGCGTCACTAATACGCACCTAGCAATTTCATCTTGCGGTCTATTTTAAGTGTGATTTGTAGGAGAGTAGATATTAGCTTACAAAGAGATTCCTGGGACTAGGTATATCACCGAACAGGAGAAAAATCGGTCATAAAGGAATGTGAATATTCAAAGGTAAAACACACCACTTCAGTTGGATAATATATGAAATCATTCCTCTTATTTTAGTTCTGTCGCACTGGATAACCCACAACACAGGAATATATTTATTATTGATTGTATTTCCAAGTTGTAATGGAGTAGCAATTTAATTATGAAAACTCATTGTTTGAAAAGATAGTGTTGTGTTTTTTTGTCAGTTAACTAGAGGGACAAGGAGCATTGGTGTATAAATACTTCACTCCTCCCAGAGTTGCTGACAATTCGGAGGAAAGTTCAAAATTTGTAACAACCGCTCACTAGTATAAGGCTATCAGCCTCAGCTTCATTTGCAGCAACACAAACCGCATTCGTAACAAGTATTTAAATTTCCTAAGTATGCAGCTGTTTTTATGATATTACACCTAATTAAAACGCATTGTTATGTATATTGTATTGGCACATGACGCATGAATAATATCGAAGGCGAACCCATTAGAACATTATAATTGATTTATATTCCGCTAAGCTCTAACGAACGTGTCTCACTTAACATTTCTGGTACTGAACGCAAGTTTGTTAGAAAAAAATAAGAGAATTATGAAGAAACCACTTGCCAGATGGTGCATCAAGGATAAAGTATTTCTAAGGAATTTGTACAAAACATTGACTTAAAAAACAAAAAATGCATCTATTTCACTAGACATATAAAGGTACCAGAAGCGTAATCATGGTTTATACTGCTACCCTAGTCTTAAAGCGAAATGGAAGCAAAAGTCAGCATATAAGGGTCAATAAATTGACAAAATGGCAAAGCAGGTGGCGCAGTTAAAGCAAATAATATTGATTATGGGCTAAGTATATAAGTAAAGGCTGATTTGACATCATGGCACTTTCCACGTCGTTTCTGGTACTTGCCCGTAGAACCAACGTTGATAGATCACCTTCGATCATAACTAAGATAGAACAAATCAGAAAAATATTTATACTGTTTCGTTTTCCTTAACCTATTAAGAAATAGCACGCTCTGACAAATGAGTGCTGGTATTAACGTGAGAACCGGTTGATGTCGTTAACGTAGCTGGTTTGACTGAGTGTCTGAATATAGCAACGGAACGGTAACGTCTGACTTCACAATGTGTGAAGTTTAAATCCAGAATAGTTTTAGGAGGCATTCCAGGGTCATTGAGGTTGAACAAGGGTTAGGAAAGATGTACTAATGTTTAATTTCCTTGTAGGTATAAAATCCAACTCGAAGAAGTCATATTCGCGCAAATGTATTAATCAGGATGCATTGTATAACAGTGTATAATTTAAAACAAATTGTATAACGTATGTATAAAAATATAAACGTACAGCAATTAAACATCATTATTTAGTTGACAATTTTGTCGAGGTCCATTCAGCGATATTTCAGTGTTGTCTGAAAAGGAGTTTAGACGTTTCTCTTCATTATGCTCGTTCCTCTTAATTGCATAAGTTTTGTCTTGAAGCCTCTCATATATTTTGATATATTTCAATCAATTCTTATGTCGAAAACATATTTGGGAATAAAGACCCTTACATCGATAAAATGGATACTTACTTAAACGTATGCAACTTGTGTTTTGTTGATGATATTTTTGTAATATCAACACGTTTCAAATGTATAACCGTGATAAAACTGAACGTGCAACACCTATCAACTAAATTATTGTATAGAGCTTACAAGAAATAGGCCGTTCAAAGAGAAAACCAAGTCTCTGGCGCACTGTCCATTTTAAATTGTCCTTACAGATAATTAGATAAAGCGCCGATTTAGAAGACGCAGAAGTTTGATCAAGATCGAACTTTCAGTCAAACAGTAATTAGGCAAGAGTGTGCAGAAAAATTAGTTATCATCTTAAGACATTTTATTTACAATTCGCAGACGATTTTCATTAATGGGAGCAGGTAGCTAAAAGTCAGATGGTAGTGCACTTGCGCAGAACAGCACTAGACTTCAGATTTAGTTCGGTTGGCATCATCAGTACTCTGCATCTATTGGATGTATAATGATTCGAAACCATGACCGCCAGCGGTTTGCGCCGCCAGTTAGTAGCTTATGTCACTGGTCCACGAGGGATATCTTCTGACGGTCATGTGTTGCAAAATAGTGCCTGCTTCAAAATTGCCATCAAAGCAGCAAATATTATCTAAAAATGTGAGGTCTTCGTAGCTCAGTGGTTAAAAGAGTACAAGTATCGAATAACATCATAATGGCCTATGTTTAACTACATGCACTCTCTACCATTACAAAGTTAACTGTCAAAGGGATCGTAGAGCGAGAGTCTTCGGGTAAACAAAATATAAGAAGTCAAGTGTATGTCAAGCAACGTTTCGTAACGCTGTGAAACCCACAATTTGCATAGCTTATTAAAAGGTGTTACTTTTTCCTGCTAGTGGTATAACAAGTAACCCGTATGACTTAGAAAGCTGATTGCATCCTCCTCATTTTAACTATTGTGTCAAAATCGCTTTATAAAACGAATTAGTTACCTATCCCATATTCTGTTTGTTCAACCTGAGTGTCCGTCCGGAATACTACATCTTTAATGATTAAAACGAATACTAGTGCAATATCTATAACTTCCATATTTAACGCGCATTTATTTGTGAGTAAGTATTTTTTCGTTGTTATTTTTCAGACAATTTGTTTTATGAGGCTAGTGTTCACAATACTAAAAATATATTGTGTACACATGTCGTCTGAATACAAACACATGTTCATTTGAAACAGCTGCTTTTTCAGTGTAACTAGTGTTCGTGTTCCCCGTAACTTGCATATATTTGTTTTGAAATTGGATGCAATACCTATCTGGAATCACCGCAATAGTATATATGTTTTGTTGAGGTGAATGCAGTATATCTGGTCCACATGCCAACAGGTTTCGCCAGAAATATCTGAAATACTTGCAAGAAGGAATTAGTATATTACGAAATGTGAGTGCATAAATCTAGATGACGTTACATGGAGCAGGTTAGCGCCTTACCGGGCAGTATAGTGTTTTACATAAGCAGTTACTGGCCGGTAATCTACATTTTACTTTTATTGGAAGTAACCATTTTGCAATTGTTGAACCTAAATATTATTTTTCATTCCTTGTGCATTCCAATGGGTTTCTACAGTAGGTCAACAGCGTAATGACAGTCCAAATCACTAAATACTATCGTGTATTTTAAGTTTAGAGCGTTACGTAACACCAAAGTCGTTGCAGCCGATGTAGGCATGCCATTACGCTTCAAACGCTATGAACGTTTTGTGACAACATGAAATATGAGTAAAGTTTTCACTTGTTGCATATAATACATGTAAATACACTGCGAAGTTTATTAATGTTTCTTCATCTGCGTTGTGGACTTTTACTTGTATACAAATAGATTAAAATCCAGAAATGGTTGATAATAATCATAAATATAATGTAAACATGTATTTCTTTACCCGAGTGTTTCGTTTGTGCGATGACGTGAGATGTGCTAATTAATTATTGTAATTCAGGTACCATCTAAATATTCAAAACATTTCCTAAAGTATGTTGCTTTGTAAAGGTACGTTATATTTTACAGGTACTCACCGCAATCTTTAACGCCAATGGCACTACAAAACCTTGGTTTATTTATTTTATTGCCAAATTGAAATGCATCTTCTCCTGACACCTAATACAAAACAAAATTTTAATACGCAGCATTTAATTATCTTTGGCTTGACGAAACCCTGTAGTTTGTACCACCAAGTGTGAATCCTCTGGACGCCGACGTTATCATCTTTTTTTACATCCAACAACATTTTAGTCAAAAAGTCTGAAATTATATGTGAAATGTGATATAACGTAATTTAAAAGTGGTTCAAAGAATATCTCAATTATCCTACATCGTTTTTCATAAATGTTGACAGGACGTATATATCTTAAGTTTATAAGTATCACAGTTTATTTCAGCACTGCATAAAATTAACGTCATAAGATTTCAGTTGGATGAAATTATTTCGTTATTTAAAAATTAACTTGTCATGCCCAGCTAAGCAAACTAAAAGTAGAGTAAATATTTACTTTGATCCTGAAGTGCGCGGACTTGATATATACTTCACTTTTTTGTCTACGTAAGTGCAACTTGATTTATTCTCAGCTAAATATGAAGGCATAAATTAAACAAGAGTCTGCTTAAGATTTCCATGGGGTTTTCGCCTGCATAAAAACCTTATACATGGATATAATATAAATCAAAGTGGCTCCATTCGTTGTCGTAAAACGTGCGACTGGCGACTATGGGGTGTTTTTATTGTTGTGTTGTAGAAGTATACTTGAATTGTTTACCCCAAACGACACTAAAATATGAGTTATATATATAAGATCTCAAATATTTTGGATGCAATCGTTAAATAACAAATTATCGGTCAGCTTTTGTATTGCTTTCTTGGTATATTGGGAATTTGAACATGACTGCAAAATGTATCTTGCCTTATAGCTAAGCTGTGGTTGAGGGACTATATAGACAATTTAGCAATGTAAATCGCATTACTGAAGCAGAAATGACACTGACATCTTAACCGCAGTGCTTTTAGAGCAAATAAGAAAGCGTGTGGAACGTCAATTAGCACCATAGCACCTTCGAGATCAGTTCCTTTTGCTATCTAGTCTTGGACCTCTTTGTAATCAGGCGATGCGGATTGAGCCATGTTAGCTCCGTTTAGATGCATCATAATAATCTGAGGTCCGAAATGCTGTTGCGGCCCATACTTAGTTCCGTGCTGTCGGTCAGAATTTTACCGCAAATTAAATAAGAAGGATGAAAATAAGGTCCGCAAGAATCACGGATCAATCTGATGGGATGTTTCTGGTGTACATTAATATAGGGATAAAATACATAAGTGTCAATTACTTTGCCTGGGCTAACGACATTGGTATTGAACAAACGCTAGTGGCGACTAAACGACTGGTCTCAATTCCTTTTCCTCTTGTCACTGCTGAACCAAAATCTCGTTTAAAGGAAGACAGAATAGTTGTTACTTCAACTAGACAGTATTGACCAATAGTTCACTTTTAGGCAGGTTTATAACAGTACCACGCATACGCAGATGGACGACATATGTGTTCATCGATTTCAAGAATACGTTTAACTCCGTCCATCAATGCCTTCTGTTCGAAATACTTGCACAAATTGTCTTTTCATGAAATATATGTAAAATCTTGGCGCATGGAATTTAAACATGACGGTATATTTAGTGACTTTTGGATATCTTGCAATGAAAATCGTTTTTTCCTGCGGTTTCCAATTTCTCTGTACTTTGTTCAGTTTCCTGGTAGACCAAGTCATGAAGTCTTCCATTGCAGAAACTCATGATGTAGTCTTTGTTGTGCTGTATAGATAGAGGCCATTTGATCTCGCTGGTTTGGACGATATTGACTTGCGTTTTAGCTATGTTAGTGTTTTCTAGGCTGCCATCAATTACTTATTAAGTGTGGTCAAGTATTTGGCCGTGTATTCCGTACCTTCGAACAGCAAAGCAACGGTTCAATATCTAAACCAACCTGATAAAATTATTTCGCTGTTGATAGCGATGAACAAGTTGTACACAAGCAATTCACTTAACTTGACACATACAGCGTCAATGATGGGTACATAAACAATGACGTCTTTTCACGTATTACAAAATCTCTAAATGTTTTCTTCTTACGGCGATATCTTTGGCTTTAGCAGTAGCTTTCCCAACATATGAACTGCAGTGTTAAAAGGGTCAAAGTGAATGTCGGCCTACGGCGTTGTTTTGAACCTGGACCCCTGTGATTTGAGAATCTGAGGCGCCTTATTATCATTGACTATTGTTGTCTGTGGTGTATTGCTGTTGTCGGACATCACCATCCTGTTCACGAATGTCATTTCAGTAAACTAATACAAGGTAGTGTTAACTATGATAGTTCCTAAGAACGAAATATATCAACGAAGAAGTTGTGTTGGCTTGAGCACCTACTACCTATGAACGGTCACCGCTTACCGTGGAGCGCCTTGTTTTGTCTGTCAAATATAGGGTTGCTCGAGAACCGATGTTGGCAAACGTTAATTTGACAGCGAGGAATTACGTGACTCTCGGCCAAGTTGAATGAAGTCGGTCTGTCTCTACTTCCGCGATGCAGTCCACGTGACCCAACTTGCACTTTACTTGAGACGTTTCAGTACATGACTAGTAGTGCGTCTGCTGTGGCACAACCAGATTAAGATGTGTTTGCTGCCTAGTTATCTGCAAGCTAATGGTGTATAAGGACCCAAAACATTGAAGCCTTAAGGGAGCTAAATCGATAATACCGCCTTCTGTTTGCAAGGTAGACAACCGCTTTGACGTTTTGTCGTGGACATAATGTGTAAGCGCTAGGACTGTGAATGTTTGTTAATGTTTAAATTTTACGTTAGTTCTCTCTTTCTCTCCCTGTCATTTTGCTTCTTTCCGTAGCTCACCGTAATTTTACAACGGCGAAACATTAGTCAATTTGGCTAGTTTTATGTCTTTGTTGATGGTAATGACAACTAGTGAATTTTAATAAATGCCTAGAGATAACCGTAGAATCTTGCATTTTTTTTATCTATGGCTGTATTGCGCTAGAATTATAGCAACGTACTATTCCGTTACTGCGTCCTTTAGTATGCAATATTATAAGGGAAGTCGGTCTATATATTTGAATTGACTATGCTTGACACGGGCCCAGCACTAATATACAAATTGATGGCGGTGGTGGGTCTGCCTTACACTTGGCGATGTTCATTATCCTGAAAAAGGGGGAATATATGATGGATACGAACTCTGTCGTGTCGGAAACCAACCTGCTCCTCTTGATAGAGTGCGTTGCAAGTTGGATTTAGCCTACGCAACATGGTGGAAAACAACATGTGAAAGACATGATATGTGGCTGATTCCTAGGTGATCGTCAGGTAGTGTCTAAGAGCCATTCTTGATTACTGTGACGGGAACTGACTCTACCCATTAAGCGTGGATCTTTTCTTCTCTCTAGATATTCAGGAATATGATGGATTATTTAGTGATGATTACAATGAAAGCATATTTGAACTTTGCCGGCGCTTGTCCTTCTGAACCAGCTGTCATGTAATGCTTCAAGTGCCTAATATCAAATAGATCTTCGTCATCATAGGATGGTTGTGTCATACAGCCTATAGCGTATCGTAGGGCGAGTTGAATGCGTAAGTGAACGACGGGGAAAACATAAAATGAGATTGCAAACTCCCCGCCCATCCCTCTATGTGCCATTGCAAATGTACATAGGTTGACCTATCCATTTTCATATTACATTTCTGACAATATATTTTAGTGGCCAGTGTTTCAAATGAGCTGAAACTGCCCGCGAAAACTTCTAGAGAAGGCGTCGGTTTCCATCTCCAAGCTATACTGAGACCAGCTAGCTTCATGATCAACGCAACGGTTTCGTTTACTATGGCAGCTGAAGGTGCGGCAAATTTCATACTGATAGAAGTTTCATTGGAGAGTTCGGCGGCAGTCGAATATTGTCAGGGAGCGCGCACGCACGAAACTTTTAGGGGCGGTGAGGGAATTTACGGAATGATTGACAATAAGATGACATCCCGTCCTGCATGATGTTCCAATAATTTGGACGAATGTTGCAGGAGCACAAGCAAAGGCGTTTGCCAATGACATTCGGCAGCTCTGCTGCGATTACTGATCAACCGTTGTTATATTCTTATCAAGTAACCGTTTGGGAGGAAATCCAAAGCGCAAGATAAAGGTGAGCATGCACCAATGCGTGATCATAAGCATGGAAAAGGCCAAAATGACCTACAGTCTTGTATGCTACGTTGCCATCTGAAACGCTTTGCAATGTGATCTATTTGAGATCAGGCCCGCATTCGTGATGGTGGACGCCAGGTAGAAGAACACCTGTGCCAATGTCAGCATTTTGTGCCTGGCAGAATTTAGCCCCTGATTTTACACAAGTTGACAAGCCATGCTTCGTAAAATATATATGTATATATATATATATATAATGTGTGCTTTGCGGCATCTGGTTAGTGGACAGCGGCAGAACGCTTGCGTCTACTTAGATACCATGGTTGGCATCCGCAGCAGGACACATGGCTACCTCCAGACACATCATATCTAATGTAAACGTGAAGGAATAATGCGGAATGGCATGTAGTTGCGTGCCACGTTTCATAAACGGACTCGGTTTACAATCCTGTATGACAAGCAGAGGAAGCTTCCATGCCTAGTTTGAGAAGCATGGGTACCAGACGTACACAATTCGGTGGCTGGGCCGTAGTCGTTTTCATATATTGATGCAGGAATCACTCATTGTGGTTGGCACAGACACTAGGACCGTTTACGTTGTCCAATCTAACGAATGATAGCTGTCCCCTGGAGCCAGTAGTTGGTACTAGACAAGCAGGCACCTTGACAACATTTACATCAAGTACAACAACACCGGGGATATCAATCAACAGCCAACATCCGAAATGCAAGAAAAACAACACCCAGGCACACATACAGGCCACAAGCAACGACGCTTCGGTCCAGGTACCATATCGACCACCTTACTGACCTGGTTTAGTAAACTGAATCGGAAGCAGGAGTCTTACCAGGCACCGCGCTGCAAATGCATACATATACAGCATACTAGTCTTTCATATGATTTTGGCCAGAGGTGACGTCGCTGTTGGTTCCCCAAATCCGCTTGAATGAGGCACGCACGTCCGCGTGTGCTACAGTACAATATAATAGAATTTGACAGGATATCCATCATCAAGCCTGTCGCTTTTTCAACGACATTTCTTTTCCCGATTTTGTAGTTATTTCACGTACACGTAAGAAACCGCCATCTTTATATTCTCTTGACAATGATGACCAACCAAACTAATATATAAATATATATGTAAATATATATATGTATACGTTCACTGGTTCTAAAGCAAGGAAGAAGGACATATGATCTTCAAACCCAGCTGCAAGTATCAAACAGGATTCTGGCGTGCAACCCTCAGTGTTTATACCGAAATCCGTTAACTTTCATGAATATTAAAACAATATTTTTTATGCGTTATAAATATTTTCACCTGCTGTCGTTTAATCAGGCCTCTATTATACTTGCTTTTTCAAGATACTTTTAATGTCTCAAAATATTTTATATATATCCACAGTTTAACTAGTTAGTTTTCTGCTAGTTGTATCATATTTTATGTGAAGGTTTAAAACACCACTTAAATCCTTTAATAGGTACAAGAGTTATTAATTCAAATACATTCGGAATACAACCGCTGTACCTGTGTAACATCTTAACATAAATGCGCTTAGAGTATTATCCAGGAATGCTGAATACTTGGTGGTTTGGAACTGTAAGTATAACTTGCGACTGTACTCCCAAAACAATTGGCTTCTAGCAAATGCTCTCTGTAATAATTCCATCCTAATGCCATCTGCGGGAATACCACTTTTGTCCCCTTGCTTTACTTATCCAAATATGACTAGTAAGGTGAGCGTTTAGAGCAAACTCATGATACAATTTATCGGTCACCACATATGTGTCAAACAAATGCACTCAGAATCTTCTTGCTAAGAAAAAAGTGCTTTCAATTTTTGAAATTGGAGAGCGTAAGGAACGTGAAGTTTTTGCCTGATAAATGGATGTCAATTTCATGACAACAGTTGCCGCTTTCCAAAAGCCCTACTATGTGCCATTCGTAAATGTTCTGCAAACTGCTTTGTAGAAGCAAATGCATGAAGCAAGATTTGAAGTGCAGACAATTCCGAACTGTTTAGAGGAGTAATCCGACTACGTGCCTAAAGGTTTGCTTGCATAAGAAGAACATATTTAGTGCCTATAAAAGGAAAAATAACCATTGATTAGGTTGAGTTCAGATGTTAAACAAATATATTACACAGCATTTTGAGTGGGGTGTTAGTTAAGTCCTAATAATAAAGCCGTTTATAAATGAGCCGCGCAATGTTTAGTTAGTTTATGTATAAAAATATATAGCAGTGCTGAAGCAAAGAACTTTTCGAGATGTAATTAGATCCGGATTTTATTTGGCCGGACGAAGGTTACGATTTCCTACATGCTTATAGATAGATATACTAAAGACAAGCTTCAGAAAATAACAGCTATGTAAATCACTTAAATAATTTTGCTGCGTACCTGATTTTGTCTTCCAATATTACGAAGACATCTAAAACTACTACAACTAAGAGATATGTTGTAGACCAACATTCGAGTTCGGCAGGTAACATTATCGCATTAGCAGTCATCAGGAACCGAGACAGTTGCTGCATGTTTCACTGCGAGGATTTCAAAATGGTGATGCTGTTTACTCTGTAGATACGACACTTGTTGCTAGGATGTTACAGAAGCAATTGTACCAAAGCTGTGTAACAAATTTGAAAGTGCTTAAACTCTGAATTCGGTTTCTGAAATTGCGCGATTTTTTCAAGGTTGATAAGGGTTAAATATTGCTCAAATTGTTAGCTCATTTATAAAGTGCATATACTGGAATCATTTCGCAAAGTGCTTTTCCTAGCTTGACCTCATCAACTTGCGACAAAACATGTAAATGCCGAAACCTCCGATATAATGTCACTCAGAATGTATAAAATGTTTGGGAGCACGAGTTGGAGCGGTTACGTCAGGGGTATTCTTGGTAGAAGACCAGAAGGCCTTTGGCGGGAAAGCGAGAAACTTCATCAACAATATTTGTGAGCCTGCTTAAATACGCAAGAAACCTTTATTCTTTCACATACGCTTCTGGCATTTGCAGCGTTCAGTTGTTTTTCTACCAATGCGAATTGCCTACTCAGTAAAATGGCCGAGCTTCGATCTACTCAAGTCACAATGTATTGTAACTTCGTCATGGTGATTGAGAATATACTGAACGACATGAGTCTAGAAACAAACATTGCACTACCTCGCACGGCACTATTTTAACGAGCGACACACTATAAGCGCCGCGTTATTCTTGCTTAAAAATCGACAGCTTAACCTAAGCAGGGGTTGAAGTATTGGCCGAGTAAGGGTGACTACTAAGGCCGAAGTATGCCTAGTGTCTGTTGATTATCGAAGATTGTTTCCTAATTTAGCAATGGGACAGTGTAAAGCCTCCGCTTTAAAATACTAACTGACGCGATCTAAAACATCGTTCTTCTAGTGAGCCCAAGTTTTTTAAACACTATGAAAAGGTCTACCAGTATTAAACCCTGATTCACCATTATGCATTCACGTAACTTATGCAGCGTGTTGACAGGATGGAAAGAAACCTGCTAGCTTAAACCTCGTTGTTCCAAAGAGGGGACTGATTAGAAGCGCAACAAAAACGTATTGGCCTTTGGCCCGCAGCGATCATACAAAACTGGTATTGCAATGCTTCTTTAACAAAAACCAAACAGGCCAAATAACTATATAAGCACGCAATGTGCTGGTATCTGTTGTTATTTTTAGGTGCGTTGATGATGATATGCTTGAAAAGTTCATAACTTTACCGGAATGCATAACACTGTGAAATTCTGAAAAGACTCAGATAAATTAGTATAAATAAGGGCTCAAGAATGCGAAAAGGAGGAGTCCTGTGCTACATACGAAACGCTCCAGCTCGCCCATATACCATTGATCAGTAAAGTAACTATGGTTGCTGTTAGGAGCTTTCCCTTTACTCAACTTGTTTAGTAGATCTAGTAAGCCCTGATATTCTTACTTTTTCCGACGTGAAATGAGTTCAGCTGGAAAACATATTCCCAAAATCGGTGATGCCACTAAAGCATTGAAAGCATTTGGAGAGTTAGAATATCAAGGTATATATTTCCTAGGATACAGGCGTTTTACCACTGCTGAAACAATACTGTTACGCATTCAGTGTGATCAGTTAGACCAATAAGAAATACAAAATCCGCATTTTGTTCGATTTTGGGTCAGGACTTTTCATTCACCTTACCTGTATGCGTCAACCAACAATATGAGCGGATTTAAGACCAATGTTCAAGATACGTAAGTTCAGAATTTAAAATTGGGTTCCCGATTTATGTTGATTTTTCAAAATCTCCACGACAAGCACAATGTTTTGTGAGCAGAGCAAACGTATGGAACGCAGGTGTGATTTCGTTGTTGAGTAATCAATCAATTAATGCAAGTAATATATAATATGGATGGTATTTTGGCAGATTTACCAACCCTCTTTAAAGCAACCCATCTTGTGTCAGACATTTTTGAGTACAGTTGGAGTATATTTTGGAATCTCTCTGGTATCTGGTTGACGAATATGACTATATGAGGATCTGCAATGAAGTAGGTGACTTCTGTCAGTAAGGATTTTTTAAGTCTACATTTTGAAGGGTCTAACTTAAATGGGAATAGGTGCGTTGAAACGTAGCCTTCTAGCACAGATAACGAGTACACTGATGGGCTCACCCGGCAGACTAAGAGAAATCAAGGGTTTTGTACCAAATATATATGGGTCTCAAAACATTAAATATAGTTAAATGAAGAACACTACGCATAGAGTAACATTCGGACCTTGTAGGCATTTTAATCGCATGACTAAAGTACAGTCAAACCCGCTTATTACCCACCCATTTTATAGCCCATCTTGCATCTTTGTCAAGTTTTTCAACACGCAGATTCACGTCGTATAAATGGACTAAAGCTTCACCGTTACTGCTCATTGCCGGGGACAAACTAATAATTAAATGCCCAGATTCGCGGACAGTACTCTTATCGCCTGGTCAATTTTACGCTTTCGAAATGCCTAAATTTATTAGGATTACCCACAGCTAATAAGTTCGATCAAAGCAAGAACTACGCAAATGCCCGCTGCATTACTTGTAGATCAAAAGCGGTTACCCAGGTCATCCTATACCGTAGCAAGCTAAATGGTGGTGGGTAAATTTACGGACTTTTTATTAGTTAATAACCGAGGAAAGTCGGTTAATCTGTCTGCTCCACCTTTCTCAGTATAATCTTGGTTGCACACGAAGATATGCCCATTAACAGAAAGGTTCCCTTCCTGATAGAAATTTGAACGACATGAAAAAAGCAAAACTTAACAACCAGGAACGAGGAAGGAGATGATGTCGCCTGAATCACAAATTTCTCGTTTTAACTTAGTCAGTATGATTACAAGCGAAGAGAAACCACTGCAGAATCTGGCGCATGGGAATAAAAGCTCTCAGAGAAGGTGATTTGAAACTGATGAATAAGATGGAAATGCCATGTTACTAGTTCGTCTTCACATCCAAATATTAACGCGAACTATTGGGAATAAAAGACGGAATGGTTTATGGTATGACGGAAGCTTACAAACTTGGAGGTACAAATCAACTTGCTTAGCGATAAGAGTACCGCGGATTGTACTGTTAGAATCATTTAGCTGCAAGATCGACTGCCTTAACTTTAAAATACATTTGTTGGTGACAACTCGTAAAATGCAGACGAAATAAGTATTCTTTACCGAGCATTTCTAGCGTGCTCTTCTTTTCCGCCGATATCTCAGCGGTTCGAAAATCACGACGCATAGGATCACTCTCCTGTTCTCTGCGAATATGTCCGGCAAGATAAAAGAAAACTAGTTCCCGATAGAAAAACGAAAATACTGCGTTGTTTTAACTGCATGAACGATGATACACAACTTGTAAAAAACTGCGCTAAGGGAAATTGTATGCCGTTGGAACTGTTTTTAATGGGGTTTAGAAATGGGTCAAGGATCTACGCCAGCTTAGCCGAGAAATTAAGTTGATCTTGAATGTTTGCAAAATGTACCTACAGACAAATGCCTGAACAAATATGCAGATTGGTTTTTGCCAGAAAACATGAACATGGCTCATTAAATCATAGATGAACTTGCGATTATAAAGCTTTATTTCTATACATAAACGAAAACATTTGCTTACTGAATATTTTATCACAGTAAAAGCAACGTCGTAGCATGATTTTTGTCCTCGATGGAATTCAGTTCGTTTCAAAATTTTGGAGGCGGCTTACCATTGTAAAATTAAATTTCCTTCGGCAATCTGGTTCTAGTTGATTGGCTTGCAATGCACTTTTATATGACGCTATCATCGCTGAGGACGAAGTCAGAGCTTTCGCAAGCTGAATAATAAATGCATACCATTTTGTCGCTATTGACAAGCAGTGTTAATGTACCCCAGCTCTGATGACTGATTAGGGTAAAACCATCAGTGAATTTTATGTAAACTGTTGGAACCCAAATAAGGCAGCATATTAGGGGTGACGTGTCGGATGTTTACATGGGTAACAGGTTTCAGCGAGTGTCACATTCAAGAGCACGGAATTATGTGAGTAATTTTAAGGGTACGGAATTTGCATAGGTTAGACTAAAATTGTTTGTCCAACTTGGAATTCATCAGTACAAAATTTGTTGAATTAAGAGTAGAAATCAATGTGCAACAGTCGTTGAACCGTTTCTCAGGAAACGTGTTTAGCAGCGCATGTTTCTATAACTATCCAGGTACCTGGCGCTATGTGGATAAATGTATGTACTGATTCATTATTAAGTATTATTAGGGTACTTAATTACTAATATTAATTTATTAATTAGTGTTTAATTTAAATATAGCTCAATCTCTTCTGAATAACATATTTTGCAGGTTTTATTTTCACTGCCGAATTTATCCTCCGTAGGGCGTTGTAATTCAAGTGATATAACGGGCAATAATACAATGTTTTTCCATTATAGGAAATGTTATTATCGGTGGCTTGCTTAGGATGCTTAGTTGTCCACTTTGAAAGATACCGATGGTGGGCAATCAAGCGAAATCGACTGTATGCTACTTTATATGTTAACGTGGACCGCGACCATCTAACTGATGGATGGATTTACAACTGTTAGGCAGCTTGATTTTCGGACACCGCGTGAGAGCCTACATTTATCTACCACAGCTGTACAATGAAGAAACCATACCAATACATTTAACAATCAGAGCATGAGGCGATGAGCTTTCAACCAAACATGAGTTGCTTATGAGTACCCTGAAATTAAAATTGATTTGCAGACTTCCATTAAATGACATCCACGAAAATGTTTTTTGCATTAATTATTGATGTCACCTCCTCAGAGGTTTTAGTCCTACTAACAGTAAAATATAGTTGTTGGCTTCATAAAATGTTTGCGCTTATTTAGGCTGCTGACTTTCGTGTTTCATCCGCATTCAAATCACCTGAATAGCAAAACTGTGCTATCAATATGTGTTTCTACTTAATTTTTATTACATCTAACCTGGTCAATGCTTCTTCACAATTTGTTGCTCCGTTGCCTGAGAAGATATATAAAATGATAGATGATAGCTTTTTGAATGTGATAGGTTTGCTTGGTTTACAAACAAGGCTTCTAAAAACTGGGTTGAACTAAAACAGAGCTGAAAATGATAAAGTGCAATTTTCAAAAAAGTGGGGAACATAAGAAAAAATCCCGCCTGTCAATGCTAAGTACTTAAACATCAGGGTATCCACGAATTACTAAGAAGCTACAAAGCAAGTTTCTCGCTAGTATGACGGCGGATCACGATGACTTCTGCTGGTCAGCTGATTCACACGGTCGCTTATATACGGCTGCCCTTCCCAATACGATTACCTAGGTGCTGTACAATACATTAGAATTGACAGCGCATCTGCTTGGTGGCTAAACGTAATGCGGGGTCTGTATGCCGGCAGGGTGTGTGCAAAAGTAGTGAACAAATAAATGCCAAACACACTAAATATAAACGTTGGCTAAGGGGTATGAATAACAGACAATGCATTCGGTGCACTGCATGGGCAGAGACATGGGACATTGTTGTGTTATTGTTTGTAGCATGGATGCAACTAATATCGGAATAAAAACACGGAAGTGTTTTGAATATAGAGAAAACGAGATTTGGATATAAGAAGGTAGACAGACGTTGGTTTCGATACTCAAGAAGAATGATCAAGTAGCAAGAATTGATGAATAAAAAGAAAATAAATTTAGCTGCTTTTATACCTTTTTATTTTTCTAACTAAGGAACGTCTCACTTAGGAAAGTAGGAAATTACACCTCTCAATTTCTTAGTGTTAGTAAATTAAATAAATTTGCTGCGTTTCGTGAAATAACGGAAATATTAATCTATATTTAGTAAAAAATACTGACTTAAAATTACATATGTTCTAGTCGCTCTATGGTTGGATTGCTACATCCAATCTATCTGCATACATCGGTTATACCTGGATTTTGACTTTTGGCATTAGACCACACGCACCGTTTTCGAATTAAAGATTGTTTGGTTTTGTTTTTGCCAACACTAACAATCCATATCTGATTGCGACTTCGTTTGAATCAACAGATAGAGATAGTTCGTGTAGGAATATATTGTAAACAGAGAACTGAATTGAAACACGCTTTTTGATTAATTCGTCAAATAACTTACACGTAATTGGGGTACATCGTGTTTTCTAATAGATTCGAGCAGCTACACTCCACTAGACAGCCAGTAGACATTCAGGAAATTTGTTTCCGGGATTTGCGGCATTTTATTACTTCTTATAACATAAACAATAATTTCCCTGCAACATTCAACTAAGTAGTAGTCGCCTTGGCTTGCTAAATGCCATCTCGATTGGTGTCCACTTGCGAAGAATGTAGTAAATCTTGAAGGTATTTCTGTCATCTACATGATATTGTCTATAAATCAAATGAAATGAGTCACGTTGGATCGCAAATGGATATAAGTCATGACGGTCCGCATACGCTAACCATGGTTTACTGGTAGTACTCATTGACAAATTCGTATCCATTCCCTAGTTAAATGCATCCAGCGGCAATCAACAATCTGGTCTAACTATTTTTCCTATTTGTCCGGATAAAAAGGCTAGTACAGGGCTACGACAATTACAGTCTAAGCATTATGCTTTGGATATCTATTTGCCACCGGCTCTCTCGATGTTCACACACGACTCACAGGCCATACTCCCTGCATGCAATACCTACCCGCTTACCTACTGTGATTACAAAACTTGAACAAAGAATAAAACGATGCTGCAACAGGTGGCAGCAGTTCACCGATACGGGATATTTTGAGCGATTCTGCATAATGCCAGCTCTATAATTAAGACTTCATATTATAGACGCACTTAAACAATAGCTTGAGCCTATCCATCTATTGATACTAGAGATGGAACACCGTGCTTCTCATTACGGCGGCTGTTTACAAGTCTGTACAGAAACGTTTTGTTGGCATAAAAGGTTTCAGCTAGAGTATCTTGGTGTCCTTATTTGTCCCCACGGAAAAGGTGGTATATTTGATAGGATACACTATGTTGTATTTCAGCCATTAGGGCTAAGGTTGGCTTAATACACATGCCACGGCGCGTCTATTATTGTTATGTTTTTCAGTTGCGGCATGGAAAGAAGGTTTGTGTTCTTCCAGAAGAAAGCAGCCTGTTTTCCCATCAATGAAATACCAGCAATCCTGATCAATGTACAAGCAATGAAACGACAGTCCTAAATTTTAAGTTAGTTTCTCCAATGTGTTCTGCTAGTAGGTCGGACTCTTTGATAATGTGATACTAGTCAGGCTCTCCTTGTGGATAATCCGTACAACACGCAACATGGCCCATTATTGGGACGTGGTCAACCTGCATCAGAAGACTCTTCGTCGTTGGCTTCCTGATCATGGGTTCCTTGTTCGTAAAGACCAAATCAACCCCAGATGGCTTAGTTTCCGCTCTGAATCGTGTGGACGAAATTATATGACTGAAAACTGGAATGCTTCTCATATGCCCTTGAATGCTGTGGCTTAACTTTTGGTTTCGGTTTGCCGGAATTTCCAGCTCAAGAAAATTTAAGTCGCCTGAGATAAGAATTTGGTTCTATGGTCGCCATGGGACATTTTCCAGTGTTAAGGCCAGACAGGAATGTGTCATTTGTTGGAGATATTGGAGGATGATAAACAAATAAATGCGAGTGTCGCTGCAATTCGGTCGCAGGCTGCACCAAAGTGATAGTATGCTCAGCGTTTCCATATCGTCCACCAGTTCGCTTTGTAGGTCAATGATGTATAAAAGTAATACACCGTCTATCTAGGGTGCTGGTTTCGGAGAAAGGGCATACCATATATTGCGAATCCGAACCGTGCAAGTGGCGCGTGTAATGAGGATTCGTTTTCGAAGTTGCAGATAAGGCACATGCCGATGACGTAGATGCATTTCAGTAAGGTCTTTTAGGTGACCTAATGTATTTGCGTACACGCAGTAAATTTACCTTGTTCATAGCAGTGAATCGTGGAATGCGTGTTTTGGGTATAATGTTGTACCGAACTGTAGGGGTCAAAATCCTCACCCACACGCCGACAGCGTCTATTTCTGATTTGCGTATTCACATTTTCTAATGTCAAACGGGCGAAACACAAACGGCTGCGCAATAGAAACCAATAAAATATAGCGTTGGTTCAGCATGTCGCTAAGAAAGTGATCACCCAAAACTGGTAAGTAAAACGTCATTAAAACTCCGGACGCTTGTATTCAATAGCTCGGTAAGAGATGTTTGCGGTTTGTGCAAAAACCATATTAAAGTCTGTGCTGTTGTGTTCGGGCACGTCACGCAATTCGAAACAGTGTGTGTATCAGTGAATAATGATTACCGTGGGTCTTAGAGTGCGAAATTTGTGCAAAAGCAGGAAACTGGATAGGATATATAAGGAATTGCTCGCATGGATACAATGGATGACCATAGATGACAAAGACAGAAACCAGAAAGAATAAGCTTTCTTAATTAGGAGAAGAATAAAGGGTAAATAATGAAGCATTTATGCACTTGATTTTGCAAGTTACCCTTAACGCTCTTTGATGAGTGCAGCAGTTAATACAACCACTTTAACATTTAGGCAGGCTGATTTTGAGTACAGCTCGGTTTCGATGATATAAGCATGGTCAAACGTTGGCTGAAGCATTGCGATATGTCCTCCAACCTCAGTAAGTAAAGAATTAGAGTCCTCAATTACGTCAAACGCACCCAGCTCATACAGCGCGTGTTAAGTATTTACTGCTTTGACTACCCTATTCCATATTCGAACTGACGAGGAAAAATAGATCAAGCTGAACATTACAGTCCAAGCTTGGAGGTTGACGACTTTGAAGAAATATTATAGTCAGCAATTTATATTAATCATTTGTGAACGAATAATCAGTTGCATTTAATGTCTAGTGAATTAATCGAAATATGCATATCACAAGTTTTAAAAGGAGCCGAATCATTTTTAACACTATAATTATTCGCTGGCATTCGTCACATAAGTACGCTGGAAACTAATCATTTTATAGGCCAAAAAATAAGTTGAAGTGTCAAATTTGTTACAACCACTAATCACACGAAAGTAACGTTGCTTCCAACGATAATTACCAAAAGGTTCACCTTGTTTCGGTTAGTAAAATATAGAGTAAAATACCAGCTAGTTAATTCACGACAAATGTATTGGTAGGGCAACATCATGCTATTGCATAATCCAACAGTCAACAACAAATGCACCACTGAGCAATTGCCACAAGGAGCAACAGGTAAATTGCACAGACGATTTCATTAGGTGTGAATATAATATATAAAGCACGAAAATTGCAATGCAATTTGTGCATAATTATTTGGTGGAGAATAGTAAAACAATTTGGATATTTGTTAAATGCAATGGCAACTGGATAAGCACAAATCTACTTCATGTTTATTTGAACAAATAATTTGATGGTAAAGGAAACTTTGTTCAATAACGGATATTAGTTGGATATTTTGGAGTGCAATTCTTAGCGGTGCTAGTATATATATATATAATATATATATATATATTCTTGAGCTAGGTCAGCAATATGGCCATGAGTCGTAGAATTCTTGTTGATAAATGCAATAGTTTGCCACCGACAGCAACGGACGTAGTGCCCCAATTTTGCCACAGTTTTTGCACTTTTAATGCTGCGTGTAGGACGTGGCAAATTGGTTTTATGACACTCACCTCCGCAACGATAAGAAGATGGCTTGCCCACTAATAATTGTCTAAGTTATTGCACTCTTGCGGCCGCCACAAATGTTCAGTTAGAACATAACTGTTTACATTTCAACTAAATTGAAGGTATTATTCTTGAAAGCAAGGAAGCTCATTCCGTCGTTAATGTGTACGCCATTTGATGAAACCGTCATAAGTGTACGCTTGTCAGCGATGAAATGTTTTAGCCGTTGGTTCAGCATAAAATCCTCCATCTTCTTCTAGGGTGTAGGCGAATAATCATGCGATCGTACTGCGCGAATTAACTGTGCAATGAAATAGTTCAAGTAGCACTTTTCCCTGATGGCTGTGGGAGAAATCTTGTCTCAATGTAAAAGCATATATTTGCTACAGCTATTTGTGATCGACATCAAAATACATTTTTTACGGATATAAATACTTGAAGGCTCATTTCATTCAAATTTCGTAGCTCCTCATATCTGAGTCCACAGCGAAGGAGCTTCAATCCTTTTTTCTCACTAAGTAAAACATGTAAATCACAGATTTTATCCAATTTGTTTTGCTAGGAATTTTTCCAAATGAGTCAGGCATCCAATCATAGTCTACTATCGCATTAAGTCCAAAATGCCAATCGGAGCAAAATAATAAGTTTTATCATTGCGGTCGCAATACCAAAATTTGCATAACCAAGATAAACATAAAACAGGATACGTCTCGTACCCAATCCATGGGTAGCAGCCCTAACACAGATTAAGCATTTAAACCATCCACCTTTTACTCAACGTTTAATACGAAAGTTGCTTTCAGTCAATTTAACATGCGTAGAGACCTGGTGATAAAACAGGCACAGCATTCGTGCAATAGGAAGACTTGTTCAAAGGTGATCAACAGAGCATAAACACACGGGTGCGCGATAAGATTTCATCCTAAAACTTTGATAAATCAGTAGGAACGAAAACGTTCTGACTAGTCAATTTTAAGTATGACACTAGGGGGCACTCCTCTTTTTCTCCGCCGTTACGAACTGAGATGAGAATTAAAAAAAGAACAGAGTGCTCATTGCATCTAAGCCATGCTTTTGGTGGGTCAAATGCTTCTGCGTGTAAGGAAGAAATGGAAGCAATTCTCCAAAAGTTACTATTGGATAGAAAAGTATTTATTCCTCTAAGAACAACGACTATGGCTGCCGACTACAGCTTATTGCATGTTGTTTTAACGAACCTCTTATGTATGAGAAAGGTAACTACATGACGAGCACCGACAATGTTAAAATGTGATCATTATTGGCAAAAGCGAAAAAATTTGAGGTCCAATCTGACTCGTTTCAAGTAAAATCCAACAAACTTTGCAAAACGTTTTGTTAATTAGGTTGATTTTGGTAATGAACCTAATGAACCATGGCTAGAATAAGTAGCCGAGAAATAAATACTTCACATTTGTATTCAGTGTGAGTGCGTTTTCTCTAATTACGACGAACTTGTTACAGGCACAACAAGGTGATTGCCTCGGCATTATAGAAAATTCGTGGAAAAGTTGGCGACAGATGGCAAAGCACAAAGCGTTAGTAAGTTCTCCGAAAGCAAGCAGATATAACGCAAGCCTATGTTAGAAAATTCCATAAATAGAAAAGAAGCGAAATCCTACCGTGTTTTTCACATACTTGTTCCAATACACGTAGGAACACAACAATCAATATTCTTGGTAACATAGCTAGGTGTGGTATACTGAGTCATTAATGGTGAATGGTTAGAATACTATAGTGGGGATATGATAGACGCTACTGATATAGCGCGAGTGCAGGACAAGCTACCAATGGATCCTTATTAGTTAATATGGTATACTGTTCGATTACTAACCAGTTATTGCTTGGCGTGTGCAACATTCTGAATGGATGTGTCCGAATTTGGGATCGAGGGACGAATTTTCCATGCATGCTAGTGCTGCTTACGTGAAACCTACCTCTTTTCTTAGCTGTCTTCTTAAGGCCTTCCATTATCTGGTCCATTCGAATCTAAGGGGTGGTCGGGGAACCCGTACTAGCTGTCTGCGAAGTATATGTGAACCTTAGATGAACTCTATAAATACATGCGCGATTCGTTCCCTTTGTTTATTTTTTGGATTATATGGTAAAACCTCTTAAAGCAGTATCTATACCATGGTTTGTGTTGCGGTCTGGGAGATGCTGGTACGTGACTGCGCCAATTCTATAACTAACTGCACCCTGAGACCATTTGTTCACGTACTGCATGTAACTTCAGACTACACCAGGGCACTGGCGGAAATTCGTTCAGCTTTACTACAACTGCATTTACCAATTACATCAGTGCAAAATATGCAGGGCACAGGTGAGCTTTGTCGTTTCTTATGTTCTTAAGACCTACGTATCCCATCTTACTAAGCGGTAACCATTCAATGCGCGTGCTAAAATATTTTACTAAATTTGTGCAAAACAGCGAAGAACAACAACAGCAGTATATCCGATATATGAATCAATGCTTCGTTACCATACAATCATGATGACCTATGAAATAAGGAATAATGGAATTGAGAGAAGGGGACTTACCCAAAAATCTGAATGCCTAAACAAAACTTCAGGTTCAAGGGAGGTACATCCTGTGTAGCAAATATTGTCACAACAAATTGTATATCGTGCAAAGATAAGGCGGATTCGGCGAGACAGTTTCCTTGCAGATTTGGCTGCCCCGCCTCATAATCAGCCATTACCCCGCGGATAACTAAGCATAAAACACACTTCAAAAAGGCAATCCTACTAGGAGAAGAAAGCAGACGCGCCACTGGAGGCAGTTTTGATACTGATCTTATAAAATGTTAAACCAAATGCAGTGCTTTGCACACGGACTTCAGCCCGGAAGGCAAGACGGGCAAACGGCAACCACTTTGGTCGTTATTGACTTCATTTCCGCTGACTGGTCAACTGCTAACCTACTAGAGGCTTGCGCCATCCCACGCTTGACACACTAATCCAGGCCCTTCTAGGTAAACATTGACCAGATATACGTAGCAAGTACCCGAGCCAACGCCACTTATTCGGTGTTATCTATTGGTATAGAGAACTAGCATTAGTTTCACAACCTAGTACTCGCCAATGCACATCGTCTTTGTGGACACGCTGGTACCATCGGAATCCAGAAATGCTTCGCTGACTACGATGATCAAATACTTGAAGACGCCTCACATATTCAGACCGAGTAGGCCAAGTCTAACTACATAGAGGAGAACGGCCCTTAGTGTGAGTTTGTATACACGGCCTTTCAAACGGAGGGAAACGCCTTTCTGTCACCAAAATGCCGCAAGTTCAAGAAACCTGTTCTGTCTACAATGCGAGAGCCGTTGTCAGTTTCTATGCACCCATCGTTGCTAATGAAGATGCTAAGTTAAATAAATTGATCAACCATCTCGAGCTTCTTCTTTGCTAGTGTCAACGGGTTATAAGGCGGCCGCTGATACTGCAGCAACATTTGGCATATTGAAGGTGCAAAGTACATAACAAATAATGGGACAACACTTGACAGGTTATCCAGCGTTGGTGGTGCAACCCCAACATCGTCAAAATTCAAGATGATATCGTTCACACAATTAAGATTAACTACTCTTTCATCAGGCAGTACTTCAAGGCATAAATCGTGAGATTACCCAGGGGAGCTCTCGACGATAGGATCAACTATGAAATTGGACAAAATTAATGAAGTCGGACAACCCTGAAGAACGCCAATTTTGGTCGGGGGGCTATGCGATTGGCTACCGTAGACTCTGACGCGGCCTGCAGTTTTCGAGTATGAAGCACGAATGACGTTGACATACAGTGGGAACACTTTTCCGTGCATGTATGTGGAGCAGAATCGATCGATCGACTGAATTCAATGCACTCTTGAAATCCAAGTACACAACTGTTGTCGGCTGCGTTATGCTTGGCACTGTTCTAGCATCTGTCGCAAAGTGAATGTATGTTCTATACATCCACGTCCTGGGTGGCAACCTGCCTGCTCTTCTTTAATCCGAGATTCCCGTTCCGCAGGCATTCGAAGAACGATAATCGAGGACATAAATTTTGCCACAACATGCGTCAGGCTAATTACATGTCCTTAGAACAGTCTGTGTGACTGCCATTCCTGTTTATTGCAATTATAAGCCATTCACACCAATAAGAAGGACATATGCTTCCTTGCGGATACGTTCGAATATGGAGGTCTGTGTTTTGCAGTGCACATTATCTCCAACCTTAAATATTGCAGGTGGGGGTGGGAATCCGGGCCAGCGGCATGAAAACGATTGAGGGCTTTGATCGCGTTTCGGATCGCGGCCTCCGACAGATAATTTAAAAGCCGTCCATAGCTCGTCCTGCATCACCTGATTAGGAAGAGGTCCGGGAGCAGGGAGCCAGCTGAACTGATCTTGCAATGTTGCACCCAACGAGCCGTACGGCGCTCTTTATTGTGTATCGGTGTACCCGCGCTGTCCCTGATTTTCTCTGACACCTCGTTTTATGGGACTAGCTGTGCTGGTCATCTGGATAAGTTTGTGGCAATTGCCTAAGGCTCTTGCTTTCTCCCCTTTTCTGGGCCCTACTGGTCTACCAGGATTCCCTGTAAGCACGTAGGCTCCGCTTTATTTCGAGCCTTATATCCTGCATGGTCACATTGTATTCAGAACCAGCCGAGAGGTTTCATCTAGATTCCAACAGGCTCACCGATCTCGGATATGCAGTGACTGGTGCTGTGACCATTGATAGTGCTACAAGCAGATGTTCCTGCGTCGTGCATGGCGGCCTAGATCATATTCCTACAAAGCTCAGCGTCATAGAAAATGACAGTGCAACTTAAGTATGCAGTTCATTTTGATAGGCTTGCTCGACCGAGGGCTGAGACAATTGCTCATTTGCTAATATGAGGAAAGACTTGGTGGCCTACTGGTAAAGATCAAGGAGAATCGACAGCTTACCAACAAATGATCAGAGTCCACGCAAGTACTAAGTACGAGCAGCAATCCAGGATGGAACCACGATAAATCTAACCTGTCTCTATGTCGTCAACTTAGGCCCATAACTGGCCAGCTCCAAGAGGACCCCAAGTAGCACTTCGGCGCCCAATGTTTCTAAAATCGCTGATACTAAGAAACAACCGGCGCTCGGCAAACAGTTGCAAAAGGCGCTCACTGTTTTCTGTCCCGTCAGACTTAAGCCCATAATTAAAACCCAACTGTGCTTCCGAAGATCTCAGCCTCTCTAATGGTGCGTTCAAATCCCCAGCAAGCGCTATAATATTTGAACTAGTAGCACTGCGTAGTAGCGAGTTTATTCACGATTGAATTTGGCCATGACAGCGTTAGAACTGCTGTCATTAGCAGCTTAAGCGATAATCAAAAAAACTGAGTTTTGCACTACATTGTTAACCAACGTAAGCTGATTTCGCCAAACGGACTGCACATAAAGAGTTGTTAACCGGAATGCAACCAATCAACGCCAACTCATCCTTGGAGTTTAGAATGATACCAGTGGATGCTGCATCGTTGTCTTTGGATGCGTGCAACCAATAATGAGAGAATGCAGTTAATTCAACAAATCTATTAAAGTAAATGATCATAGTTCCAGACCCACAACACATATCACTACGCAGTGTGTTCAATGTGTTTGCGAACGCAGCCTGTTGATCTATCGTCATTCAATGTGAACGTCGAAAATCGCCTGTATGTTGTATGAAGCAGGTAAGGCTACTTTTAATTATCTGCGCAATGGCCGATACAGGATGAAGTTACGTTTTAAACCAAGGTCACGGCTGTATGTGTGCAGAGATACTGGCAGGGCGCCCAGACCTTGACAGGAGGACGAGTACGGTACTCATCCAACGCCTTTGGCTCAAAAGACTGTTCGCAAGGCAGCATGGAGTTGGCAGTGATTTAGCTCTACAGAAATTGTCGACATCCAATTCCGAAGCTGTAACTTGGAGGACCCGAAGACCGAGATTGTCTGACCTCTCACCAATTACCAACCTAGTAGCAGTAGCTCTAAAATAGCCCGGATGCACCACTCATTAATGCTCCATGGGTCAAATAGCTACCCAAGCCCTCGCATTACATTAAGGTCCTGTCTAGTTGAGGCGGAAGCACGGCATCAGACTCTGAATCACTAGACACTATATTTGGTTTACGCTAGCTGTGGAAAGATACGATACCACATGATTAAATCGCTCTGGTACAATGGGCATTCCTCCGCACCCTTTAACAGTTATCTCACACGCGTGTCAACGAGTAGATCAACTGGTGTGGAGAATGACTACTGCATATGTTTGATATCATTAGTGTACTAAATTATGCAAAACGCCCTGAGGTGAAATTTGCTCCCTTTTATTTTAGTTGTGGATGTTGCGTGCAGAAAAGTTTGAGCAGCTATAACGAATGCTGGATAGTAGCGGTTGTGGTGGTGTTAAGCATTGTAATGATGTCTGACCACTTTGAGCCCGGGTCAGTCACAATGGAACAGGACAATACATCATCGAGCCAAAAGCATGCTGTGGGCACGCACAAATCGGCCTTGTTTTTCAGACCACGCTAATGGAGACGTACGGTCAAGTGCACACTAATTGTACTCGTGCGCCATTTTGTCGTCGATGTTACATGAATAAAGGTAATCTCATGCCAACGCTTTGTTCAAGTAATCCCTTTATTAGCCTTTTGGAGATGAAGGATTAAGGGTAGTTGCAATGAGTTCAGCATCCACACTTTCAGCATAACATAAACAGGATAAATGATGGAAAATTTATCATGTCTGAAATGATAGGGAATCAGCTCGAAATCAAGTATTGGTGCAGGCCAGCCGCCTTTCATGTACTTCATAAGAATAGGCTGTGATTTCCCGCGCTCTGTTGTCGTAAGAACGGGAATGTACATTTTGGTAACGAAAATCTTTTGATAGTTTTTCAATTTCGGTTTACATATTGTCCATTTCGAAAAGTAGAGTTTGCAATTTCCCAAGGAGATACCACCGAAATTGTTTGTCAAGTCTGATTAGCGAGGTAACATACGAATTTCGATGAACGATCATCCTCCTTTACAAACAGGTAGATTATCAATCAATACAACATTTATTTCTGGTGCGCCAATGTTAGGATTTTGAGTGAGCAAATTGGAGAAACTTGCTTTGTCTTCAAACAAAAAATTGAAATAAATATGACACCGGGCCCAGAATCCTATTGATGTGCTGCAGGATAGCCGCTGAATCAGTGTAAGATAGCATCTGCGTGATGTCGCGTTGACTTGAGATAATGAAATAATGCTGCTGGAGCCTTCGTCTGTTAAAGCTTCCTAATTGAACTGCACGAATTTTCATGCTCGGAAGTTTATATGATTTACAAAACTATAGTTCGACCGTAACGTTAAAGTTTATTACACCTATGTCGGAGGAGTGCACTGCGACGCTTACTAATTTAACCTATAAATACATCGTTCCATAGGTGGATTATTGCACGACTCTGATGTGATCTGACCGATTTTACATACACCATGTTTCCTCTCACAACTCTACTATATAACAGCCATTGTTCTACTTAATAAGTCTCGGATATTCCTCAACAATTTTCTGCCATACGATATCTGGCATATGCTTCAGATTTATACACAACCATATCGGGATGCCCGCCTCTGAGGTAGACTGTAGACCACAAATGAAATCAAGCAAATAACTGAGACACTGTCGTTGATAAATATTACAACTTTTGCCTCCTGGTAGGTTGAACGTATGAAAGTAACGTAGTAATTCATGGTTTGATTAAATAGCTTCAATCAATAAAGCTTGGGCTAAAACATGAGGTACATTTGTCAAATATCAGCGTCACACACTGGACCCTGTCATTGAAAGGTGGGAGACGTGGGCTTTTTGCAGAATATATTTTACAAATCGGCCATGATCTTCGTCGCCATTTTCCGAAGGGGTGTTATGTATGGTTATGCATAGCAGTTACTGGCTAGTTCCTCGTCCTTGTGTCACATTATCCGTGCTTCTCCCTATGCGTGACAAGGCGATAGACATTTAGTCACTGTTCAAATATATGCCTGCTCTTGATACCCATCGGTTTTTATCTGCAATTCTCTTTGTTTCATTGCGTTGTATTATATTATTCGACATGGCCTTCGCTCCAAGGGACATATGGGAATATGCTTAGCTCGTTATATTAAGTCCGCACGAGAAGTAATTTCAATAACCTTTTTTATAACCTTCGTGGATTCCTATAGTATTTGCAGTATCCAGGCTTCCCATAATGTAAGGCTGTTAGCTGTCAACTAATAGGTATTAACTATCTGTACCAGCCTGAACTCTGATTCTTCCGCAAAAGAAATGTCATTGGTTTTAAGCTTTCCGTTTTTTGTACCTTACGAAATGTGCCTTTGACTTATAAACATTGATGCAACTATGCGTCAAATCAGATTAATTCTCAAGGCTATCGAAGGCTTTGGTAAGCGCGCTGCAAAATCACCTTGTGCTTGATACGTGGTGTGGCTCTATGGTGTGAAACTACTAATAATGCCCCTTGTTTATTTGGAGCTTCCATTGTTGCATTCGTCAACATTTTATGGAGGGCTTCGGATTTCTCTAGTCGACTGGTAGTATGGTTGTTACTAACGTTGCACCGTTGGATAAGAGTATGTGGGCAGTTGTATTTTGCATGCTTATATTGTTGCCCCGACAACATGTTTCGTCGTACCCAGGGTTTTTGTAGCACTGCCTGGCCGTAAGAATGCTTGGCCATTTTTCTTGTTTTCCAGGTGGCAAATAGAGGAAACCGTTAATTTGCGAGCTGTGATACTGTCGCAACCATCAAGCTATTTTCGTTTTTAAATTTTCTTAGATTTTTCGAAACGACTGTTGTACATCTGTGCAATTGTCGCAATATACCTTACAAGGGAACCATTCGTACGCTTACGTCCAGGAATAGTGAGGGCGGCTTATAATAATATTGAATTACTTGGGTTCGGCTTATGCAGAATTGCTTCGGATGATGGCAAGTATTTCAGTTTAAAACCGTTAAACGTACTTTCACTAAGTTATCACACTTTGAATTACTACAATATGCTTCTTCGGGTTACCGGTGTTGTGACCATAATGGTCGAATTGCTTTGCCGTTGATGACTATATTTTGCCTGCAGATCGTCAGGCTGATGTCCGATCAATGATTCATCCTGACACATGCGTTGCCTCCGTGCTTTATACGAACGTAGCTAAGGGGTCTGTTGTAGACCAACATTAGAGTTCGGCAGGTAACATTATCGCACTAGCAGTCATCAGGAGCCGAGACAGTTGCTGCATGATTCACTGCGAGGGATTAGCAGAGGTGATGCTGGTTACTTTGTAGATACGACACGTGGTGAAGGGATGATACAAAATCACTTGTACCAAAGCCGTGTAACGTAGATTTCGAAAGTGTTTAAACTCTGAATTCGGTTACTAAAACTGTGCGATTTTTCAATGTTGATAATGGTTAAATGTTGCTCAAATGGTTAGATCATTTAGAAAGTACATGTACGGGAATTATTTCCAAGAGGTGATTTTCGTATATTGACATCATCAACTTGCGACAAAACGTGTAACTGCAGAAACGTCCGATATAATGTTACGCAGAATATATGAAAAGCTTGGGAGCACGAGTTGGAGCGGGGAGCGGTTACCTCATGAGTACCTAAGTGCTCTTGGCAGAAGACCAGAAGGCCTTCGGCGAGAAAGCAACAAACAAATGCAAAAAAATTTGGGAGCCTGCGTAAATAAGCAAGAAATGCTTATACGTGCACATACGCTTCTGGCATTTTCAGTGTTTAGTTGTTTTTCTACCAATGCGTATGTCCTACTCAGTAAAGTGGTCGAGCTTCGATCTAGGCAAGTCACAATATTTTGGGACCTCGTCATGGTAATTGAGAATATACCAAACATCATGAGTCTAGAAACCAAGATCGCACTACCTCGTAAGGCACTATTTGTAACCATCGCCACACTATGGGGGTTGCGCAATTCCTGATTAAAAATCGACAGCGAAACCGATGCAGGGGTTGAAGTTGTGGCAGATTTACTGTGAATCTTACCTCAAGGTAAGCCGAAGTATGCCTAGTGTCTGTTGATTACCAAAGACCGTTTTCTACTTTAGCCATGTAACAGTCTAAAGCCTCCGCTTTAAAACCCGTACTGACTCAATCTAAAGCATCGTTCTCCTAGTGAGGCAACTTTTTTACGTACTATCAAACGGACTAACTTGGGTAAACCCAGGTTCACCGCTATACAATCACGTAACTTCTGCATCGCGTTTTCTGAATGGAAATATACCAGGTAGCTTGAAACTCGTTTTTACCAAGGGGGGATTGATTAGAAGCGTATTAACAACGTGTATTTCTTTGACCCGCAGCGATCATGCAAAAATGTTATTCCAATGCTTGTACAACATAAATAACTTAATGAAGGTACCACGGCTTCTCAGTCATAACCAGTTATTCTTATCCTTAGGGCCTGCGAGGAAAACATAAACAAATAAAATTGCCGAATTGCAAGAATAGCAGAAACTAAAACTTACCTTATAATAATATAACATTGTTCCTTAGTAGCAGTAATGTTAATGCATAACATAGAGGGAGTTCGCCTGGTATACCCACATAGCCCCTCATTTTGAAGAATACTGGAATGCCTAAACTACACAAGGCACCACCGTGACAAAATCGTTTGCGAAGATGATGCAAGAAACAAACAAGACGTGATAAAGTGCTACCCTAACCCCTGCAGTTAAACAGACACTCAAACAAGCTAAGTAGATACCGGCCTAGAATTCCTTCGATGGACACCGCAGCGAAGTTACCGCGATCCGCAAACAAGGCGACAAACTTTAATGTACAAAAATTGTCTTAACCTCCAAAGTGTGCAATCATCTTGTAAATTTTCCAATCAGATCCTGCTGTTAGCAGGTCTTAACTATATTTGTGCTGTAACTAGAGCTGTACTGAAATAGCTGAAGTCCTTGTACAAGTGCATCCTCTTGGGTATCGACGGTATTTGCCCAAAGGCAATGAAAGTGGCTGCCATGCATTTAGCGGGAAGGTTAAAAACAAAAGTGCATCGATATACTAAATAAAAGCATTTCCACAATATGGAAACAGGTATAATCCCTTCAATATACAAAAACAGTTGCCAATCAGAATAAGCAAACTTTAACATGTTAAAACTCGTTCCGGTGGTTTCGATAAAGATAGAAGCTATTGTCGTTGAGACGCTGAAGGGGTATCTGGTAAGTAAGAAATGATCGTTTCGGAATAGCACGGATTTCGCCAAAATGGGACTTGTAATACCAATATACAGTTTGCTCGTGCATACTAGACAAAATTTGGGGATACTGGCATCTGACACGTAATCTCCTCTCTAGAATTCTCGAAGGCAATTGACTGACTGGACCATCTTACTCTACTCCGCAAACCTCATAATTTTTGAGTCCATAACGCATTCCATGCTTGATAAACTATTGACATTTTCCAAGTCTCCTAAATGTGAATGATAGCAGCAACAGCTTAGAACTAATAGAAGTCAAACGTGTTATCCCTTAGGGCTAGATGTGAAATACAAGCAAAAACTATGAAATATGTCGCTGCTAGTTAGATGACAAAGTAATACCGGCCGGGTGAGTAAGATTTGGGTTAAAAGTAGCGGGTAGAATCTTCCAAAGCAGAAAAGCAAAAGGATTTAATGGATTGTGTAAAGGAAAGAATAGTTCGCTGTTGCCTTGAAAATATATTTTTTAATATGCATAACCTATGCGGTTATATATTACCCCATCTGGAGAACACCCGAGCAAGGGTCAAGTTGCAAGGGATGAATTTAAATAACAAAAAATCTTAGTCGCTCACATCATAGGTTAATGTGAATGCATTCAGAAATGAGAAAGAATAAACATCGATATAATTACAAAAGTTACGCCGAAAGCAAACAGCTGCATTGGTCTAATCAAATTCATTTAAAGTATACGAAAGCTACGGAAGCATCAGGTTATTGAACATTTCCTACAGTATTATAGAGAAAGTAGAAATGAATTCTAAACAACTTTTGCAAAATATGGTGAAAAACCTTATAATATTTGTCAACCGTGAATATCGGTCTCGATCTCATGTAATAATTAAACTATCTTACTCACGATATTTCAGGACTCACAAAAGTGCTATGCCGTCTTAATTGTGCAATCGTTCTTTGAATCAAATAGCGTTAAAATATAAATCTAAAAACGTTTTGAACTGCTGTACAGATGTTGCCTCCACCACATGTTCAGGTAAACAGTTCCGAATGTTTACCACTCTCCGCTGGATGCACAGTGATTGGGGAACACATTTTCCTTCCGGCACGGCAAGTTTGTATCTGTGTCCGCGTGTGCTGCATGATCCTCGTAAGTGCAGCATCGGCCTTAGCATTGGGATGTCACCGAGATGTGGAATACGGCAGGTCATAACAAGGTCCACTAGCCCCAACGATAGGACAAGGTGTCAAATCCTAGTTTGTAGCACCGGTCTTCATAACCCAAGCCACACAAACTCGGGATGAGCCTGGTAGCAACGTGTTGGACCCTTTCGATCTTTTGTGTCTTGCCTCGGGTAATCAGAAACTAGTTGGGCTAACCGTACTCTATCATTGGTCTAATGATGGAAGAGAAAAGGCTCGTGGCAACCTCTTCAGGCCACATGTCGAAAATACGTTTAAGAGCCCAAAGCGTGCGCAGTCCCTTAAAATATATCCTGTTCGTAGCATGAGAGTACACCTACGTACTTCACGGAGGGTGTGGGATATAGCAGTTCGCCATCAAGTGTGTAAGTTCGGTCATCAGCAACCTTCCCCAGGCTCATAAATACAGACTTGGCTGGGTTGACTGGGAGATGAATTGCTACAGAACATATGTATAGGCGTTTGAGGTCTTGCTAAAGTTGGCCACTGTCATCGGGTGCGTCAATTTCTCTCCGAATCTTTATGGCGTTCGCCAACAAGACACACGGCGACCGGAGAAGCTGCGGTAGATCGTTGATGTGGATCATGAACGGAAAGGGCCCCAGCACAGTGCCTTGACGCACGCCACTTGTAGAGGGGTACAAGTCAGTTAGATCGTCTTCGATTTATACCCTCCAGTTTTGTCCAACAAGTAAATCGCGAATCCACCGGTGCAGTGAGCCAACGACAACGCACATTCTGAGTTTGTGAAGGAGAACCTCATGGCTGACCTTGCCGAAGGCTTTACTGATATCGATGGATATCACGTCGACGGACTTCTCCTTGCTTATTGCCTTCAACCACTCATGCCTCGTCACAAGCAGTTCCGTAACGCATGAGCGACCTTGCGTAAATTCGTGCTGTGCTAGCGTCGTGGCCTTGTTTGACTGTAGCAACTGCAGCAATCGCTTCTTCTCGATTTTCTCAACTATCTTTGCCTAAATAGGTGTCAGACAAATTGTCCTGTAATTGTCTACTTTGCTGGGGTCGCCGCCTTTCGGAATAGGCTTCACCACCGAACATTTCCAATCGACCGGCAACGAACATTCGGAGAGTGACCTGCTGAAAAGTTCAGTCACTACAGGAGAGAGGATGGTCGAAACTTACTTGAGAACCCGTGAGTGAAGCTCATCAGTTCCGGTAGGTTTGGTACTATCAAGGTTGGCGAGTAATTGGCCTAAATCTTCAACGCCGCAATGCAGACTATCGAGCCTAGTAAAAGCGGTTCACCTCGAACGCGGAACAGACACTGATTATTCGCTGACGAAACGGGAATATAACAACATGGTTGCATATTTTATGATTTCTAGCCAGCAAGGTAATATATACCGGCCAATTAAAGGAAGAACTATATATGAGTGAAAAAATTTCACATTATTTTCATCGCAGACGATCACAAAGTATAAGGTACGGCTGATGACCATTGTAATTGGGCGTATCATGTATCCTTATATGTACTGACAAAACGTACCTACACTCTCCAACGCACATAAATTCGTCATTTTGATAGAGATCAGGAAGTGGACTGCTGGTATTCTCATTTGAAATGCAAACGTAATTTGAAATATGCAGTAAAGCAACCGGGTTATATATTGCCATTAAGTAGGAACGCATTTACAAACAAAGGTATTACTGTCATTTCAGAAGCGCAGGAAATGCGCATTTTTAGTTTTAACATTAAGTAGCACATAAACGGCCTACCAAACGGACTAGAGCTATCAAAGTCAATGTACTATGACTGTGTTTTAAACTGCGTAATGGTTCTAATAAGCATCGCCACTGCCCACATTTATTTATAAATGCCCGCAGTTTCTGATGAGATAATCTTACCAAGCCGGTTGTCTGAGAAAGACGTTTAAGCAGAGTTAGGTTTTATATTCATACTCTATTCAAACCACTATTGCAGTTATCCATCTACATTGTTGTTGATTTTAGATTCAACTTAATTTTGCTGGAGACGTAATGCTTCTATTGCTATTTGCGGTAGGATCCCAAGCTAAACTTGGTGGCCTCTCTGTATTGATTATGTCAAAATTCATGCACTTGTGGGGCGGACAACGGAAGCACCAGAAATCTGAATTGCAATCAATCGCGTTAGGTAGCACTTTATGAAATATATTACATAATCAGGTTTCCTTGTATCAAATTGTACTGTGGCAAGACATGAGACATGACAGTTTGGTGAACTCGTTTTTGCTGAGACTAAACGCGATTATAGCATTCAGTAATCTTACTTACCCAGTACCGTTGCACTGAAGTTGTAGGCTGCTCTCCGCATAACTTATTTATCATTGTAAACAAGTGCAGAAGGAGAACATTAATGAGAGTGTGGGCAAGCGCCTGTATTGCAGTATTCCCCAACTTATTTGTGCATTTATCCAGACTGGTAAAGAGTATAACTGAATACATTATTAACAAAGTAACGGATACTTTTTCACCAAATATAGTTAATACGGAAGAGAAAATGCGGCTCTGAACTCAAATATAGTTACGGCCACCAAAATATGCGATATACCTTAGTATAGTGCCAATTGTCAGCGCACGTAATCTGCAAAAACAGACATCACACAAAATCTTGCTTTCATCTTGAGGTGGCAGATGATGTCATTCAAATCAATGGACTGCTTGTTGTAAGGTGCGAGCACCCTGGTAAACAGCAAAATGGCGCGGGCGTAGTCACTTACTTCACCCATTTATGGTGCAGTTCAATGGCCTGGCTGTCGACATTACCAACATAAAAGTTCTCTGATATTTAGTAGGATGTAGACAGACGTTTCTAAGTGAACGTATTTCCGTCGTAACCACAAACAAATATATGACCCCTACACATCACCTGATTATTTCAGAATACTCTATCGGTATTGTTGCTTGTGATATAACAATGGGGTTCTTAAAAGTCTATGGAGTTAACATAAACATATTTTACGGGCTGATTCCAAACTTGGTTCACACTTGAATTTGGCTTCATTACGTTTGGCTTTCAAATTTTTTTAGGTCTCTCAAGGCAAATAATATTACTGCGTCCAGTAAGTATGCCTGGTATTTAAAAAGAAATTTACATGTCTGTCTTTGTCCTCAAAGCCTTTCAAGTAAATCAGACAGAGAGAATAATTAACAGAAATATCGCGCTACCCCAAACAAGGCGACTATTAGCTGATGTTTTTTTAAAGAATGCAATACCATAATTGGACGGCGAACACATTTCCGAATATAGCAAATTGTGCTTTGATTCAATATGCCGTGATGAAGCTATTTGCCTACAAATTAACAGCTTTTATTCGTTCCTAATGAAACAAAGTAGACAAAACAAATACAAGTATAAATTTGTCTGAGCTAATCGACCACTTTTAAAAGTCAAATAATAGAATGCTCATTTAAGTCTTTATTCGTTCCAACAGCAATGTGTACTCATGACGGTTAGAGAATTAGGAAAGAATCTCGGTGGTAAATATTCCCTAAGGATTTTGATATCGTGTATGCAGACGAACTCATAGCACAGATGTTTATACCCAGTATGTTCATTCCTAGTATATATTTACTAAAGAGGTCAAGCAATCAACGTTGACGGCCGTGATGTCCATAGGGACCTCGAAAAATTAAGCTAGTATTCATCGCTTGAATCAATGCTTGATTATCGTTCGTTCTAAGTGAGCACGCGGATTAACTTTTGGTACAATGATTGTTCTGTTTATACTCCGCCGTACGATTGACAGCAACTCAAAAGTATGAAAATTTTTAAAGAAAACACCATTGTCAAATGGTGGAGATGTAATTCTTGACTTGGAGTAAGCAGACGACAGTGCTGTCATCTCTGACAGCTACCAGACGTGCCAAGCCGCGCTGGACAGATTAGCACTGGCTGTCAGCCGCTTTGGGCTTCGTCTTGCACCATCAAAATGCAAAGCGGTTTTACAAGATTGGCATGGATCGCCTCCTACGCTGATCCTTAATGGGGATCAGCTAGAAGTCATTCGGAAATTCAACTATCTGGGAAGTTGTATCAGCGCTTTTGGGGTCGATGACGAGATCACGAACCGGATAGTAAAAGCTCGAACTGCTTTTGCTAACCTTCGCAGCCTATGGCGGCGGTACGACGTCACCCCTGCCCTGAAGGGTAGAGTGTACAATGGAGCGGTATGTTTAAACTTTTTGTACGGATGCGAAACCTGGCCCATAAGATCGGCGGACATGAAGATGCTAGTTACGTTCGACCATCGGAGCCTTCGCAGTTTGGCTCACATCTGGTGGGAACACCGCGTGACTAACGAGCGCCTTCCACGCCTTGTTTACGGCACGGAAAAAGGAACTGAACCGCTCAGCTCCCTCATTTCACGTACCAGGCTCAGATGGCTAGGCCACGTTTTGCACACGCCAGCCCATTGACTTCCACGATGTGCGTTATTTTCTCACCGTGTATGTGGACGGAAGAAGAGGAGGGGTGGCCAAGCTATGAGTTCGTTGAGAGGAATGAAGTCCCTCACTTTAGAGCTAGCCTCGGTTGGAGCATTACTGCTCCATGGTTGAGGTCCAAAAGACGGTAAACACGTTTGGCTGGATACAATTTTTGCCATGGCAGTGAGCCGACCTCAGTGACGTTCGTGCTGTGAGTTTCTTTGTCCCGCCCCATCCTTTTGGCTTCACCCTCCACCTACGATCTCATTTCATAGCGTAAAACATAATATCTTTTCTTCTTGCCTCGTAGCCGGCTAGTAGCTTATCGGAACGATGACTATTCGTTGCTGGTAGTTAAGCTTACATGCAAATTTTGTATTTATTTTCCTTTTTCTTTTATGTAATTCGGCACAGTAGCTGAGGGGTTTTCTACCTCTAGCTGACGTGTATAATGATGATTGGCAAAGGGGTAGTCTGAAGAATATGGTCCCATTGCATGAGCACCGATATGTTAAATTTCACCGACGGAAAAAGGTAGTTTAGCATTACACAAGAACACAAGCAGATAATGAATGCTGGTTTGGTTATAAACCTAACCGTTACAAGTTAGATGATGCTAGATGCTGCATTAAATGAAAAACGCAGAGCAGTACGCCTCTAGTTCTCAATTAATAAAATGCTTTCTGTTCGCATTGTGTTCAAGATGAGGTACAAAAAATGCAATACAGCCCGAATAAGGATTATTTTATAAAATGTAATGTTTTATATAGCTAAGTAGGGTAAATTCTTATATTTACTCTACTTCAATTCGTGTTTTGCACGAACTTGCACGTATTTATGTTTATGAATCTCATCAAGCTTTTCTAATTATATGAAATGCGAAATTTCGTATACGGATCCAACGGCAGACAGCTAAATTTATCTTATTGCACTATGACAAACCGTCGGTTAGTTTCCAGTTGTAGTCGCACGCGCGCATATATTACATGTAGTCCGTCCTGGCCAAGGTAAATTCAAAGCGTTAGTGAACCGTTTTTGCTGGCAAAGTGCTCGTTCGTACAGCCGAATTGCGATGGCTTCTGCGGCGTCTAATATCCGCTTACGGAAATACCTTGATCGATACTCTGTGGCCTGATAGATAAGCTAGAATGAATCAGCCTACTTTATGGCGTGACCCGTATCCGCAAGATCCATGGCGATGGCAGAGTTAGTGACCTTTTGCCCTCCATTTCCGAGCCAGGCCGGATGGTGTTCCCTCACCCTTTCGGATAAGCGTCTTGTCGTACGACAATCGCAGCGTGCTACAAAGGAACAGGTAAAGGATAAACACACATGGATTTGTTGTAGACAGGCAGCTTACCCTTGAGGTTCAGTCCCACCATTGGGATACTGGTGAATCGGATTTTCAGCCTCTCCGCTGGGAAGGCATTCCGGAATGTGGACGTTAGACGGCGGGATAGATTATGTGATACTGTTTTCTCTTTGTAAGGCAGTTGCAGGAAAATAGATTTCCTTTCCGCCGTAAGGAGAGTAGATGCCTCCTTGTTTCGCCCTATATTAGCGTTAATAAAATTCTCTGGGTAGACATTTTCTTTAAACGTCCAGCGTATTAGCCACAACTCCTCGAAAAGAGTATACTTCTAGTGAATTCTTTCGACATAAAGCTACGAACGTTTGTGTATTGTCCACTTTAAGTGCACGTTCACTTAATTCTACGTTGTACTTCACAACCATGAGGTCTTTTTAGAGCTACATCGGGCAAATGAAAGGCGCCGTTTTCTTCCACCCCGTAGGTGAAATTTATAGCCTTGTGAGCCTGGTTAAATACGCTGGTGAACTTCGCGACGTTACCAGTGGTCTCAAATAAGACAAAGTTGTTATCTACGTAAAGCTGGTTTAAAGTGAGGCTGATGATGACCCTTTCAATGTACCCTGTTCAAACACACCCATAAGGCATCAGCGATGATTAGTCCTAATGGGGAACACACTGCAACCCTATCGCGCTGACGGTATATATCCCCGTTGAATAGGAACTGAACCTTAACTGTACATCAGCGCAGTAATTCTTTCAGGGCCAGAAATGATATGCCAATATTAAGCTGATTCTCGTCAACAAAGTTGCTATTAACTCATGTATTTCAAATAAAGGCAGATTCGTGAACAGTGAAGTGGCATCTAGAGAGCACATAGTTTGATTCTTGACGTTGACTTAACCCACGGCATCTACAAACGTAAAAATGTCCTTTAGGTTTTGTACAGCGACTATTCCAGGCACAGGCTCAAGAAGTTACAACAACGAACGAGCCACCGAGTGGTATGGGGTGTTTCGCATGTCCAAAACTGTGCGAAGAGGACAGTTATGCTTCGGGGATTTGAACGCCGTAAAGCGTTGGAATAACCGTGCTTACGGGTCGTAAATATTCATAGACAGACTCAATAATATAACCAACATTTTTATGCATTTTCAGATAGATGCACAGTGTATTTTCGATCCAAATTTTTTTGTCTCGATCGACAATAATTATTAAGAACATCGTATTAGTGCCAATATTTATCCTATATTGTTTAGCTGGTCTGCTCTGTTCAGCAACAAAATATCGGAGCTTTCTCTGGCCCTGAAATAATTACTGCTGAAAGGTACATATACTTCTCAGTTCCTATTCAACCTCATTGTCGACTCGTTCTTGCTCCAAACTCAGTAGGCAATAAGACCTAGTGCGTTGATTCGCTAATTAGTCATATTGTAAACTATTTCGCATCTTCCATCGTAACTAGATTTAGGTCGATTATTTAAGGCTAACAAAGGGACACCTCAATGTAACTTCCATGTTAATGACCGATAACTTGCAATGACTGGTATTTGGATAGTTAAGATTATGATTATGAATTAAGTGTAACTTATCTCAGTTGATGACATGATAATGCTTCACTTCTGACTTAAAACGTAAATGGGAATTCCAAGTTCCACGTTAGTTACACCAACTGAAATAAAGTACGCTTTCTTGCATAAATTCGTGTTCAGTACATTTAAATTTCTTTGTTGTACCGTCTTATACCTTATGCTTTCAGATTTTCTGTCCTCCCACGAATAAGCCATTGCAAATTGTACCGAAGTGTGCGCTTTAAAGCCATATATGTAGCGGTGTACCTGATTCCACCACTTTTGAATAAAAATCTAAGAATAAACTATAGAGTTCACTGCATACTTTATATAACCGCACTGTTGGCTTTTGCTATCGAGATGCATGAATCCGTTTGGAGATGAATATACCCTATATAATGGCTTAAATCTCCTAACGGCAGTCCTGTTAAACACCCACCAACCTTTTCAATAACATGTGACCACACTTTGAGCATTCGCTGTTGAAGCTAATCCTTTTCCTTCGGGAAAACCATTGTCCTATTTAACGATATCAGTAGCTTGTTTGTTAGAATATGCTCCTTGTTATGTTAAAATAATCATTGATATACTACGGATAAATACACCAATGTTTGGCTGTTCCAGTGGAATGGAATTGTGAATTACTTAGGTTCAAATAAAAGTTACACGAAGGGATAACGAGCGTCTGTAGACTCAGTATATTATTAAGTTCAATACACAAGTATATCTATTTATACATACGTTCCAAGGGTCCATCAGCAAAATATGGTTCCGCATCCTATTGACACTTGCTGTCAATTGATGTAGTAATGTAATCCAAAAATCGCTACGTCTTATATATATGAGGAACGCGAGCATAAAGGCAAAAGTCGAAGAAAAGTTTCACGGTGAACAAATTCAAAGGATTGATTCCGGAGCGTTTCTGTATACTCCGTTAGGTACTTGATATAAGCTGGTGAGCCTCCAAATCATTTTAAGGCTGTTTCAGTAGTTGAGGGCAATATTGACACAGGATATTACGAATCATGGTACGCCAAAAGCCGGACGTCCCGTAAAAGAAAATAACCCGGTGTATTCCGCTATAGATTTTAGACCTAGATGGTAAGGTGTTTTTGAAAATTGTCAAGGTTTTGCTATTCGCTATGAGGTCTCCAGAGCAACCTGGTCACGTTTTATTCTGGGATGCAAAGCATTAAATGCATAACATATATGGGGAACCAAATCGTAGAACATTTAGGGGCAAAAGGAAGGTAGTAATTACTCCAAATCTCTCTTTGATTGACCATAATTTTAGAGATTTCGGACGCCTTCAGAGACTGCGCAAAATAGCCGTGATAGTCGTGCTTCACAACCTGAATGTCGCGCACGCGTAATGTGGTTTAACGAAGACTACACCGCAAGCCACCGCAGGATGATCGGAAAATGAAAACTGAACCCAAATGTGAAACCGCAGCAGAAGATACAAATTGCTGACCCACCCAAGAACATCATACATGATTCCATACGTATGTAGCATTTAGGAGATTATGCAATGATCTAAGCGCTGGAAGATATAAGAGTAGCATTAGTAGATGACATTATTACCTGTCTTAAGGTGGGTTATTAAGAAATAAAACAAAGCAAACTACAAGACTGATGCTGACGGAACCCATGTTGCTCTGGTATTTTGTTATCCCATTAAACGTAGTCCATTAGTGCATCGACTGAGATTGACTAAATCCCATTTGTGAGCACCGGAACTAATATCACTAGGCTATATTTAGTGGGATCTAAGCGGCGAACACACAGTCACTTCGTAGTTATATTACTATGCCTCCACATATTTTGGACTTGCTGTTCATCAGACCAAACTTGAAAATATTGGGTTAACTACTTATATATCCTCATATCACCCAGCCTCATTAGTTTCGCGGGAACATTGTAAAAGCAGTGGCAGTCTGTGTGTAAAAGATAGCAGCTTGCACAATGATGTCGCTGAACGGAATTTGGGGTGGGCAATTACTAACATGTGGGAGAATGTGGCAGGTATTGGACACATGCTGTTGTCGTATAGGGTTATTAGGGCACATACTAGCCGTAGAACTTAGACCGCATCCATAACAGTTTGAGCACATTCATATGGAGGAATGTGTGTGGGAACACCAAGCTTCGCCTTCCGGAAGCTGTTTACCTGTTTATAATAAAGAATCATATTAGCCAAAAAGACTTTTTGCTAGGTCCTGCTTGTGTATTAACTTGTCCTCACTAACAATTGTGCAAGAGAAATTACTGTGCAACACACGACTGATCCCGTGTTCTTGGCTAAGGTTCTAACTGTACGCATGTTTTGCTTCGTCTGTAATTCCACGCCCTTTTGGGATACGCTTCGATTGAATAGTGTTATCATTGAGAATCAAAGAAACATTTCGGGCTATGTGGAATTAATCACACTACTAAAACTGTAGCAGGCACTCTCCAAGCAATATAAATGGAACAGCTTTCTGTTTACTCCCAGATGCCAACTCCAACAAATGCTGTACCTGGGTAATAGTGTTTGATTATATAACACAGTTCGCCGATTTTATTGGGTATTCCACAAAACACATAGAAGTAATGTTATATGACCACACATGCATACAAAACGGATCGTCTTTGTTTTCTAATTCCTGAGATCTTTGTTTGTTAGCACTAGTTCCAACTCAGAATTTGTACTCCCGGCCTGAACTTGGTAAGCGTTGTTACTTGACCGAATATTGGATTGCTTAATATGGGCTTTTGTTCTTCGGTGTTGAATTGCCTGTTGGGAAATAAAGGAAATGCAAACTTGTTAACAATAAATGCACCTGTGATGAGAAAATGGCTGCATTAGACTCTTATGATCATTCTATAAGGCTTCGGTCACAAGTAAGTTAATCTCTGAGTTCATATTTGGGCGGTGATATGCAATCGCCACAAGACAATGTTCATTTCGTCCTAGTGGAGACTGTAATTTAGTGAGTCCATGTCAGCGTCTACGATCGGCCATCGGTTTCACCGAAAATCAATAGATCAGTTTAAACGAATCCCACCTCTCTTGATAATGAAATTGTTGAGAAGAAGGGACGTAAAATGTGTCGTATGTGTTGTGTCCGTATTCACTAGGTACATTCAAGTTTGCCTCATTCCGTATACAAAGATCCGAAGATTTGCACAGGAGACCTTGTGAGTTAATATGGATGAAGGAAAGTTGCTCGGTTCTCGGTAGTTATTAAGACGTCGTATATTTTAGTTGTAATGTTGCGCTGATCGATTAAAGGTAGGTTGCAAATTATTCGTTTGGTTGGTGTAGTGAAAATATCGTTTGTGTCTGATTCATGAATCAAATTATCCCTGCCATTATCTTTGCGTAAGCATATTGGGTCTATTGGTCAGTTTTGCCGGCTAGCGTAGTAATATAATCTAAACTGTTGTAGGGAATCGGTCCACCTAAATGTTCACTTATTTATTTGCTTAGACGGCGCTGCTTGGATCTCGAGGTTTGAAGGTATGCTGCTTCCTCCAGTACAATTAGTTAAATTAAGCTGGTTTAAATCGCCACTGTCAAAATGCTCTGGCTCCAAATTTTTAACTTGCTGATCAAGGCATCTTCGTGAGAAGGGCACTACGACCTCATCCAAAAACAAGGATTATCTAAGTGAGATCACTGATTTTATCTTGGGTGGTAGTTTCGTACTCTCCATATCCTCCATTCTCCAGAACACCATGTTCAACATTCGTCCTGTCTATGTATTCCTACCGAATATCTTCCAAGTCGAGCTCCCTAAGTTAAGCCTGGCAACACGTAATATCCGGTGAAGTGCGTACGAATCATGACTCATTCTGTCGATGAGCTGTTGTTAACAGAATTGCTTATGCCTCAACGGCAAATATAGTTAAGGCTTGCAAAGATCTGGATTTATCGTAGTGTTCTGAGTTTGGGTGAGGGCGAAACGCGTTATATTGGCGGACATCAAAATATCATTTATGGCATCGCACATGAACTTACACTGATTCACATATTCGAGCTGTTCGCCATCTAGTTTCTTTTACTTCGACATTGTAAGCTTAGTGGACAGAACCATTAGCATACCATACGCATACTGGGTGATGTCGACGCCCCAGCTACTCTGAATATAACCGGACGAAGTTATTGACACTCTTCCAGCGGTAATACTATACACTTCTACTATTCTTTCGGATTACTTGCTTTTTATGCGTCTTCCTTAAAATTTAAGTATGTGCGCTGCTAGGATCCTCCGATTAACCGTTTCCTAAAAAGTTGTTACAAATCAACGTAAACGTATTCGTTCTCATTGCGTTGTGCCTCTGTATATTTTGGTTTTATATAGATGCAAAGGCTTTTGCCAGAGTTTCGCTTGCTGGTGCTTCTAGGATTGCTAGGTTACCTCCAATACATCGAATGAAATCTCCGTACTTATGGAATCCAACTGCATTCATTTGCCTGGCGGTTTTTGGCGGCATCATTAAGTTATATTAGGCGAGTCCCATTTCTGCATCGAGCTAGCAGATAATGGTGTTACTCGAGTGAAAATGCCATCAGTCTGTCAGGCTAAAGTGTGGTGCTTATAACTGTTTCTAAATGGCTTCCACTTAGTCATTCAACGTGAGATATCAATTGACATACCAAAGGTCCCTGGTTCGAGTTATAATACTGCGGTGTTGCGAATGGGCATTTTTTTCACACTTATGTATGGAATACCCCAAACCGGATGAATAAATAATAACCCTTATGAACCATAACGCTAGGTACGTGCATGAGTTTAGATGGAATGAGAGAATAACTTTCATATTTCTTCTGTTCTAGAAAATCGCACGTAGAATTACAAGTAACCAATACGACTGCTATTGGTCATTTAGAGTTTGGATGAGAACCGAAACGACGGCCTTAAGTTTAGTCAGAAGTGTGTGTATAAGCAATAGATTGAGACATATATGAAAATGCGAAAGCGAACGCTATGAGTATAGTTACCTGGAAGAATGATGCACAACTAAATACACCATAAAACAGATAAATTATGATTTCTGTGTATTGTACATGCTCTCTTGCTATAAGCGTTAATAGACGATTATATCATATATTTCGTCCCACAAAGGCTTTCTTACATATATGAACGCCATGTTTGTCAAGTTAACACTGGCCTCGTACAATCAAGCGAAGTATTTGCCACATATAATGCTCGCATTTTTGATATAACTTGATATAAATAGGAAAAAGAAATGCTAGAGGCAAGGGATGAAACACGCCCATTGGGTGTAAGCAGGATGCTACGTTACCCGAATGTCTTCTCTATTTGAATGAACAGCGGTATGAAATATAGGGAAAGATGGCATTGTGGAGCGAGCATGAAAGGGTAAACCAAACTTTGCATTTTATACATGGAAAATAATTATGGACAATAATGAAGGATTCCGTGTATAAGGAAAGAAACATTAATGACTAGATTGGGAGGCAGAATAAAAGTGTTGGGAACAAGGGGCGCCTTTTTTATTACATAGCAACAAGTCGAGCAATGTTAGGCTTCAAATAGGAGGATGTGTAATTTAGAAATGTTACATTTACCACGGAAGGCGAAAAAAGGGAACGAAATTATAAAACTGCCGCACATGTCCAAAGAAATTTAAACAGACATACGGAACTGCGAATTTTCACAAAGTCACAAATTAAACATTGTTATCCAGCTTGGAAACGGTGGGAGATATTAGGGGCTGCAAATATGTTGTGTAATGGAAACATAGTTGTATTGAGGAATAAACATGCTGTGGATGCAACGACCAGTTTGTAAGATGAAGGATAACATTTATAAAGGACGCCTAGGTAATTGCCGAGGATGTTGTTTATCATTCGCATTTGAAAAATCCATTGAATCTGCGAATTCCCTTGACGAGAAATCCAAGGGATGTGTTTATCTAAGTAACCAAGGAATGCGTACACGGACATACTAAATCTATGGACTTAAACAGTAGGAGTAAATTATCTAACAACCGGTGCTGAAAGTATTGCAATTCTGAAGACGCGCTGAGATGGAGTTTAATCCTTAGAGGGCATTCTGATTGACGGCATAGAAACCGATAATACTTAAATGAAAAACTTCTGAAAAAGTTTGTTGATATTCTTAAGTTTGGGATACTCACAGCTAGAGGTACGGTGATAAGCAAAATGTGCTATATTTTATGAGAAAATTGAAAATGATATAGCATTTGGAAAAATGAGTATAGTGGAGCACAGCAAAGGTTAACCAGGATGTCATCACAACACATGTTTTAACGGTTACAGCAAGATTAGGCGAAGCAAAAGTATTTGTTTTTGGAATGTAAAACTGGGTTGCAGAGACGTTTCGATACTGGCAAGGGATAAGTTTGATGGCATAGTGCGCTTACAGTGAAATTCTCCGTTATATAAAACAGATTGATTCCCTCGACAATACGAAATGTATGCACTTAGTTAGATAGTTTCTAAATGCAAGCATACCAATGCTACTGAAGCACTCAGGAAATATCAAATGAAGCGGCTGCCAATGTACTGTGCCCCTTTTGTTAATCCATCGTCACACTGTTAATAGGTAGGGCACGGCAATGTATATAAAAGATGCTTTAAAACTGCACCATTGGGCTAACTATTGTCATGGAGAGCTGACATGTTAACTGAAGGTTATTAACTGATCCGGGCACTACAAAAAACAAAAAGTTGCAGATAGGAAAAGCCCCTCGATGAGCTATTCCAAGGGGCCAAAAAATATATTAACACTAGTTTTTGTAACTACGCTTCGCCTCAACCATTCGCCAGAATATTAATAAATGCAACGCATTTCCCAATAATAAAAGTGTGCATATCACCTATGCAATAGCGCGGATTTTTCTGTACGAATGTATCTGTACCTCTACAGACACTGCTTCTATCGTCACGTGAACGATTTATATTATTATTACTCTTAATATTAATATAATTATAACTGTTATGTTAAAAATTCACGGCATATGTTGATGAATGTTCATCTCACAAAAACATTAATGCTCGCAACTGGCATTTGGATAGCGGTAGGCAAGATATGTAGAAATATCTATTGAAACGTCCTATGTGATAGCAAATTTAATTTAAATGCTATGTGTTTGTTTTGAAGTGAAAGCACAGTAACTGCTTGTAACCTTATACAAGTCCGTAATTACTATTGGATTAGGCAGATTATGTATAATTTATTAATTACCACGGCCAAATTTGCAAATGATTGATATGCATGAAATGCGTTCTCTAACTGGTACACCAATATACATTTATCTACGTATAGCAAGTTTGAAGCAGGGAACAAACTTTATTGTTGGCAATAACAAATTGCTTATTAGTCCTTCTTCTAAATAATGCTGCAAACAATGACTGCCCCGATCAAAGTAAAGATGACAAAGGTTGACCGGAAACGAGTGAGCACGTTTGCTTAAGTTTTTATAGATAATCCGCAACTATCTCGTTAAAAGAAGTTTACATCGGTAACGTGCTGTACCGTGTATAATGAGTTTACCTGCAAAAATTAATTAATGACTTGCTAAAATCACTATTTAGCTGCTTATGTTTTATGGCTCGTTTAAGTATTAAAATAGTTGATAGAAAAATAAGAAACTTGTGACGTGATGTTACTTTATCCTTTTCTTCATTTGCTACTGCATAACACATTCAACTTACTACTCAAATCAGTTTTAACTAGATCACTTTTAAGCATTTGTTTTTTTCTCTATCAATATAATTTCGTCTACATTTTCTAACCTAGGAATTATTTGGCTTTTATGACGCACAGTCGCTGTCATTTGGTAATATGACACTTATAACCCAACGAGCAAAAAGAAAAAGTTCTGTCAAGTTGGAAATTTAATCCTAATGATCCACTTGGTTTCCATCTGAGTGTGTGCAAAAACAGAAGATAAAACCAACTTATAAACTCTTTATTCATCAAACGAAGTTTGTAATTGTCGACCTAGTTACGTATATCTGAATTAATTCGGAGGTTTAGAAAACTTTTCATTCTGCATTGCATAATACAGTAAATGGTAGCTAACGTTCCATTTATCCTTTTGGTTTCGTATTGTGCTTCAAAATGCAAATATATATTATATTCAAAGAGCTTGTAATTCATATGGTTTTTTAAAGCTTATGAAGCTCGTTGCGTGTATATTTGTCAGTGTAAATTGAAATCATAATAAAGTACATTTTGGTGATCATAGTTAACCTGGAATCGAACTTCCTCAATGTTTCTTACTATTGCTTGTCTTTGATATAGCATAAACTGTGAGCCCATCAGTGTTAATCTAATTTATAGACTCTTAAGACTAGGAGTCGATATAACTTAAAATGCTACGACAAGTATATTCAAATAACTAGTACTTAACTGCAGCTGCAAATTCCCCAAAGTCTTAAAAGTTAAAGTCTTAAAGTATACAGGGCAATCAACTGCGTTTTGCTCTCATTGCTATGCTCTAGAACGTTACTTAATGTGCGTTATTGATCTTCCGTCTTTTATTAATCATTGTCTAAATATACTATGTTTTGGCTGTCGATACCAGTCAATTATGTCTATAGAAACGTACCCTACCCAATTTGGCGAGGCGACTGTATCTTATAATATGGGTAACCCTGAATTAGCAAATGACCATACTTACTGATAGATTATGTGCGGGTACATCAATTCACACTCTTATTTCCAATAAATTTTTGCTTGGTAGATTTCTTTTTCAAATCTTGCTGCAACTTGACTAAATTAAGCACTTTTGTGAATAACCTTTCACTGCCGCTATGGCCAATTGATTATTGTTGGCTAGATAATAGGTCTGGTGATTATTATATTTCACATAATGTGGACAATAACTACTGCTTCCGTTGCAGCGCGAAAATTAGCATGAGTCGAAATTTTGTCTAGAATCTGATACTCACATCGCTTTATTCTAATCCGTAATTTAGCTGTAGTCTTTTAGTTCTGTAACCTTAAGTAATTTCAGAGAGTGCGTGCTGGTTGCGCGACATTTAAAAAAGAATGAACCCTGTTCGTATGTCCAAGTTTTCTTAGAAACTAAAAGAGGCCTAGGGTTAGAATCCCCCGTATGTGCGCATGTCACAGTGCCAACGGCTCTAAGTAAAATGCTTCCAAATAACTACAGGCACAACGTAATATCGCAATGCTTACGCTCATTGGATATGAGACATGCAGGGATATATTTGTCGGCCATTTCTTTATTTAAACAGTGTCCACGCCCATCAAACAACCTTTCTTCTCAAAGGATTTGACTAATCACACTTTGCTTGATCATCGTAGCTTTTGCTAAGATTCTTTTACAGGTTTGGCTATAAGCCGGAGTTTTTAGGTCCTTGGTATCTTTTCCAAAAACTGTTTGGAAAGGAGTACCGTGTTCCTGTTTAATATGATTAATACATTTTCGATTTTACTCAAAGTCATCTCTCTGACGTTTCCTGTATGTTTCATTTGCATACGGCTTGTCCTTGTCAGCCTTTAGTAATGTTTATACCATAGGTACTGTATTTCCTATACTAAACATACTGCCATGGTAATTATATAGCCCTGATTTGTAGGGAATTATTCGCGGTAAAAGCTGCAGGTAGGCAAAAGGCAATGCTGTGATATGCTCAAAAATGACACGTTAATTCCACGCTAAGCTGGGCTTCTTTTGTATCGTTAAGCAATTATTATGTCAACTCTTAAAGCAGGTTGAGTAAAAAGAACAAATTTGTATTCGATATTTGGCGAATGGTCTAACAACTGTCTGAAAATCAGCACGCGTTTTAGGTTACAAATAAGAGAGTAAGTTCTCGTCCACGAATCACCTTTTGATTTGCTTGACTGCTGCATTCAGCACAATTACGGAATCTGTGCTAGACGAATTAACTTCACTTCAATGGTACCGAGCATTAAATAGAAGCAGAGAGTGCCTAGCTCAAAGGAGATTCACGAGAAAGTTTCTTAGGTCAACACAAATGATCTTGTTGGATAAATGTCGAAAAGTTTGCAAATCCACAAACACGTTTCCCAACCAAAAGCTGATGCAGATGTGTTTTCTCAGACTTGTTAAATTATGTTTTATAGACAGTTGTGTGGGACTAACTTCAAGTTTAGACGTTCGGACAGTCGAATAATGATGATTGAGCCTCATCAAATGAGAGTGCGAATGCAAGAAAATGCTAAGTTCGTTGCTTTATCAACTTAAATGCTTTAAACTTCTAATGGAAAATAGGTATGCAACGAAACAAAGAAATAGCGGTGCATTAAGTATAACAATAATGTTTAACAATTCCGGTAGGATAGCAATTATTACAAAGATAAAACATTTGTGATAATGTAAAGAGCTTCCTGGTGAACTCAACGTATGACTTTGTAGATAAGCGGAGATGTTCCATTATTAAATGCATAAATCCATAAATCCATTGTTTTGGAGTTTGGAAACAGACCGTTTGGTTGTGTTTCAAAGACCACTTGCTAACATGTTATATAATGGAGTGCGAAGTATGACGAAACTTTGTCAAGGTATTTTTAATATCATTGGATTATGAACAGAGACGACAAAACTTGAGAGTGTTCTACGGCTGACACACTCATATGGAAGTGATACTTCTACGGCATTCCCGCCGGTTAGACTGCGTTGTCAATTTCAGAGGATAACATCTTAGGTTAGTTGGTGTATCAGTTTTAACAGCAAGCGACAAATTTAAGTTCCGTTCTTTATATTCTGGTAAACTATTATGAAATCCTTCCGAAAAATTCGATACTACCTCTGCACATTCTTCATTTCTGCTAAATCTGATAGGACAGTTGAAAGAGGCCCCTGAACATATTACTTCCCATTTGCTGAGGAGTACCGAAAGCAACGAGGTTATATTTCTGTCTTGGCGTTTAAGACTGAATTGCATACTACACATGAGACCATATGCAGGTTATCAGTAATTGGAGGAAAATTATAGGTTCAAAAAGATCAAAAGCATTGCGAAGACATGTTTAATTGTTGAGTATCCGCTACCATCCTGAACCATACACTCAGATCACGCTCATTAGGGTTCTTCCAGAAAATATAGTCTCCAAGCTTTTAAAGGATTAGCGGCTAGAGATGCAGATGTAGGTCTTATTTGACCCATCATAAATGCAATATAAACAATGGAGTTCGATGTTTCTCTTACCAGTGAGTGGCCAGCTGCCAGCCGCTTTTTCGGTGGATACTTGGCATAGGAGTCCACGTCATATTCATCGTCAGCGTAGCTAATCCTCTATTAAACCTTCTACATACAGCGTAAAGAGTCTGGTCACTTTTCACTTCAGCAGCCTATATGGGTTTAGCAATTTGTTCTTTTGAGGTTCGCATCGAGTTTGGTTCTTTTAGTGATATACCGTATCTAAGGTGTATAACGCTATGTGTCTTCAGCATAGTAATTGTTATTGAAATGCAAAGTCGCATGATCCCAGCGGACTACATGACTATCGACTGTCCCTTTATCCATCCTCAATCTTTCGGTAACGAACATCCGGCCCAATATGCATGTCCTATTATTTCCCCTGAATCTGCTGTGCGAAGTGAGGTAGCCATAAGCGGAACATCGTACATAAGCTCCTGCGAGTCTGTTACGAAATGATCTGTTGGTGTGCGCTGGGATTGTAGATCATGTAAGTTGTAATCGCTGGCGACTACAACTTGACGGTATTTCCTATTTATCACCGGCCTATACGCAGCCACTATGTTGTAATCCATCGTAGGTGTAGACGACGGTGGGCGTTAAGCAAACGTGATTAGGTCAAAATTGTTCCCTTTCAGCCGGAAGCTGTTCCGTATGGCGTCAGGTTCAATAATTTTGGGAATCTTGTATGGTTTCTCACAGCAGGTTGTCACAAAGAAGTGGGCTACCCCATATGTTTTGTTAGCACTATTTTTCCTATAAACGGACAAGCCTGTTGAGGCAATTTCCTCATCTGTTGTCTCAGAGGTCAAAATTTTTCGTGATAGCGACGAGATCCCAAGCTGCAGAGGCATATCAAAGGGTCAGTTCTGTTAATATACTAGCTATGCCTTCACACAATTGTGTATATACTTGCATGCATCACGCAGACCAAAATTGTGTCAAGTATAATTGATAAAGCAAATAAGTTTAGCCCGACCCATTTAAGTTCCGCTGCTAATCAGTTTTTGGATGGGTAGTCGACTCTTGAGACGAATTTAGAATAATTTCCGCTAGCAAATGCTCCGAATCCCAGTGGTCCCTAGTGTGCTGCTCTGTCCGTTCGGGTGTTATGGTTACTGATGGAACCTTCACCGAGTTGGGTAGTATAGTTCACTTTTACTCGAGATTGGCCTTGCGCTGGTTTTTAATTAAAAGTTGGTTGTGTTCCTGTTGCTTTAATACGAGTTTCTCTTAGCACTGCCAGAGAAATTCGAACAACCGTCAAGAGTATTTCGTAAACATAATGCTGCTTGTAACTGGTATTTAACAGCTTCGAATGCATCTCCTGAAGTTAGGTGAAACAGGGATCTTTGGCAACCAGGTGGCAATAAACTTTTTGGAAGAAAATGCCTCAATGATATAATGCCATTACTTTCTGTCATTTTGCTTTTCTTCGTTCTCTTATTGGGTTCCGCTGAACATTACTTTCACGGATTTTTAGGTAATAAATCAATGCAGTTTTGGGCATACTAGAGTCGATACGCAAACGGCAGTACAACCTTTGTAACAACAACCGTGTTTAGTGTTAAACGAAGTAACCGTTCTCGCCGTAATGCAGTATGTTTAGTGACTCGAGATGCGTTTTAACATTGAGGTTTCAGCGTGGACACCAATGGTCGTGCAAATAGCACTGCAATGTTTTTGATCGTATATCAGCCTAAACTTAATAATATTGGAATTTGGCTTGGGAATATTTATGCACACAATTTTCTAAGCACCATGGATCGCCTGGTGACTACGGGTTTTGGAGTATTATTTTCCCCTTCCTCTGGATATAATTAAACTTCACTTACTGGGTCAACCCTGCTGCGACTCCTCACTTTTCTATATTCGGCAATTAAGTTTACCGGTGTGATTACCTGCGTGTGCTTGGCTGCAACCTGGTTCCTGCCGAAATTTTTGGTGTATCAAAATTTAACTCATTTGAAGTTGCCACGCTGCAGGCAATCGTTTTAGTTCTGTTAGATTGTGGGAAGTTAGTAATATTGCAGCCTGAGACGCTATAGTAATGTTGGGATGACTGGCTCTATTTTTAGACCCCAAAAAAGTAATCGGGATGTATATGCTACATAAAATATCTGGTCCGCGTCCTCACATTATCGTAGCTATGGAACTCAAAAGTTTCTCGACAGCTTCTGTTAGCATTTTACACTGCTTCAGTAGCAGGTAAGTAGATAAAAGCTGGGATAACACTGCATGCTACAGACACAAGTATATGGCGTTATATACCAAGGAGAACTTGATTGATATATAGCTTCCGCTAAACACTAAACGATTGGAAAAAGTAAACAAGAAAATAATTCAAGGTCTTAAAATACTAAAAGCCTGAATTATTCATGTCCACTACATAATATGAGGCTCTATATTAGCTGCTTTACGGAGGTATGCAAAGCCAGAGACATGGCGTAGAGTAACCATGCACTTTTCCTAATTTCCTTGCTTCATACGATATTATACTGCATGTTCTTTTGATAATTAAGGTCCATCATAAACTTCCCATGAAAGGAGCACACAAATAATATTGTATCAGGCTATTTCACGTTTATATTTTGCTGTACCAGTTAGAGCAAAGATTACCAAAATAATAATCGCTTTCTTGTAATATTCTTATTTCCTCTCTCTGAGAAAATAACGTATTTCATTCATACCTTATTTAAAATAATAAAACAAAAAATTATACACGATGCTACACATATTTTGTCTAAAAACATATATCATCTTCAGCTTTTTATATACTATGTTTGCAGCATGCAATTATAAAGTAACTGTATTAACACACTTATTTAGTTTACAATATATAGAGTCAGATTCCAAACACTACACATTTTATGTAAAATTTGTAACAAAATAGGTTTGTGCTAATTCCAATACTGAAAGTTACAATAAAGATGGCATAAAATGTTAAATAACAAAGAAACATGCCTAGCACACTTATGAGACACAGCAAATATTTAGCATCTGTGGCAAAGATAAGATAAATAGGTATTACGTTATGTAACCAATAAATATTTAATTGCAAATCAAGGTAAAGGGAACAGAAATCAGTGTACTCAATAGGTTCACTGCAATAAAACATTCAAAAGCTTTATCTGATATTTCTACAGAAATTCTGCAAAAATTTATATTTATAGCGATACGACTAACAACGGGTAAAACCAAACAATAGCTAGATGCGGAAAGAATGACGAAGATATTTATAACTTTATTTAGTTTTAGAATATACAACGTCGCGTAGATTTAAATCCTATCAATCTGTATGAATTGTGTAACGAAAAATGATTTTGCTAATTTCGACACTAAAACTGCAGAAATGATTGCGTACTATGTTAAATAAAGATGAAAAATATCTAGCGTATTTAGGAAGCACGAGATATGAGGCACGTCGAATATTTACTATTTTGGTAAGGTTACGATATATTGGTACAACATTAGGTCATTTAGAGATACCTAAATATAAGGCCTTGGGCAAGACAAAAATAACTGATTTTTACACATTTGGTTCAGTTGTAAAAGAAAAAAATTCAGAAGTGCAATTTCAAATTTTGACAAACCTTCCTCTATTATTTGACTCCTTAGTACCAATCTTACAAGCAGCGATACGATTAACAGTGGATTAAACAAAACAAGCATGAGTTGCAGAAACGAATAACGAATGTTGACAGCTTATATCAAGAAAACATAATTAATATGCTTCTAACAACTTTTGTTATCTGTTAGCTATTCACATCCATTATGTGGTCGTTTCCTAAATAGATTATATTTGGAACATTGCAAATCTTACCTTAAAATCAGCAAATAGATTGCGTTTCGATTATGATTATTTCTAAGTAATAAGGTCAATCAAGCACCCCTCCTAAAAAGCTGTACAAAAACTATTAAAAACGTTTTACAGAAGTTTCGCCATATGCAATTAAAAGCACGATATATCGCATCTAATTCAGCCTAATGCTTTAAATTTCAGTTTCCACCGTGAGTTAAATCTAACGTTTACCATTTCATTTACATTTACTGTAAGCTTTTTATTTTCTTAGCTAAATCGGAGAGAAAGTGTACAAAAAGTATTCAAAGTTTGAAGAATCAAGTGCCCAGGAACATCTTCTATGAGCAACGTACACTGTATTAACCTTCTTATGATCATGTTACATTATGAATTACTAAACACTAATTAGCGTAGTAAAAATTATCGTTCTAACTATATCAATTGCGGTTTGAAAATCACATTTATTTACTGCACATCATGACAGTGTTTTATTTCTTTGGGTTAAACTTAATGACAAGATTTTATTTTTGAGATAGGGTAACTCACAAAAATGGTAGCCCAGTCGCTGTTGCCCAAAGCTTTTAGTTGTTAGCAAAAACCGTTAAGTACCCGTCAGTGTAATCATAAATTTTGTTCGCTTAGTTGTATCTTGCATCTTTTACCAAACAAAGTGCATACGTTCGAAGTAAATTCAGCATGAGCTGCTCTGTGACGAGCGGCTATCTTTTTCAAGATAAATCGCTTAATGGTTTGTGCATCAATAAACATTTCCCTGTAGCTTAAGATTTAGCTTCGTTTAATATGCCAAAATTTTGATCAGATAATTTATGTTAGAGGAATTGAACAAGATTCAGAATGATAACAGTGGCATTTACAATCTTCGTGGTGTTACAGTTTTCTATAAACTACTGAATTATGTGTATAAATAGAGTAATCAATAACAAATGCATATTAAGCGGATAGAATGAGAGCATCTTAAGTATATTTGTTAGGAGAATAATAACCAGTTGTTGTGGTTTATTAAGCGCATTATCTACAGCCCAACTGTGTATAATCCAGGAAAAATAACTAAAATTCTGGCCAAAACCTATGTGCTTTTAAAAGCATATTATTTTATGGAACAAAAAATAATTTCATATGTTCAAAACTGGATAGGGGAAACAAGCTTTGGGGTTGGGTTGCAAATGGCAATCTCTATAGATACGTAGGTTCATTTGAGGTAAACCTCAGTCTTTCCGATCTTGAGGACCGTATCTGGAATGGAACAATATGGGTGTTGCTCTTCCTAACACTGGTAATGTAGGGAAGAGCAACAACCAAGTAGTTTCATTAATTATGTTACCTAGTTAAGGAGTGCAGATTGACTCACGCAGGATGAATATTTGTGGCTCCAACCTACAAGTGTGAGAAAAACTGGGAATGAGCAGAAAGCCCGGCAGATGCATACTTTTCGTATTTTCTCCACAGTATCATTCACAAAAGCAGAGATATAACCAACAATGGGTGCAAACTAACTAGCTTGAGTTGCAGAAACAATGTTGAATGTTCACTCCGAATTCAAAGCAGACATAGCCTGAAGTTAGGTGAAACAGGGATCTTTGGCAACCAGGTGGCAATAAACTTTTTGGAAGAAAATGCCTCAATGATATAATGCCATTACTTTCTGTCATTTTGCTTTTCTTCGTTCTCTTATTGGGTTCCGCTGAACATTACTTTCACGGATTTTTAGGTAATAAATCAATGCAGTTTTGGGCATACTAGAGTCGATACGCAAACGGCAGTACAACCTTTGTATCAACAACCGTGTTTAGTGTTAAACGAAGTAACCGTTCTCGCCGTAATGCAGTATGTTTAGTGACTCGAGATGCGTTTTAACACTGAGGTTTCAGCGTGGACACCAATGGTCGTGCAAATAGCACTGCAATGTTTTTGATCGTATATCAGCCTAAACTTAATAATATTGGAATTTGGCTTGGGAATATTTATGCACACAATTTTCTAAGCACCATGGATCGCCTGGTGACTACGGGTTTTGGAGTATTATTTTCCCCTTCCTCTGGATATAATTGAACTTCACTTACTGGGTCAACCCTGCTGCGACTCCTCACTTTTCTATATTCGGCAATTAAGTTTACCGGTGTGATTACCTGCGTGTGCTTGGCTGCAACCTGGTTCCTGCCGAAATTTTTGGTGTATCAAAATTTAACTCATTTGAAGTTGCCACGCTGCAGGCAATCGTTTTAGTTCTGTTAGATTGTGGGAAGTTAGTAATATTGCAGCCTGAGACGCTATAGTAATGTTGGGATGACTGGCTCTATTTTTAGACCCCAAAAAAGTAATCGGGATGTATATGCTACATAAAATATCTGGTCCGCGTCCTCACATTATCGTAGCTATGGAACTCAAAAGTTTCTCGACAGCTTCTGTTAGCATTTTACACTGCTTCAGTAGCAGGTAAGTAGATAAAAGCTGGGATAACACTGCATGCTACAGACACCAGTATATGGCGTTACATACCAAGGAGAACTTGATTGATATATAGCTTCCGCTAAACACTAAACGATTGGAAAAAGTAAACAAGAAAATAATTCAAGGTCTTAAAATACTAAAAGCCTGAATTATTCATGTCCACTACATAATATGAGGCTCTATATTAGCTGCTTTACGGAGGTATGCAAAGCCAGAGACATGGCGTAGAGTAACCATGCACTTTTCCTAATTTCCTTGCTTCATACGATATTATAATGCATGTTCTTTTGATAATTAAGGTCCATCATAAACTTCTCATGAAAGGAGCACACAAATAATATTGTATCAGGCTATTTCACGTTTATATTTTGCTGTACCAGTTAGAGCAAAGATTACCAAAATAATAATCGCTTTCTTGTAATATTCTTATTTCCTCTCTCTGAGAAAATAACGTATTTCATTCATACCTTATTTAAAATAATAAAACAAAAAATTATACACGATGCTAAACATATTTTGTCTAAAAACATATATCATCTTCAGCTTTTTATATACTATGTTTGCAGCATGCAATTATAAAGTAACTGTATTAACACACTTATTTAGTTTACAATATATAGAGTCAGATTCCAAACACTACACATTTTATGTAAAATTTGTAACAAAATAGGTTTGTGCTAATTCCAATACTGAAAGTTACAATAAAGATGGCATAAAATGTTAAATAACAAAGAAACATGCCTAGCATACTTATGAGACACAGCAAATATTTAGCATCTGTGGCAAAGATAAGATAAATAGGTATTACGTTATGTAACCAATAAATATTTAATTGCAAATCAAGGTAAAGGGAACAGAAATCAGTATACTCAATAGGTTCACTGCAATAAAACATTCAAAAGCTTTATCTGATATTTCTACAGAAATTCTGCAAAAATTTATATTTATAGCGATACGACTAACAACGGGTAAAACCAAACAATCACTAGGTGCAGAATGACGAATGTTCACCCCGAATTAAAGCAGATATAGGCTGAAAAATATTTGTTTCTGATATCACAGGGCTGGATTCATCGGGTCTCCAACGAAATTCACAGCAAACAAAGGAAGCGGAGATAAGCATGACAAAACACAAATTGGAAAGCTAAGTCTCGCTTTGTCTGTAGACCTGCTATACAAGAGGCTGAGCTCCATCCGTTAGAGGTATAAGCAAATTCTATTTTCAATTGACAACACCAAATGACCCCATATTTATTTCCTTGTGCAGATGCATTTATACACAATATTCATCAGCATTGCCAACTCACTTTTGCAACGTAATTCATCATATACCTTGTACATGAATGTCGTGTGCACCGCTTTTTATTCGTGGTTGGCTGTATCTCTCCATACGTCTACATATCGAGCCGTTCCCCATTTTTCTTTGTTAATTAACTCTTTTTAATCGTCCAGACCTGGCAAGCTCAGCTTATATTCGACCGAGGTCCACCTGAGAACCTTTCTACTTCTTTTGCTCTCATAAACTTGATCGGTCCATTTTCAGCAATTCGCCATACCTACTATACGTAAATATGACATTCCCATGATCATATCTGTACGCAGTTAAATAGCTAAATATTTAATTATATGTCGCTGCTCTTTTCCTTGTAAAATATATGTTTAACTTTACCAGCCTTAAGATTACCTTCATTGTGCGAAAAAAGCAAACCACCGGAATGTAAGACATAATAACTCATTTAATATTGAAATATTATTTATATTTTTATGGCTTTGGATCCGTAGTAGCTTTGCAACAACGTCTGTCTAGATACAAATGTTAGCCTTGGGTCTGATGTCCGAATGCCAGCTTGATTTTGTAAGGCCCCGTACTTGACTTTAAGGATTGAAATACTCATTTTACTGTTATATCCTTCCTTATTCTATATTCAAAGAAAGCCACTCTCCTGTGTCTACATTCAGCCTACATCATACATGGAAATGCGTGGCAATATATTCAGCTGTTATCCGCATGGTAGAATATTTGTTAGGGTCATAAGGCTTCACTCAAAAATCATTTTTTGCATTGCATGAAGTTGGATCTTGTTAGTGTTTTATTTAAAAATCAAACATCCCGGGGATGTACAATAACTAGATTGAAAATATAAATCGGTCTTTCCATGTCAGTCAGATAACGAAACCCGTCATTCAAATATTTTTAAGTTATTGCAGGTTACTGGCAGAGACAGTCAATTCTTCATCTCTATAGTAAAAATTGTAAATTGTGTAAATTACCGACATTTGATGTAATAAGTATATATTGCTAGCTTTTCACAGCAAGCGCTCATGATTTCGTTGCTTAAGATTGGAGTACTCACGTTGCTTTTATTGGTTTTATTTAAATATTTTTTATTAAGAAACATTTTCCCGATAAACCACGTCTGACATCTGCTTTACGTATCACGGGGGATTGTTGAAGAAAAAATCTAAATCATATTTTTCCTCTATTAAGTAAATCGTTATTTCAGTCGTCCACCAAATGAAATGCACACTTGCATAACGCTATTTTAAATTGTCAATGAAATGTGCTTGCGCATATTAATATAGTTATCTTAGTTTGTAAGTGCTTGAGAAATAGATGAGGAACGATAATACCCACTCGTTTGTTGCTTCAGTTTACAGATGTAGTAGGTTAATCCATTTTAGCTATATCCAGGCTGATCACTTAAACACTTCTGCATGTATACTCACCGCCATTTCGCTGAGAAGGCAGTTGAGCACATGGTTATGTTTGTGTCGTCTAGTGCTTTAATATGGACGGAATATATCAAGTTATGCAAATTTGAAGGCGTTTCATCAAGGAATTTTGAATAGCGTTAAGGTGGGGTAAATCTAACGCGACTTCGAATGGCAATCCTTGCACAGGACACGCAGATGGAGAAAACGTTTGATCAACAATCAGGTCGACTTTAGTGCGTAGCCAGTTGGAGTTGGTGGCCTCTTATTTTGATATTTTGGTTTGGCTGCAACAAAAAGCGACATGGGTTAGTTGCGTTAGTCAGGTTTTACTAAACCATGGTTAGGTCTCTTCGCGCACTTCGATATTCACCAATGTACACTCTCAGTGACGGCAGTCTGCGTTGATAGGAGAGATTAAATAATCCTGTAACGAGTTTTGTCGCTCTACCTTGTGGTGCTATGAGTGTATCAATCTCGCACTTGCGCCAGGGGCGTCACGTTTGGCGGGCATATTCCACGTGTGGCCTGACGTAAGCGTTCGACATTTGCAGAAATATTAATCGCTTAAAATTATCGAAATCCCTTCTTAAGATTCCAAGACATTGACTGGCTATCAATAACCAAGATCGTCCTGAACGATCACCATAGGTGGTTTTCTTAAGAAGCTCGTTGTAACTACTTGTCTTCAAGTTTATATTCATAGATAAGCTGATGGCGTATGCATAAGAAATACACGTGTCACTGGAGTGGTTGTATGACGCCCACGCATATGCTCTGTAGAGATCGCTCTGCAATGCCATGTGATCATCCTATTTACTGATGTTACTCCAAATTATGACGTCAACGACAGATAGTAAGAAATTCGTCTGAGGTACACTGCCAAGGTTGTTAATGTATATAAGGAATAAACGTGGCCCCAATACCGAGCCTTGAGACACGCTAAAGTGGACGCCAATTTGCTCGGAACTGCACCTGCGGACTCTCAAATTCAGCGGATTTTGAACGAATAATTTGCCGATCCCACCATCTATAGGATCCTCGATTCCACAGCTTCAAATGTTGTGAAGGAACATGTGGTGGTACAAGCGATTGAACGTTTACGAGAAATCCAGGTTGACAACGTCGACTCCTACTCTTAGCTCGGTTGACTCTGTCCAGCTTACTCGGTCTAGCAGAACGTTTACATTGCGGGGCCAATTTCGGCCGAATACCTGTTACTATAACCCTACGATGTTGTTGCTCTCAAGATATCACATTAGCGCCTCCGCAATTTAAACCTTCCATTACTTTAGATAAATCTGGGAGTATAGTGGTTAGACGGTATTACGACAGCAGCGAACGATTACCGCTTTTTTGAAATAGGAGCGACTACGAGCTTTTACGTAGTCGGAATAGGCATTTTGTCGAGACATCGTTGAAAGAACCAAGCTAATATTTCGGTAAGGTTCACTGTCGCTCTCTTCAAGGCCTTCAACTTATGTCGTTCACGCCAGGTGATCTGTGCACACACAATGGCATTAGCGCTTCACTCACATTGCCTGCTGTGTACAATTCGTGGTTTGATCCTGCTGGTGACGAAAGCTGTTTAAAAAGCGGATAAAACGATGCTTCACACCGGATAATGTGGATAAGGTGTTTGTGAAATGGTTGGTTGCATCATTTGCGGTTAGTGCAATCCCACCCATTGAATGTAAAACCAGGTTTCGGTACTGCACCCTGAGGAGCTTTTTGACGTGTCTCAGCTGCAACTTGGGACTTGTACAGTATTTCGCTGCTATGTTCCGTTGATGATGGAGATTGTCTTCGCCGATCTTCGCCGATCATTTGCACATGGAAATAAATATGCGGCACAATTGGTGTCGTTAAGCGGAAATATAATTTGCTTTTACCTCTAACGAAGGAAGCTCAGCCTTTTGTATAACAGGTCCACTGATAATGCAAAACTCAGCGTTGCAATTTGTGTTTTGTCATGATTATCTGCGCCGCCTTTGTTTGTTGTGGCTATCGCTGGAAACCAGATGAATCCAGCCCTGTGCTATCAGAAACAAATATTTTTCAGGCTATGTCTGCTTTGAATTCGGAGTGAACATTCAACATTGTTTCTGCAACTCAAGCTAGTTAGTTTGCACCCATTGTTGGTTATATCTCTGCTTTTGTGAATGATACTGTGGAGAAAATACGAAATGTATGCATCTGCCGGGCTTTCTGCTCATTCCCAGTTTTTCTCACACTTGTAGGTTGGAGCCACAAATATTCATCCTGCGTGAGTCAATCTGCACTCCTTAACTAGGTAACATAATTAATGAAACTACTTGGTTGTTGCTCTTCCCTACATTACCAGTGTTAGGAAGAGCAACACCCATATTGTTCCATTCCAGATACGGTCCTCAAGATCGGAAAGACTGAGGATCACCTCAAATGAACCTACGTATCTATAGAGATTGCCATTTGCAACCCAACCCCAAAGCTTGTTTCCCCTATCCAGTTTTGAACATATGAAATTATTTTTTGTTCCATAAAATAATATGCTTTTAAAAGCACATAGGTTTTGGCCAGAATTTTAGTTATTTTTCCTGGATTATACACAGTTGGGCTGTAGATAATGCGCTTAATAAACCACAACAACTGGTTATTATTCTCCTAACAAATTTACTTAAGATGCTCTCATTCTATCCGCTTAATATGCATTTGTTATTGATTACTCTATTTATACACATAATTCAGTAGTTTATAGAAAACTGTAACACCACGAAGATTGTAAATGCCACTGTTATCATTCTGAATCTTGTTCAATTCCTCTAACATAAATTATCTGATCAAAATTTTGGCATATTAAACGAAGCTAAATCTTAAGCTACAGGGAAATGTTTATTGATGCACAAACCATTAAGCGATTTATCTTGAAAAAGATAGCCGCTCGTCACAGAGCAGCTCATGCTGAATTTACTTCGAACGTATGCACTTGTGTTTGGTAAAAGATGCAAGATACAACTAAGCGAACAAAATTTATGATTACACTGACGGGTACTTAACGGTTTTTGCTAACAACTAAAAGCTTTGGGCAACAGCGACTGGGCTACCATTTTTGTGAGTTACCCTATCTCACAAATAAAACCTTGTCATTAAGTTTAACCCAAAGAAATAAAACACTGTCATGATGTGCAGTAAATAAATGTGATTTTCAAACCGCAATTGATATAGTTAGAACGATAATTTTTACTACGCTAATTAGTGTTTAGTAATTCATAATGTAACATGATCATAAGAAGGTTAATACAGTGTACGTTGCTCATAGAAGATGTTCCTGGGCACTTGATTCTTCAAACTTTGAATACTTTTTGTACACTTTCTCTCCGATTTATCTAAGAAAATAAAAAGCTTACAGTAAATGTAAATGAAATGGTAAACGTTAGATTTAACTCACGGTGGAAACTGAAATTTAAAGCATTAGGCTGAATTAGATGCGATATATCGTGCTTTTAATTGCATATGGCGAAACTTCTGTAAAACGTTTTTAATAGTTTTTGTACAGCTTTTTAGGAGGGGTGCTTGATTGACCTTATTACTTAGAAATAATCATAATCGAAACGCAATCTATTTGCTGATTTTAAGGTAAGATTTGCAATGTTCCAAATATAATCTATTTAGGAAACGTCCACATAATGGATGTGAATAGCTAACAGATAACAAAAGTTGTTAGAAGCATATTAATTATGTTTTCTTGATATAAGCTGTCAACATTCGTTATTCGTTCTGCAACTCATGCTTGTTTTGTTTAATCCACTGTTAATCGTATCGCTGCTTGTAAGATTGGTACTAAGGAGTCAAATAATAGAGGAAGGTTTGTCAAAATTTGAAATTGCACTTCTGAATTTTTTCTTTACAACTGAACCAAATGTGTAAAATCAGTTATTTTGTCTTGCCCAAGGCTTATATTTAGGTATCTCTAAATGACCTAATGTTGTACCAATATATCGTAACCTTACCAAAATAGTAAATATTCGACGTGCCTCATATCTCGTGCATCCTAAATACGCTAGATATTTTTCATCTTTATTTAACATAGTATGCAATCATTTCTGCAGTTTTAGTGTCGAAATTAGCAAAATCATTTTTCGTTACACAATTCATACAGATTGATAGGATTTAAATCTACGTGACGTTGTATATTCTAAACTAAATAAAGTTATAAATATCTTCGTCATTCTTTCCGCATCTAGCTATTGTTTGGTTTTACCCGTTGTTAGTCGTATCGCTATAAATATAAATTTTTGCAGAATTTCTGTAGAAATATCAGATAAAGCTTTTGAATGTTTTATTGCAGTGAACCTATTGAGTATACTGATTTCTGTTCCCTTTACCTTGATTTGCAATTAAATATTTATTGGTTACATAACGTAATACCTATTTATCTTATCTTTGCCACAGATGCTAAATATTTGCTGTGTCTCATAAGTATGCTAGGCATGTTTCTTTGTTATTTAACATTTTATGCCATCTTTATTGTAACTTTCAGTATTGGAATTAGCACAAACCTATTTTGTTACAAATTTTACATAAAATGTGTAGTGTTTGGAATCTGACTCTATATATTGTAAACTAAATAAGTGTGTTAATACAGTTACTTTATAATTGCATGCTGCAAACATAGTATATAAAAAGCTGAAGATGATATATGTTTTTAGACAAAATATGTTTAGCATCGTGTATAATTTTTTGTTTTATTATTTTAAATAAGGTATGAATGAAATACGTTATTTTCTCAGAGAGAGGAAATAAGAATATTACAAGAAAGCGATTATTATTTTGGTAATCTTTGCTCTAACTGGTACAGCAAAATATAAACGTGAAATAGCCTGATACAATATTATTTGTGTGCTCTATTCATTTGAGGATTATTATGAACATTAATTAAAAAAATAAACATAAAGTATAATATGATTTGAAGCAACGAAATAGAGAAAAAGCATAGTATCTCTATCTTATATTCATAAAATATTTTCGTGTAAAGCACTAATGATTTTGGTCATTGCCCCGAATAAATGTCTACTAGGTTTTGTCGTTTTTGGGTTATTATGTGAATATTGGACTTGTTTGACTTTGTTCGCCGCAATCAGCCGACAATGCAGATATGTCGACCTGCGGTCCGGAAAAGCACCAGACGACCGTTTCGCCATATTGGGGCTCAGCAGTAGTGCGCATCCTTCGGTCCTCTGCGGAGGATCGAACCCATGACTGATAGTAACTCTTGCCAACTAGCCCGCAGCTTATGCAACTGCGCCATGGAGGACGGTATCTGACTATCGTGAATTGTTAGCTAAATGCGATATAGCCCGACGCATCCTCCACTGCCATGCAGGCACCTGCCGTGCAGATGACAACGGTCGGCCTTCCGGCGTCAGGACTTCCCGGTTACGGCAGCTATGAATCGACATAGCATTTTGTGGAATCCGTACGGGCGAATTGGTATTACTTATGAATGGAAGGATTTTGGTGAGTATTTTTGTTCGTCGCAATCAGCCGACAATGCAGATATGTCGACCAGCTGTCCGGAAAAGCACCAGACGGCCGTTTCGCCCTATTGGGGCTCATCAGTGGTGCGCATTCTTCGGTCATCTGCGGAGGACCCACCCCTTGACTGCTAGTGGCTCTTGCCAACTAGCCCGCAGCTTATGCAACTGCGCCATGGAGGACGGTATCTGACTATCGTGAATTGTTAGCTAAATGCGATATAGCCCGACGCATCCTCCACTGCCATGCAGGCACCTGCCGTGCAGATGACAACGGTCGGCCTTCCGGCGTCAGGACTTCCCGGTTACGGCAGCTATGAATCGACATGGCATTTTGTGGAATCCGTATGCTATGTCAATTCATAGCTGCCGTAACCGGGAAGTCCTGACGCCGGAAGGCCGACCGCTGTCATCTGCATGGCAGGTGCCTGATTAGTAGCAATGCATGCATGAAGTAATTTTTTATGGGAGGCAAATAAACCATAATTTATTTTCCTTCCTTCATCTGAGTAACACATCTTTTGAGAGCTGCACTTGTATACCCACATGCTCAACGCTATGCATGCGACTGTGTCATACGTTTATATTAAAATAAGTGCTTATATTAATTTAATTAAATTAAAGGCTCTAAGTTGTCAACAGTTCTGATGAAAACACTTCAATTTTAAAACATACAATTGCACTTATTATATATACGTTATCATCCACAAAGACAAGAAGCATCTATGATTGATCACTACAAAATTGGTAAACGAAATACGTTTTACATGTAAATCATTCTAGCAGCATGCAAATCAAAAACTAATACAGACGAAACTGAAATGAATAAAATATTGTCTGCCTTCTACGCGAGAGCTCTCAAGCCACGATATTAAATATGTAGGTATATATATATTAGTTCAAAACCATATGCCTAACAAATAAATGCAATGGGTTTAAAAATTATTATAGAAGAATATAATTTATGTACAACAGGTGATGCACCTCAGTTAAGCAAAAGTTTGCGCAGTTTAAAGCCTTGCACGTTTTAGCTTCTAAATTTATGTAACATCTACATTACATTATAGTTACATTACAGTTATATTTATACATTCCTTTAGGTATACCCAGGTAATGGCTTGTTGAGTCCTTTAAGCAATTAGGTCATCAATGCTAAAAAATTCACCATGCTACATTTCGGCGTTTTTGTCATAATGCAGACTATATCTAGCATACAATTAAAATAAAGAAATCTAAAACTTCCAGTCTGAATTTACTTACATTTTACTTATTAATATACTAAATTCAAAAATTGACACAGGTATGCTGTAAGTTGCTACTTCTGGTTGTTTAAATATGAAGAACACTACTACAGTATTAAAACGAATAATTCCTTCGGCTAATTATTTTGTTACGGCTAATTACTACTTTCTCTACGAGTTATGTGACACTGGCATGCGAAGCATTTATACATGCGCAAAGAACACACGTATTATCGCAGGACAACCGGAACGCATACACGCGGTAATTACCGAGTTGTTTTTCGAGTCCGTTGAGAAATTTTTTAGGTTGTAAAATCCCACATGACGGAAGTAAACTGTTAAATTTGCTGCTATGGCTCATAGCCCTAGGTAAACAGCAAAAGAAAAAATAGAAAGGATTCTGTGGCACACAACCAGAAGCATTTCATGTGCAAATCAACTTAATAATGGGTAAAGATGCAAATGATCCTTTATATGCGAAACGCACGTTTCCAAATATTTATGTAGATATTTACAACTCATTTAATATTTTATGAAATTGTTGCCATTCTGTGCTTGTTATAATGTGTAGAGACCGGAAATCAAAAGTGCTGTTCATAAAATCAGGTCGGTATGTCAATGCATTGGAGAGCAAATTGCGCACGCGACCTTATAATAACATATAAATATCGAGTCCTCTTGAACTCACTACCTAGGGATTTCGGGGTAATTGCTCCAGTATGATTTACTTGAAGCAAAGCCATTCCCGTTTGCCAATAACATTTGCTTTTTTTACTTTTTCTTTCCGCATAACAAATCCATGCACGAACTTCGACAAAATATGTTGACCGTGAAAATCAAACTTCGTAGTAAATTTTTGAAATGTTTTTGCACAACTTACATATGTTCCGCTAAAAAGCACTCCAATTTAGGGGACTTCGGCGATTAGTTATTAGTGTGTGTTGCAGTTAGCTGAAAATGCTTGATCCCAGATGCACCGCGGCTGCTTTGGATTTAGCTAGAAATTGTTAGAAGTAATCTAGTGATGAGGTTTCAGTGCCGAGTAGCAGCAGCAGACTAAAATGAAAGATAGATTTGGGTCAGCATTAGCGTGTTCGTGCCTATCCGCCCAGCCATATGCACCTCATAAGGCGAATTTGATAATCTGCTTGACAGTGGATGCAGGTTATGCTTTAATTTTGAAGAAGCAGACAGAGTCTTAATTGCGTTAGGACACAGACTGATGACCCAGACTTAGAAAGGAGAAAGCTGGGTGTCGCTAACTTAAGATCAAGCGGCTCAGTGAAATCTCCGTTAGAAATGTGACTCGTGGATTTCCCTGCCAAAATTGCTTTCAGTTAACAAGTTTCCATGCCCACCATTTATTTATTGAAAAAATGCAAATAGGTTACAGCCAGTAAACGACAAATATGGTTCTTGCGTGATACGCATTGATATTACCCGCTTAATAACAGGTTTGGTAAACGCTGTACAAGCTATTAAATATTTATCGTCCTTCATCAAACGTCATATCTAATATACACTAACATTTCTTAATATACGGCGTTTCACTTTCAAGTAGCGCAAAACGTTCGGACGAGTTTTTAATCTGGCCTACGTATCACATATTAGCTTCACCGAAACACCTATCATATGGCAATAATTTCACGCACACCATATATTCAATTCAAAAACAGAACAGGTACAATTTACTAAATAACAAGTATGACCGATGCAGTAAACAGGCAGCGGTTCCGTTTGAAATGTTATATGCATTCGGACGATAAGTTTGAGCAATACGTTATCAGTAATTTGAGCTCGCGACATATAACAATGCATTGTCGGAATCTCAAATGAATCGATAATTCTGTTTTCGCAGAACATCTGAGGTACGCGTTAACAAACTGAAGCTATTGATACATTCTTTTTATTCGTTTTAAATTAAAACATATATTGTGTAGGGTCAATGATAATGTTGCAGTAGTTCAAGGTAGGATACACGACTAATGTACAATATATGCTTGGTGTAAAAACATAGAAAATCGAAATATTCTGCTTATTGGATTGACTATTATGCATTAGGTCGATTACACCAAAATCATCTATAACGCTTATCAGGTATATGAAATATATCCGTATGGCTTCTATGTCCTATGCCCTACATACGCTTTATTAGGAAAACCTAGCTCGAGAGACTAGTCATTGCCTACGCACAGTTAGTAACTGGGATGACAGTGAATGTTTAGCCGGGCTACATCATATTCGTCTCATAATCACGCAGATATGCGGCGGTTATCCTTGGCAATGTGGCACTAGCTGCTGGCATCCTGAAGTCATGGGGCGGAACCACGCAGCTGTCCGTTTGAAAGAGCACCATTGAGGAGCCCAAGAAAGTAGAAACGCCGGCGTCTGGTGTTTTACAATGAATAAGAAGAAATACATGGTTCCTTTCATCCGAGTACTGCGCTTTATTTGAACGTATACCAACCAATCTAAATAAAAAGTTGAACTGTTTTAACATAAAAATAACTCCTCGTTATTGTTTAGAATAGAAAAGAAGGGAAACATATGATTAGGATTTGCGATGTACTCATTAAGATCCCTTTTTATCAAGAAATGCCATAGCGCAGGTTTGCAATTATCCAGTGTCGTGTATCTTATATGTCTGGATATTGAACACATAAAGTGCCTGAATGCTAGCAGGCTATTAGTAAGAGATGGTTATCGTTCATATGTTTAGCCTGTTTTGCGACCCAGGTACTGAGCCTAAATGCACAAATTATTTCAAGTAGGATCTGATATATATATATATATATAAGGTGCTGCCCATCGAAAATGCTGTGCTCCACGATTGTTAAAACCATGCTTGGTTTGTTGAGGTGTGTATTGCAGGAATTAAGCACCACCGATAAAAGGTTCTTCTAAACCTGGTAAACTTTAGGATAATGTTTACGTTTACAGCGCCTGCCAGAACACTGTGATTCAATGGTCGTTTGGAAGCGGGTAGTTATTTTGTAATACATGGATGTAAGAATATATCTTCCTTGTCAAAGGTGCAAAAGCTGCTGAATGCTGGTGCAAGCCACAGGTGAACTTGAATGCAATTATTGATGCATCAGAAGCATGCGAATTACTTATGATGCTCAACCGGCTAAACTGTAGTCATGTGCATTTCCAGGCATGTGAAGTGCCATTTGATTTGGAACTGGCTCCGAAGGATAGACAGGAAAATCAAACAATTTAACTATTTTAAAATAAATTATATCACACAGCTTACAGTAACATAGATGTATCAGCATCATCATTACACGTTAGCTGAAGTTGGAAAACACCTCAGCTATTGTGCCGCAATACAAAAGATAAGAAAAGGAAAGCAAACGGTGGCACGCCCGCTGAGTCCCCAGTAACGGATGGACATCATTCCGGAGAGCTAATAGCTGGCTGCCGTAAAAGAGTTATATTCTACCTATCAGGTGAGATCATGATTGGAGGGGATGCTAAGCAGGAGGGGGATGGACAAAGGAACTCACAACACAAACGCCACTGGGGCTGGCTCCAAGCCCTATCAGCGAGTGTGTCCAAGCAAACGTGTTCAACATTCTTAGGACCCCAGCCAGGCAATCGGGATGCCCCAACCGACGCCAACTTCGAAGGTAAATGTTTTAACCCAGCTTCTTGATGTCATTAGTTTACTCTGTAACAATGCAATGTCTTTCCAGTAATTGCCCTCTTCATTTATTCTTGATGCGAGCTTTACCAACGGACGGATGACAGGCGTGTTTCTCTAGTTTTAATCACACGCATTGTAATCTGAATGTGAAAACAGCACATGAAGTAAAGTAAAGACAAAATTAGTAGGTGAACGATGGGGAACAATTTATTTAGTCTTTCCAGCTATGTGTGCTTTCAGTGCAACTAAACGGTGAAATGTAGAAATGACAACTCGGCTGACCAGAGACGGACTAGCGCAACCCTATGAACGTATCCACTTATAATTCAGACGCGTTAAATACTTTTGAACAGCTACGATTAAGTTTAGAATAAAATATTCATTTGTGTTTAATTCTTTATGAAACTAAAGTCTCCGCGTGCAAAGCGCGTTGGATGTTCGCCGTTTGGCCATCACCTTTTCCATCTCCAGCCAATGGGCGTAATGACCACTAACATTTTACCCTGCTGAAACATTGCTCAATTAAACTCACTCATGTGAGGTCCACGGCTGACATTTCAGTGTAATCTGTTTAAATTAGATAGATATTTGATAAACATTTCTACATTACGGACAAAAGCAAATGTGTAAAATGTGTATACAGATTGCGTTAATGCTAAAATCCGTCACTTGTTTGTAAGGATTTGTTCTTAATGAACTTGTTGCTTTCAGGATAAATGCATGTAGCTATTTTCATGCGTAACTTGCGTCGAGTCATAAACCATCAAGATGAACATATTGCTCTTTGAGAAGAGTTGGAAAGTTCTCTTTTTTGATCTGTAGCTTAAAGGAAAGAACTACTGGTCTAATTGGAATTCAACACCCTCAAATTATATAATAGCCATTTGTAATTTATTTACATCCCTGTGCTTTTATGCAACGTGTTTCATCGAAAGCTGGCAAAAGTGCAAATGTGAAATTCTTCGTTAATTTGCAAAAACAAACTTTATTTGACATAGAAAAACTATGTCAGATTTGAATTCAGCGTCCTTATGTTGTAGTGGAATCATAGTCCATTTGGATAGATAAACATTTATTGCTGTTTGGCAATAAGGACGTTGCAATGAAATTGTAGTTATCGCGAATCTCAGCTTTTCTAAAAATTGTAAATGGAAGCGAAATGACAACGAAATCTGACGTTTTGACTAAAAACGGCTGATTGATGAATCGTTAAAAGTTAGTCGTCTAATGCATATGTTTTGCATTTGTGAAGTTGATAGTTCGTAAAAACCTCCAACCACATAAGATTTAAGGCATCAACTGCAGGCAGTATCATGCTGACATGTTCCATCCTTATCGGAATTGATGGTCTTAAGTTTCCTTTTCTCGAATAAAGTGACCAATTCTTCTATTACTCGCTTGTTATTGAGTACAAAATGTTAATTTTGTTTTTTTTAAATTTTAACATCAAATGTCTGATGTACTAAATAATATTTAGCGTCCACAATTTAGCAAACCGAAAAATTCCAAACAAATACGGCGCTTTGATGTAAACGGGCTTTTGTTGAATAAATAAATGCAAGCTTGTGTTTTTTAAACTATGTAGGGCATAAGGGAATATGGCTTAACTGGCAGAATGTGGTTGAGTTTCCTTTAAATCAACTGCCCTTTCTTTAGACAAATAGGACTCAATTATTTCAAACACAATTTTGTGCTTTGTGCGGAATACCTGCGGTGACACACAGTTAAACAACAATTTATCCGTTTTAAGTATAAAAATGATAAACTGTTGGAATAGACACATTTTTACAAACTACGTCTAACAATATTTATTATATTATTGGTTAAATTATGCGTTACAAATTTGCCCGCTTGGTAGAGACAGGTAAACCTCTTCAAGCCAGCATCATATTTACGAACAAACATTTAAAAATTTGCAATATTTAAGGAAGCACATGGTTAAATTGCTAATATGTTAGACAATGTTTTGTATTGAATAATTATTGGTCAATGCAAATATCTTTGATAATATTTTCTTCTCCATTTCCTTCAAAGGATAATTAGTAGTCTAATTCGACATAAAAAGCCTCGTGGCAATGGAATATTCAGAATGCTTTGGATAATTTTTGGATGTGCACAAATGTGTCAGTTTTGACACTTTCTGGACAAGCATTACTTCACTGTTAAAACAAATACTAAGGTTCGTTAATGATTCCGCTGGAAAATGAGTGCTTACACTTGAAGTAAACAAATGAGAGCACCACTCATTAGCATTACAGCAGATTTATGGCGCTCTATATAGTTTGTAACTCTAATCCTTCGAGTAAAGCATATGCCGTGGCCATATTTTGGCATAACCTGACCCCAATGAAATCATTGCCGGAAATCTCTTCTTATTAGTATGATACAAATAATTTATATAAAGGCTCAAAAGGGTGTTATCACAATTCTTTAATAAATGTTCGCTGCGCTTACACGATTGTGATTAATATGTTCTCAAAGATGTATTTGATCAGATCTATCTGACGTTAGAACAAGAGACCACACCAATTTGCATACAATTCATTCAGTCGATTTGTTCGTATATTAGATCATATGAATCGACTATAGTTCTATTGTATTTAGGATAATTTCATGATGACAGCAAAACATATTTTGCGCAAATTTACTAACACAACAGGTACATATCAACTTTGTAATAGAACAAACAAACAATAAATATCCTCTCTATTGCAAAAAATCATGCAAACATGATTGAATTGAAAAGGATTGAAAAGGATTAGAAAAGGATTTTATTAACCGTGGAATTATTTTCCTACAAATCAGCCGCATTTAGGATGCGAATCGATATTATCAGTGATTTTATTGCTTTGAATATCAAAACACAAAAATACCTTTTGTGTGTTATTTTTACTTATCAAAAACAAACCAGTCTTTTAAAGCAGATTAAAAACCTTTTCTCTGCTTCTTATATACACTTGGAAAAATAAGCAACCTTGCTGACATTCCTTGAAGGCCCTGACTATTGTATCCATTCGAGGAAGTATATTTAATAATGCCTTCACCATATCTGCTTTGTGGTCTTGCTTAGCTAAAATATGGTCGGAGAGCAATTAAGATCAAGCAACCATTTTGAATCTAAATCTGTGTGCATGTAAGATGGCGTAGAGAAGCAAATGCACGGTCAACTTTGAAACTGAACACCGCCAGTGTGGGAGCACATACAACAGAAACCGGTAGTCATTCCTCTTTCTAAAAGCGCGCAAGGTAAAAATAACCTCGACGGCATTCAAAATAACTGTGCTTCGCAGTCAGCTTGAGATGGTTGCCTACCATATTAACCTTGTGAAATAGCGCAAGCATGTAGCAGCAATTGTGGCTGTGATCGCTGAAATTATGGTAAGTCATATGGAAATACCCACGCAGTCAACGACATAGTCCGCTGAAGACCTCGAACACATGAATCCTACGTTTAGATAGTAAATTATACAGGCCATTGGCATTTTCGTTTGCTCTGCCTGTCGACTTGGATCAATGCCCTCAGATCCGTTGCGCGAGAAGTGGTCTGAAGCTCCAGATTGCTGAGTTTGTGAAAGTACAACAACTTGCGCCGTATGTGCAAAACTCTAGGTGTATCTACAGTGAAACCAAGTAGATGGGTTGATCACGTGTATACTTATACAATTATATAAGTGTATACTCATACGAATCAGGTTGAGCTCTTGTGATAGCATCCGGTATATTGCTATTCCTCCTTGATGTCATCGGTATAGCCGAGTACTTTTGAGATTATGAGGCATGCCATGTCGTTAATCTTGAACAAAAATAGTCGCAGTCATATTAACGGTTGCAGTGGTACTCCGCATTTAATTCTTATTGGAGCTGACAGGGATGTACGCATTCATGCAACAAAGTGCCTGTGTAGAAGTAAACTTCTAAAGCTTCCTAGGAGAGGTTCATCATTATCAAAAGTCATGGTTTTGAGGAGACGTATGTAGTTGTCTAATTGATCGAACACCTTTGATAAGGAGATAAATAACACAGCTACACATGTGCCAGAGTGCTCTGCCTTAGTACATTTCGATTGTAGTAGATAGTAGATTTGTAGTGCACGAACAATTCCGTCAAATGCCACGCTTTTCCGGTGCGTGGTAGTTAAATTCTGCCAAGTAATTCTTTGGCTCTTCAGCAATAATAGTTTCCATGATCTTTGAAGGAACCGGTAGTAAGATTACGAGATGATGGTATGCTTGGTTTGATCGACTACTTGCCGAGTGAATAGAAATAACCATCCAAATTTTTCACATAACGGGCACGAACATTTAATCGAAATTTGTTCAGAGAATGGAGCGAATTTGTGCTATATTGCCAAATTAAGAGACCTGTGACTGCACGTATCAAATGTTCGTTTTGTAGACTTCAGCTAATAGTAACCGGTAAGTAATCTTTTGAGGTAAACTAGCCGTTGTATTAGGCTGAAATGGCGCAGCATATTTTAGGCGCACGATATGTCCTGCCTTTCCAGTATACTTGTAGATTCGTCCTTTGTTTAAAAATAATGAATTCCAAGTTTCAACTGAACTTTTTTACAGTAATTTGCGATATAGGTTCATACACACTGCTAACTTCTGCTTGTACCCTATTCTGTTTTTGCGAACTAACTGAGTACAGTGGTGACGTTTGGTTACATAATCCATCATCTTCTCGGGTATCGGAGAGAGTATGTCTATATGCCTGAGTGTTTCACCCAGCCATGCACGTCCTTGTTTTGCTTCGTAAAAACGTGACCAAATTTCTCGGGCGGAAGTTCATAGTCGCTGCTTCTTTTGCAAGTAGATAATTAAACCAGCTGAAGAAAAGTTCCCATGGTCTATCTGGTACCCCATCTACCAGAAACATCCAATTTGTATCTCATCTAATCGAGCTAACATACCGTAGTGTCAAATCAGTCTTGTCGTGCCCGCAATTTCTACCGGATATTCTCCTCAAAAATGGATTCGAAGTGTACTACTGCTTAATCGCTGCTGCCCAAGGTGACGTCTACGATCAGCCTCTGGACCATTAAAATGTTGTTTTTGCTTAATATCGAATGCAGTATTGACTACTCATCTTTATCAAGGAAGCGTGGGAGTGTTGAAGTGGAGATAGTTAGTCTAATTGAATACATAATTTTGTAGAACGGTTTTAAACTCCCTTTTGGGGAGCTACTGCTGATTCCAAAGCTTGGATGTTGCAATTGCTGGTAAAGAGATGAGGTATACTTGTGTTTATCATCATGTTTATTGCGGATGTCATATAGATAGTTTGTTATTTTGGAGGAACGGGGTCGGCAAATGACCACTACCAAGTAAGCTTCGTCACCTTTCATACTTATACAACACCTAAAAGAATTATGTGCGGTACAAAGCTTCATGAGCTCACAATGAAGATCAATGTGTTAGTAAGTTTCACCAATTCACTTTGGCTGAGTCTGTCGTGCCGAACATTTGTTACACCTGGCAGTGTCCTTTCCTTGTCACATATGTCAGGGAGTAACCATGTCTCCGTTATAGTCATGAGGTCGCCGACATTTTCTACTTGACGCAGCTGATTTTAAGAAAGTTTACACAGTAAGCTTTGAGTGTTGGTTTGTATGGAGTAAAGCTACTTGGATGTTAAAAGCTGCCGACTAGAAGCACTTGAATAATGTATTTACGTGCCGACCGACAAGAGGCCGGCAACTAATCGTTTGTTGGATGAATTGCCAAATCTCGATAGGAATGCAGTCTGTTTTAGTCTCACTTGCACCTGCAGTATGTAGTCCAACGGCATATTTCTTGATAATAACGGGTCCTATCGCACAGGTTTCTGTATCATTGTTTTGGTTATATTTAGTAATGTTTATGTCATTTTTGTGATAATGGCGAGTGGCTGCGATTTTCTAACTGCCCTTCTAAGCCGTAGTTCCGAAGGAAGTGTGTTGCGTAGTAACAGCAAATACGGATTAAACTCGCTTCCAGCTGTTATCACTGTACCATTAATTTCAGTATGCTCGAGCCACTACATCTGTTGGCTGGTAACATGGTCAACCGTTTAAATACCTTAAGTTCCATGAGGTTACCTGCTACAAACACAAGCGTATTTGAATTACCAAAGAAAAGTAAGATGAAGTGCACCTATTTGCGTAATTGTTACTAATGCACATATAAAATGCGCGTTTTCAGTCGCTTCTTTTTAATCATTTCATAAGCATCAGTAGAAAACAAGTAATTCATTGATGGCCACACCCTCTCAATATTTTAATAAAGAAAGAGAAAAAACCTGGTTCTAGGAAACACCTTGAGGTGTGCAGCTATGGACGTTGATTGGTCATGAAATTGTCCTATATTCCCGCAGTAGCAAATAATTTGTACGAGAAAAGTTTCTATCCAGCCCAACCAGTATCCACACAGCCCCTTCAAATTACCCATGATATTATTTTGCCTGTGATGCAGCACCTATTACGGCAATATTAGCATCCTCCTTGTAACAGTGCGTGCCTCAGAAGCTATGGAAACAATGCATATAGAGGTCCACGTAATTAGAGTGAATGGCTGGTAATTTGTCTGTTCTACACGACTGTTAATTACTTGGAATGAAGTGACTATCCCGTATATTCACTTTAGAGGAAGTTGCGTCACATTACGACAAACTTTACACTATATGAAAAGTGATGAGAGAAAGCAACACCGAAACCTTCCGAAATGGAAAATCTTTCCATTAAACCCATGGTAACTACCTGCAACCCCGCTGGGCGAATTTCGTTGTCACCAGGCGAGGTCTACTGACGCGAACTAATAAGCCGCAAACGGACATGCCATGGGGTATCAAATAGTTAATTAACACTGACGTTTTTACGAGTTACAAAATATAGCCAAATGGTTATCCAGGAAAATGGGCAGCTAGTTTGCTGTTTGCTCTAAGCTACATGCAGTATGCAGACAACGCATTCACGACGGCCATTACGAAAACCTGTTACATATATGTAATATGTCTTTGTATTAGAGTAAAGGCATGCAGAACCCAGTTTTCTTCGTAAGCAGTGGTAGTGTGTGCTTAATAAGTACCTCAAAGCCATGCATTTCACACTCGTTCAACTTATGAGGATATTCATTGTTTTCCATTGGTAAAATTTGGTTTCTGATATGAATGTTATTGTGCTATTGAACATGCTGACAAGCTTACTCCAGAGTAATTCGGATGATTATAAGTATAGAAAGGACTGTCTAGAAACAATGGGGTCGAACAGACTTTTATAGTTAGTAAAGATTTAATTTTCTTCAATGATGACATTAGGATGTATTATTTAAGCATCTGAACGAGAATGTTTTATGACCGCCAAGACCAGACATCATGCCAGTAGTTAATACCTAGTCTATGATTGCTTGTTTAGCGAACATGGAGTTAAAAGTGTTCTTCGTTTGAGGCAAACGTGCTGGAGAATTTATGTGGACGTTGGGCGGTCAACCCAGAGTTATCTCCTCTACTTTTGCTTTGAATTATTTACGGAACACAAACTATGTATTTATGGCATGAAAGTTAAAATTTCCCTACTAAGCGGAAACAAACTGGTAGTAATTTTGTATAGCGCTTGCTAGAAGCTGGTTTATTTATATAATATCTATGGGTAGCGGTATACGATAACCAATTATATCCCCCGGTCTTAGGCGTAGTCGACGCCATAACCAGTCTATTGGTTGTACCATTATGTCGGTAACACGAACAAAGAATAATATCTGAACGTTAGTAACGAGTCACACAGCATCGCTTAGTTGGTGCGATGTTGCGGTGTAGCGGATCACATGTCAGCTCTTTCACACTATGAAACAACAGAATGGGGGAAATCTACGGCAATACCGCCAGTCCATTGCTATACCTTATTAATAATTCGGATATTAGGATACGCATCAATTGATGCACTGGATAGTCTCGCAAGTTTTCAGTTTACGGACACACTTGCAGAATCCATCGCCGGTGTTCTGGTCACAAGGTGGCTAGCGATCCAGATGTCCTTACTACAGCATTACCGACCGCGATTCCGAGTTTGAATTTTAGCCATTCGATTGGCTGACGGAAATTTTGGGCTGCAAAAAGTATTATCACTGTTGTTTCTCATCTTCATGCGCACGGTGTAGTAGAAGGATTTTATCTATAGTAATAAACGCGATCAAAGAAAAGTCTCATGCGTCTACATAGACAGACATAGACATACATATATTCATCCATTCGCATTAAAAAAGACAATCAACTCCTCAATTTTTAGCAGTAAAATTGGTTTTCGGAACCTAGCTGTGCGTTTTAACTGGTAACCGACAGTACAATTGACCCGTTAAATTAGAAAATTAAATTAAAATAAACGGTTATATTCTCAAAGTCACAAGCAGTACACCGAAAAAGGCATTATTAATTATGCACGAGGAGCTATGCAACAAATGCTGATTAACCAATTATTAACCCTGATAAATTATATGTGTAGACTAGTGTGACCTACCTTATGGGGTGCAACGTTGTTAAATGTATCTGTTGCAATAGCACAATTTTGCGAATGCGGTGTCGACAAACACCAATAATTACCAAGTTAAACAAGTAGATTTTAAACCAGTGACTTAAGTTGACGTTAAGCTGTAATGTTTAACTTCTAAGCGATTGCTTGCAGGCTATCCGCAGTCAACAGTTTTCCAATTTCGCCCGCATGTCGTATGCAATGGCGTCAAATCTCTTTGCACGCTGATTGATTTCTGTCCACATGTATTTGAGGAAAGCGAGAACTTCTTGAGAGTGGGTATCAAAATTGCTGATTAAAGACCTTTCACTGTTTTTACAAGGTTCCTCAGTTGCAGGTAAGAAGTCTGAAAATTTAGGAAAAATTTGTTGCGGAATACTTATAGCCAAGCAGACCACCAGACAGAAATGCAGCCAAAGCGCTAAAGAGCAAGTTAAATTTATGCAACAAAGATTAGCCATTAAAAGTTATGTACTGTGTGTCTTCGTTGTCAAAAATGGTCTTAGAACTGGTAAACAACGTGAAATGCGAAGGGCTGCGCGTTGGTGCTGGACAGCCAATAAGACCAAGGAGCACAAGACATTGTAGCGGATTAAGTGCGTCTGAGGATAAGAGACTAAAGCGCTGAGTAGTAATAATAATAATGTTTCAGCTCTACGCCGTAACGGCGCTTCACTGCCGCGCGAACACCACCAGTCGCGCGCGGGCTGTGTATACCGCGAGGACGCCCACCCCTACGCGGATTCGAACCGATGACCTTATGGTTGCAAAGCAAACGTGCAGATCACTCGGCCACCGGCCGAGTAGCGCAGAAAGATTGCCGTCTCAGGTTTCTTTAGGAAGATAGTTGATGCAGTCTGAATTTTGACCAACAGCATGAGGGTTGAATCTCTGATTGACCAGGCATTTACTAACGTAAAGCATATAAAAACACTAGTTGATACAAGACTAAAGCGCCACTTCACTCAGCGTGCTTTATACAACATATTTTGCTAATAAACAAGTGCTAATACAACTTTAATGACGGGTAAGCACGCTATGGCTGTGAACGCTGGTTTACAGTGAGGAGACAATTGGGTTGAAGCAGGTAAGTGCATACACAAACAAAGGGTGCACCATTCTGAGGCTGTGTTTCCCGCAGTGTTATTCTGTCATCCTTGCATTTTGAGGAAGCGATGGATTAAAGGCTGAGTAATACAAGTGACGGTTGTGGTTGAATGCTTGTCTCAAACGTAGAGCCATAGCAGTTAGAGCCGGTAGTTGGTTACGCGCAAATGTAACGAATGAGGAGAAAGAGGTTTCATCGTGCAGGGTGGTTAAGTCTTCTAGGCTTGCTTAATGAAGAGGATTAAGATTGTTTAACGGTGGGGTGCAGCTGTTGTGGCCAGGCGCAAATGACTAGCGTAAAGCTAAATATGCTGTAGTCTAAAAATGGTAGCAGTTTCTCTTTACATACGATACTAAGACGCTGCGTCTCGCAGAACAGTTAAGTTGTCCCAGATTTCTAGGGGAGGATGGCTGAAGACGGGTAAGTAATGGCATGCCAACGGTGGGGTCGGATTCGCGGAATTTGTCTGCTGAAGAAGAAGTCGGTTTACTACTTTAGATAAACTGAAGATTGAAATATTAAAATCCATCTAGATTTCATTCCGATAACTCATTTTAGACCGGTCAATGAAAGTTATTTCGCAATGGGGATTCCGTTGAGCAGTCGGCGTCAGTTAGTGCGGAATGTCGCAGCCATTCGTATCAATGTGACTTCCATTGGCAGATATTCCATACAAAGAGCTATGTATATATATATATATATATATATATATATAGAGAGAGAGAGAAAGAAAGAAAGAAACTAAACCGTATTGTTGTACGAGCTTTTCCCAGGGTGATAGGATTAAGCCTAGACTCTAATGAATGGTGTTCATCCACATCCTTCCAAAAATCTTCCGTTCTAGCGTTGGACTTTGCACTATCTAAAAGAGATGATCCGGGTTAAATTTTTGTCACCCTAACCCAAATGGGCTTAGCTGGAGCAGCTTGCAACCAACCTGATAGAGTTGTTATTAGTTATAATTGTTAGCTAAAGGTGAAAAACACTTCAGCTACTGTGTGGCAGTAGGTGAAGTAAAACAATTGAACCGTTGCTTACCAGCTGAGCTACTAGTAACAGATGGACATCGTTCCTAAAAGCTACTAGTGTACAACTGTGAAGCAAAAACTCATCACCATACAAATATATATTAGGCAAAGTAATGATATCATAATTAGAGGAGAGGACTACAACTGACGAGACGGCAAAAATCTTACATCACCAAAGCCATTGAGTTAATCTCCTAGCCATATCAGCAAGCATATCTCGCCATACGCGTTCATCGAATTTCGGACCCCAACCAAGAAGCTGGGACGCTCCAACCGAGGCTAGGTTCGAATAATGGCATTCATTCCTCTCGACCGATTCATCTGCTGGCCACCTCTTCCAAACATCCATACACCTCCCCGGCGTGCAAGCAGCTTACCTCCCAGATTCCAGTGGGCTCGCACACATAAGACAAGGTGAAGCCATCTTATTCTAGTGGGTGAAACAATGATGCTGTGAGGTCATTTACTTTTCCTGTGCCAGAATCAAGGCTTTGAATTCACTCGTGTTTCAACTATATATGAGCCAAACAGCAAAGCCACTGTGGCTCAAGCGTAACTCGCCTCTTTTTGTCCCCTGCTCTAATAGACCAGGCTTAACAACTGTACAATAGGGTTGAACGTGCAGCTGATATTTAAGATCTGTCCTTCTGTGCGAGGGTGATGACGCGGCAGCGCCAAATGGGGCGAAGCTTAGAAAACGTGTCTCGAGATTTTGCTATACGGTTTGTGATCTCGTCTATAATCTCAAGGGCACAGTTACAAAAAACCAGGTATTTGGCATATTGTAAGACAACCAGCTATTCTTCAACAAGGATTAGCGCAGGAAGGAATTATTGACAATATTTGAGAAAAACTTGGCACTTCGATGGAGCCAATTAGAGCTCGAAAAGATTAACAACCTGGGCTTAATTGTCCAGTGCCGCTGGCCACGGTTGAAAGCTGCCGAAAATTAGTAAAATATTGCCCGCATATTCCAAGTATACAATTCGGTTGCCTGAGGGCAGCTCCACATTTTCTAAACCGTGTCCTGGGAACCCAATCGTTATAACTTCGTCTAAAACGAAGTTGCAGAGTGAAGGTGATAGCGAGCATACTTGTCTCACAATGCTGGAAATATTGACTGGCTGGGACTGTTTTCCATAAGCACCCGACCTGCCCCAGCTATGCGTGTATAATGCACGGACATTATTTACACATTTCTAGAATACACGTTTCATGAGTAGGCAGTCCGAAAATGAACTTCGATCAACTAATGTACATTGCTCCTGATTTTTCTTGACATGAAATGTTACTTATATTGTGTCTCCCTCTACACCTACCTGGTAACGTCAGAAAGCAAATCGGAAACGTTTTGGGCACTAATATAGCTAACCTCCGCATAATGTTTTTCTACGATATGTAAAGTAAAGGTAATGGTTTCATTTAATGTATCGAACACTACTTTTGGTAACACGACTGCTTCGACTTCCGTATAGATGATAATATATTAAAAACCAAGTAAGAATGATGTAGCACTCCCCGCCTACAGGGGGATTTTTAAAATGAGGTGTATTATGATTATAAAAGCGCATTCTCATAGAAAGTAAAATTATTCGACACTAGAAAAAGCGAATAAGAAGATGAGGAATCATATCCCGGAAGTACAGCGGATGCCGTAGTGAAAACCTAGTAGGAAAATTAAATAAATGACGCTAGGTCCGAGAACGCCAAAACTAGTGAGAATATTCCTTGGATTTAGTTTGAAAATATTGAAGCCTTTTGAGAGTATCATGCTTAACGTATCTGCTTGGTAAAATATTATTGCATTAATGAGCAATTTGTCACTATGCAATTTGTTACGTGCGTTTTTTAGTGATTAATTTAATAGGGTATCTTTCAAGATGATTCTAACCGTTATTAATTTCCTTTTAATCCCCGACAGATTTGCTGAACCAGTACACAGAATTGTGGGCTTGGATGTAATCGTTTACCGTGAAGCCGGGTCATTTTAATGCTTGCGAATTTTTGCGGAATATCCTTCACTTGGTTTTGCACTATTTGTCATGGTGTTAAGCATTTCCGTCACATTTATCTGTTCTACAAACTGGCTATTAAACGGCCGAATTTTTATAAATCCTTTAAAAGTTTGATTCAATTAAGATAATTAAAAGAGACAGATAATGGATATTAAGAGCAGCAATGCATCCTAGTTCAAGCTTCATTTGACAATTTTTATTCGAAAGCATTTGTTCTAGGCTGTACGCGAAGTCTACATTTCTGCACAACGGTTACTGTTTTTAGTTACTGTATCAGAGTTGGCAGCCTGCAGTTTACTTTTGTTAATCGAATGTCCTGTCTAACAAATAACTGGTTTTCGCGGTGGCCATCAAAATCGACTTGGATCAAAAATCCTAGCTTCGGCTTACCTTAGCAGTTTAGAATAAATACTGCGTGAGTTCTCGGATGAAAATATCAACTTTTACGAGCAGATCACATATCTGTGTGTCTGACCCTAAGGGACGTGTCCACCGGTGCAGACCCTAATGAAAGCTTAATTAAAAATTAAACTAGACCAAAATTGGAATTTGGCATCACTATATAACCGGTAGGAAAGCCGTCGGAACATATTCCACATGCCGGTATCCCACCGTCGGAAGTTATTTCCACACTCTGTCATGAAAGCTCCTACGAAACACCAATTATGAATCCAAATTGATGTTGCATTTATCACCGTTTAATTTAAAATACGTTAGTGTGACACAAGATAAACGCAGCCAAGTTTTGCATAGGAGCAATCTGCTGCAACTACACCGCCGTGGGTAACATTTTATTATTATACATATTTCGGATAAACTTTGAAAATTTCTTTTTATATGTAAGGGATCCATTTCGATAATGTATAATTGTTGCAGTGTTCTTGGTATGACGTGTATTAACACGGGCGAATAAACTGAATAATATAAACCAGCCTGTTATCTGCATAAGCTAACAGCTCATTCTTCTAAGTAAGTACCAAGGGGAGAAACAACTGACTTTCCGCATAATAACAAATACCAGATCGTCAAATTCACGCCGTAATGGCGGTTCGCTGCCACGCGAACGCCAACAGTCGCAGATGGGCTGGGTATACCGCGTGGACGCCCTCCCCTACGCGGATTCGAACAGACGAACTTACTTCATTCTATGCTAACAGATGAAGCAAGCATTACTGATTCGTATGGTACATACTAAGGCGACTTGGATTTTGATTCGATATCCTGTGGATGTCTGTCTGCATCGTATGTCTGTCTAGGAGTTTAAATGATGATTTTGTAAGTTTTGCATACAAAGATGTGCTTACATCCATAGGTGTTGTACAAAAATCAATGTCAAAAGGACCGTGCACCCCGTCCCCTCCAGCAACGACCAACTATCTCCTAGAGACAGTATGGACGAGGTAATTGGTAATAGACAGGTAGGCACCTTGTCAACATGCACATCAAGCGCAGCCGCACCGGGGATGTCAAACAAAAGCCAATCACTTGAAATAACAGTAACAAGTAAAATATATCTGTTAAAAATGCGGCTATGCAGACATAACTGTTCTATAAATTAGCATATGTTTGTTAGCAGCAAGTTCGATTTAAGTATAATATGTTCAGAAGTGACGCAGAAAATGCTACAACCGCAATAAAGTTAAAGATAAGCGCAATTACCGTACCCAACGTGGAAATTAAATGGAAGTTTATCCCGGCAGGCAGAACAAAGCAAATGAAGTGGAACTAAAATTATCCCGCGTAAAAAGAGACCTACTTTAAGTGTTTGTTGGTTTAGCCCAACTGCGGTGAAGAAGCGTCAGGAATGCATCATCAACTCCTATGTTAGTGTCTACTGCTCCTTACAGCAGAAGCTTTAAAGTGCACTACCGATTTAGTTGGCAGCCCTGCAGTTCCGGTGCAAGTTAGTTAACATCTTTTAATTGAACGGTTACCGCATCATCTAAAAGATCTTTCAGGATCATGAAAATATACTGGTAGTTTGATCACTGGAAGATATTTGGTAGGATCGGAACAAAACATCGAACCTGTTCCATCACACTTCGTCCAAATCAACCTCGACAGTGTCCTATCAACCAAGATACTACACCTCTAACAGTTTCCATCTAAAAGTTGCCAATGTAAGGGGTTTTTCTCGTTATAAGTGATGTCAACAGAGACATCTCAATGTGGACGTCTCTGTGATGAGCATGTGTTAACATGTCGAAAAGCTGATCCTCATTTCTCATCAGCTTGTGCTCTAATTACTCACTAATGTCGTACACGCCTTACCGACTACAATGCCATGAAGGCATCTCGGGCAAAAAATACTTCCACTAGCTGGAAAGAAGACAAATATGGACGTATTCTACAATCTGCAACGGACTAGTGTCCGACTGTTACTTTTATATGATAACTTCTTCCCAAGCTTCAAACTCAGCATCACTCTAGGACGGATACGGCCATTATAAAGTACATTATTATCTGAAGTGGCAACATCTGAAGTGCATCCGTCATACCTCCAATGCCACGCCGGAAGTTTCCACTGCAATAACTAACCACCTAAGAAGAATGTTCCGTCGCGGCTTATCTCATTCCAAATAGCTAAGCTTCCAAATATCTACGACGCTGGCGTTTTTATCGCCAATTCTCCCATCATACCACACTTATGATAACACTACAATTAAATTATTTCGCTCTCCTGTTAAGTGAACAAATTTCTATCCGAGATTTCTTTTTCCTATGAACCAAAGTTACGTAAAGATTGCGCGGTTGTTTTAATTTAGTTTCATGCTAGTGATAACCAATTTCCAGATTCCAAGGTGTCCTGGATGCTGTTGTCATAACTCGCGTCGCCAAAATGGCAATAACGAGCAATGATAAGTAAACGCAGTTAGACTTAAATATGGTGTTAGCAGAATGGAAGCTGGAACGAGGTACATGAAGTTAATCGCATTGAAGTATGGATACTTAATCGCAAGTGAACGAATGCAGGGGCAGCACTGACTCTGACAATGCGCCAAGTCCCATTTAGTCTCTAACTGTTGATTTGAACAAACACGAGGTCATCACAGAAAAAGAAGAAACGTATCGGCCTGACCAAGTCTCTTGGTCAATTTTTCATACTCAAATGTCACCTCATCATTGAACAGTTCATGGTTCCGTCTAACATGATACAGCTACGAATCGTAATGCAGGCTGAGGAAGGCGTTCACCTGATGTACGGAATACACTACCTAGCCATTGTTAGAGATTCCACTTCAACAGATGCAAAGTGAGGCAACAGAGGTTTTCTTGCCAGAAACCAACTGGCGGACCTCAGCATTGGTCAACCTGTATTCCAACCAGATCGAAACACGGAAATGTTGTGTTGACAAGTAACTGTCTCCATCTCGTCTGCAGACTTAAGCTCTTCACGCAGCAGCAAACAAGCTTTGGTGTTCGCCCGCAGGTCGTTTTGACGCCGACAAGGTTATCCTTTTTGCTAAAGATCGAATGGTTTTAGAGAACCATCTACTTTGCTATGACGGTCGCCTACAGCTACTTGCTCTCTAGATTATATAAATGAAATCTATGACTGCGAGTAGCGTGGTGGATGGTAAGAGACCTTTCCAGTGTTTTATAAACCAACTTAACTTTGAAGCCATTTTATTCTCATCAACACAAACCGATGGACGTTCCACATTACTAGATCTTCATTTTAAGCGTAAAGTAGAATTGTATTCCTTAAACTGAAAATGAATTTTGAAGACAAAGTGAGGAGCGTACTAAAGCGTCACTGTAATTCCATCATACATTGGATATTTTACACACATTTTTAATTCCTCGCCATACCCATACAATTTGTCTCCCTGTGGTTCATGACAAAACGTTAAATCACATTGATAGATTGGTTTAATTTATTCTTGCAAATGGCTACCTTTCTCACGGATACACCTATGGAGTACATACACAACTCTACCGGGGATATTAAACTTTGTATCATATCATCATTTACTAAAATACCGTTGTTGCGGAAAATACGGTTGGAGAAGCATCAAGTAAATTTCTATCTGACTACTAGATGGCCCGTAAATTTCCGGTGGCCACTACTGTCAATTGACAAGAAAACTCACTTGTTTACGTCGGCATTTAAGCCGTCATGGACAAAACATCAGCAAACGCCGTTGGGGAAGAAGCCTACTTGAACTCATCTGATGAGTTAGCGATACGGAAGACGCCGAAAAGCCTAACTTCTCCTCATGACTGAGGAAAGTGGCCAGGAAATTTCCATGACATTTAGCCAAGATATCAAACTGAGCAAGGTTTTTCTACAAACTATGAATCTAGACATCTATTCTCATAATTGTCGCAAAAATTCCGGGATGAGTGAAACAAGATTGCGCATATTGCAATCATGCAAAATACCTAACTATACCCGCTGTAAACACCATAATGTTGTCGCTCAACCGGTTGCTAAATTCCTGCGGAGAAATTGTGCTGTCGATTTTCCATGAACACTTAGTTTACCTACACTATGTAGCCAAGCGAACATCCTAGTTATTGAAGATCCCATTCGAATTACTCTAGATGCATCAGTCTGTGACCTAGACCGCTTAAAGTGTACATTCCAAAGTAAAATTGCTAAATACAAGGCAAGCGCAAATGCTTCCAAAATATCGCAATGTATTCATGCTCAAATTCTAAAATCACGCTGAATCTTTCACTGGCCGATTAATATTAATGACGCAGGTTTAATAAACCCGGTATCCGCGGAAAACTCTTTCTTCACTGCAACTGACAATATTCGATGTACCCGATTTCAGTGTATCGAATAATTGATTCTATCTGAGTTTTATGACAAGTATATGCAAAAAGCATCTTCATGCTTCAATAAAGCAAAACCCATGTCTAAGCACCGTGACAACGACTACGGTGCCGCCACAAATGTCTAATTTTATTTTGCAAGTTTTCCTATTCCGCGGTGATATTTTTTCCTATTAAATGGAGCCGTGATGCTATATTTTTGAGTCATGCAAGCGGTAGCCTAAACTAAATATTTAACGGCTGGTTCGGGAAGACTACATCACTTGTATACTGGATAAATTATCCTGTTTCCACATATAAGGTACGTTGCAGTCTTCAAACCAGTTTTTAAAGGACCGAGCTAAAAGCTGTGCTAATCTCTCTTCTACCGCCGTTATCGAGTTTAAATGAATGTTTACTCCAGGATGCCTATGCTTATACGTACCCAACAGTCTTGTTAAAATCATTTCTGTCTTGAAAGTTATGTGAGTGACCACTTGGAGCGAGTCGTCCACTATCATAACGTTAGGTAGCAGGGGATCCTCTTAAATGTTGCAACCTTTTGCAGGTGCACCGTATACGACGCACTATTCTGGTTACGTTTTAGTCCGTTCGTTGTTCGAGTAGAAAATGCTCCCTGTTGCATCTTACACAGATTGGTTACGTACCGTTATGGAGGATTGTGATTAGGGGCCATACGCATTGAAAACTTCAGCTTGTACGGCATCCTATCCCCATTAACAAAATGAGTACAGTGGTTACGGTGATTAGCATAGGCCATCCAGTTCTCGGTGCGTGAACAAAGTTCCTAGGCGGTTTCTAGGACGTGTAGCGCAAATTCCCATTTGCTTGTCACTTCGCAGAAACTGGCTTACGCTTTTTCAGCGGAGCGTTATGGTCTCTGATATATTATCAACAGGAAGTAAACTGGCAGACGACATGTTCCCAGCAGCTAGCCGGTTTTTTGTCTGCCAGAATAGTCCAGTTAGTTGTCTCAGCTGGTCGAGCTATTATTTAGTGTATAATTGTTTTGTCGCGTTGGTTATGTCCAGCGGATATTTTGCATAATAGCTTTATTCAAAGAACAGTACTTCACGATCGCTCCGGCTCAATAGAACGTGAAAGGTTACCCTCTCTATTCTCAATTCTTCGTTGGTAGACACATATCCCAGCATAGACGGCTTATCTGGTTCTCTGAATCTTGTGACAGTTTAAATGTAGCCAAACAGAAGTTAACTGGAGACGGTCTAATGCTGATCGCCCTTAAACTATTTTCTAAGAGCGGCTTGGCATTCCAGATTTTTTGTTTTGCCATTAATAACAATGTTACAGTATTTCCTTCAGCTCACAACATATTACAGACAAAATATAGAATTCCGCCTTAAGCGTAAAGAAAGGAGACCGGAAACGACTGCCTTCATGCAGGCGTCGTCGCCATCTCATCTTATACCGCACCAGTGTGAAACCTAACCTGTACTAACTGAATCCTCGATTAGTTTATATTAGAGGTCACTGAGTAGTTAAGTAGCCCATGGTCTACCTCTACTGGATAGATCGTGCCAAATAACGGATATGACTCGCAACGTGCTCATGATGTCACTTATGTCGAGGCTCATCAATATCTCGGTTGTGGTTATATTGAGTTGCAGGTGGTGTCCTATTCGCAAAAACAGCGAGTGGCTACGGCTTTCCAAATGCTGTCTTCAGTCGCATTGCAGAATGGAGTGCGTTCTTAGTAACGGCTAGCTACGGATTGACATAACGACCATCAGTTTTGACTACATTGTCGGTTGCCGATTCCTCGGGCCACTGCCTCTAGTTTGGCGACACGGGTAACCGTGTAATAGGACTTCGACCGCGTCGTAAGCTACAACAAGCCAACCCACTTATTACCACATTAGCACAAGTCTGATTAGCACAAAATAATTTGTTTCGGATTACCGGTCATGATGGCTGATTACCGTTGAAAACATCGGCCGAAATTAGCCCGAGAACATACACCGAATTTGTACCGGTTGACGAATGCACCAAAATATGTTACTGTGCATAACATAAACAGAAATGTCATGTGTAGCAGAGTAACCCTGATAAAAAGTGGACCTTGACATGTTAATCCAAATATCCTCAACGTCCGTTAGCACATCCAACTATTGGTTGATTGTTTGAATCTGCACAAATGTTAATGACAATGGAACACTGGTGAAATAGAGTTCAAAGGCCTTTGCTTAACAAGTCTCTTGAAATAGCTTATGGGAATTTCTTAAGCTCAGAAAACAAGTATACACTAAAGTAATACCCGTAGCAGTGGCTCACCGTAATATCCACTTGAACACACAAGTAGATCCGTTTATCGCGATTTAGTGGGAGGCGATGGGCAGAATGCATGTCTGCGTCTCGTCGATCCTCGATAAGCGGAATACTGACAAGGTGCTTCAGATGGTAGTATAAAAGTAAAGAGCGTATTCACAGGAAGGCTTAAGAAAACCAAGCGTTCCATGGCTGACAGACATAAGGTGAAACTGATTATGGCAGCCGTTAGGTGGCCGGTTTCAGATGGTGACCGTTCAACTTTGTGCTACAACTAACTTTCATTAGTTGGCGGCTATTATGACCCAGGATATTCTGGATCGCAGCACGCCAAAATCAGGACGTTTCTTGCAGGGAACTAAATTCGGATATGTTCCTCTATAGATTTCAGTGTTAGATGGTAAGGCGGTTGAGCAAACAATCACAAGTTGTGGCTGCCGTTCGCTGTGGGGTTGCCAGTGTAAAAATCTCGCATTTTAGCCATGCACGCCATGCATAAAACTCCTCATGCAAGTGGAGCATCAAAGGCATTAAAAATTTGGGGGAAGACTGAGGGGTCCAATCGCTCGAAAGCTTTCTTTAACACACAAACCAGTTACTTAGACGTTGTGGACGCTTTCAGTAATGCGCCGAGCAGCTACCTTCGCCTTGCACCACCATCTGAAAGTCAAGCTCCTGTGATGCTGTGTTAATAAGTCGCCTACTAGTTTATATGAATACGCATGTTGGTGACGCTGTACATCCCGGCATACTTGGAAAAATTGGGTTAATACCAAAAATAACCTCGTTGATGCCAGTTTCAGTGGTTTTGGGGGAATGAAATGCCTTTCGTAAAATCAACAAATGTCGAATGTGACGCATGCTGATAGAGCATCTGGTTATTGGAGCCTATTCAAGAAGGAACATTTTGTCGCATCCTCGACAATTTGAGTACATCTATTTGTCGATTGAGTGGTGGAACACCAAGCTATACCTTCCGGGAGCTGTTCACATGCTTATACTGCAGATGGTTGTTAGTGCAAAAAGTTTCTGCTAGGACATGCTGATGTATTAATTTGTCCTCACGGACAGCACTGGTACAGCAAAACCTAGGTTATCACGTATCATGGCTAGGTTCCGCTCTTTACACATGCCATGCTGCCATGCGGTATCGGGATCTGCTTCGGATGATTAATCGCACCTTACAGATCGGAGAAGATTGTCTACTGATGCGGATTTAATAAAATCACTGAAGTTGCAGCAGACAAAGTCTAAACACAAGCAATGGAACAGGTAACTAACTACTCCCTTTGTTATCTTTCACAAGTTCTATAACTGTATCTTACTGTGTGGAATTTCGAAGCAGGTCACGGATTCGTTGCGGATTTTCCCATAACAAATATAATCGTAAACTAAAGCTACTTGATCTTTTCTGTCCATAAGACAGTTCGTCTTTGCATTCTCGATCATTAGCTCTTCGTTTTTGGGCATTAGTTCAAGCAAGTTGCCGATCACAACTGGGTGTTCCTAGTGACTTAGCTGAAGATTAATCAGAGTATTCCGGGTGGGTATTTATTCCAGCCGCGTCAAGAGAAAAAACACAAGCTATTCACACAAGAGCCGTATTCAAAGGTCATTGATGAGCCTCCACTTAAGTGACGTCATGAGCACGTTGCCAGTCATATCCGTTATTTGTGGTTATATTGAGTTGCAGGTGGTGTCCTATTCGCAAAAACAGCGAGTGGCTACGGCTTTCCAAATGCTGTCTTCAGTCGCATTGCAGAATGGAGTGCGTTCTTAGTAACGGCTAGCTACGGATTGACATAACGACCATCAGTTTTGACTACATTGTCGGTTGCAGATTCCTCGGGCCACTGCCTCTAGTTTGGCGACACGGGTAACCGTGTAATAGGACTTCGACCGCGTCGTAAGCTACAACAAGCCAACCCTCTTATTACCACATGAGCACAAGTCTGATTAGCACAAAATAATTTGTTTCGGATTACCGGTCATGGTGATTGATTACCGTTGAAAACATCGGCCGAAATTAGCCAGAGAACATACACCGAATTTGTACTGGTTGAAGAATGCACCAAAATATGTTACTGTGCATAACATAAAGAGAAATGTCATGTATAGCAGAGTAACCCTGATAAAAAGTGGACCCTGATATGTTTATCCAAATATCCTCGGCGTCCGTTAGCACATTCAACTATCGGTTGATTTTTTGAATCTGCACAACTGTTAGTGACAATGAAACACTGGTGAAATAGAGTTCAAAGGCCTTTGCTTGACAAGTCTCTTTGAATAGCTTATGGGAATTTCTTAAGCACAGAAAACAAGTATACACTAAAGTAATACCCGTAGCAGTGGGCTCACCGTAATATCCACTTGAACACACAAGTAGATCCGTTTATCGCGATTTAGTGGGAGGCGATGGGTAGAATGCATGTCTGCGTCTCGTCGATCCTCGATAAGCGGAATACTGACAAGGTGCTTCAGATGGTAGTATAAAAGTAAAGAGCGTATTCACAGAAAGGCTTAAGAAAACCAAGCGTTCCATGGCTGACAGACATAAAGTCAAACTGATTATGGCAGCATTCCAACCTACGCCGTTAGGTGGCCGGTTTCAGATGGTGACCGTTCAACTTTGTGCTACAACTAACTTTCAGTAGTTGGCGGCTATTATGACCCAGGATATTCTGGATCGCAGCACGCCAAAATCAGGACGTTTCTGGCAGGGAATTAAATTCGAATTTGTTCTTCTATAGATTTCAGTGTTAGATGGTAAGGCGGCTGAGCAAACAATCACAAGTTGTGGCTGCCGATCGCTGTGGGGTTGCCAGTGTAAAAATCTCACATTTTAGCCATGCACGCCATGCATAAAACTCCTCATGCAAGTGGAGCATCAAAGGCATTAAAAATTTGGGGGAAGACTGAGGGGTCCAATCGCTCGAAAGCTTTCTTTAACACACAAACCAGTTACTTAGACGTTGTGGACGCTTTCAATAATGTGCCGAGCAGCCACCTTCGCCTTGCACCACCATCTGAAAGTCAAGCTCCTGTGATGCTGTTTCAATAAGTCGCCTCCATTTTATATGATTACGCATGTTGGTGACGCTGTACATCCCGGCATACTTGGAAAAATTGGGTTAATACCAAAAATAACCTCGTTGATGCCAGTTTCAGTGGTTTTGGGAGAATGAAATGCCTTTCGTAAAATCGACAAATGTCGAATGTGACGCATGCTGATAGAGCATCTGGTTATTGGAGCCTATTCAAGAAGGAACATTTTGTCGCATCCTCGACAATTTGAGTACATCTATTTGTCGATTGAGTGGTGGAACACCAAGCTATACCTTCCGGGAGCTGTTCACATGCTTATACTGCAGATGGTTGTTAGTGCAAAAAGTTTCTGCTAGGACATGCTGATGTATTAATTTGTCCTCACGGACAGCACTGGTACAGCAAAACCTAGGTTATCACGTATCATGGCTAGGTTCCGCTCTTTACACATGCCATGCTGCCATGCGGTATCGGGATCTGCTTCGGATGATTAATCGCACCTTACAGATCGGAGAAGATTGTCTACTGATGCGGATTTAATAAAATCACTGAAGTTGCAGCAGACAAAGTCTAAACACAAGCAATGGAACAGGTAACTAACTACTCCCTTTGTTATCTCCCACAAGTTCTATAACTGTATCTTACTGTGTGGAATTTCGAAGCAGGTCACGGATTCCCACGGTCACGGATTTCCCATAACAAATATAATCGTAAACTAAAGCTTCTTGATCTTTTCTGTCCATAAGACAGTTCGTCTTTGCATTCTCGATCATTAGCTCTTCGTTTTTGGGCATTAGCTCAAGCAAGTTGCCGATCACAACTGGGTGTTCCTAGTGACTTAGCTGAAGATTAATCAAAGTATTCCGGGTGGGTATTTATTCCAGCCGCGTCAAGAGAAAAAACACAAGCTATTCACACAAGAGCCGTATTCAAAGGTCATTGATGAGCCTCCACTTAAGTGACGTCATGAGCACGTTGCCAGTCATATCCGTTATTTGTGGTTATATTGAGTTGCAGGTGGTGTCCTATTCGCAAAAACAGCGAGTGGCTACGGCTTTCCAAATGCTGTCTTCAGTCGCATTGCAGAATGGAGTGCGTTCTTAGTAACGGCTAGCTACGGATTGACATAACGACCATCAGTTTTGACTACATTGTCGGTTGCAGATTCCTCGGGCCACTGCCTCTAGTTTGGCGACACGGGTAACCGTGTAATAGGACTTCGACCGCGTCGTAAGCTACAACAAGCCAACCCTCTTATTACCACATGAGCACAAGTCTGATTAGCACAAAATAATTTGTTTCGGATTACCGGTCATGGTGATTGATTACCGTTGAAAACATCGGCCGAAATTAGCCAGAGAACATACACCGAATTTGTACTGGTTGAAGAATGCACCAAAATATGTTACTGTGCATAACATAAAGAGAAATGTCATGTATAGCAGAGTAACCCTGATAAAAAGTGGACCCTGATATGTTTATCCAAATATCCTCGGCGTCCGTTAGCACATTCAACTATCGGTTGATTTTTTGAATCTGCACAACTGTTAGTGACAATGAAACACTGGTGAAATAGAGTTCAAAGGCCTTTGCTTGACAAGTCTCTTTGAATAGCTTATGGGAATTTCTTAAGCACAGAAAACAAGTATACACTAAAGTAATACCCGTAGCAGTGGGCTCACCGTAATATCCACTTGAACACACAAGTAGATCCGTTTATCGCGATTTAGTGGGAGGCGATGGGTAGAATGCATGTCTGCGTCTCGTCGATCCTCGATAAGCGGAATACTGACAAGGTGCTTCAGATGGTAGTATAAAAGTAAAGAGCGTATTCACAGAAAGGCTTAAGAAAACCAAGCGTTCCATGGCTGACAGACATAAAGTCAAACTGATTATGGCAGCATTCCAACCTACGCCGTTAGGTGGCCGGTTTCAGATGGTGACCGTTCAACTTTGTGCTACAACTAACTTTCAGTAGTTGGCGGCTATTATGACCCAGGATATTCTGGATCGCAGCACGCCAAAATCAGGACGTTTCTTGCAGGGAACTAAATTCGAATTTGTTCTTCTATAGATTTCAGTGTTAGATGGTATGGCGGTTGAGCAAACAATCACAAGTTGTGGCTGCCGTTCGCTGTGGGGTTGCCAGTGTAAAAATCTCGCATTTTAGCCATGCACGCCATGCATAAAACTCCTCATGCAAGTGGAGCATCAAAGGCATTAAAAATTTGGGGGAAGACTGAGGGGTCCAATCGCTCGAAAGCTTTCTTTAACACACAAACCAGTTACTTAGACGTTGTGGACGCTTTCAATAATGTGCCGAGCAGCCACCTTCGCCTTGCACCACCATCTGAAAGTCAAGCTCCTGTGATGCTGTTTCAATAAGTCGCCTCCATTTTATATGATTACGCATGTTGGTGACGCTGTACATCCCGGCATACTTGGAAAAATTGGGTTAATACCAAAAATAACCTCGTTGATGCCAGTTTCAGTGGTTTTGGGAGAATGAAATGCCTTTCGTAAAATCAACAAATGTCGAATGTGACGCATGCTGATAGAGCATCTGGTTATTGGAGCCTATTCAAGAAGGAACATTTTGTCGCATCCTCGACAATTTGAGTACATCTATTTGTCGATTGAGTGGTGGAACACCAAGCTATACCTTCCGGGAGCTGTTCACATGCTTATACTGCAGATGGTTGTTAGTGCAAAAAGTTTCTGCTAGGACATGCTGATGTATTAATTTGTCCTCACGGACAGCACTGGTACAGCAAAACCTAGGTTATCACGTATCATGGCTAGGTTCCGCTCTTTACACATGCCATGCTGCCATGCGGTATCGGGATCTGCTTCGGATGATTAATCGCACCTTACAGATCGGAGAAGATTGTCTACTGATGCGGATTTAATAAAATCACTGAAGTTGCAGCAGACAAAGTCTAAACACAAGCAATGGAACAGGTAACTAACTACTCCCTTTGTTATCTTTCACAAGTTCTATAACTGTATCTTACTGTGTGGAATTTCGAAGCAGGTCACGGATTCGTTGCGGATTTTCCCATAACAAATATAATCGTAAACTAAAGCTACTTGATCTTTTCTGTCCATAAGACAGTTCGTCTTTGCATTCTCGATCATTAGCTCTTCGTTTTTGGGCATTAGTTCAAGCAAGTTGCCGATCACAACTGGGTGTTCCTAGTGACTTAGCTGAAGATTAATCAGAGTATTCCGGGTGGGTATTTATTCCAGCCGCGTCAAGAGAAAAAACACAAGCTATTCACACAAGAGCCGTATTCAAAGGTCATTGATGAGCCTCCACTTAAGTGACGTCATGAGCACGTTGCCAGTCATATCCGTTATTTGTGGTTATATTGAGTTGCAGGTGGTGTCCTATTCGCAAAAACAGCGAGTGGCTACGGCTTTCCAAATGCTGTCTTCAGTCGCATTGCAGAATGGAGTGCGTTCTTAGTAACGGCTAGCTACGGATTGACATAACGACCATCAGTTTTGACTACATTGTCGGTTGCAGATTCCTCGGGCCACTGCCTCTAGTTTGGCGACACGGGTAACCGTGTAATAGGACTTCGACCGCGTCGTAAGCTACAACAAGCCAACCCTCTTATTACCACATGAGCACAAGTCTGATTAGCACAAAATAATTTGTTTCGGATTACCGGTCATGGTGATTGATTACCGTTGAAAACATCGGCCGAAATTAGCCAGAGAACATACACCGAATTTGTACTGGTTGAAGAATGCACCAAAATATGTTACTGTGCATAACATAAAGAGAAATGTCATGTATAGCAGAGTAACCCTGATAAAAAGTGGACCCTGATATGTTTATCCAAATATCCTCGGCGTCCGTTAGCACATTCAACTATCGGTTGATTTTTTGAATCTGCACAACTGTTAGTGACAATGAAACACTGGTGAAATAGAGTTCAAAGGCCTTTGCTTGACAAGTCTCTTTGAATAGCTTATGGGAATTTCTTAAGCACAGAAAACAAGTATACACTAAAGTAATACCCGTAGCAGTGGGCTCACCGTAATATCCACTTGAACACACAAGTAGATCCGTTTATCGCGATTTAGTGGGAGGCGATGGGTAGAATGCATGTCTGCGTCTCGTCGATCCTCGATAAGCGGAATACTGACAAGGTGCTTCAGATGGTAGTATAAAAGTAAAGAGCGTATTCACAGGAAGGCTTAAGAAAACCAAGCGTTCCATGGCTGACAGACATAAAGTCAAACTGATTATGGCAGCATTCCAACCTACGCCGTTAGGTGGCCGGTTTCAGATGGTGACCGTTCAACTTTGTGCTACAACTAACTTTCAGTAGTTGGCGGCTATTATGACCCAGGATATTCTGGATCGCAGCACGCCAAAATCAGGACGTTTCTTGCAGGGAACTAAATTCGAATTTGTTCTTCTATAGATTTCAGTGTTAGATGGTATGGCGGCTGAGCAAACAATCACAAGTTGTGGCTGCCGTTCGCTGTGGGGTTGCCAGTGTAAAAATCTCACATTTTAGCCATGCACGCCATGCATAAAACTCCTCATGCAAGTGGAGCATCAAAGGCATTAAAAATTTGGGGGAAGACTGAGGGGTCCAATCGCTCGAAAGCTTTCTTTAACACACAAACCAGTTACTTAGACGTTGTGGACGCTTTCAATAATGTGCCGAGCAGCCACCTTCGCCTTGCACCACCATCTGAAAGTCAAGCTCCTGTGATGCTGTTTCAATAAGTCGCCTCCATTTTATATGATTACGCATGTTGGTGACGCTGTACATCCCGGCATACTTGGAAAAATTGGGTTAATACCAAAAATAACCTCGTTGATGCCAGTTTCAGTGGTTTTGGGAGAATGAAATGCCTTTCGTAAAATCAACAAATGTCGAATGTGACGCATGCTGATAGAGCATCTGGTTATTGGAGCCTATTCAAGAAGGAACATTTTGTCGCATCCTCGACAATTTGAGTACATCTATTTGTCGATTGAGTGGTGGAACACCAAGCTATACCTTCCAGGAGCTGTTCACATGCTTATACTGCAGATGGTTGTTAGTGCAAAAAGTTTCTGCTAGGACATGCTGATGTATTAATTTGTCCTCACGGACAACACTGGTACAGCAAAACCTAGGTTATCACGTATCATGGCTAGGTTCCGCTCTTTACACATGCCATGCTGCCATGCGGTATCGGGATCTGCTTCGGATGATTAATCGCACCTTGCAGATCGGAGAAGATTGTCTACTGATGCGGATTTAATAAAATCACTGAAGTTGCAGCAGACAAAGTCTAAACACAAGCAATGGAACAGGTAACTAACTACTCCCTTTGTTATCTTTCACAAGTTCTATAACTGTATCTTACTGTGTGGAATTTCGAAGCAGGTCACGGATTCGTTGCGGATTTTCCCATAACAAATATAATCGTAAACTAAAGCTACTTGATCTTTTCTGTCCATAAGACAGTTCGTCTTTGCATTCTCGATCATTAGCTCTTCGTTTTTGGGCATTAGTTCAAGCAAGTTGCCGATCACAACTGGGTGTTCCTAGTGACTTAGCTGAAGATTAATCAGAGTATTCCGGGTGGGTATTTATTCCAGCCGCGTCAAGAGAAAAAACACAAGCTATTCACACAAGAGCCGGATTCAAAGGTCTCAGGTAAAGCACAACTAAATGTGATTTAAAAAACGTACTTGCCCATTCGATCGACTGTTTGATCAACCACACTACGGCAGGCGATTCCATTTGCCCTAGCCGTCCGCCCCATCACACAGGCCAAATAATTTCGTAGCATAGATGCCACCTTACATACACAAACATCAAGTTAGTTTATCTAAACCTGGACTTATACACCTAAGGGAATCATGTTTTCCTCCGAACGCCCCAGTTAAGTACGTAAAACTGCAAAATATGATTACTAAATAAAATAAAACAGGGAAATTATGAATAAGCTTCAATAAAATCGCGTTTACCGTCACCTTAAGTGAATATCATCTCTATTGGGATGGATAGAATCGTGAAATACATATTGTGGTTAAGAGAATACCAATTTATTTTTATTTTTAAACATGCCGAAGAAATATAAGCTATAATGGAAGGTCAGTGTGTCTTCTCATCACTACATGGCGGAGAGGACCGTTAGGTGCACGGTTCCGTTTGCGCTTTTTATTAGCGGAGTAAAACAAACTGCGTCAAATAATGCAAGTCGAAAAGCTTGTCATCAAGGCGCTTTTTGAATAGCGTCAATGTATGGTCAATGACGACGTGAGTCGGAAGGGCGCTGCAGGCACCAGACACATGGAGAGAGAAAACGTTTCCTCGACATTCTAGCGGACTTTAGTGCGTAGGCAGTTTAAACGGATGTCACCTCTGGTTGATATTTTGGCTCAACCACAACAGTTTACTACATGGGTGAAGTGGGCACGTCAGTAGTAAGCAAACCATAACGTCAAGATTCACCACTGTACAATATCAGCGATTGCAGTCTGCGCTGGTAGGAGAGATGAAACAATCCTCTAACGAGTTTGGCTGCTCTACGTCATGGCGCTTCAAATGCATTGCTGTGGTGCTTGCGCCAGGGATATCAAGCCTATATCACCTATTCCACGTGTAGCCTCACGTAGGAGTTCAGCGTTTGAGGAAACACTGATGGCGCAATATTTCTGAAAGTCTTACGTAAAAGTACAATAGGTTGTCTGGCTCCTTTTTATATCAACTCAGCCTTTCACGAGAAGCCAAGATCATACTGCACGATCACCCTGAAGTCGCTTCCCTGGGAACTACGTTGGAAATGCTGGTCCCCATTTCAATATTCATGGGAAATCTGATGGCGTATACTCCCGACTTTGCACTTCGCCACCCTGAACTGGAGCAAGCTAAGGGATGATATAGCATAAGCCCTTTCGAACTCGCTCTGCAAAACCATGCGATCAGCCACTGTCCTTATGTCTTGCCAAAATTTAGCATCATCTGAAAATAGTAAGAAAAGCGACTGCAGTACACTAACAAGATTATATTCCACCAGTTCCCTGCCAGTGCTTGAGTAATCAAAGTAATCAGATACAATAGTTTCGTCTCATAAATGGGTTCTTACAAATACAAACGCCTATATAGTCATGCTAACACGGGAATCATACAATCAACATGTATCCCTTGCATCTAATGCTCGAATTTTAATTATAACTCAATGCAATACAAACAGGAAATAAAAATAAAGGTAAAGAAGGAAGCAACATAACTGTGTTCGAGTCTGCGTCTATGTGACATCAATTTCATCCCTATTGGGTTGAACAGGAATGTGAAATATAGGGAAAGCTGGAAATACTGTGAGAGTGATTAAAAGCATACCAAAATTTGCATTTCAAACATGCAGACGAATGATGGGCAGTCATGAAAGTTTCTGTGTGAAAAAGGAAATTAAATGATTAGATTGAGACGCAGAATAAAGGCGATAGGATAAAAATAATTCTTTTTTGCATAGCAACATAACAATAAAAATAGGCTTCAGATAATGGGAAGTTTAGTTAAGAAATATTACTTTTACCGCGGAAGGAGAAAACCGGGAATGCGATTATAAAAATTGCGGCACTTGTCCAAGGAAATGTACGCAGAAAAGTGAAGTAAGGATTTTACAAAGCCAAATATTAATCATGGGTAGCAAGTTTGGAATCATCATCATCATCATCAACAGCAGTACATCAACCATTTAAACTGATGCTGCGCTGCCATACAACCATGAGGACCTATGAAATAAAGAATAAGAAGAGGGAGAGAAGGGGGACTTATCTGAAAACCTCAATGCCCTAAGCAAACATTCAGGGTCAAGGCGCCTACACCTTGTGTAGACAACATACTGTCGCAAACAGCTGGCTATCGTGCAAAGATAAGGCGGCACCAGCGAGACAGCTTCTTGCGGCTTTCACTGCCCCGCGTCATAATTAGCCATTACCCCGCAGATAACTCAGCACCAAACACACTTTAAACAGACAACCCGATTAGGAGACGGCAGCAGACGCGCCACTGGTGTCGGTTGCGAGCCATGTCCTGTAAAGTCTCGAGCCAAGCACAAGGTGAGTCAGGTGGACTCCAACCCGGTAGGCGAGACGGACCAACGGCACCCAGGTTGGTTGCCAGTGACTTCATTTCCCGCTGCCAAGTCAACTTCTGTCCACCTCGAGCCTTGCGCCATCCGACACCCGGTAGACTGAACAAGGCCCTCCTAGGTAAGCGGTGACCAGGCATGAGTAGCACGTGCCCGAGCCAAAGAAACTTATTCAGTGCTATCTGTTGTTCTAGGGAGCTAGCATGATTATCACCACCTAGTACTCGCCTACGCACATCATCGTTGCGGACACGCTGGTGCCATCCGACACCAGCAATGCTTCGCAAACAACGATGAGCAAAGACTTGAAGGCGTCTCAGATCTTCAGACCGAAGGGGCCAAGTTTCACTACCATAGAGCAGAACGGCCCTCACTGCGGCCTTGTATACACGGCCTTTCAGACGGAGGGAAACTCCCTTCTGTCGCCAAAGATGACGCAGGTTCAAGAAGGCAGCTCTGGCCTTTGCAATGCGTGAGCTCACGTCAGTTTCTATGCGCCCATCATTGCTGATGCAGCTGCTAAGATAAGTGAATTGATCAACCACCTCGAGTGCCTCGTTAGCAAGCGTCAAAGGGGTCATCAAGTGGCTGGTGGTCCTGCAGCAACACTTTGAAGGTGCGAAGTGCATACCAAATAATCTGACCACTCTGGATAGGTTATTCAGGGTTGATTGCGCTGCCTCAACATTGTCGAAAAGCAAGACGATATCGTCCGCATAATCTAGATCAACTAACCTTTCACCAGGCAGCACTACAACACCTACATCGTGAGATTCCGCAAGAGAACACTCAATGATAGAATCCACTACCAAATTGAACAAAAACGGGGAAATCGGACAACCCTGACGAACGCCACTTGTAGTCCAAAAGCAATCCTATAGGGCACCATAGACCCTGACGCGGCCTCTAGTGTTCGCGTATAGAGCACGAAGGATGTTCACATATTTCGTGGGAACCCCATTCCGTGCAAGTACTCCGAACAGAATCGATCGATCGACTCAATCGAACGCACTTTTGAAATCGAGGAACACAGCTATTGTCGGTCTGCGATATGCGTGGTGTTGCTCTAGCACCTGCCGCAAAGTGAATATATGGTCTATATAGCCACGTCCTGGGCGAAAACCGGCCTGCTCTTCCCTAATCCGAGATTCCCGTTCTGCAGTGAGGCGACGAACGATAATCGATGCCAATAATTTTGTCACAAATGGCGTTAGGCTAATACCCCTGTGGTTCGCACAGTCTGTGCGACTGCCCTTCTTGTATATTGCCACTATAATCGATTCGCTCCAATTAGCCGGCACACTCTCTTCGTTCCAGATACGTTCGAATAGGGAGGTCAGTGCTTTGCAGAGGACCTCACCTCCATCCTTAAATAGTGCAGGTGGTTGGGAATCCGGGCCAGCGGCACGAAAACGATTGAGGGCTGTGATCGCGTTTGGGACCTCGGCCTCCGACGGAGGCCCTAAACTAACCGTCCATGGCTCGTCCTGCATCACCTGAGTAGGAAGAGGTCCGGGTGCAGGGGGCCAGCTGAACTGACCTTCAAAGTGCTCAGCCCAACGAGCCATACGGCTCTCCATATTGTGTATTAGCGCACCCGCGCTGTCCCTGATTGTGTCACTGACGCTTGGTTTTCTCGGACCAGTGGTGCGTATTAGCTGGAAGAGCTTCCGGTAATTGCCTACTGCTCCAGCCTCCTCCAATTCTTGAGCCCGACTGGTCCATCAGGCTTCCTTGTCAGCACGTAGGCTCCGCTTTAGTTCATGCCTAATAGCCCGTCTGGTCACATTGTGTTCAGAACCAGCCGGGAGGTGTCTTCTAGCTTCCAAAAGGTTCACGGACCTCTCGGATGTCCAGTGACTGGTGCGGTGACCACTGATAGTGCCACAAGCAGATGCGCCTGCGTCGTGCATAGTGGCCGAGATCCTATTTCACTGAAGTTCAGTATCATTAGGACAAGACAGCGAGAGTTCGGTATGCATTGATTCTTGATAGGCTTGCCTGACAGAGGGCTGGGACAATTTCTCAGTTGGCAATCGGGGGAGACGCTTTGTGCCCCTTCCGGTAAAGTTCATGAAGAAACGACAGCGCACCAACACATGGTCAGAGTCGACACAGGTACTCCAGTACGAGCGGCAATCCAGTATGGAACCGCGCCACCTGTAACTTATGGCTATGTGGTCAATTTGGGTCCATCACTGACCAGCTACAGGTGGACGCCAAGTGGCACTTCGGCGCCCACTGTGTCTAAAAGCAGTGCTAGTAAGAAACAACTGGTGCTCCGCACACAGTTGCAGCAGACGCTCGCCGTTGTCAGTCCGTTCGGCGTTAAGTCCATACTTACCACCCAGCTGAGCTTCTGAAGAGCCCAGACGCCCTACTTGTGCGTTCATATCCCCTGCAAGTACTAGATTATCTGAACTAGTAGCACTGCGTAGTACCGCGTTCAGTTCTTGGTAGAATGTGTCCATGACAGCATTAGAACTGCATTCGGTGGGAGCACAAGCGGAAATCACAAACAAACAACGTTTTGTACTGCTTCTTGAACCAACCTTAGCTTGTGTTGTCAGACGGGCTGCACATAAACGGCTGTTCACCGGAATCCAACCAACCAACGATGACTCAGCCTTGGAGCTGAAAATGATACCTACACCAGCTTGACCCGTGAGTGCCGCATCGGCGTCTCCGGATGCGTGCAACCAATAACGAGAGGATATACCGGGTGCAAGTTTGGAAATGGTGTAAGAAATTAAAGAATCCAAACTTTTGTGGAATATAAAACGATGTATAGATGAATCGGGACGTAGCAGATGCCGCGAAGGGTTTGGGAGATAAAAAATAAATTTTCTAAGGCGCATAGGTGCTTCCCGACAATATTATCAACTATTTGCATATGAAAAATTTAGTGATTCTGCAAGTTTGCTTCAAGAGAAGTGTAACAGATGTGTTTTTCTAAGTAACCAAGTGATGCTCACAAGCGAACAGTAAATATATGTAGTTACACATTAGGAAGGCAGTATCTAACCAAGGGCGTTGAAAGTATTGAAGTTCTGCAAAAGTACCAAATTGGATTTCCAACCTTATATAGCGTTAGGACCAAATGTGTAAAAAACGATATTACTTAGATGGAAAGCTTCCGAAAATGTTATTTGGAATGCTTAAGTTTTGGTTACTCAACGACAGATGTAAAGCGATAAACAAAATGGACTATATATTATCAGAACCTAGAACACGATATATGATTTGGTAAAATGTGTTTAATAGACCACAGCAAATGTTGACCAGGATTTCATCACAGTACTGATGTCTAAACGGTTGGATCAACATACGTCAATAGGAAATCTAAAACATTTGGATGACACAGGCTTTTCTATGCTGTACGTGAAATGGTTTGTTGCAAAGTGGGCTTTTAAAGAAAATTCAGGAGGCATAAAATAGATTGATTGTCTCGACTAAGCGTTGTGGGTTCTTAAGTAGATCCTTTCTAAATGCACGACAGAATTTGCTAAAGCTTCACAGCAAACCTGGTAATTCAGAATTTAAATGCCGATGCTACGCGAAGCATACTCGGTACAATAAATGTAACAGCTGCAAATGTACCGTGCCCCATTGTTAAACCTCCGTCATATTGGTAATACGTGGGGCAAGGCAACGGATATAAAATATGCTTTAAAGGAGCTGCAACAGATGATTCCTTGTAATGGAGGAAGCTGAAGCCGACTAACATTGCCTAGCTACTCATGCTCTTCAATTCTGTCCGTAAAATAAGCTGACGGATTCAATGGGGGTTACCTGCAGAACCTGGTGCTACCAGAAACAGAACAAAAGTAACGTTGGGTAAAAAGATTTTGACTATCAGTATAACGTTATGTTTCAAATACACGGCATACGTTGATGAGCAATTATCACAAATCTATAATACCGAAATTAGTGGGCCAGGTCTGTAGAAATATCTATTGAAACACTCGATGGGATCACCGATTTAGTTTATCAGCTGTAGGCTTATTATGACTTTATACCAAAACAACTCCCTGTAACCCTATACAAGTCTGGAGCTCCCACTGGATTTACTAAATTATGTATAAACAACTAATTATCACGGATACAATTTTAACCGTAGGTTATGCATGATTTACTTACCTAAACTGGTACGCCAATATATATTAATAACGTATAGCGAGTGTAAACAGTGCACAACCTATACTTTTGACAATAACAAATCGATAAACCATCCTTCTCCTAAATAACGGTGCAAGTGATTACTGTCTCGAACAAAAGTAAAAGTGACGAAGGTTGGTGGGAATAGAGCCAGCAGGTTTGGAAAAGTTCTTATGGCTAATCGGCAACCTTCTTGTTACGCCAAGTTTACATCGGCTATGTACTGTACCGTATATACTACGTTCGTCTGCAAAATATATTTAGTGAATCTGCAAAAATCCTTATTTTATACTTTTTTAATTGGCCCTTGTACGTAAGACAATATTTGAGAGAAAAATAAGAATACCTAGCCCTCTTGTTATTCTATCGTTTTCTTCATCAGACACCACCTATCACCTTCAAATAATAATACAAATCGGATTTAAGCAAACCAAATGTAAGTGTTTCTTTTTCGCTATTTCTACAAGTTAATCGGATTTTCCTATCTATAAGATGAACCGTGTTACTTTTATGGCGCAAAAGTCAGTGTCATTTGGTAAATTGATCCTTTTAAACCCACCAACAGAAAGACAATATTCTGTCAACTTGGTAATTTGATCCTAAGGAGCTACCTGATGCCTACCGGAGGATGTGCAAACGAGGAAGAACATCACAACTTAGAGAATGTATATTTCTCAAAAACAATTCGGAATTAACGCCCGACCTACGTATTTTGTTGATAATTCTGCAAGACCTGTTTTAAAATTTTGCTGTGTATTACATGACTAAATAAACGGTAATACAGGTTTCACTCAAATGGTTTGCCTCGTGTTGTCCTTCATCTGGCAAGTATATTTAAATACCTTGTAAAAGGTACCATGAGATAAAGATTAGCGTAAACGTTGCATGTGATTTTGCCGTTAAAAATTAAAATCATAACAAATTACATCTTAATAATCATCTTTAATCTGGAATCAAAATTCCTCATTGTTTCTTATTAACGGTAGCCGTTGACATTGCTTTTACTTTTGAGTACGATAGAGCTAAACTCAAATAGCGAATCTTACAACTAGGAGTTAAAATCGCTTAAATTGGGACAACCGGCTTAGTCATGTAACTAGTGGTTAAATGCAGCGGTAAATACCGCATAGGGCCTTAAGTATAAAGCCTTAAAGTTCACAGGGTAACTAACTGCGTTTAAACTGTCAATGTCATTCTCCAAAACGTTACTTACTGTGTGTTATCGCTCGCCCGTTCTTTAACAATTACTATCTAAATTTTACTATGTCTTGGCTGTCGATACCAGTCAAATATTTCCATAGAAACGACGCCTACACACTGTGGCGGTGCAATTGCAACTTAGATATCATGGAATTTGAAAGTAACGATAGCCACTGATCAATGCCGCTTGGGTTCATGGCTTCCCACTCTCCTTTGTCATAGATTTCGGTGATCTTTTATTTTTTAAACCGTGGGTCCACTTGAACTTTCTTAAACACATGTGAATAACTTTTCAATGCTGTTTTCTCTCTTTCATTATTGCTGACTAGATAAACAGGCGCCGCTTGACTGCTTTCGCTGATAGAAACTGATGCTTCATAAGAAGCGCGAAAATTACTATGTATGTGTATAATATTTTTTCTAGAACTGGATCCTCATATTGTACGATACGAAACAGTGATGGTTCTCGTTTTATTTCTGGAATCTTTGGTAAATTTGGAAGATGCCTTTTAAGTGCGTCAGTTTTAAATTTTGAATGAACAAGTTTCATCTGTTCTCAATTGTTTAGAAACTAAGGCCTGGTATAATGTTAGCAGCTCCCGTAAATGCGTATGTTTGTGCTGACCGCTGTAATTAAATTGCCTCTAAATAACTGAAGACATCGTAAAATGTCTGTGCTTGCGTGGTTTGGGTTAGTGACATGCAAGAACTTATTATTCGCAGCCATAATTTTATTTAAACGGTATTGACGTCTATCATACAACCTTGCTCGGGAAAGCATTTGCTTAATCAATCTTCGCTTGAATAGCATAGGTTTCGATAAACTGCTTGCCATGGCTATGGCTATTAGCAGATAATTTTACGTACCTTGGTCGGCTTTCTAAAACTATAGAAAATCAGTAGCTGGTGTTCGTGTTTAAGGTGATGAGTTCATTTACGCTTTTCCTCAAAGATATCTATCCGACTTTTAATGCATCTTACATTCGCATACTTTTGCGTGTCTGAGTCAGTCTTTAATAACTGGTTAAATCATAGGTAGTTCCATTCTTATTCTAATCATACTGACAATGTAATTATGTGACCCTGCGTTATGTAGAATTATTCTCCACAAAATCTACGGATAGGCAACTGGAAATGATAGGAAATGGTCAATATTGACATGCTTATCGTTACAAGCCGGAAGTTTTACAACGGGTACTAAATGCCTATATCTTCTTTTAAAACATTTTAATGAAAGAACACTTGTTTCATTTGATATTTGGCGAACTTTCCAATCATTTAGTAAAATACTGCTTGAGTATTTGCATATATTTTACGTTATAGATAAGCAACCATGTTATTATCCACAAATCACACTTTTGATGTGCATGACTGTTGCAGTCTGCGTTTATTGACGGTTAATCGAATTCAAGCTAGAAGAAAGGGTTTCACTTCAACAGGGCCGATCATTAAAGAAAAGCAGACAGTGCCTGGCACAAAGAGGAATCAGGAGGAATGTTTTTCTGGCAACACGAGTGATCTCGTTAAATAAATATAGAAAAGTTACAAAGCCACGAACACGATTCCTATCCAAACACCTGATGCAGATCGATTTTAGCAGGCTAATTAAATCGCATTTACTAAACAGTCGTCGTAGACAAACTTTAAGTTGTGACGCTGGAACAGCAGCAAAATAGTGTTTAAGCCTCATCAAGTGACATTGCGAATGAAGGAATATGTCAACTTATTTGCCTCGTCAGCTCAAAATGATTGATGACTACAATCGAACCCAAATATACAGCATAACAATCTAACAACAGTGTGTTAAGTACAAAAATCTAATGCTTAACAATTCCCGTAAGATATAAATAATCGCGGAGATAAACATTTGTGATAGAGTGAAAAGTGTTTTGGTGGGCTCATTATAGACTTGTGCAGATAAACGAAGATTTTCGTTTATTGAAAAGTATAAAACATTAGTCCATTCATTTGGAAATGGGAAACACGCCATTTAATATTTTTTATTTCCCCCGACTAACAAGTTATATTATGGAATGCAGATAGAACAACGCATTTTAGATATCATCAGACTGTAAGCAAAAGCGTCCTAGTTTGGGAGAGCGTTCCACAGCTGGCACACTCTGAGGGGAAGTAAATTCCTACGGCATTCCAGCCGACCATACTGTGTTGTCAAATTCACTGGATGACCTCTTAGGTTACTTTCGTGGTTCTGTTCCAACGACATGCGTCAGATGTAATTTGGGTTCTTAAGGATCTGGTAAATCATTATGACATCCCTCCGCAAACACCTATTTTGGTCGCTGTACATACTTTGCGATTTCAGCCTAAGCCAATATGGCAGTTGAAAGAGGACCCTGCAAATCGTCCTTGCCCTTCTCTGAGGAGCACAGAGCGCAACGAGGTAATGTTTCAGCCAAGACTTCATTGCATGGATTGCATACTGCATTTGTTGTCACATGAAGGCTTTAAGGAATTGGAGGAAAATTGAAGGTTCAAACCAATTGAAGGATTTGCAATGTCCAAATTTTTGATTGCCGATTCTTGACATATTTGCTTGCTTTTAGCATCCACTGTCTTGCTGTACCAGTACACTCAGTTCACGCCCCCAAGATGTCTTCCGCAAGGCGTGTTGTCCAAGATTGTAAACGTTCATCGGCTGAAGATGCGGACGTATAACCTTGCTGTAGGTTCCTATTCGATCATTCATAAATACAATCTATTTCATGGAGCACACCGTGATTTTGTTGTGATTACTCCATGCCGTATTATGTCACACTAAGTGGAAAGCAAAAATTTGAGATAACTTTTGACAGGTCATTGATAAGCACTAGGAATAAGCCCAGTCGCAACACTAAGCGCTGTGATAGACTACATTCCACCTCATTCGGGTTACAGGGTGCTCCTTAACACGCACTCGAAGCTTTTGTTTGTAAAGCAAGTAGCCAATGCAACCGATGAGCGGATCTCCAACTCTGTAGCTCCGTAGCTGCACTTTGCTGAACGAAGTGGCATGCCCTCTGATGACCAGTTGAACGTCTCACTAAGTCTTTAAAAGAACTCTGTCCAAGCGTTGACAACAGGAGAGTTGCTCACGGAATTTCCAGGCGGATGCCTCTACGAGTTCTTTTATATGAGTTAGCCTTGAGTGTTCCCTCGGCTACTCTGCATAACAAATCCGTTAAAATTTAATACTTATGGTCGCTTAGGACGAATGTACCATGTAACAATATTTTCAAAATCAGGGGCGCTCCATTCCTGAGCACAAGTTATAATGTAGACGGTTTCTTTGTTGTCCTGAATCTAGTAGGCGTGATGACATGAATGTACAAGAAAATATAAACGAAGAATTAAGGATACTTTGCTTTGAACTGTTCATGGGGTGATATAGTTAAATTCAGATCAGTACATTAAATTCCCCGGAGAGGAGAGTGTGACTGTATCTAGTAAGTGTCAATCTGTTCAAGGAATTAAGCAAGTGGGAATCTATTTTGAATTGGACGTCAGAGGGCGATAAACGGCAACAACGAGACGCTTCTGTGTGTCTTATTCAAAGACAGGACCATGGTAAGTCATTTACGGCTGTTTCTCCATCATCAGTTAGAGAACATTTCAGGTTACTGCGGTAGTACACAAGAACCTTATTTATCTGGTGTAGCGATCGTTCCGGATGAGTGAAATTCCTGCTGTCGCAAACTCAGCATCAAGCAGTTACTGGTGTAACCATGTTTCAGTTATGGGAAGTAGGTTCTAAGTATTTGGGAACTGACCTAAACGAAATACAATAATAAGTTTGCTTCAAAGCAGTTGGACACAGGCAGCCAGCCACCACAAGCCAAGAAAGCGCTGGACGACCGTTTTCTCCTATCAGGTTTCGTTAATAGCGCGCACACGCCGAATCTTGCCGGATTCGAACCCACGAACTTACGACTGTGAGTCAGCGACTTATGTCACTGAGCCACGGACGACGACAGCGAACCTCCATGATTGCTATCTGACTGAGATATAGCGCGGCACATCCTCCACTCTTTTGCATGTTATGAAGGTGCAGGGTATAGCATTGGCCTCTAGAGAAAGGATTTTAATTTGCAAGCCGCCACCGATCGACATGGAATGTAAGCTGCTAAGGCGACACATTCATTCATAATACACTCCAGCTATAAGTGGGAGACACTTAAGCTACTGTGCCCCAATACATAAATGTAAAAGGAAAATAAATACAACAGTTGCATGCCAGCTGATCTACCGGCAACGGATAGGCATCGTTCCTGTAAGCTACCAGCCGGCTACTAGGCAAACGGAAAATTTAAAATGTTTTATGCTACGAAATGACATCGCAGATTGAGAGGAAGGCTAAAAAGATGGAAAGGGACAAAGAAATACACAGCAGAAACGCCAATGAGGTCGGATTATAGCCATATCAGCAAGTGTAACAAGCCAAACGTGCTTACCGTCTTTTGGAGCCCAACCATAGGATCGTGACGCTCCAACCGAGGCCAGCTTCGAAGTGAGTGCCTTCATTCCTCTGGACCAAGTCAACGCTTGGCGACCTCTCCTCTTCATCCATCCACATCTCCGGAGAGCAAACAATGCTCGTCTTGGCAGTCGGGGGGCAGGCATGCGCAACACGTGGCCCAGCCATCGGAGCCTGATGCGTGAAATAACGATGCTGAACGGTTCAGTTCCTTTTCCTGTGTCGTAAACAAGGCGTCGAACACCTTGGTTACTCAAGCAGTGTTCTCACCAGATGTGAGCCAAATTGCGAAGGCACCGATGGTCGAAAGTAACTAGCCTCATGATGTCTGCTGATCTTAGGGGCTAGGTTTCGCAACCCTACAGCAGGGTCGAGCGTACCGCTGCATTGTACACTCTACCCTTCAGGGCGAGTGTAATGTTGCGCCGTCGCCATAGGTGGCGAAGGTTCGTAAAAGCACCTCAATCTTTTGCTATACGGTTCGTGGTTTCATTTTCGATCCCAAGGGCGCTGACACAACTTCCCAGGTATTTGAATTTCCGAACGAATTCTGGCTGATCCCTAAAAAGGTTCCGCCCAGGAGTCGATCCCTTTCAATCTTGGAGGAAGGATCTGCATTTCGATGGTGCAAAGCAACGCTCAAATTGGCTCACAGCTAGTGATAATCTGTCTAGCGCAGCTTGGCACGTCTGGGAGCTGTTACAGATGAGAGCAATGTCGTCTGCATACTCCAAGTCAAGAAGTCGTTCTCCTGTGAGTAGTTCCACACCTTCCAAGTCATGTCTTGTAAATGCAATTTCCATGACTTCTTCAATAGCGAAGTTGAAGAGGAAAGATGAAAACGGGCATCCTTGTCTAAGGCTAAGGCGACTAGCGATTTGTGTACTTATTAGGGGAATTTATTTGGTTATGTGTAAATCCTTCGCAGTTAGTCACACGCAGACAATCATCACAATCCGGGAAAGCGCTAGACGGCAGCTTTTTCTTATTTTGACCCGTCAGTAGAGCGCAGCCGCCGAAGGTTGCCGGATCCGAACCCATTACCTCACTCTTGCGAGTCAACGAATTATAGCACTGAGCCATGAAGGAAAGCAGCGGACCGCCATGACTGATAACTAACTGAGAAAGGGCGCGGCTCATCCTCCACTGTTTTGCATGTTATGAAGTTTCGGAGGACAGCATTGGCCCCAAAACAACGACCGTCTAGCGCTTTCTTGGATTGTGGTGTCTGTCTGCCTGTGCCTAACTGCCACGACTCTACCCTAAAACCAAATACATCCCCTACTACTTACAAATAACGAAGTTAGATATGTTTGCTTACAGGAAGTTTGGTTTTGTGATTTCAGAAGGTTTGTATACAAATCGGTTTTTTGCTAGGGTTTTATTGTGGCAACGTTTCGCCCTTGACACAAGAGCTTCTTCAGGCCAGGTGAATCGTTACAAAATTGGCTTAGCTTATTATGGGAACGTAAGTTGAAGGTTACAAGTCATAACATGAACAATTGGATAATAATGTTACAGGTCAATAGGTCAAGTGGCCACGCTAATGAAACAACAAACATCGAGCGTTTCTGATTGATCCACGTCATCGGTAGTTCACATGTGAGGCATTCCTTTTCTTGCAGCTGCTGATTCACTCTCCGACCTGAGTTCGTCCACCGACACCTTTTCTGACTGACCGGGTTAACACAGTCCGCCAAGCGTTCCATAACACCACCCCGTCTGTTCTGTTCACACAGTTATTAGTCTTAGTAATCTCGATCGCCTCAGCAATTAACCTTTGGCCTATTGCCAGGTCTGGAGGGGATTAACAGCAATAGGCCAAAGGTTAATTGCTGAGGCGATCGAGATTACTAAGACTAATAACTGTGTGAACAGAACAGACGGGGTGGTGTTATGGAACGCTTGGCGGACTGTGTTAACCCGGTCAGTCAGAAAAGGTGTCGGTGGACGAACTCAGGTCGGAGAGTGAATCAGCAGCTGCAAGAAAAGGAATGCCTCACATGTGAACTACCGATGACGTGGATCAATCAGAAACGCTCGATGTTTGTTGTTTCATTAGCGTGGCCACTTGACCTATTGACCTGTAACATTATTATCCAATTGTTCATGTTATGACTTGTAACCTTCAACTTACGTTCCCATAAAAAGCTAAGCCAATTTTGTAACGATTCACCTGGCCTGAAGAAGCTCTTGTGTCAAGGGCGAAACGTTGCCACAATAAAACCCTAGCAAAAAACCGATTTGTATTCAAACCTTCTGAAATCATGAAATCACAGTCGGTTCCAAGCATATTCCGAGATATTGAAGTTTGGTTTTATTTTACATGTATGAAAAATTTGCAGATGTAAATAATGTGTCAAATTTTGTGCAATTAACATTTAACGTTTCCCTGATCAGTGATCAGGAGTTGACCAACATTTTTGCGGTTGGTTCATGGCAAAGTATTCGACATCTCATTCATCATCTGATTAGTTTTTCCCCTATTTACGCTTCTACATACAGCATGTATGGTCTGGAGACTGTCAAATTCACCCGACTGTATGAGTTTATCAAACTGCGTTTTTATATTTCGCACTGCGTTTGGTTCCTTGAGTAACACATCGGCTCTAAGAGGCATAACGCTCATGGTCTTCAGCCAGAGCACAGATGGCAGCCTGCGACAAAGCGTGTACCAGCATTTAGCAACCTCCTACTGTATGGTTTGACTGTAAGGCCTACTTTAACCCACGCGGGCATCACCCATTGCATTTCGATTACGTGTGCTCCACAGTTCCCGTTTCAGTTGAAGCTGCCTTTGTAGTTAAATATCGGCTCTTCTTAGAATCTTCCGTATCCCAAATTTCGATGTTAATTATCTTGAACTTTATTATGCATTCCGTAACTGGTATACACCCAGCGTTGTGTGCAGTTACTCCGCTCGAATAGAAACCTTAATTAGGTAAATATGGTCCACTTATGGTATTGGAAAAGGGGCTGATATTAAGGGATATTTGTGTCCTTTTGTCTACACTTTTAACAACCGTTCTCCTCAGAATTTGAGCAACAATTGTTAAAGAGGCCATTATTTCATAGTCCGCTCTGCCTACTACAAACTTGACCATGTTGACTGTCTTAATTGTTTCAAGACATTGGTAGTAGTTAATTGCATTGCTGAGATTAAAGGAACACGGTTCATGCTTGTGTAATACATGTGCATTTCACGCAAAACCATAGAGGAACTGGTTTGTTAGATAAATTGATCCCATGGATTCAACTCAGACACCACTCGCTTGAATAAGCTTGCAACTATCGCGACACGGAATATCTCTATGAGCCACTGTGTTGGACTAGACATCGCACTTTTTGAGTAAATGGTAAGAAACAATAGAGTGACTCTTTCTGGATGGGAAGCAGGTGTTATGTTTCTGACTCTAACGTCAAGGGCACAGCCTGCAATCCGCAGTCATGTGCTTACAGACTGTCCTCGCTGAAGTGTAAGTCGAATGTGTCGGCGCGGTTGTAGGCAGATTACACAAGGGTTTGACAGATAATTTTCGGGTTTGTGTCGTTCCTGGTGAAGTTGCTAAAACAATGAGTGGGGTTCACTGTGCGAAGTATACAATAATCCGTAGCTGCACCAAGCCAGGCTGGATTTGAACACGTAGAGTTTGATGAAAAGCCGTAGATGTGTTATATCGATTGAGTTCAAAGTATGTCTCTGCCTGCTGTGGTTACGCAACTTTTGGTGCATGGATATCGTCGAAACACTACCCGAAATTTAGAATTCAAAATAAAGTTAGGATGCATTACGGTGTACTCGAGAATATGATACCACGAGTTAGAGTTTGTAAAACTAAGATGAATAGGTATAGAATCAAGGTTTTGCAACTAAATGCAGCTGAGAAACAGTGAAAAGGTCATGAGTGCACTAATACGCTATTCGTATACAAACTTGCTAAATGTCACCGCCAGATTTAAGCTTCAATGCAGCGCACTATGGCGACGAATCTTTCAAATAGCTGCACCGTATTATACACATTTAACAAATATTACTTGAACTCTGCACAAGAGATGGTCCAAACATAATTCTCCTGTATTAGTGTGCAAAAATATATTATATATATTGATTTTTTCACCACTTGTCTAATTAAGCCAATTGTTTATGCACTTTAGTATACAAGCTGCTAATTGTTATCAAACCACGTGAAATTCCTTGTTAATGGTATTTTGGATTCCTCTGAGGTTTTTAGACTAAATGTGTCTCTAACTTATTCCTCGAAGTCATCTGTTCTATTTGGTGTAAGCCTAACCCTCTACTTCGTTATGCACCTTTTATCTTTAAAGGACCAAATATTAGATTCTTTTAATAGAACATCACTATGCACACAACAGATTGCATTACCCTCGTCACTTCTTTAGTTAAACTGTTCTTTCATTTTTGTTTCTCATCCTCTATGGAAAGTGTTACATAATCTTATCGACTGACGCTGGTTACCTGTCGAGACAAGCATGAGCTATACTCACACCTCTCTGAAATGTAAGCCATTCCGTTCCTTAATAAGCGAAAACATTTTACCATAACCTCCTACGCATTTGCAAGTGAGGGGATACGGTGCTGAATTTCTAACATTCCTAACCATGTAAACAAGTAATAATTCACTTAATATGCTCAAAAGGGTACCGCGTATTATGCATTATGATGTTAGTTATTCGTTCATAAACGAAGCAGATAATATGAAAAATGTATTCACCTTGGTTCCATTTGCGTCGCTTTTTCGGTACGTATTTCTTAATTGGCAAATCTGATATTACCCCCTTGCTACTCTAAAATATAAACGCAATATACTACGGAAAATCTTTGGCATTTGCAGCGTTTTTCATGTGAAGAAACCTCTTGGGTTGCCACTGACAAAAAATAAAACATTTGGGGCTTTAAAATTTTCCCCTGTGTTGAAACAACCTATGCTAATATGTTCCTATTTATGTTGTGCGCCCTACTGGATTGAATAATGTGGTGCATTTATCCGTAAAACCGTGATACATTGAAATAATTTGCATGAATATTGTTCAGCACTCCTTGTTTTTGGCGGCTGCTATCGTTTCCAGTGGGAAGCGAAGAATTTCTCACTGCGAGCCCAATACAGTGTAATGCAATGTAACATACAACACCGTGCATGCTTTTGATAATGCATGGTGCAAGCCATTGAATATTCTACAAGGAAACAATGCCTAATGTAGCTTTCACGTCATTTGATTTATGCGTGCTGCATGGCTGATATCCATTGTAGCTGAGTGAAAATGTAAATTCCGGGCACTTACATTATCACCTAATCATAACTTGCTCGGCACTAGTTTAGGCATCTATTATAACATAGGTGAGCGTCAGCTGTCCGATAAGTGCCATTTGGTTAAGTTAAGAGATATTGAACTTTAAAAAATGCATATTTGCGCGATACAGTATAATGAGAGATAAAATATTACATTGTAAGACTAATATTTAACCTTGTATACTATTTAAATTTAACGTTAAGTATTTATATCCGCAATAGACTTTCTAGCCGCAAGCAAAGAGATTAGACAGAATACTTTTCAGTCTCTTGTTTTTCTAAATACGAAAGCTTTGTTAGTTGGTCATTTCTTCAAAACTACACTGCACATTTAACACTAATATTGCTTCATTTTACCAAAGTGCAGTCCATAAGATACTCTCGGTATCAGAGATATAACTAGCATATATGTTAGATACATTTGTTCGCATTAGGAGGATTCAATACTAACACCTACTCTAGGGTGCTACTTAAACTATGGCAAAATACATCCTTACTCTGTCATGAATACAGTGTTTCAAACTAGGCACCAATTTGGCAATCCATATTTATTATTTTATCCCATTTTTAGCTTGAAATAGCACTTAGCCTAGCTTTATGGTGGCAAGCTAATTTAACAAATATTTCCCTCCTAAACAACGATTGATATTAAATTCCTTCACCTTGCTTCACATTGTGTCGTAACATGTATTACTTATGTGCAGCCATTATCCTTTTTGGCAAAAACAATTTTAATCAGCTGTTGGTCCATACAGTATTACGTCTTTTGGTCATTTCGATCCAAGACTTTTTACCAATGAATATTAGCAACAGTTGTCAAGTCGCCACTTTTTGTTAAAACATGAATTTTGCTAGCTGTGTGGCTGCTACACCAAAGAATGCTAACCTCTTCGCTGTTAGTATTATTATGCCTCCCGCAATTAGAATCTAAGATTCCTGACGTAAGCACTAAATAGTTGAGTGCAGTGTGATATATAATCAAAAGATTGAGCTTACTATTCTAATCAAATGCTTAACATCCGACCTAGAGTCAATTCGATCTGCTTTCTGACAGTTTACTCCAACATACCTGATCCAAACCAATATTCGTCATTATCACAACTCTAAATGTAAGTGTTGGTGCAGCTAGCCAACAGCTGTATATACTGCAGTACAGATCAAGGAAATGAGATTAAGACGTAGTAGCAAAAAGATAAAATTACGACACAAATTCTTGAAAGAATCAATCCACTTCATAAATTTTACAGCATCATGTTCGGTAGCAGTTGTGCAAAACGCAATCCAAACTTCATTAGAAATAACACCACAAGCCAATTACGACATTTGTATAAATTTCGCCATTTATATCCATTTTAAGTCAGGCAAGCTGTGAAACACATGTTTAAAGTTTCACTTAGATAGAGCCTTTCATATGGAAAATAATATTGTTTGTGTAACCTGGGGGTCCTGTAAACATTTTGAAAAAATCCATCTTTGATAGATTGTAAGAAAAAGCAAGCATTTGAGACATAAATTTGCTTAAGCAGCATTTTAAACCATGTGCCATCTTCAAGTATAATATTTGCTAATATTGAATATATGCTTCGTAATAAACGGTGACAAGCAACAAATAATGGATATACAACGGAAACGTTACCACGCTAAAATGAATTAAGTTGTAACCATGCAGGAAAGCAATCAAAAATGGTCTATTTTCCATGTACGCCTCATTTACATTCATTATTCTGAAACTCTGTGTTGCGTTTTGTTAAGCTTTCGATTGCTCTGGTCAGTTGCGACGCAGTACAGGCAGAACAAAACACGCATTATATACGGTCCACACTTAGTATCATAGATAAATAGCCAAGTTGATGTGAATGAGATAAGTAGGTCCAAGGAAATCTAATTGATTGCCTCAGTTGTTTCTGGACACAGAGCGCCGGACCACGCAACCTTTTCAGTAGCGCTTCGCCAATCGCCAATAACGTCAGGTAGCAATTGAATGAATCGATTGGGTACATCTGGTGAAGAGACTTCATTAAGTGTTTAGTGATAGACGAGGCAGGGTTCCGGTTCATGCTTTGGTCCACTCCGCCCTGGTGAGACATCAAAGCCTTAGCCACAATGGGAGGTTTTCGTCCCTTTTTGAACAAGCAGCCGACCAATCTTGCCGATGTAAGTGTCACAGCAACTGCAAGTGAACTGGTAAATGATGATAATGCCTCAACTGATTGGCGAGTTACCCGGAAAGCTGTGGAGAGGTATCCTTCGACTAGTGTGGATAAGTCGGATTTGGTCGGTATAGATGCAGATTAGAGCAGACCTGAGCTAGTGGCCAACATCCTTTGCCACATAGTCATGTTGAACGGCATTTTGATGTCAAGCCAATGCAATAAATCGTTTTTACGCACCCATGAAGGTTGAAATTGCTGCTGTAACACGTACGCGATGGAATCCTTATATCGAAAATTGAAAGCTTACAACGTGCTCCTGGCAGTATGATTCTTTTAGCAGTGGTAGCAGCCTAATTAAAGCCTATGGGCTTGTTTGAAACCCGTCATGAGGCGACTACAGCTTTTGTGATAAAAGAAATACGGCGACCCTCGACCGGTCATCACAAATGGCCAGGCTGTTTTTCTTAGTTGCCAGCACAGAGACACACTTCGCAGGATACCCTTTTGCTGGCTTTCCACGTGCATGAAGGCCGACTACCGATCGATCGATGCTTGACAGGTTCAGTGCGACTATGGGGTGTGCGGCTCGCGTCCAGTTCTCATAGATGAACGGCGTGCCTTGGCATGACGCATTCATTGTGGCTGTGGTTTCTGGATTACCTCCACTTCTCAAAGCCAAACGGCTCAGTGTGCTCTGCGATCGTAGACATACAGGTGGCGTCCGTTTCCCATCTAACCCCCGCTGTCAAAGCAAATTTCTCCATCGGACAGTTAGCAAGTTATCCTACCCGTCGTACGTCAGCATCTGATTGCAGCCGCAGTTAGTTCCGGATTAGAGTTACAAAACTCCTTGTAGGAGCAGTTACAATCTCTAATACAAGCACGATCACTCATTTCTCACCTGTTTTAGAACTTAAGAAAACACGTACACATTTAAACAGAGAAAGCTAGACAATATAATACATGTTTCCCTGCAAGATGCTAAATGTTTATGAACCTGTGGAGAACACCAACAAATGTTAGCTGCTAGACGACAAGAAACATTAATACTATATGGGGTCCAAACAAAGCCGTCCAGAGTGATGCGCGTCGTCTGTCATCTAAGTTTATCACGCTTTAGTTAACCATGACTAGTATAATTTACGTTTCAGCCAGTAGATTATCAAGAAACTTTCCTCTCCTCAGACACTCGCCTATGATACTTATATGCATGCACTAAGCGCATATTTTCAGTTGTTGCATGAAGAGGCCGCCAGAAAATCAAACTAAACTCGAAAAGAGTACTGCAAAAGAAGAAGTAATCTCGCATCTTCCACACGGTGTCTGCGATCTACAGAGTACAAGCAAGCTACAAGCTCAGCACATGGCTGCGATCAATAGTTTAAAACACTGTGACTTGTTAGTTGTTACTCGTCACATAATATAGTCAATGCCCCGTGGATATCTGGATAATACTTTCCAACACATGGACATCATTCATTGATTCGCGCAATGATGACCATATCAAACATCCAAGAATGGAGCAGCATAGTTACCAGCACAAACTGTTGGACGACATCCGGTTCCGAGTTGGCTTGTCACTGTGGCCAGCCACAAGACGCCTGCGCCTACAGACGGACCATGGCTGGCTTACGCTGCAGCACTTACAGCTCCAGATACATACTCTACCTCAAGTGTAATCCCCAAAGAATAAGACCGGGAGACAGGTGGATAGGAGCCACGTTTAATCAACGGAGCCGGCCCACACTCCTTCACAGGCAAACACAAGATCACTGTGTTTGGGCGTCAAGCGTACACAAGGCGGTAGATAGCTGGTAGTTCACTTCAAAGTGAGTGCATGAAACCATACATCGAGCCTAAAAAGGCCACAAGGAACATGCACGCTGTCCCCTAGAGCAACGATCAACTGATTCCTAGAGACAGTATGGAAGACATAGTGAGTAATAAACAGGTAGGTAACTTGTCAACATGAACAACAAGCGAAGCCACAGGGGGATACCAGGCAACAACCATTCATTTGATATGACAATATCAGATAAAATAAGTCTACTACTGCATACAGGTACGGTGACATATCACTTTATTAGATGAGCGTATAAAATTAATTAGTTGCAAAGGATCCGCAAAACGTTCATAGTCAGAAAATATATTTTACAGAAATGACACAACCAAGAAAATGTTGTTGAACTTAACAAAATTGCGCCTAAAGGAAGTGTACAAGATAATAGAAGGTAGTTCAAATAGGCATTAATAATAGATGATAAGCACTAGGATAAGATAGCAAACTAGCCACCTAAAGAAAGTGATTCAGCATGCAAGCACGCGGTTAGAAATCGAATACAGCGAACATACAAAGGTTGCATCGGTTCTGCATGCGTTCTCATCAGGACACGTCGACTTTTCTGTGGTGGCCCGAGTGGCCCCGCTCATGGCTCACTAGACCTGCCTGACTCAACCACACACGACCGCATATGCTACAACAACATGCGCGTGTGGTCGATGGAGTACAACCCATCTGCGCCTGTCGCTTTCGCGATTGCGGTTTTACTATGCATGCACTCGGAGTTTCTCTTACACATTGGCAACAGCCTTTGTGATCAGATGGCGCCAAGCACACCGATCAACTGCTTTTATTCCCATGACCAGCAAATTAAATTCGGAACCGGAGAGGCTCACTGTGATCATGTCCTTGTAAGGTAATTTCGGTTTCCCTTATGCCACTTCCAAATACTCAGCTGACCACATAAAAGTTTTTGCGGTGTCCGCGTCGAAGCCATACGGCTCACATGACCGCGCCACATACGGTGTCTCGGTAAAAGTATGCAATCTACTGCATACTATCCACTACGGCGCAACACGCCCGTGGTCGCAACGCTGTCGCATTGACCGCTGCGCAGAATCTGTCTCAAACAATGTAGATGGAAATGCTCGAGATATCACACATCCCGCAGGTACTTAGTCCACGCTTCCCTGAAGTATGGAAGAACAGACGGCACCATGGATTTTTACACCATCAACAAGGTGTCAACGGTAAGCTGATGGCTGCTTCACACTCGATACTAGTGCATACCGAATGCCGCCGCTGCCTTAGCGACGCGGAAACGAAGCTCCCTGTGAAGCCACTGGTCTGTCGAAATCACACTCTCAAGGTAGCAGAAGCAGTAGGTGGTTTCTTATGAATTAGCACCAATGCTTGTTTGCGGTCATTTTTATAGTTGCACACCTCTTGCAAATTGAAAGTGATAGACTCCTTTGCTTGTCTTGATTATGAGCCCGAATTTGCTGCTGTCGAAGCCAGAGCACAGATCACGTGCTGCAAATCATCTGCATTGCGTGTAAAAAAAGCACAGTCGTCAGCAAACTGTAACATACAAATAGTTGTCTCAAAGACCACCACGACATTTCGTGCAAAAATGCTTCCTAGCTTTACCCTTCTATAGTGGTAGCACAAGGGCATCGTTCAGATCAGGAAGCACCTCCTCCATAATCCATAAGCGTTGTACCAAGCAGAGCAGCGCAGTCACCAAAGCTGGTCCACCTTGTTTCAATATTTCAGGCGACACTCCGTCAATACTGGCACACTTGCCGTTTCGCAGCTGAGAACGAACTCCCTGCGTCTACTCTAATGTCGGTTTTTCCGCCAGACTCGCCTTCCCATCTTGAGGTTTTACATCGTTAAAAGTAGACCAGACCATTCCTAAACGGTTGTATAAGAGACAGCTAATTTACATCGGCCACATCTGCATTATGTCTGCCGTCGGTGTGCAGGTACCGCCTGGGTTACTATCGATCAGCCTCCTCAGCGGCTGCAAACTCGGTCCATTTTCCGCCTTCAAGTAGTCATGTAATTAATTAAGTTTGCGAGGTTCGAGGTACCATTCACCTTCCGTCCAACTTTCCGTCCACCATGCATCATTAACGCGATAGAGCCCTAAGGTCACACGCCGAAATATTTGCGGAATTAACCATTACTCCCGTAGACACTGGGGTCAACCACATATGCAGCAACTGCAGCATTCGGCTAAGACAACAATGGGCTAATTGTCGCAATGTTCCCATCAAACCAATCAGGAAACTTACAGTTTGCGCGCCCTATGATCTCATCAACAGCCGCTGTCACCAGGTCGTGAATGTTGTGCCACAGGTCGCCTTATATGGATATTCATTCCACACCACATAGTTTGCAGCCATTGCGTTCTCCAGGTCAATATGTTTCATCACCACACCGAGGAATAGAATGTTATATTTACCCCAATACACAGAAAGGAGTGCAAAACATAGATTGACGAAAGTATATGTACAGATTGGTACGCAACAATTTATGTTCAGAGCCACAATCAATATCACGCATTACAAGGGTCATGCGCAATTCAGCCATCAAGCAAACGTAAGATGACAACTTCGAGTTGGTGAGCATGACCACTCAGTGGATGCAAGCCGAATGTTGCGATAATCAGCAGTAGGTGGCACACATTAAGAGCAGCCTGTCACAGTTCGCATTCGCCGAGCCAGTGCAATGCGGACCGATAAAATGTTTTCACAGGACAGACGTGTGGAACTATATAACGGGTTAGCGGTCATTCCTTGGCGGCAGCATAACAAAGTGAAGAAAGAGTGTGGTTATGAAAATGCTCCTACATACATGCATTCATTCAGCATACACGTCAGCTGGATGTGGGAAACACCTCAGCAACTGTGCCGCAATACATAAAAGAAAAGGAAAATAAATACAACAGTTGCATGCCAGCTGAGCTACCAGCAACGGCTAAGCATCGTTCCGGTTAGCTACCAGCCGGCTACTAGGAAACAGAAAAATTATTATGTATTACTCTAGGAAACAAGACCGTAGATGAAGGAGGAGGTAAAAAGGGTTGGGGAGCGACAAAGCAACTTCCAGCTGAAACGCCACTGAGATCGGATTATAGCCATATCAGCAAGTGTAACTAGCCAAACGTGTTCACCGTCTTTTGGACCCCAACCACGGAGCCGTGACGCCCCAACCGAGGCCAGCTTCGAAGTGAGTGCCTTCATTCCTCCGGACCAAGTCATCACTTGCTCACCACTCTTCTTCTTCCATCCACATCCCCGGTGAACAAACAACGCACGTCCTGGAAGTCATTGGGCTGACATGAGCAAAACGTGGCCCAGCCATCGGAGCCTGGCGCGTGAAATGACGGGCTGAGCGGTACAGATCCCTTTTCCTGTGCCGTAAACAAGGCGTCGAACACACTCGTTACTCAGGCAGTGTTCCCACCAGATGTGAGCCAAACTGCGAAGGCCCGGATGGTCGAAAGTAACTAGCCTCTTCATGTCTGCTGATCTTAGGGGCTAGGTTTCGCAACCGTACAGTAGGGGCGAACGTACCGCTGCATTGTACACTCTACCCTTCAGGGCGACAGTAATGTCGCGCCGTCGCCATAGGTGACGAAGGTTAGCAAAACCGCCTCGAGCTTCTGCTATATGATTCGTGATCTCGTCTTCTATCCCAAGGGCGCTGAGACAACTCCCCAGGTATTTGAATTTCCGAACGACTTCTGGCTGATCCCCAACAAGGTTCAGCCCAGGAGTCCATCCCTTTCAATCTTGGAGGAAGGATTTGCATTTCGATGGTGCAAAGCAAAGCTCGAAGTGGCTCACAGCTAGTGATAATCTGTCTAGCGCAGCTTGGCACGTCTGGGGGCTGTTAGAGATGAGAGCAATGTCGTCTGCATACTTCAAGTCAAGAACTCGTTCTCCTGTGAGTAGTTCTACACCTTCCAACTCATGTCCTTTAATGCAATCTCCATGACTTCTTCAATAACGAAGTTGAAAAGGAAAAGTGACAGCGGACGTCTTTGTTTCACACCGCTGGACAGAGTGAAGGGTGGCGACAGCTTGCCGTAAGCACTCACTCTGCCCGTGCTACGCGCGTATATTGCTTGGATACTATTTACATATTTCTCGGGCACACCATTCCTGAGTAGACAATTCTAATGGCACATCGATCAGCCGAATCCAAGGCACCTTTGATGTCAAGGAACACGACAACGTTGGGCCGCATATATATGTGACTGTGCTCCAACAACTTACGCAAGGTGAAGATGTTGTCAATGTAGCCACAACCCCGACGAAACCCGGCTTGCTCCTCACGAATGTGGCTTTCACAAGCGCCAGTCAGTCTGTGAAGAATTATGGAGGCGAGTAATTTGGTGGCGATGGAGATCAGACTGATTCATCTATGGATGCCGTATTCCGAACGCGAGCCTCCTTTGATGATGAGAACAATAACGGAGCGGCTCCAGTCGGTTGGGTCAGTATCCTGCTCCCACAGTTTCACTAGTAATCCATGTAGCGCATTAACAAGGACAAAGCCCCCGAATTTGAAGAGGGCTGGAGGAAGATCATCTGGTCCCGCGGCTTTGTTCAACTTCCACCGTCCAATCTCACGTTCGACTTCTGAGCAAGAGGGTTGATCCAAAGAGACAGCTCACGGATCAGGGCGATCAGTGTCCGGCGAAGAATCGAACAATTCTAGCCCATTAAATTGCTTTTCAAAATGCTCAGCGCGACGCCCTAAACGTTTCTACAAATTGTGGATAGGCTTTCCACTCTCGTCACGTATATTTTAAATAACACCAGGTCTCCTGCCGCCCGTTCTCCATATCAGACGGAATAACTTGCGATGGTTGCCAAGGGCAGCGGCCCCTTCCATCTCTGACGCACGGTGAAACCTCCAAAATTCGCGGTCCTTCTTTAGGCTAGCACGGAGTCTTTCCCGGAGTTCTTTGCGTGTTTTAATGTGTTTGCTTCCAGCCTGGATATGCCGGTGAGCGTTGATAAATTCCAGAAACCGCGAAGAGACGCAATGTCTTTGTTGGCGATTATACATACCACATGAGGATATGCCTGCTGCTAGTAAGGTCTGGCGACCATGTGACCGGTGACTAAAAATTGTCTCCAGTGCGCGCTTATTCAACTCTCATTTAAGCGTACTTTCATACGTATTCAGAACAGTTGGATTTATCAGTTGCAGGGTGTCAATGCGTCCACAGCGTCGCCATGGGCGTCCGCCAAAACGCATCCTCATGTCAGCACATACTAGTGCATGATCGGTGTCCACACATGTGCTCCAAATCGAGCGACAGGTCTGAATGCAACCTCTCCAGCAGTAACTGATAGTGATGTGACCGATCTGCGCCCAAGGCTGTTTTGAGGTTGGTGGGCGCCAAATCATCATCGGGGGGGGGTGCTGTGTTTGAAGTTAGTGCTGGCAAGATATAAGCGGGCATCTTCACACAAATGAAGTAACCGCTCACCGTTATCATTACGGGGGCCTACACCATGTTGGCCGCCCAGATCCAATTCATCGGGGGATAACTTTCTAACTTGAGCGTTCAGATCCCCAACCAGCACAAGATTGTCCGTACTTTTTCTGTGGCGAAGGTGTTGGGTCCTTTGGCGGTAGAACTCGTTCTTTACCTAATCATCACTATAGTTTGTGGGCGCGTAGGCAGTGATGATGAATAGACACCCATTAGTCCCGCGCGACTTCGAAGCTTTGAACGAGCCAGCCAATCGGACCGCACACATCCGGCTACTGATTGGAATCCAGTCAACTAGAGCAACTTCAGCCGGGGGACTCAGGGCGATGCCAACACCAGTTTCGCCGGTGCTCGAAGTTGCATCGTCACCGGATAGGCGCAATGAGAAAATACAGCTGGCGTCACCAGGGTGAGCACAGAGCTCGAGTCTTGCAGGCGAGTCTCTGATAAGCAGCAGATATCGCTCGAAAGGGTCTCCAATTTTCAGGCAGGTGCTGCCTGTTGGCCGATCTGTAGCAATGTGCGTACACTGAGGCATGCCAATCTGAAGGATGATCGAGGGCTCCAAATGGATGCCGGTGAACTGGAATGGACTGCTTGGTTGGACATGGGCCGTCGATAGGAATGGAGTTACGCTCCTCCTTAGCATGTGAGTTGATATTAGGCGATAACTGTCTAGCAAATCATGTTGGGGGAGGGCCAAGAATCGGGGGGTTGAAAACTGGAGGATATAAGTAAAGTTGGAACGAGACAGCAAAAGTGAAATGTGTAAGAGGGGGAATAAGAAGACGGGAAGGTTTGAGCAGTAGCATCCAAACCCCTATCCACCCTGTTCGATGCAACAGATAGGGCACCGTTGATTATCCTCTGCGGTGGCCAGAGCATCAGAAATTTGTTTGAAGTGAAATTCATTGTATTGCGTGGGCAGAATACTCTCAGGTTGCCCAGGCCTAGACAAGAGAACGATTAGGGTTCTCAACCAAAGCCTTTGGTTCCAAAAGCTGACCGCAATGCAGCGGGTTTGGCGTTGGGCTACAAGGAGTCCGTTTTAAGGAATAAGGTGTCACCTTCATTTCAACCCTCAACCTAGAGGACCACTAGGCTGAGTTTGTCTAGCCTCTAACCATTGACCAATCTGGTATGAGTGATTCTGAAGGTGCAAAAGTGCACCACCCAGCATAGCTCCATAGATCGCTGAGACACAAAAACCATCGCAACGCGGTAAGTTCCAACCTCATTGCGATGGTTCCCACATAAAACTCTACAAGCTGTCGAATTTGGTAACCTGTGGTAGCTATGTCACAAAGTCATGAAGAAATCGTTCTGGCATAAGACATCTGTTACTCTGGAAACAAGTCGCATAATCTTGATATTTCCATATATATATGGATATCAAGAAAACAGACGGAATGAATCTTATATATATATATATATATATAACCCGAAAGCTTATGAGCGAGGAAGAAATGCAGACAAAGTGTGGTTTACACCAGTTAGCAAGATATTTCAAATCCGCACATGCAGAGATGATGTTAATTGCAAGGCTGTTTATTTATTCGAATTATGGTTATGGTTCAATTTGCAAGGAATAACCTGGAATTCAACGCAAAATGACTACGTTCAAATCCTAAAATGCATACTTTTAGAAGATGGTGGCAACGCGGAGTAACGTATACCTACGTTAGCCACAATGGTAACAAGTTTTGCTTGTGCTTACCGTTTCCAGCGATAAACCGCTACCTTAAGCTCTAGTCACAATCCCATGGAATCAGAATTAGCAAATGAAAATATCTCAATTTTTTTGCTTCAGATTGTTGATTTCATCTAGTTTCATTTAAAATGCAATTTATAGTGTTATATGCTAGTGAAAATAACCTAGGTGTTATGATCCAGACAAAAAATGGCTGTTAAGATACAAGATTCAAAAGGAGCATTTAAAACTTTAGCTCCCTTTGGCATGTGTTTAGACGCTTCGACCAAACATTTTCTAAAATTTTCTCGGAGCATGCATAATTTTACATTTGGGATGTGCACTACAGTTTTAGCAGACGTGGGTTAGGAAGAATTTCATCGCTTTGGCGATACCACAGATCCGAGATACGTACAGCCATAAAGGTTCGGAACTATAGTCCAATGAACAAAGGCAATGAGTGCTTAAGTTCTTTAACGAAATGCAACGGAGTTTGTGTGTGGGCCTTGCTTTTGACCTACCATATTTTTGAAAGAATTCAATCCTGCTTGAGGCTAGTTACTGGAGCAAAGTCACACTAAAACTTGAGACCAAGATTTTGTACCGGAAGAGCAGGACACTCGATTTGGAATCCGTTAGAATTTTGTTCCTCCACACTTTTGACATAAACTTTCATACTTCCTACCACACTAGTGATATTAACTGCCGGAATTAGTTTGCACTGATTTTGTCGCGCAGCTTATTGATAGGAACACGCCACAACCCTGTAATTTGCTTCTGTATTATTTAACTCAGCCGGTTTTGTGTGGTTAGTAGATTTGAGCTGAACAATTGCAGAACTTGAGCGTACATGTCAACTGAGGTCCGCTTGTTAAGTAAACCGTAGTGTAGGCCTTTGTTGTACGTTTTCCTCATATTGTGGTAGAAAAATGAGCAAAGACGAATGTGAGTCTTATGTTAATATCACACAATCTGATGACTCAAGCAAGCTTGTCTGACAGCAGTTGGACCTCAGGAAAGTATGTTGCTAGTTCAGGTATAATTACTGAATTTTATAATTGACAACACACTGTTGTCATTCCTTTGGCAATTATCAAGCGGTTGATGAGGTGTTAATTCTCACCTTGATGACAACACCCATATTCTTTTGCAGGTACAAATGCTACATATTCCTAGAGGCTAGGGAATGTGTCGTTATTCAAATATATGTGCAGAGAGTTAAAAGGATGAATATTATTTAGGACCACACAATGCAAACAAGGTGGCAAGGATGCCATCAAGGCCAACATTGTCAGTCAGATTGGGTGTCTGAATAATATTGGTGAACTTGTGTGCTTCATTTGACTTGTAAGCGGGTTAATTTCTATAACTTTATAACTTTTGTTAGGATATGCACATCGAGCAGTGCAGTTCATATAAAATCGATTGTTGGCAATCGCACACAAATAGGCTTTATTCTTGGCTACTTTCTGGCTATGAAATGACATGGGGTATTATAATACGCTTCTTCCTAAATATTGCTTTTCTATTCAACAGAGAACTATACTGGACATTAAAATGCAACTAATTTGGCTGTGTGCCTGATGAACAATATTTTGCAGGTGTTTATTGTAAGTCAATTTAGACTAAACAATATAGATATAGAACATTCATACAATCAAAACCCACTGCATCAATACCCCTTATACCAGTAGATTTCTACGCAATTATGCAAATTTTCACCGATGTGGAAATAGGCTTTGATTAGTTAAAAAAAATCGTGTACTTGTACGGGTGTTTTATAAGCATTGGAGAGGTTACAAATGAGAACTGTGCATTTTCTTTTGGTAAAATTTTTAATTCTTTTTTTCAAAGTGAGTCCGAAATTATCCACATTAAACGGCTTCTTTACATTCCATCTACTTTGATGACACGCCCCTTTCAGAAAATCGTGCATAAATTTTATTCACTGCAACTAGTTCAACCCATTTATACAACACATTTGGGAAAATACATAAACGTTTCATTCGCTTAAAATGTTGTAGAAGTGCATATCATATGTACGCGGAAAGTAGAGTCACTTATTTCTATGCACTGCAATCTCGTGTAGGTTTGTAATTTTGTGAGTTGTCCCTTCGCCCATGTAATAAATTAGCCATAACGGTTGTTAACTTCCCATATGGACATATACTGCCTAACTAGAGAGTAGTATATGGTTAATTCTAGTCCTACGTAGATGCGCTGCATACTTCCAACAATTCCAGCTTGGTAGTAACTAACACGAATTGACTATTTAAACATGTGACTACCAACTGCCCTCTTCAATGCGGAATTCAACTTTACACTTACCAAAGCTGCTAAGTAATTTGTTGAAGATGTGAATACCTAAACGTTACTTCATGATTTTACTAAATGAATGCACAGACCAATAGTTATCAACTAAATTGCATTCATTATACTCGGTACAGACCGATTTTATGTTACTGGTGAGTAGCACGATATTAGTTGCAATTTGTATGTCATTCAGCCCAGCAGCTCACAAGCTACGTAGCACATCCTAGTCCCGAAAAGCGCTGAGGGAATGCGCACCACTGACGAGCACTGTTAGGGCGATAAGCGACTGGTGCTTTTCCGGACTGGGGTGTGCTCAGTAGCTGGTTAACTGCGTGGATGAGTGACTTAAAACAATATGAGTGTTTTTCGTTAAAACACACATCGTGTGCCTATCACATAATTTTCCTCACGCGAAAGTAATAAATATAAGTTTCCAGTGCCCAAAGCCAAAACTGCAATTTTAGCTACACACCACAACTTTCCTGATTATCTAGCCGTCTATTTTAGTTCGGATAATTAGACAGATATGTAAGCAGAAGCATTGCGAGCCAGCCCGTTCATAGTAGAGTCGACAAGTATATAGACTTTTATGTGGTTGGCGACATCCGGTTCCAGTTTTGCCTTTCATTGCCATCTCCCCAAGACGAACACAGTACGCGTATGCCTACAGCGCGAATATAGGTGATATGCGCTACACTAAACACGTTGCATTCAGCGTAAACCAGAAGGAATAAGACCGGGAGGCATGTGAATGGTAGCCAGGTTTCCTCAAATGAGCCGACCCATAACGTTCAACTTGCTGGGTAGCAGCATTTAAGTATGATTGGGAAGTAATGCGTACCAGACTTACACAAGGCGGCAGGTGGGCCGTAGCACGCTCTACACCGGATGCATGGAACAACGTGTTAAGACTACTACGGTTAGGAAAAGTTTACACTCCATCGCCCCACGCAACGACCAACCCTATCCTGCAGCCAGATAACTCGTTTTCGACTGGTAGGCACCTTGCCAATATTCACACCAAGCTCAACAGCAAAGCGAATATTAAAATCCACACAGAATTTAAAGAAACACACATGTATAGAGTGCATTATGTGCTTTAGATCGCAAATCCATAAATTAGCCAACCTCAATTTTCTGAAAGTATTGCTTAGCAGTAGAAAATTTGGTGTGGAAAGATCGATCTTATCATAAAGCAGCCTGTAGACTGTGACTATCTCCGTCCTTTCACCTGCCTTGTGCTAGTTAAATATATGTGGGAAGAGCCCTGGAAACAAGAAAACATAAAAATATCAGATGCTTTTGCTTAGATACTAAAGAAAAAAGTACTGAGAATTGTATGAACTGAGTCATTGTGCAATTCTCAATTCGACTTATGTAATAAAGGGAGTTTAACATATGATGCTTTTGTTTTAGGATTGAACTCATTGTGGTGGACCATAAATTGATATTTGCCCTACTACACTAATAATCAGCAATCGTCTTTACAGCTTACGTGCAAACTCGATTGTGGCTGCATGCAGAGATCGTCGATTGCATCCGGAGGCCAGCCCTTTCCTATGCACCTTCAGAATACGCACAGTGCTGCAGGATATGTCGCGCTATATCACAGTTAGAAATCTAGCATAGCGGCCTACGACTACATGGCATAAGGCGCTGAATCGCAAGGATAATTTTATAGGTACGGACTTAGTAGTATAAAGCGGATGCGAGTTATTGACAATGAACAACGAACAATGAATTTATCCGGGTTAACAAGTGTTGCTTTGTAAGTCCTATTGGATACTTGGTGTGGATATCGACATAACGATGATAATAATGATAGTAAACGTTTAGTACTTATAATATGAAGATAACGACTGATCGTGTGCTCCGCCGTAGTCCTGCAATCCGCTTAGATTCACAGCACCCGCAGTTTACATCAAATAATTCCATGGTTAGCTCCAAGTGTAGGATGAAGACGTTTTGCTAAGTGACAAAGTGTAAGTGGATGAGTGTATCATGCAACCGTCTTTTAAATACCGTTAGTTTCATTGCGGTGACGACCCGATACTGCGAGTATTCCACAGGTAACCGACTCTAACGGAATGAAATTTCTGCGGCACTCCAGACGACTGTATTATTCTGCGACATCGGATGAGTGACCCCACATATTTGCACTGATGCTGAGTCGCAGTAAAGGGTGATACATATTATTTGGGTCTCGCAGCATCAAGTATGAAATAATAAAGTCTCCTCGTAGTCTGCGATAGTGTCCACTGAATATCCCCAATCGTTGCAGCCTCTCCTGGTAGGAAAGATTGCGCATTCCAATTACGTTCTTAGATGCCTGACGTTGTGGCTGCTCCAGTGCATTAAGGTCGTGTTTCAGCAACGGATGCCAGGCTTGAATTGCATATTCGACATGGGGCGAAGATACCCACTAAGCATTTGTCGAAATATGGAGCTGTTTATTTATCCAAACGTCCGACTCAACAGCCTGACGTGTTGGTTCCCAGTCTTCAAGCCCTTTTCGGATTTCCTGGAGCAACCCAAGTTATCATGAGGCAGGAAAACCAAGTCACGTTCGAGAGTTGATTTTTGTAGTATACTTGTTTCGAGCCGGTATGGGTAGCCGCTCTAATGTCGGATGGAAAGCACCCTGCATTTACTGACGTTGAAATGCACTAAGTTTTGGGTAGATCAAGGATACAGCGTATCTAGATCACCCTGAAGCACAGGCTGGTTGGCGTTTATCTGGATCCTGCGCCAAATCTTCATATCGTCGTCATACGTTAGTAGGTTGGCATCGATTAACTGTGCAACGTCAATAATACACAACAAAACCAAACGTGGACTTAGAATTGAGTCTTGCGGCACACCACGCTCGACTTGTATGGCGTTCGATAAAACGCTCCGAACAGTGACCACTAATTACTCTAGAAGTACAACATTGGCAATCCGGTTTAAAATAGGATCGCCAATCCCGTAGTGCTACAGCTTGGACAGTAGTATCCAATGGTCTAGACGATCGAAAACCTTGAAAAAATCCAAGAGGATCACAACAACGCCTTCTCCAGCGTTAGCTGAATAGCTCCAACTACAGTGTGCGATTAGTAGGTTTGTTGAACATGACCGCTGTCGACAGAAACCGTACTGCTCAGGCGTGCTGATGTTACGGTTTTCCAGATAGCACACTAGTGCATCCGCAACTATGGATTCAATCGCCTTGGAGAGTATAGGAATAAGGGATACGGGGCGGTAGTTAAGGGGATCAGTACTGCTGCTTCCTTTGTGAATCGAGGTTATTATTTCACGATTCCACGTAGCTGGAACTTGATTCTGGTCTAAACGGCGCTGGAAAATTTGAGCTAATGGTCCTGCCATTGCGCTTGCTGCTGCTTCCAATGCCTCTGGACGAATGGCGTCGAGACCCGGTGAGCGGTGCCTGCGTAGCGACGTCAGCTTTTACAATACAGCCTCTGTGGTAAAATTGACGTGGGTTAGTCCTGGCGAGGAAATGACAAACGTTGGTAGATCGCTTTGTTGCAAGGCTCTCTTAAACTTGGGAGCACATTACATCACCAGATGATCAGTAGATGTCAGCTTTGCAAAACAACCTCTTCGGTAAAAGTGATGTAAGTCAGTCCCGGCATAGAGACGAGAAAGTTTGAAAGATTGCTTGATAGGAAGTCTCTGTAACGTGTGGACACATTGCGTCCACAGCGAGTTTGCTGCTTCCACAGCCGTTCTTATTGGGCTATCAGTCATCATGAGTGGAGGAATTCTTTGTCTCACCTTTCGTAGACTATTGACGTGCTTGTGCAGCAATTTGTGTTTAGCACTGAAGGTTTTTGCGAGGTTCTGCTGATAGGCGGCTTTGTCTTCTGTTAGTAGCTGAGTGCAATCGTTACGTTGCGCTACGTAGTTGTCCCAATTTCCTGGTGTTCGAACTTCTCTGTATGCTCGCCATGCTGCATTGCATAATTTCATCTATTTTCGAGTTCTGCTCCTAACGAAAGAAATTGACGTACACTTATTGAAAACTCATATATATGAAGCCACTGCAACCAGCTGAATAAATTTGTTGACGAAGGCTAGCCAGGCTACTTTCTGGTGCTTTTCGGCAAGGATCAACCAAGTTGTAGCGCTGACGAGCTGGATTAATCGATCGTGGCTTGTGATGGTCTGCACAGTCTCATCGTTGTTATTCCAATATTCCGCATAGTAAACAGAGATGAAACTGATGACTGCGCGATCACTGCGACCTAAAAGGCAGTCTAAAACCAACACATCAATTATATGCTCCTCTTCGGGAAACACAAGATCCAGCACAGAGGACCTGTTACCTGTTCTGAACCGAGTGGGCAAAGGGGTGTGATTGTAAAGTAGAACAGTGATTCCGAGATCTTGCAGATCGGCTTTGAATTGTTCTCCGATCGTGGCATAAGTTTCTACACAATGTAGTTTGAAAATACCAGTGATAAGTAGGTGAGTGTACTTTATTTGTAATCTGCATCTTAAAGCAGCCGCTAGATGGCAATCGGTTTCAGAGGTAGAGTTAGAGGGGCGGTACATCAAGACACTAAGGCAAACATCCCTGTCTTTTAACTGCAAACGGAAACAAAGGGAGTCGGGGAACTGCGAGTCTGAATCCTCCAAGGCTTCGTACTTTAAGTCGCTTTGGTAATACAGGATTACCACTCCTCCTTTTGTGAGCCTATCGTTTTGGATCAGCGACATGCCCGCTAGCAAAACTTTAGCGTCCGTCATTCCCTTGTGCAACCACGTCTTGGTGATACCAATGATATCATGTGACCCGAAAGCTTAGCGATCTTTCAGTTCTGTCAGTTTATTAAAAAGATCCTGAACATTCGTATACAAGCAGGCCAGTTTCTCGGTCTCTAGGAGCCCACATACGGGTAAAGGAGTCAAGTGTTTGAGAATGCTGAACGATGGAAGGTCGGCAGTTACTCGATTTTTAATGGGAGATGATACCTCGTCAGGAACGATTCGGCGAAAGTGCGTCCCACTCCTCATATAGACAAACGTCTGAGTAAACTAAAGCAGCAGTCAATTTACGTATCGGCATATTTGTCGGTATGCTTCCTGCATTAAGTGCTTTAAAATGTGAGCTGTGCAAAGCTTCTGCAACCTTTAACAGAAGTTTAGAAGGAAAACGTTTCCGATTTCTACTCCACCGATTTAAAACAACCGTTGCTTATTGCTCTGACTGAACCACAAGTTTTAGGATTCTTGGGCCGCATCCTCTATACTTTGGTGAGAAAGGTATCCTGGTGAGCAATAGCGCCGCAATATTATCCAACGAATGTTTGTAACTAATGAACCATCACGGTTCTAAATCGTGCCTTCCGCCCTCTTGAAAATCGTTGGATGGATGTTATGGCACACCATGTGTGAAGATTGTGTTTAAAAGGTCTCGCTTGCTGTGCTCCTCTTCGGTGTTGTTTTTTGATTTCGCGCGCTACAAGGGATATCAAGATAGATGCGTCTGCTACAGGATCCGTGTTTTAGCCTGCTTGCGGAGAGAAAAAACGCATTCTACGTCACTGGAGGTTTCTAGTGTTACTCGAATGTGTCTGGATTCTCCATGGTGTGGCGAGTTCGGTTGAAGAGTAATTGGTTATAAGTTTATTGGCTTGGCTTTGACATTCATCAACACGCACAATGAGTTCCATTGGTCCTGATCATCCGGACACCTGCCCCGCAATGTGATTGCGGTACTTTTAGGGACATATAAGCATACAACAGTCTTGGCACTATTTTCAGATACAATATCCGTTGATCGACAAGGTATAGTACTTGTTTGTCCTGACGTTCTGAAAAGTGTTGAATGTTTGTCTCGCTATTCGCGTTAACGGTGTTTAGCACAGAACAGGCCGCGACCGCGACCTTCCGGCGGACCACTTCAGCAGTCTTTATATACGTAACTGCGGTTCCGGGGGCGTTTTTTCGACAAGAGACATTTAGGATACAGGTACCGAGGGTTGGTGTTTGGCTAATCATTCTTGTCACTACTAGATGCCAGATCTAGTAGACGTTGCTTAAGCAGACGTTTCGAGTGGTGTTGGATTTTCGTTGTCATGAGTGCTTTTTGACTGTCGTAGGTAGGGTCTGCTTAGGCGCGGCGTTCTATTACATTTGGAGAAGACAACGGAAATGGGGACGTTGCTGATTGCAGTTCAGGGAAGCAAATATGTAGCTTTCCGTTTCTTAGAGGTAGCTACGTTTCTTCGGTGCATACTGGTTTCCATTGAATTACTCTTGTCGTTTATCGTCTGCTCGTCTTCTGTGGTTCACCGGTCGCAATTCTGAGCTAGGATAAGCGAACACTTAACGAGTGGGAGGGTGGAGCACGTAGTACAGAAACAAAGTGCATCTTGGTAGATATTTTGCTCTCGTACCTGTTGTTGCGACACATTTGCACATTTCGGAGTATACCATTCCAAACAGTGCGAGCAAACCAGGTCGACTTTAATTACTCGATGACATTCTATTAACCCGCAAATGCCTTTCGCTTGGAGCCTTTTCGGATTCGCATTTCTGCCTTTCAACTTGGTGTCGTTCCTTGACCCAGTTGGTTGGTTAGCGTTCTGTACTTTTCCATCTTTGAGAGCGGCGCACATCGGTCAGGCGAGCGTGGTGGTGACAAGGTCAAATGTGCGGTCAGCGTGGTCGCGCGATCCGTGTGATGTTTTATGCAGGCACACTGGCTGAGAAGGTCACAAGTAATGCCGAGCTACTAGAACTTAACTGAATCTGAACACAACGAGAAACACAGACTGGGAGATCAAAATTCTTCCACAGCTGGGTTGAGAAATTCCGGATCGGAATAAGCTTAATCTTTTCCGGCTGTCTCGAGTATTCTGTATCTAATAGCGTCACACAGAAAGGTAATGGTCGCAATGTGATTGAGTTATCTGCTTGCGCTTGACCTCGGATGTCAGTTAAATGGGTTAGTGATGGCACAGACTCTAATCACGGAAGATATTTCCACAAATGATGAATCGCTGTGTAGGGCTGATAAACTCGGTTCGAGTGAGCGTACAGTGACACCGCTGCGAGAATATAGCGAGTGGATAGATGGAAATAATCCAAATAAAACAGGAGCAGACACGTCACGCGAGGGTGACACACAAAGTTTAATTAAATAGGGCAGAACGGACGTCTAGCGATTTAATGGAGATGTGGTGACCAAATGGCTGAGTCAAGCTGCAAAGAATATTTTCAAAAACATAGTACACCTTGCCGCTGCTCTATTCTTTCTAGCTATTGTGCCGAAACTTTCTCAAGTTCAACATTAAATCTAACAGAAACTAACGAGAAATTGGTCTGGGTGATCAACCGATTGAGTAACATCGTAGCTAGATTTTATTTCTGTTGTCTGTTGCGAAAGTCCCTTTAAATTAGGTCACTTCATTACCAAAGGACTTCATAATTTAAACAAATAGTAGATGGTACGTTAACCATAAAACGAACCGAATGTAACAAGTGTTTATCGGAAGACGTTATAACGCAGGTAGTTTTGGCTGATTGTTCCTCAGTGGCTCGTCTATAAAGTACTTTTAAATTAATCCCTGATGTGGTAGCAAAACTGTCCCAATATTGATGTTACATGCCAGGTTGATTTTAAAGTTTAAAAGAAGAATTATGTGTTTAAAATTAAGGCAATACTCGGAAGAAATGCCCCATTAACAACCAGTTTACTAACACGCATGCATAATGCTTAGTGGCTTGTAATGTATTGAAATCATTTGTACTAAGCTCCTAATTGTAGAGAACTTTCTCCCATCTGTCGTTGTTTACCGCGCGTTAGGGATAGCAGACGTTGTCCTGAACTGTCGGAGCCAGTGTACTAGCGCAGAACTGTGCCTTGCCATGTTGTACTATACAGAAGCGTTACAATTTGCTGCGAACCAGTCTTTTAGACTTGTTTGGGAACGAGGAGTGCAAAAATCGTTATTCTGTTTAGCACAAATATATTAACCGCACATTCATTTGGGGCATGGCTTAAATTACGAAGCCGCATTACATGAGTAATGGTTTTCGCCCTCAGTATCATGGCGATAACGTCAGTAGTGTAAGGAGTATAAATGTTTGCTTATTCAGATGTGTATTTCAATGTTTACCTTAACTGCCTAGAAAGGCAGAGGTCAATTTATAATTCGATGCTCTAAGTACATTACGGCAAGTTGAAAAGCAATGGCCGTGGAATATTTAGCCATCAAAAGAAATCCTTCTGCTATTGGAAATAAAGTGAAATCGTGGAAGTCTGTTAAATGATCAAATTCCGTCTAGCTTTGTACATTGCCGTACGAGCTTTATTTGTATCTTAGCGGATGAAATAAGTAGTATCCAATTTCATCTTATGTTTTAACTACAATAAAATGGGAGCAAACAAAAGTAGTTCAGCTGTGTTTAAGGTTGGTATACCGGTTCATTGTACTTCAATAAACTCAGATATGTTTCCGTTTCGCCGTCCGGACCATGGGTGCTTCCCTGTTTCGCCCCATATTCGCAGCAGATTCTTTCGGCCAGGTTCACGAGACTGAGGACCAAGTTTCTCTTAATCCGAAGCAGCACAAAGCTATGAAAGTTTGTGTACTGTCCATTCCAAGTGCACTTTCGGTAAACGCTACGTTTTATCGCACCATTTTCAAGTCTTTGTAGAGCTACATCGAGAAAATGGAAAGCGCCGTTTTCTTCTACCTCGTAGGTGAATTGTATAGCCTTGTGAGCTTGGTTAAATACGCTGGTGAGCTTCTCGATGTTACCGGAGGTGTCAAGTAGGACGAAGATGTCATCTACGTAACGGTGATATAACGTGAGGCTACTGATGACCGCTTTCAATTTACCCTGTTCCAACATACCCATGAAAACATCAGCGAGGAATGGTCCTAGCGGGGAACCCATTGCAACTCCATCGCGCTGTCGGTATATATCTCCGTTGAATAGGAACTGAACATTAAATGTACACCTTAGCAGTAATTCTTTCAGTGCCAGAGTTGGTATGCCAATATTAAGATGGTTCTCGTCAACAAAGTTGCAAATGAACTCAATCGTTTCAAATAAAGGCACATTCGTGAACAGTGAGGTGACATCTAGAGAGCACATAGTTTGGTTCTTGATGTTGACATCACGCACGGCATCTACAAACGCAAAAGTGTCCTTTAGGGTATGTACAGCGACCCGTCTGCGTACAGGCTCAAGAAGTTCTACCAGCCAACGAGCGATCGAGTGGTAGGGAGAGTTTCTCATGTCCAAAACCGGGCGAAGGGGACACGTAGGCTTGTGGGTTTTGGGAAGGCCGTAAAGTCTTGGAATAACCGTGCCCACGGGGCGTAGATTTTCATAGACCGATTCGCTGATATAACCACCATTCTTAAGCTTTTTGAGACAGACGCACAGTTGATTTTCGATCTGCTTTGTTTTGTCTCGCTCCCCACTCATTTTCAAGAATTTCGTATTATCTGCCAGTATTTCACCCATCTTGTTGAGATAGTCTGCTCTGTTTAGGATAACAATGCCGGCGCCTTTGTCTGGACGGGTGAGCAGAATTTGATCGTTCCTAAGTAGTCGTTGCAGTGCTTGCACATGCTCATGTTTCACCGGTGTGTTGTGCGGAACTCGTGCACGCCGATATTGATAACAGGCATGCACCAACAGGGATTTCAACTCTTCTGCATGCGATTCAGAAGTTGGGATCAGTTGCGAAGTCTGTGTGTAGACGTTTTCGAACTGTGCCTCTATTGCCAGTCTGTTATGTTTGCTAGTAGGGAGACAGAACTTTGGACCCAATGATAAGACTTCAGTAGTGGTACGATCAAGCGGGAAATCAGACAGATTTTGGACGTATTTCTCAGGTTCGGCCGGTAAAGTCGTTGTGACTTTCTCTTTCTTTATTGTCTTTGTGAGTGAAGTGCGTAACTTTGCTTCTTGCTTTGTGATAATTGCTTTAATCGTTTCCTCCAGCTCTTCCTGATCGCTTGCAGATAGGCTGGTTGAGACAGCACTCACTTGGCTCAGTGCACGCTTGAGCTCATCTCTCTTGATGCGAATGGTGTCTATCTGACACAGCGCAAGACGTTTCAGGCATTTATCGTCTGGCCTGATGCGTGAACGACGAAGAGATCTCCAGTATCTCGTTGGGTAGCTATTGTTTTCGACACACGTTTTGAGGAAATCGAGACACACATCGGCCTTTGCGATCCTGACGTTGAAGCCCACATATCGGTTGAGCAATTTCAGAACAGGAGGGTCTAGGAGACGTTTAATTGAATAGAAAAAACCCATTGATTGATCAAAAGTCTGTGTAAGCGAACACATGTTTTCGGTAATTCTTCATCAGGCTTGTACAATTACATGAAATGCAAACTTTTAGTATACAGACCCAACGGGTCGTCAGATAGACACCATTCGCATCAAGAGAGATGAGCTCAAGCGTGCACTGAGCCAAGTGAGTGCTGTCTCAACCATCCTATCTGCAAGCGATCAGGAAGAGCTGGAGGAAACGATTAAAGCAATTATCACAAAGCAAGAAGCAAAGTTACGCACTTCACTCACAAAGACAATAAAGAAAGAGAAAGTCACAACGACTTTACCGGCCGAACCTGAGAAATACGTCCAAAATCTGTCTGATTTCCCGCTTGATCGTACCACTACTGAAGTCTTATCATTGGGTCCAAAGTTCTGTCTCCCTACTAGCAAACATAACAGACTGGCAATAGAGGCACAGTTCGAAAACGTCTACACACAGACTTCGCAACTGATCCCAACTTCTGAATCGCATGCAGAAGAGTTGAAATCCCTGTTGGTGCATGCCTGTTATCAATATCGGCGTGCACGAGTTACGCACAACACACCGGTGAAACATGAGCATGTGCAAGCACTGCAACGACTACTTAGGAACGATCAAATTCTGCTCACCCGTCCAGACAAAGGCGCCGGCATTGTTATCCTAAACAGAGCAGACTATCTCAACAAGATGGGTGAAATACTGGCAGATAATACGAAATTCTTGAAAATGAGTGGGGAGCGAGACAAAACAAAGCAGATCGAAAATCAACTGTGCGTCTGTCTCAAAAAGCTTAAGAATAGTGGTTATATCAGCGAATCCGTCTATGAAAATCTACGCCCCGTGGGCACGGTTATTGCAAGACTTTACGGCCTTCCCAAAACCCACAAGCCTACGTGTCCCCTTCGCCCGGTTTTGGACATGAGAAGCTCTCCCTACCACTCGATCGCTCGTTGGCTGGTAGAACTTCTTGAGCCTGTACACAGACGGGTCGCTGTACATACCCTAAAGGACACTTTTGCGTTTGTAGATGCCGTGCGTGATGTCAACATCAAGAACCAAACTATGTGCTCTCTAGATGTCACCTCACTGTTCACGAATGTGCCTTTATTTGAAACGATTGAGTTCATTTGCAACTTTGTTGACGAGAACCATCTTAATATTGGCATACCAACTCTGGCACTGAAAAAATAACTGCTAAGGTGTACATTTAATGTTCAGTTCCTATTCAACGGAGATATATACCGACAGCGCGATGGAGTTGCAATGGGTTCCCCGCTAGGACCATTCCTCGCTGATGTTTTTCATGGGTATGTTGGAACAGGGTAAATTGAAAGCGGTCATCAGTAGCCTCACGTTATATCACCGTTACGTAGATGACATCTTCGTCCTACTTGACACCTCCGGTAACATCGAGAAGCTCACCAGCGTATTTAACCAAGCTCACAAGGCTATACAATTCACCTACGAGGTAGAAGAAAACGGCGCTTTCCATTTTCTCGATGTAGCTCTACAAAGACTTGAAAATGGTGCGATAAAACGTAGCGTTTACCGAAAGTGCACTTGGAATGGACAGTACACAAACTTTCATAGCTTTGTGCTGCTTCGGATTAAGAGAAACTTGGTCCTCAGTCTCGTGAACCTGGCCGAAAGAATCTGCTGCGAATATGGGGCGAAACAGGGAAGCACCTATGTTCCTGACGGCGGAACGGAAACCTATCTTCCTACAACTGCCTTACATAGGGGAAACTCAGATATGGGGCGCTTTTTATCCAACCCCTTCCATCTATCTATAAGCGTGTGATGTTTCGTTATTTGAGTTACACACCACACAGTTTCTTTATAACAGTTATGAAGTGTCAATTGTCTATACTCTAACGGTCTACACTTACCAGTACAGATATTGGGATCGGGCAAAAAACATATCTACAAACACAGAGTTCCGACTGCTGGGTGAACATTTTCGACCAACTTTGAAGTTAATTAGCAATCAGGCCTCATTCACATCGCAGTTTACTCATAATAGAACGTCATGGAGTAAAATGTAGTTAGGTAAAGCAGAAATGATTATAATCTTAAGCAAACCACACTTTTGTCCGTTGCGCACTTATTCCAACGCAAATTTAGTTATGCACTGCATTTAAGGGTACTGAGATATAACACGGATAAAATCCGTGGCTTGATGTGTCCTGCGCGATGGTTTTGTGAAATACGTAAGCTCCAAAGTTACTTACCTCAAACTTAAATGAGCATCTGTGGACTCGACATAATATCCACGTTAACGCACAAGAAGATCCGTTTACATTGGTTTCTTGTGAGTAGGTACGCAAAGTGTTTGTCCGCGTTCTGTTCTCAATAGATGAAAAGAATTTAAAGCAAAATATGCAATTTTTAAAATCCATCTCCGAGTAGCTGTTAAAATAGTTACTGTAGGGCGCTGAAATACCAACGCGTAATCAGCGCTAATGTTTGAAAAAGTTGAAAAAATTAGCTCTGGTGACATTCCAGCCTATTATGTTTGGTGGCCTGTTTCCGCTGGTGATCCCTCCAATTTGCTTTCTGGTTGTTTATTGCAGTTGCGGCAATCGTGAACCAAGATTTACACGCGCTGGTACTCCAGGATCTGGTCGCCAACTAGACGGCAATACTTTCCGTTGCACAGGCATAAAACCCACAGCCGTAGGTGGTATAACAAGTGGAACAATCCTTTCAGTCTTTCGGTTGCCCTTCGCATTTAATTCTCCAGAACAGCCAACCCTCATTTTAACCAGGGTTACCAATCCTGCATGGCGTATGCTTTGTAGAACCTCAGCTATGCGCTGACCATTTTCTGGTAGATGGAAGGGTATAACTGCCTGACCGTATTCCGTTCTTGTTTTCTGTAAGCTTTAAGTACCGTCAAACACCGGAGATTGCTTTGTTATCAGCAACACAATTTTACCCTCTTCGAAATGAAGTCTCCAAACTTATACACTTTCATGGGCCTGTGGCGTTCGTGTAAGTTCGACACTTGACTGCGTTGAACGGAATAAGATTTGTCATTGATCATCCAAAAGCACGGCCTAAGTCTTGCTGCACCAGATCGTGATCTTTCTGACTACTTAACGTCCGCCATACACAAATGTAAATGGACTTATCAAAGTGTTGGTCTCGATGTCGTACCCATAACGCTGATCACTGCGAAAATCCGTAGTCTACGTAGAAAGGATCAGAAAATAAGCCTCTTGTACTAAAAGAATACGCTTTAAAACAAAACCTTTCAATCTATCCAAGGACAGTTTTCCATATTCCGAACATTTGCAGAATGCAGAGAAGCATTCGGTGAAATCCCAGCCGTAGGCTTTGAAAAGTCAAGATAGATGATATCATTTCTAGTCCCACAATTTGCTGTTTCCGTTCAACGGCCACGCACAACCTGTAGTTAGGTTATACATGATTGATCTTGATGGAATCCGTTTGGCTTTGGCGTTAGGATGATAAATCTTTCTAAGTATACCATCATTGCTTCAGTAATGATCGATTCCATCAACTTTGAGATTATTGACAGGAGAATCTTTTGAAGATAGTTGCCGGGTACTCATCGCTAAAAAAATAAAGTCGTTGTAATGATACCCTACTTCTATTCGTTATGGACCTTTTGCTCATTTAGGCATCTAACATAGAATTAGGTTTATGACGCAGCTATCCTCGGAACTGCCACCTGTACTGCTTTCAAAAAAGTATTGTCAAATATCAAGGGAAAACGGATGCTTTGTAAAAATGCTGCTGAATGTAACTTAACTTGTGTAATAAAACAATGGGATAATGGTATAACCGGATAACAAAGCCAAGACTCGACAAGTCCCGTGGAATGGTTTGTGAAAATAACGTAATTTCAATGAATTTACAAAAAAAGTGGAAAACACATATGTGGACTCACTGTACTTTCCACGTTAACACATAGGTATTTCCCTCTACCCCGATTTCGTGGGGTTGGTGCACACAATGTTTATATGCGTCTTGTCGTCACTCATTAAAGAGAAATTAGATCAAGTAATGTAACTGGTGCGAAGCACGGTCGATTCGTTTTTAAAAATTTGGTAACGTGGGCACGGAAGTGACACAAATCGCAAGAGCGTTCCACGATTGACTAAGCCGAAGGGAAAATATTTCCGGCGTCAATCAAACCGATTGTACTGGGTGGAAAATACTGGCTAATTGGGGATGGAAAAGGTACGTGACAACTTTTGGTGACGCTTCGTAACATTGGAGCCTAATACAGCCGTAGAACCTTAACTGCATCCTTGGCGGTTTGCCTGCATCCGTCAGCCGTGACAACGGGCAAAAGCCAAGCTTCTCCTTCCGTAGACCCTATTAATGTACATATGCTTGTTGTTTGCAAAATACCTTTCAGATGAGTGCTAGTCTTTTAGTACATTTTAATACTGAATACATATACCCATCTCTTTAAACCGGAAAGAATATATTGCTTGCCAGTTGTTCAAATCTAGATTGCTGATCGTGTCCACCGAACGTTACATCACCTGAAATTTTGTAGCGATAGATGAGACATGTTCCTCTTCATCGCTTGATACATTATAAATTGTTTCCCTATTGGGAAGTGTTCAGCTACCGCTTGAGACAGTCGACGACTAACCCGATCACCTCTTTCATAGTGTCATTGCTCTGTAGTGGTCTAACTTGTTGGTAATCAGTGTTGCATTACTGATAAGGATGAACCGTGTAGTACTGTGCGCCCATAACCAACTAAGTCAGTCCACTCGATTACCATAGATCTGTTTGCATACATACACTAATTTAAGTTTCGCTTACCCGTTACAAGCTGTCTGTCCCTTACATCTACTCTTGTTGTGGTTTTATTGCCTTGTGACCATAGATTTATTGAACGGTTGACATTTTACAGTCTTTGGTTTGATGAAGTGAATAAGAGGGACAGTGATTTTTAAGTTTCTTTAAAGAAACTTGCCCACAAAGGCTGCAAGATTTATGGATCGGACTTATTCGTTGAGCTGCTAGCTCACCTTTAAATGCATGCGGGTTAAATTTCTTGACGAATGCATCCTATCAGATCCGTTTCCAATATGATTAGCTAAGACACTATCAATGAATATTTTGCGCAGAAATAGCATCCATCTGGCCAAGACTAGGTCATCACAAACTGACACCATTTGTGAGCGAGTATACAAGACCTTGGAGAAAGGAAAGCAATATGCGGGCAGGTTAACTTAATTGTAACTAGTTTACCTGTTTTAATTTAAAGCATTTTTGGCCGAACTCATATCTGTACAAAAGCTAGGGCACTGAGTATTCTTCAAATTTCGCTTCTGATAGCTGCTTCACCTCCGTTCCATACCGGCAACATGAAACGTTTTTACTTGCTGTCATCTGCTCGGTTCACACGGAAACATGTGAAAACCCTTTCGCTAGCACCGAAATATCGATTGCAACTGATGATAGTGGTCATGGTTCGTATACCGATCAATTTCGCTTATCTGTATGGCCAGACAAGTGAGCACTTACCTTGATCAGCAGACAATGAATTATGGCTTCGGACAAAGTGGTTTAAATCACTAAGCAGTTCTTGAGAGCACCAATAAGTCAGATGTTTGAGACAAGTATAAGGCAGGGTTATTTGTTCTGCATCCAGATAATGGAATCTGTGTCCAAATAATGGAAAAAGCGGAGTAAATTTCAAAAAATAAATCGCGCTTCGCATACCGACGCTATTTTAAGCTGAAAGAAACAATGTTTGGCCAAATAATGGTGCAGAATCAAGTTGCAAGGCAACGCCAAATTATTTCCTTCTATGGATGTATCTCAGAGTCATTATACCCGTAACTAGAACCTATAGGAAAAAAAGACGCCAAAAATTATGTGTGCTCACAAATTGCACAAGGAAGGTTATCTGTCTTGTTGATCATGTGTTTAAACCACTCACCATACCACAAGGTTGGTAGACGATCAGAAAAGCGCCTATAAAGTGTTTGCGGGCTCTTGACCACACAGCGTCAAAGGAACTTCTTTTACCTAATAGAAATCATGGAGCAAAAAGGCCGGATCCATGGCGACTGTACTCTATAGATGTGGATTCTCTGTTCATTAATATGCCATTGAGGGAAAGGGTCTATGCCCTGTGCATATTCCTATTAAGTCAGAAGTTATACGTGGGCCGGTCCTTGGAATTCCTGGGAGTTTTGATCCTGTTGTGGGCTGAGAATAAAGGGACAGGATTTGAAGAAATGGCTTACAAGCAGGCGGACGGCGTTGTCATGAGTAGCCTTCAAAGACCAGTTTTTGAGGATAGTTGCTTTGGCTTAATCGAACAAATCTTTGGTACCAGTAATTGTGTACCAATGTTATAATAGTGACATGTTTAAATCCTTCCAGTCTGTACCAATGATGAACAGTTGCACGGTATTTCTTAGCTGCATTATTCGATTCAAACCAACCTCTCTTCATCAGATAACGTAGAACAGCAGAATTGTCCGCATTAATTAGACGTGCTCTTTACGAGCTTTGATGAAACTCTTTAGCACACCGTTCACCGCAATGCAACCAAGGATGGAAAATAGCTTCAGATTTTTAGCTTCGCCTCGATTGTATAAACACCTAGCCTTGTGAAAACACATTCCTACAGGCCCAGACGAGTCTGCAGTCCGGAGACGCCAAAGGACTGAAGATTATTTTTACTTCAGAATGCGTTTTTTATTGGGTACCAGAAAAAATTTACCAGGTCTATAGTAGATCCCTGAAGGAAACGCCACCAGTGCAATTGGCAGAAAACCAAGATATTTAATTGTTCCTGCCGTCGAAATTAGCTCATGGTGTCAAAGGTATTAAACATAAGCTAAGATCTGCTCTGAAAATACCTACACGACCTACATGACCGACATGACTCATTTGCCCTACGCTAAGGATTATACTCAACAATCATCAGTGTATGCAGGTATAGAGTTCGACCCCTCAGATAATATACCAACTCACGTGCAGTTGCGACAACACATAAATAGACCAAACTGATCGGTTACTGCCTCAAAGGGTAGTTGAAAACTTCCAAAAGTGTCTGAGATAATTCTCGAGGCAACAAGTTCGAATAGATCAATCGTTTTAAAGCAAACTCGCCTCATCTATCGCTGAACACCGTGTGTTGACCTTAAATTTGGCAGACCCAATCAGCTCGTGCAATCCATTATTGAGCAATAGAAATCCTAAAGTTTTGGCAAGCAGTGAGGCAGTACCCATATGAATGATCCGCTAAATACTATGTGCCCAATAAAACAAAGGTAAAAAAATAGCTTGACATGGACAGAATTGCATCACACACGCCAATTTCCGTTTACAAATCTATTGCAAAGCCAACGTTCAGTATAATTCCGCATGTTTCTTGCTTTTATTGCGTTGCGACAGAAGAGAGCAATCAAACATGTTAACATCTAGCCATCTGTTTTCGCAATGCTTTTAACCCGGAATTCGGAAAGCTGAGCGAATTTTTCTGCTAAAAAAGTACGAAATGTGCAAATTGAAGGCTAATTCCAGGTGGTGTGCACAGAATAGCGTTGGTTAAATTAAATCAAATGAGTGTAAGCACACCTTTGTGTGATCAGAATGGTGCCAGTAAATTTGATCTGAATATTTATCCAGCGAGCATGCGACCATATATCGATTTCATGGCGTTATAGGAGGCAGGAGCATTAGGAAATGACAGATATTACTTGACTGCTTTTATGTTATCATTGTATCTACTGTTGTCTGCAATCGTGTATGGTATTACGCAAGAGATAGGTAGCTTTGATAATTTCAGGCACCAGATGATTGCTACAGGAAGCTGCTATTTTAATGCTTCAAGTTGGGTTTTCTGCACAAATATAAACGAATCAGGGTAGACAAACATAAGGTTTTTCATTATCTATTGGTATCAGGTGAAATCCCAAGTGAGATCAATTGTTTCTTGCTACCATGCATAAGTGTCGCTACAAAAATAGCATTTAGGATGACATCTTCTTAGTAGTAGTATTTGGTAAAATAAGCTATTCAACCGTTATGGAACTATATAGGTGTTGCTCCTCCCAACACCGGTACATCACGACCGCCGATTCGTACTGGTTTGGACTCATCAGATGGCGGTAGCCTGAGCTGCGTTGAATCTCAGAGCCCAAAAGTTCACAAATGACGTCCTGAACGCTATGCTCCTGGGATCCGCGAGCGAAACTTAGCATCGCGGAAAAGAATTTAAAGTTAAATTCGGGGAACCCGTTGTGTGGTTGGGTTACTACACTCAACGTATATTGAGACCTGAGTTCACGTTGACGTAAACCTTGAGCATCTAGATCGCAAGGACCTTATCCAAAATGGGAATATTTGGGTGTTACTCCTCCCAACACTGAAACACCATGACCGCTGATTCGTCCTGAGTTGGACTCATCAGGTGGAGATAGCCTGAGCTGGGGTGAAAAGCTAAGGTTAAAAGTTCACGGCTGACACCCTGAACGCGGGCAACGCTGGGCACCGCGGAAAGGAATTCAGTTAATTTTGGGGAACCCGTTGTGTGGTTGGGTTGTGACACGCAACCTCTTTTGAGACCTCGGTTCATTTTGACGTCAACCTCGGTCATTCCGATCGTGAAGACCGTATCCTAAATGGAAAATAGTTGGTGTTGTTCCTGCCAGCAATTTCACACCACTCTTATTAGTATTTGCTTATGAGGTGCTTTGCATATACACATAAAGTCATTGTGTTTGTGCAGCTTCCGATTAGCTATAAACCAATATGCTATTTGTAGTGGATGGTATGCTTCAATTACTTGAATGAACCACCGTATTCAGGAGCACAAATTCGTGTATACAAGCAGGTGCGCGGTTATAGTTATTTGGTTTCATCTGAACAAAGCAATGAAATGCCATCGTTTAGTGAACATGGTCAGTATGGCCCGCTGCAAACCGTTAACTGCTACTAAGCATGAGCACACGCCTACATCGAAGACATTTAAAACCGAAAAAGACGGCTGTAATTGTGAATAGGAAAATACCTGTAAGGTGCAGTGGTTGAAGAAAACTTCAATGAATGTCAATTGTATTTGTAAAGCACGGTAAGAAGACGAAAACTGATAGATGCATGCATTTCGTATTGTCTCCTCAGTACCATTAACAATAACCGGTATGCAACTATATACTTAAATATGTGTGTGACCGAATAAGCATAAGGTGAAAAATGAATGACGGAAGTTCCACACTTATGTCCACGGCAGTCTTAAGCTGATAAATAATTGCTTTTGAACACACAGGGCCGGCTTCATCCGGCTTATCGCAACCGCCTCGGCGAAACGGAGGAAGCGGGGATTAGGGTGACGTAATACAAGTGTGAACGCTGATCCGAGCTCTATCCGGTGACGCGTAGTCAGTAGGTGTTTACCTATTGAGGAAGCTGGCGGTTTGCGCAAGCACGGAATTTCAGTGGTACAGGGATTCTGGTCAATTTCACGTTGAACCCACCTTGGCACGTGTTCCTTTATTCGGGAAGTCAAAGACCGATTGGTTCTGCCTATGTAACTGTCTCCGCAGTCGCATACGAATTTGTATATGCAGTGTGAATTGGCCCCTATCGGTTGAGCTTCCTTCGTTGGAGGCACCGGCAAGTTACAGGTTCTATTGATGACCACAACCTGAGCAGCACAGTAACTTCTCTGCGTAGCAGAGATTAAACGTTTCGTGGTTTTCAATACAGTAAAGTCACCCTTGAATGGCAACTCGATATAGATCTTTTTCTTGGCTGCCGTATGCACCAAGTCTTTCGGGCCACCATACTTGCATACCGGTTATTGTTAATGGTACTGAGGAGACAATACGAAATGCATGCATCTACCAGTTTTCATCTTCTTACCGTGCTTTTCAAATTTCTGAAGGGAACTAACTGCTTTAAATTGTATTTGTCTTCAAATTTGGATGAAAAATTGTTTTGTTAAAGAACTGCTCTAGTAAAGGTAAGTGATTAGTCAGATACCGGTAGCTGAGACTAATACTAAAATAATTAATGCTTTCATGTTCTCGGGAACTAAGGGTAAACTAATGAAAGCAAAAGCAATTTGATGATTTCGCCCACCTTTGAGGTTTTATAGCCGTTGTTTTAAAAGCGTTGTTAGCTCTCGCATTTTGAGTATGCTTCTCGGATCCATGCTGCTGCCCGGTTTCAACTAAGCGGTCCACCAGTAAGCAGAAAGCAAACTGTGAAGCGACACGAAAGTCTTTATTGATTAATCATGCTTTATCTTATAATAGATATTACTATCTTTTGCGACTATTTTTCATGGGTTTTCGCGCTGCCAGTGCGTTTATAGTCATTGGTTCAAGTTCATTTCTTCTCCGTCATTCAGCTAACCGGCATTCGTTTATGATGGCGACGTTAATTGTCTCTGCGGGTCGTCTCTCTGTGTTCGTATACCAGTTGTCCTGTGCTCTTCGGCAGGCAAGTTGCGATCTGTAGCCTTGATATTGTTGCTCTCATATTGAATTGAGTCTATGCTGATTGACTTGATGCCTAACATGTTTCTTCGCTCGCCCAATAAGTGGTCTTCTGCCCTTGGACGGTCTGCGCCTCTTATTGATTGTCTAGTGTAGTAACCACCATACGAATTGCTACCTTCTTCGTTCGCCTGTCGACTCGTAGTCGGCATGTGCTGCTGACTGGTAGCTAATTGTAGCGAATTCTACCTTAGCCTGCGAATCGGATTAGTTGCATGGTGTCCGTCTCCCGCATAAGAAATTCTGCCTTGCTGTGGTTTAGCCGCAAAACGTAGCAACTTCTGCCAGACTTCTAAAGGTCTTCCGTATTTAGCATTAACTCGTCGAATGCTAAGGTTGTGATTAACTCAGGCATGTTTAAATACGTACCAATCAGGCCATCGCAAGTAAATCATAAGCTACCAGTAGCTCTGTACCCGCTGGCTTTGAACAAATAACTGAACTCAGCTCCTAGCGGAATTTGGACAGTTTTCCAAGATGGGTGATATTATTAGCCAAGACTGAAGCACCAGCTTCAACAGCCGCGAAACATTCCCCTTGTTGTCGAGTAAAAGTTGATTCCTCACCAGTCGTTAAGCAATGATGATTTCGAAGGTAAGTGTTAAGCAGATGTAACTCCGTTGCTCCCATACAGACGCATCCGCTTCATCAGAGGGGGAAATCCGAATCCCCAAATCTCCCTGCACATTATTCGTCCGGCGATTGCCAAATTTACGAAAGTAACCACAGTTGCAATTATGAACGTTCTGTCAATGTGAAGTTCCAAACCATGTCAGTCTCACTTAATAAGTTACGGAGCGGGATGTATGAGGGTAGAATGGTCTCTGTTTCACTAACCGAACATAATCCCACCCGAAGTAGCACAGGTTCACCGTAATGACATAGATGTGGATGATATGTAAACAGTCTTCGCGTTGTAAGCTCAAAAGAAATAACAGTCGCACCACAGAAGTGCTTTCATTGGTTTCTGTCGTCAAACAGTAACGTTTTAAGCTACTGGACTGGGATTCTGGATGGTTGGTGCACACAATAGAGAAACACCATGATTTATTTTCTTTGATGCATGTTTCAGTGTATTAATTGAAACCGCTTTTAACGGTTCGATTGGTTGTGGAGGCTGCGATACTCTAATGTTGCCCGCTGTTGATACCGAAATCAAATTGTTCTCTTCGGCGTTTCATGAAGGCGACCGATGCGTCGATGCCGGGCATTTCTCGATGTCTTGATGATTCTAGTTCTACTCTGCTACCAGCGCTACAATTTCATTTCGACCGCTCCACTAACAGGAGCGGTGGCATATCCACTCGATTATTGCTCGGTTAGGAGAGGGGAGTATACCAGAGGATTAGAAAAAGCCTTTACTCCAATTCAGTTGGCACTTCGCGCTCTTCTCCTTGGACAAGAAGCAGAGATTAGATTGGCTAACTGACCATTTTCACTTCCGTTGATACAAGTGTGTGCTCGACTGTCACCGTTTACCTGTCGTAAATGTTTAGGCGCACACAAACAGTGGTTTCTGAAAAGACTCGGCGTGTTAGGCAAATCAAAGGGTCACGGCTATTTTCTTGTGGTGTCTCAGTTACTGTATTTTTACACACGCTCAAACTGGGATGACCTAATTAAACTTGGACACAATATCCTCATCTTGAAAACGTTATGCATTTCTGTAAGTTACAAATGCCGTCACGTAGCATAATATTTGGGCTGATGGCTTCAATTCACTCATCTTGTGAACATTGTGTGACTGCAGTCTGAAGCAAAGCATAATATCGGTAACGATCAAGTGGTCTACGAGTGTGCAAGACTGTATAATAAGAAAAGACGGCTGAACCATCCGTGCTTGTGGATTGCTGGCGAACACGGAAATCCGGGATTGGAGGTGGGCAACCTAGACATTAAGAACTGGTAAAACGTGGAATAAAAATTTTTCTTTATTTGCCCTGAAAAGGCACCTTGTGAGAGTCATTGCTTATTGAATGACACAATGTATCAAATGCAGCTACGTATCAAATAAGTAACCCAAATTTCCTAAACTGGTACTCATGTGTTTGAGCACCAGAGCTGTACAACAGATCGAATTGCAGGCATGTTGATATTTTTACCAACGGCAAAGCAGAGGATACAGAGAATCAGTACTATCCAATTGAGTTTAGGTTGAATGTGGAAATGAAAGTGTAGGGTACACATGTGAGAAGAGATAGCAGTACGGCCGTCGTCATCACCACCATCATCATTATACATGTCAGCTAGAGATGGTGAAACATCTCCGCTATTATACCGCAATACATAAAGGAAATACATGCATATATACAATACTTAAAGGAAAAGGGAAACATAAATACAACAGTTGCATGCCAGCTGAGCTACCAGCAACGGATAAGCATCGTTCCGGTAAGATACCAGCCGGCTACTAGGCAAAAAGAAAACAAATATTATGCTTACCCTACGAAATGAGATCGTAGATGGATGGGGGAGGCTAAAAGGGATGGGGAAGAACAAAGAAACTCACAGCAGGAAAGCCACTTAGGTCGGCACCTTGCCATGTCAGCAAGTGTATCCAGCCAAACGTGTTCACCGTCTTTTGAACCACAACCACGTAGCCGTGACGCTCTAACCGAGGAAGGCTCCCAAGTGAGGGATTTCATTCCTCTCGACCAAGTCATCGCTTGCCCACCAATCATCTTCTTCCATCCACATCCCCAGTGAACAAACAATGCACGTCTTGGAAATCATTAGGCAAGCATGCGCTACACGTGGCCCAGCCATCTGAGCCAGATGCCTAAAATGACGGTGCTAAGCGGTTCAGATCCCTTTTCTGTGCCGTAAACAAGGCGTCGAAAAAGTTCGTTACTCACGCGGTGTTCCCACCAGAAGTGAGCCAAACAGCGAAGTCACCGATGATTGAATGTAACTAGCCTCTTTATATCCGCCGACCTTACTGGGCCAGGATTCGCAACCGTACAGTAAGGTCGAACGTACCGCTGCAGTGTACACTCTACCTTTCAGGGCGAGAGTGATGTCGCGCCGCCGCCATAGGTTGCGAAGGTTACCAAAAGCACTTCTGGCTTTCGCTATACAGTTCGTGATCTCGTCTTCAATCCCAAGGGCACTGATACAAATTCCCCGGTAATTGAATTTCTGAACGATTTCCAGCTGATCCACACCAACGGTCAGCGCCGGAGGCGATCCCTGCCAATCTTGGAGGAACGCTTTGCGCTTTGGTGGTGCAAAGCAAAGCCCGAAGTGACTGACAGCCAGTGCTAATCTGTCCAGCACGGCTTGGCATGTCTGGGAGCTGTCGCAGATGAGGGCAATGTCGTCTGCATACTCCAAGTCAAGAAGTCGTTTTCCTGGGAGTAGCTCCACACCTTACAAGTCATGTCCTGTAAATGCAATCTCCATGACTTCGTCAATAGCGAAGTTAAATAGGAAAGGTGACAGCGGGCATCCTTGTCTCACACCGCTGGAGATATTGAAGGGTGGCAACAGCTTGCCGCAAGCCCTAACTCTGCCCGTGATACGCGTATATAATGCATGGATAATATTTACGTATTTCTCGGGCACGCCTTCCTTGAGTAGACAATTCAAAAGGGCACATCGATCAACCGAATCGAAGGCACATTTGATATCGAGGAATACGACAAGGGTAGGCCGCCAATATATGTGACGGTGCCCCAACAACTGATGCAAGGTGAAGATGTGGTCGATGATGCCACGACCCCGACGAAACCCGGCTTGCTCCTCACGAATCTGGCTTTCACAAGCGCCAGTCAGTCTGTGAAGAATTATTGAGGCGAGTAATTTGGAGGCAATGGAGATCAGACGGATTCCTCTATGGCTGCCGCATTCCGAGCGCGAGCAGCCTTTGAAGATGGGAACAATAACGGAGCGGCTCCAGTCGGTTAGGACAATCTCCTGCTCCCACAGTTTCATTAGTAATTCATGTAAAACATTAACAAGAGCAGAGCCTCCGAATTTGAAGAGAGCTGGAGGAAGATCATCCCGTCCCGCTTCTTTGTTCAATTTCACCAGTCCGATCTCACTTTCGACTTCTGAACGAGAGGGAGGATCCCAAGGTACAGCCCACCGAGCAGGGCGATCAGTGACCGGCGAATCGAACAATTCTAGCCAATTAAATTGCTTTTCAAAATGCTCAGCCCAACGCTCCAAACGTTTTGACAAATTGTGGATAGGTTGTCCATTCTCATCACAAATTGTTTTACTAACACCCGGTCTCCTGCTGCCCGTTTCCCGTATCAGACGGAATAACTTACGATGGTTACCAAGGGCAGCGGCCACTTCCATCTCTGACGAACGATGAGACCACCAAGATTCGCGGTCTCTCTTCAGGCTAGCGCGGAGATTTTCCCGGAGCTCTTTGCGAGTTTCATTGTGTTCACTTCCAGCCGGGATATGCCGGCGAGCGTCGATAAGCTCCAGAGACCGAGAAGAGTCCCAATGTCCATGTTGGCCATTAGACATACCACATGAGAATTTGCCTACTGCAAGTAAGGTCTGGCGAACATGTGACCAGTGACCATCAATTGTCTCCAGTGAGCGATTACTCAACTCGCATGTCAGCGTACTTCGATACGCACTCAGAACAGCTGGCTTTGTCAGTTGGTTGGTGGCAATGCGTTAACATCGTCGACGTAGACGTCCGCCAAAACGCATCCGCAGGTCAGCACATACGAGTCATCTGTAGCTTTTGCACATTGGCTGTAATAGTATCTGGCATTTCTCTGTTAGGAGTTATTATTACAATTTCACATAGTTAGAATGGGATTCATTAGTAAAATGATAAATTGGAAATGCCGCAGGATGACATTGATTAATTTGACGGGTTCCTGCAACGATTCTTGCATCGTACAACACAAATGAGAAAGCTGTTCAAAAAATTGTATAAGTGATTAATATAAATACATCGTCGAAAATACTAATGGTTACAATTCGCAATTCATCTGGAAAATTCGCTTTTAAGCCACACTAACGAATTCCGATCTTCCGTTTCGTAATTTAGTTACAATAGCTGCGGACGTAGGTGGTTAAACCATCCTGCAAGTGTTTTGCTTCTTTATGTAAGAATGTTTAAATATATAACACGATGCAGCATAGCATGCTAAAAGCATATCAAGGGAAACTGGTTGCTCGCCACTCAACCCGCTATCTACCATAACGCTACGTTGCAGGCAATAGATTTACTACCCTATGGCAATTTACCAGGTTATCTAGTAAAAAACCAAAACGAATTAACAAGAAGTAAATATCGTGCAAGAAAACAGAGCATTAGGTAGACGGTTACCTTTCCGAAGCACATTTGTGAAAGCATGATCATGTCTTTTTACATATCTAAACATCCGTATGCTTGTATGGCAAATAAATGTATTAACAATTACTTCAAACCCGGGGATATTCGCAGTTGGGAAGCGTTTTCCCACAAGAGATCTGCATGCACGAGGAGGTAGATGACACAGTTGCATCAGTAGAACGGTGCGGTTATCGCCAATTCGACCAACCTTGCGACCACTATTACCTTGGAGTTAACTCCTAACTTTTGTAAACAAATCCTGACTATTCAGTCTTTCCTAAAACTGACATGCCTCAATGTGCGCACATTGTTGCAACTTGGCCAACAGGTTGCAATTCCCCGGATACTGCAGATCCTAGAAATCGATATCTGCTGCTTGTCAGAAAATCGCCTGCGAGATTCGAGTTCAGTGTTTACCCTCCACTCCATAACATTCGACATTGGTGATATTTTCTCATTCCTTTTGTGCAGAGATGAAGCGGCTTCAAATACCGGTCAAGCCGCTATGGGCATTGTTATAAGTCCTTGATTGAATAGATCCCGATGAACAGATTGTCTGACTCGTTCAGATCATCGAAGTTAAGTGGGAACAAAAGTGCTTGTGTGTCATTGTGGCCTATGCGCACATTAATTTTACTGCTGACTCGGTAAAAGAAAACTGCTATCACCAATTAACCGCACTCCTCAGTCACAGAAACGCACTGGATATTGTACTATTTTCTGGAGGTGTGAACGCCCAAGTCGGAACACTGTCCACTGATGAGCTCCATCTAGACGGTCAACACCGTGACGGCTCCGTTAATAAGAACGGTGAGCAAATGCTGCAGTTGTGTGAAGATGCTAGTTTATTTTTAGCGAGCAACTTCAGACAGGGCGCGCACAGGAGGGTAACGTGGCGCCCAAAAGCCTCGGACGAGCCATGGACCTACACCGATCACCTCGCGACCAGATACCGCTGGACAGGATGCGTTCTAAACTGTCGCTCGATTTGGAGCACGAGCGTGAACTCTGACCATTGAGTACTTTGCGCTAAACTCCAGTTGCGTTTAATGGACATCCGCAACAGCACTGTAAACGCATTAATATTTGTCAACTGACCAACCAAGCTGTTCGGAATCGTATCAAACTACACTGACATCTGACCAGAGTAACGGCTCATAGAACACAGTTTAAGCTCACTAGTCACATGTCCACCAGATGTTATTAGTAGCAGGCTTGTCTTCATGTGGCAAGTAAATTTTCCAGCTGCAGTCTCTGGAACTTCTGAATGCTCGCCCGCGTGTTCTTGCTGGAAGCAAATACAACGTGACTTGCAAAGCTCTCATGACCAGACTACCTGCTAGCCTGAAGAAAGACCACCAAGTCTAATGAGCTCACTTTACCTCCAAGATAGAAACATCCGGTGTCCTTGGTAACCATTGGAAGTTATTATGTCTGATGCGAGAAACGGGCAGAAAGAGAAATATTGTTAGCGAGACCATACGCGATGGGATTGGACAGCGCAACCAGGGCTTGCCAAAGCGTTTGGAGCTTTGGGCAGAACAATTTGTAAAGCAGTTTAATCCCTCAGACTTGCCAGTGTCTACCTCGGCCAATACGAGCCCTGTTCCCTAGACCCTCCCCTTGGATCCACTCTCACGCGCAGAAATCTAACGAGATATCTGACGGCTGAAAGTGAACAAAGCCGCCGGAGCAGAGGAAAAAGCCAGCTCTCTACAAATGTGGGGGAACGACACTTTGGACGAGTTACATAACTTACTATTAAATATATGGGAACAGGAGACCGTCCCACCAGAGTGGAGCCGCTCCGCAATAGTTACAGTTCATAATGAAGGATGCCGTTTCGAACGAGACAATAATAGCGGAACAAGTTTGATCTCCATTGTCTCAAATCACGCGTCTGTCGGATTCATGAGCTAACTGGCACTTGTGAAAGGCAGGTGTGAGAGGAACAAGCCAATATTCATCGAAGTCGAGACAGCATTGAACATCACCTCACATTACGTCAGTAGATAGAGCACTGTCACATATTTTGGCGGCCCGCTATATTCATATTCCTAGATATAAAAGCAGCCTCGATTTGATTGATCGATAGACGCTTTGGGACTGTCTACTTAAGAAAGGTGTTCTCGATAATTATGTAAACATTATCCAGGCGCTATACATGCGTAGCTCGGGCAGAGTGATGAGGAACGGGAAGCTTGCGCTTCAATACAATATCTCCAGCGGTGTGAGACAAATTTGTGCGCTGCCACCTTTTCTTTTCAACTTTACCATCGACGAAGTCATAGAAACGGCGTTCGCGGGGGACGAATTAGGCGTGGATATGCTCCTTCGTGCCGACTTCTCGAAATGAAATTTGATGAATATATTGTGGTCATCTGGACAGCTTCAGAACGTGACAAGTTGCACTAGATAGATTAGCTCTGGATCTCACACGTTTCGGGCTATGATTTCCATCATAAAAATGCAAGGTTCGCCTCCAAGATTGGCAGAGACCCACTCCTGCACTGACCCTTGACGGTGATCATCTAGAAGTCGTCGGGAAATGTAGGTGTCTGGGCAGCTATATCAGTGATAGTGGAACGGAAGATGAGATCACGAACCGTAAAGCAAAAGCTAGATGCGCAGTTGGCAATCTCCTCCATCCGTAGCGCCGAGGTGACATTACTGTCAACCTGGACAGCAGAGTTTACAATGCAGCCGTCTGCACAACCCTCCTGTAAGTTTGTGAAACCCGGGTTATCATGCCAATAGACCTGAAGAGGATATTTCCGTTCGATCATAGGTGTTTTCCCAACTTCGCCCATGTCTGATGAAGTCATCGCTTCAGCAATGAGTGCCTTTGGCCTCGCGTATTGTTGCAGGAGGAGCGAGTGAGCTACTCAGCACCATTTATATTATACATCCTACTCCGATGACCGGACCACATGTTGCGCATGCCAGCGCAACGATGCCTGCGACAAAGGTTGTTTGCTCGGCTTGGTTGTGCATGTGAAAACGGGAGGGATAGCAAGCGATGGCTTGGTAAAGAGGAATGTAATCCCTCCCTCGGAAGTTAGCGTCGGTTGGTGTTTCCCGATTGCCTGCTTGCGGTCCTAAGGATAATGAACACCTCTGCTTGAGTACACTAACCGACATGGCGGAGAGTCGACTTAAATAACTTTTGTGTCGTGGGTCTTTTAGTCGCTCTCATTCCCTTTATCTTCTCTCTCCAACATCGATCACAAAAGTGTTACTATCATTTTACATTTTTATGAACTTCTTGTCAACATTGCTTAGCTCTTACCATTTATTATTGCGGCACATTAGCTGAGGTGTGTTTCTCAACAACGGCTAAGGTGTGTTGATGACGATTATGATGTTAAACACTCCATAATGCATATATACGATAGTATTACATTAGTTCCATTCACAACTTATTAACTGCTTAGTTTTGAGTTGCGATTCAAGAAGCATAGGTAGGTACTACTCAGTCTTGCTAGATAAAATCTATACTTCCCCACTTCTCCGAAAATCGAGGCAAGGGTTGTTGCAACATTACTTTAGTTGTCATAGGACATAACGAATGTTCCCTACTTATTTCTGCTCGTGATATTAACCATGTTGACACCGCTTTTCTCAGTAGCTATTAGCTACAAAACACCATTAACTGTCCCGCAGATCCAATCAGACTCTGAAGCTAATCATCGTTAGTAAGTTGAAGCTAATCGCCATCTGTATTGTGGCACTGCTTGGAAACCCTGATCACTCAACTGTTAAGCTCCGTCGTGTCGTCTACTCTAGGATCGACAATAACGAGACTACTCATTGCAGCAATCGCAAGCTCAGATGGAAGTAATGTTTTGCACAGCAAACTTACCGAATGCCAGAGAAGGTATCATTCATTGGATGTAATTTATTTTTTGACAAGTGTGTCTAGTTATTGCTACTTGTTGACAAACTATCTGCACTTCTGTTTTGGCTTTTACTGTCCATGCGAAATTTTGACCATTCATGTGTACAAATTATCTTCCCGCTTCAGAGGCGGTTACGTAGAGAAAAGCTGAAAGCTTTCAAAAGAAAACCCAACACCTAAGTAACGTCAACTTCTGCTGTTATAGAGTGGGAGTTGCGCCATCTTGATAACGTGTACTTACAGACTATATGTCGGGAATGTATTTGCCGCGAAATCTGGAGGATGATGATATAACTAAGCGAGCGTTCTCGAAATATACCACCCTCTGAGGCTGAGGTGGAAAAACTGAACCTTAATTTGTGAAACTGTTACAACCACCCGATCTCCTACTCATCATTCGCCTAACCAAAATTGTTGCTACATTCGCTGCTCCGTCAACGGCGACATAGAGAAGAAGATAATTGGGGCAAAGAAGCTGTCCGAAGAGACTGTCACGCGTTGTCCCCAAGTAATTTAATGCTACATGACCAAATTTCTGACCACTTCGTGTATATTGTGTATTCAACAGCATATTATTTCCGATTGCTGCAGGGGTGTAAATATCAGGCCTACAGAAAAGGGCCAAAGTAGATATCGATTAGTTGCTTGAATTTCGTGAGCCCTAAGAATTTCTAGAAAATCATTCTTGGAAAGATGCTGATATAAAAGCAAGCAAATGATTCTGTTCAGTTTACCTAGTGAGGTTCGAGGTCAGCACATGTTATAGTAGCTTGACTTGTTCACTCATTTTGGATAATAATGGGCAATAGAATCAAATTCCTCCGAGGATGTATTTTGGAGTTCAGTAAAGTATTCAGAATCGAAAACCATGAATTGCTGCCGAAGGCTTTACTCGGTTCAGGGGTACATTCTTCTATCTTTTTTGCTGAGGGCTTCTGTTACCGTTTGGAATGAGATCACTTGAAAAGGCGACAGAATCCTATTGCTTCTACTCACAAACAATGCTAATGTTCTGGTGACTAATCTGTCACCACTATTTTGACAGCTCAATACCAGCTCCTAAGAAGGCGACCCTGATGAAGTACGCATATGAAACTGCCTCCTCAGTCAGAGTACAAGATATTCTCAAACATCACATGTTTTGTACGGATACCCGCAAGCAGGCACTTAACTAGTCAATGTGCAATGATGTTGCTTTTAAATTGCATAGAGGAAATTGCTATCAACAGTTTCCCAACAGTGCCCGGAACCCGCCATTGAATGTTAGAGGTTGCATTCTTCGTATCAGTAAAGAACCTGGGTGTTATGTTTAGCTAGATTTACCTTGGTCACGCCATATGAACGAAAGGCTCATATTAGTCAGGGAACTATATTTCAAGGCCTCACGTCTACTAGCTTCATTTGCCCCACACATTGGGATACTCTTTTACCAATGCCTACGTATGTTTACACTGAACGTACTGCATAGCAGTGCTTTTCCTGGTCCATTGAGCACGCACTTCAGATTAATCGTTGTATCGTCAAAACACTTATCGCGAAGTAGGCATATATCAAGGCTCTTTGGTTATATACTTTTATCCACCCATCTCATTTCTTACAAGAGACTAGGGTTAACTATACTTGTCAACACACGTCCCCCCTTCGGTGTGTATTGGCGAAATGTGTGACGACCTCTTCAGCCAGAGTGAAGTATAAGTCCACGTATGCTCGAACATGATCTTACCGCTAGACAGTTTCTAATCTAGCGACAATGTAAAAGATCCTAACCATCGTTCAATAACTAAACAACCAGATTATACGATGGTGGTAGTGTATTTTTCTTTTTATTAATCTACAATGTAAACTTTCATTCATAACAGGTTCCACTGCTGAATGCTTGTGTGTTCCAGCTAAATATCTGCCCCTCATAGGTGCAAAAAAACACTTCCTTGAGTTAAAAAAAGACATTATCCTTAACATGCATGCCAGTTGACAGATGGCTGCAAATGAGATCAATTATATGGACAAAGGTTTCTATGTACTATACAAACAAAATGATTGTATATTTCCAGCTTTGTAAGAAATTGAAACCATCTGCAGTGAATGGTTGTTTTTTTCTGTGCCGCAGAAGAGTTGCAGTAAACTCTTATCAATAAGTCTTTGATAATATAGTAAAAAACCTTATCAAGTCTTGGGTTCATATAGCGTGGAAAGATGTAATGCACCAAAGAAAGCGAAGTATGTGCAATCGGTCTGTAATAGTCGACTTTTGAAGCTCTCTTGATCGACCAAGCATTAAGGAAGGAACTTATGGCAAAGCGATAGTAATTCCACCATGTCTGGAATTACTTCGGGGAAACTTGCACGATTCTTCTGTTCAATCGGGTGTATACTCAAACTTGAGGAAGATTGTGAAAACTATTAATGAGCATGCGAGTTTCCAGGAGCGTATTTGATACTATAAAGAATAAAGAGGAAGAGAGAAATTTATACTTGCACGCGACCAAAACCTACTACAACAAACTTGGAGCATGTCATCCAAACTATAAACCAGTTCAAAGAACGTAATAAATATTGAGCTTTTCTCTGCGTTACATAAAAGAATAATCATAAGTTTTCGAGAAGTATTTGTAATCTATAACCTATGGGCCGTAAGACAAAATGTTTATGACAAAGCTTTTTACCTACCAAGCGTAATGCAGTCAGCATGTCTAATAATATAAAGGGCTCTTGTCTATTCACGGTCAGTTGCACTTCGAATGTGAGAAGAATTTTTTTCAAAACCTGGTGGGTGTACTTAAAGGAAAACACCTGAAATATATTAAAGACGCGCCAATTAAATCATATCAGTGCTTTAGGATGACTTAACAAGCAGAACCATTGGATTGAGGGTAAGACGAGTCCCACCGGAAAACGCAATGCAACTTATAGGATAGCTACTTAGACAGAACGGCTTGGACCTTCAATTACCTTGAAGAAGAAACTTCTTGCTCAGCCAGCAGGCGCAATTCACTTTACGTTTTCACGCCAGCCGCAGACATCTTCGATCGGCAAAAAATGTTAACCTATGGTCATCGTGTTGTGGTCTGCACCACGTTCAGGTTTCTTGCTGCGCGATACAAATTCACAGCATCTGGTTCGCTGAGACTAGTGCAATAATCCGGACTAAACCTGGGCATCGTATTCAACAGTACATATGGTTTCGCTACAGGATGCACTAGATCAATGGTCATCAAATCCTCTTTCCCTCCTGCTTGTCTTCATATATGTTTGCTTCGTCGAATTATTGCATATAAGTAGCAGTTATCGATACCGATGCGGAAGAGACGATTCGAAATGCATGCATCTAACGAATTTTGTCTTCTTGCTCTACCGTTTAATCAACTACAGAGAACTAACGGTTCCAAACCAGTAGTTAATCAATCCAGATAACACTTAATCGATAACTAAACAGTTCAAAATGTTGATCAAGTTTACCAGCCAGTGGAATCATTGTAAGGAAGTTTATTGCATAAATTCTGTGTATTAAAGTGATAAATGTCCGTTATCATCTAAAAGACCGTTAGAACCAGAGTCGCGAAACTGCATGCATAATTAAGCCAACATATACTAAACTTAATCTAAAACATAAAATGGAGGAAACCTTTTATCTTTTGCAAATAAAATTGTAAATGCTTCTGTGGAAACATGCACATTTAGTAATAGAAGATACTTAAAAGTAATTGGTCATGAACACACATATTTTTAACAATCACAATTTAACAAAGCATAAAATGTAACGGACCGAACATTGTTTAACGACTGGACTGCAAAATATAGAAATTCAACTATAAGAAATGTGTTTCCCAAGCATACACAGCCAAAGGGAACAATTAATAACAATCTTGATCTCGTTAGTGCAACTGAACTTACGTTGTTCAGAAAATCCTTCTTAGATCAGAATTACCGAATCATCTAATTTGCTCGAGATAAGTAAACTCTTGCAAGACCGCTAACTTTTGCTGAGGATCACAGTTATGTGACTGAAAATAACAATTCTCCTAAGATACTAAAACTGCTGATAAAAGTTTCCATAAATATTGGAGATGACCTGTTCTTTTGTCATTAAATATCTGCGATTTTGTACGCCTAATGTTAAGTGAACTTTAAATGAATAGTAGCGGTTTCTGTGCCACCAGGTACAAGAAGTTAGACAGTGGTGATTTTGCTGCTTGTAAATAACCAGCTTTCCAGATACATGATAAGACGGATAACTTTTCAGGCCGAAGTAGCGCAAGAAACGGTTGCACTTTTAAAATAGAGGATTATAAATTTATAATAAAAGTTAGTTTAGAAATTCACTACGACGAAATGGTTTAAAAATGAAACGCATGACTAAATGCTTTGTTAAGCATTCATGAAAGGTGTCACCAGACGCCAAATTTGATAAGACTACGTGTAAAGGAAGGTTAAAGGGATGTTATGCCATAGGATAAATGAGCGCATTATAGATAAGTTGACTGAGTTTAGGTAATATAGCTCCTGCTGACTACACTTATAAACTGGATACAGTTTTCTATTTTTCGAGGATTTGTATTTTCAAAGATATTTACAATCTTTCAAGGCGTCGTATTAGTCAAAATTGGTATGCTGCGCTGAATCGCAGCTGCTGTTTTTGGTTTGTATTGACTGCCACATCCCTCATGGCTTCCATCACAAGATCGATGTATGAGTGCTCTTTACTCTCAAATTGTTAAACTATACGTAACGATGAGCAACAAACTGGAACGCATTTAGTACATGGCTACCACGCCAATCCTTAGTTTATGGGGTGTCGTACAAAGACCGATGCAGACGACTAGGGCACTGAATCCTGTCGTGTCTTCGGTTTAAAGTTTGCTTCATATTAACGCACCAGATATTGCATCTAGGTCACTTCCCCATGTGGCGACCGTTGCTTCACGCTGACGCACTAAGCAGCACTCGTGGATGTCCGTACAAGCTATGGGTTAAGCGCACTCTATGCATTGCGTATCGGGTGTTGAACTACTGGAACGGTTTCCCGAGAAAATAGTAGAGGCAAAATCCATGTTGAAATTAAAGAAACTCATAGAATTATACTTTGCGGATTAAGGGGGCGCATCGCATCCGAATGGCGTATGACGCAGCTGTAATCTACGGCAAACCCGCAATATCAGTGATGTGATTCCGTGAACGTGCCCGAACGAACTACCTTGGGGCGACACAGAGGTATATCTACTATCTCTACAATTTCAGTACCCCTTATTCAGTAGCTAACCATGTCTTAAATGTCACCATTTTAGAAACAATGGTAGTTCCGTTTAGCCTAGCTACATGCTCCTGTACACGATCAGATGCGTAACCTAGTATGGGTTTCATGTGCAGATTCCCTAATAAAAGCACCGAATTAAATCCTGGACTTCCAATAGCCTAATTTGAGGACGGCACCGTTACAAACCATACAAAAAGACTGCTCGTCTTTGGTAAGTAGGATGAAACGGTAAACGCATAAATATTATGTGAATACCGTTTGAGATAATATGGTTCTAGGTTTATCGCCGCTATCGTCCTGGTCATAAATGATGAATGTAAAAACTAGCATACGTCAATAGTACACAAGGCTATCTTCAAAAATCCTCTGATACGTTCCTCAGCTCCGGAACCTTGATAACGATGTTTTGTCTACATATATTCTATCCTTATCCACAAATCTCGCGTAATAACATTACGCCAAACGGTTTTTGATAGATAAAATTCGATCGCTTCACAAGCGATTAACACTGATGAATCAATTCCTTTAACTTTTACAAAGATAGGGTGATTGTAATCCATTTACGAAGAATGGAATTGCTGTAAACTAGAAGATACTTCCTACGATTATTTATAAATTATCCTTTTGCTCAAACATTTTAAAAAATTTATCAGACTATAGGGTTACTACTAACTTGGATTCAGCAGAGTCATTGCAATCTTACCTGCGTCACGTGCAAAGCACGATATTTTTCTCGGCATTTTGAAGGCAGTTCAGTAAACCTTTAGATATTTTGTGCTTTTATGCAGAGAACATATGCCTACAACTCTGAAGACATTCTACAGTGTAAATCATATAAATACACAAGGCAGAAAAGTTCGCTTCTATGCATTATTGAACGGACTGCATATTCTACTGTCCTTCGGACCTATTTTACAATCTGACCTAAAATTGCGATTTCTGTCATCTGCGGCACCTGGGTTTCGAGGCGAAAGTCAAATAGAAAGCAAAGCAACAAGCAACGATTACCGATATATGCAACAATTGATGCAGAGAACTAAGATAGACGAAAACACCTTGTGAATTCTGGTGGAAGATATCGTCGATGGTGAGGTAAACTTGTTGTATTTCCAATAACTATTTGAGATTAGAATTTTGAACTTGAAACAGATAGCTGCGAAAATCTAAAAGCCGTACACGCTTGGGATACTACGATAGATTCAAAACATGCAGCTAGGGAACGCATTTTGCACGAAATACAAGTGAAGATAACAATAAACGTTTTTGAAAGTATGTTTTGCCACACCCGTGTTATAAATATCTAGTTATGGTGTTTCAGCTGTCACCCAGTGTAGTTGTTGATGATGAAGCAAAAGGATAGTTAATCGGTATCGAAATAACCGCTTCTTATAATCAACACACAAAATGCCCAAAAATGATAATCATCCATCTTTACAAGGCAAACATGAAGGTCCGACGCATCCGATGTGGACAATCGTTATGGCATAGAAGATATATCTTTCATTTCTGGAAGTTATGCAAAGGAAGTCTGAGCGACCGCTCGCGTCTAAAGAGCATCGTACAAGCATAACAACAAACTGTCATCGCACATTCTTAGGACAATGAAGCGCTTAATAATAATTTGTACTGCAGCTGAGCCAAGGAATAATGAGAAATTCTGTCCAATACATTGCCGCATTCTGCTTAGTCTGATAATTCCGGTGCTCACATGCTTAACAAAAAATGCTTTCCGACCCTTATTTTTAGAATATACCGAACGTCGCTTCCACTGATTTCCGGGCGAAGTAGCTGCAACTCGAGTAGTAAGGATACGTGCTTGCCAGGCACGGAGATGGATGGGATGGGAACCGGATTTGACTTAAGAAATCACGAAATCTACTGGTAGGAGTTGCTATGGACACATATTGGCATTAACACCGATTGAGAGAACTTGAAGATCTGTAACCGGAGAGTGTCTTCTTAACCAGATTATTACCATGCCGAAAGGTTTTGATGCAGAAATAAATAAATAAAACTGTGGTCATTCAAGTTTCTGGGTGCTAACGGACAGCAGATTAGCTCATTTGGGGGGTCCTAATAATAAAGTAAAATGATGCCGTTTAAGCATTTATTAACTCCGCAAAAACAATCAGCAACTTATTGCAATTAAAAACCAACTCACCAAAATGAAATGGATAACAGAAAAACAAGCCTTTGTTTGTTAATTCCAATGAGACCGAAAGAACCGCTGGTCCATTAACAGAAATTCAGCAATCAAAAAGAAAGCCGGGACAGTCAGAAGAAAAAGCAGAAATTTTTTTAGATTTGTTCAGTTACTGGTCCACTTCATCATTAGATTATTCACATTATCTGTCCTAATTATTTTGGACGGCAGTAGTGGGCAAAAGGAAGATAACAACATTCATTCTTGGTAACCAATCGTCGTATGTAGATATGCAAATGAATTCATTATTAACAGTATGCAGAGCAAAGATGTAAGTACAGAATTAATGGAAAGAAACGACACACCAAAACGATAACGTAAGCTTGACCATAAATCCCAGAATATGTACGAAAATACTTGATACAATTACTATTCCATATACGGTAAGAAGTCAAGGTGTAAAAGACATACCTTGCTGTGGCAAATAACAGCGACCACCGACATTTCCACCAGTCTGCATACTCCCATTTCCAATAGGTGGCGCAAGGTACCACTGTACCCATTTTTCTACATATATAAGCTAATCGCTAGCGTTCTTATTCTGCTACAGTTCTGGTATGGTCCCGTGTTAGCCTGTTATCGGTTGGAGTTCCTGCTACCTCTACACCATCGAGTATTGGTAAAGTGGTGTATTCATTTTGTACACTACAATACAGAAACACTAGTTAACGTAGTGTCACTTGTGAGTTAGGAAGCGTTTGAAATTCACTTGTGGCCTTCATAATTAGACGCTGAAATTGTAGGCGGAGGAGTTAGCACTGTGTAACCTATTAACCTCATCTCTCCCAAAACTCATAATGGTAGTAAATGGCCGAATCGGTGAAGCAAACTAATGCTATCCAAAAGAACCAAATGCTAGATGGTTATTTCAATGGATGTAACGGTTGTTTTATGGACCAAGGAAATTGTCAGGGTTATAGACTGTTAGGCCTGAGCATTGAGTTAGTTGAACTAATTGGTGACATCGTAAAATTACGAAATATTCAGAACTGTCAGGCCGCCGTAAGTGCGTGGTAAACAGGCTCCTAGGTAGTGGAGAGCCGAATGTGATGATTCGACGACTGGAGTAAACGAAGAATTAATTCCTAAGACTTTTATGGGCTTAGTGAATAAGGCAAATACTAGCATTACAACTTACGTAATGTAGCCACATTGCATGACCAGATGACGAAGTGTGATTCGAGCACTCAGACCGCTTACGTTGCACAATGAATGACCTGCCACAGAAAGAATCCAATCCCCGATTTGTGGTAGCCGCGGTTCCTCAAGTGCAGCCGCCATGGATGAAGTGGTGTGACACCGATGCCTCAAACTGAACAGCGTATTTTCCAAAGGACTTCCAGGGGTAATATGACAAAGCCTGATGCCTTTCGGTCCTCCATCTGTCGCCTCCAGCTCCAGACCTAAGAAATTTGGTAAGATGGCAAATACGACTCCCTTCACGGTACGTAGGATTAAGAAGGTACCATCATTCATTGCGAATGAGAAATAATAACAAACAGCGTATTAACGTATTTGATGCGTAGCAATGAGAAAGGCGAAGTAAGTACTGGCCTAGTAAGCATGGAAATTAAATTACATACAGATGTATTCTTGAGCTCATCGTAAGCAGCCAGTAATACAGGTAACTCAACTACCAGTCCGGAAAAGCATCAGACAACAGTGTTTTGACATACTAGTTTTTGTTAGTGGTGCACCTTCCAGCGGACCGCAGCCCGGTTCCCCACAAGATTTTTCGGATGCCTGCATTTAGTGTCACCACACCATGGATGACAGCCGACAGGGGTCCGCTAGAAGGCGCACCACTGAGGAGATTTGGAATGTCAAAACACTGGTATCTGGTGCTTTTTCGGATAGGTAGTTGAGCTATCTGAGTTGTCGGCTGATTGGAAGGAAATCAAATATGCTCGTCAAAATCCCTTTACTCCAAATTAATACACAGGTGCACAAGTATCTACAAAACACATGTTGTTTATGTTGCGCAATTAAAAATAACCCACTAATCGTCGCAATCACTGTAGACAAGATAACGAAGCACGGCGCTTCTTAAGCGTTTAGACACGTGTCTGACCGAGTGGCATGCCGAGTTATATGTCTCAAAATGCAATGCACAAATATGACCGAAGGTCATCCTATTGTTAGTAAACAACTAACGTTCACACAAATATAAGATTTTATTGATGAGCAAGGCAAAGTTTGCAAAGTAAAATTGCAGGGAACAAACAAATATTTGCTATTTGCCCACAGAAGTTTGCGCGTAGCGAAAACTAGCGAAGTGAGAAAAATATCATGCACAATTTTATGATACGACTCAGATGAAATGAAATTATTCGTTATCCCTTAATTTCCCTTCCGAATAGGAATTCATTGACCCTCATAGTTCCATAACTGCATCTTTAAGAGATACATTTTCGTGAACCTTTTGCCCCAAGGGATAAAAGTACAGGCACGTACTTTTGGGTATTAAAATCAAAGTCAATAATAATTATACCTCAAACTAGTAATGAGCTCAACATCAGTTACAAACAGTTATTTCTCGCTAATTTTACTATGGTTCTCTTGTGCTAGTCAGGGAAAAGATGTAAACCGCGGTTTGCTGGTGCTGTTCACCGGTATTTGTCGCGCATTTTCAACGTCATAATGCCGTTCTTTCCACAAGTGTGGCCAATGCTTCAATGCAACTTGTCTGCAGAGATCATTGAGATTAAGTCTGTCATTGATGGATTACTTTGGTAAAATTCAAATCTAGTCATTGGCATTCAGGTGTGTTAAATTATAACGAAGTGTCTTAACTTCAACAAGACTTGCATGTTTGGTAATACTTTGGACTAAATTGGACTAGGTCCCATCATTTGAAACAAGTCAGTGTGATACAAAATCCCTGGGAACCAAGTTGCATAAATGTTTATATGCTTTATTATAAGCTGGAGATTAGGGCTTCATAAAATGCCATGACGCATGTGTTCCTTGGTGTATAGATATGCTCGAAAGGATTAAACGGTGAAGGGGGAATTTGAGAGTCTGTTCAACAGGCATCTCATGCAGTTGATAGGTGGTCCATGACAAATCCTACTTGAGAAGAGATACTTTATTTAATCCCAATTCTATCAGACCAAAGCGGTGCACGAAACAATACTACGAAGGTGCAATTGAAATGCAAATTAGGACACAGACACACGCGCAAAATCAAGACGTTAACGGAGCAGTTGGTGATCAGTCAGATAGTCATAGCTCTCCTTGAAAGACGTGTGGACGAGCTTATCACCGTAATGTGGTTATTGCAAATGCAAACTGAGTGTTTTTCTATCAGAAAGGCAGCAATTACCATCATTAATACACCTGCCAAGCTCATGTCTATGTGGTTACTCGCTTCTTCCTCACATCTACCACATTTAAGCGTGCTTATTAATATTAGAAAACCGCTTCGCTACCAAAAGATATTATCCGTGTTAAACAATTCAGATTTTTTAGCGTCGCTAGATGGAGGAAGTTTACTTCATTGCTCGGTGGAGTCAGCAAAGCATGTTTTTAACATAATACGATAAAGATAAGGACTGCAAATTCTGGTCACTTAGAAGTTTGGTTAAGTATGAGATCATACTTCTCCCTTTTCTGTAAATGCAGAATGTTGAGTGCGCCAGTGCTAAACCGTGTAATTTATGTGATCCAAACAGAAGTGAACTAGGGTAAGTCATTCGTAGAATGGTTAATTTAGATCCTGTCTGAACCGAGCACCTCAAAGCGACACGCAAAGAGAATAAACAGATTTAAGCAATGAATTGCGACTTATCAAAGCTATAGCAAACATTCGCATGGGGATCAAAGCTGAAAGCAAAATTAGAGTACCTGGGTTTGGCCTAAGGAATTATATAGGCAAATAAAGTGCATATATAAAATTAATGTATATCCTGTTTAGACGATGTCGCCCCCAACGGTGATCATGATCCACGCCGAGTGTACCATGTATTCATCGAATCGCATATCTTCTAGTGTTCTAGTAACATACTGGTTTACTCCCAAACATTTGTTTTGTTATTTGCCTTGTGAAAACTTACACATCTTTCGGTGTAAGGTGGAAATGAACTTCATAGTCCATCTCAAACGCAGTGAGAGAATGTAGTAAAATGTAGTAAACTTAAAAAACGACATTGTGCTGGTTGAAGATCTCTACATTGGTTAACACTTTGAATTTATCTGCAGTTAATACTTTGTTAATAGTTTTCGCCTTTTCTCGATAAAGTGAAAAGACATTAAGGTATATAAAACTCTGCAAAATTGTTGTGACTAAGAGTTAATTTGCTGCAAGAGAACTGGTTTCATTACGATTTGTGAAGAAGTTGTTGCAGCAATAGAAGGACTTGTTCCCAAACTCATCGATTACTCAAAACCATGGTGGTTGTGTCAGCGTGTTTATTGTCGCTCCATGGTGCTTGTCAGAGAAAGGCGTAATTTCTGCATGCGAAAACTTCACAAAAATCGAAAAATGCAAACCAAAGAGTCTGAGTGAGCGCCGTCCATTTTATGAACAAACTACGAGGACCCCAAGGATGCTGTAATCGAACACATCGAACAGGGATCGAATCCATGACCGCTAGAGACAGGTGCCAACTAGTCAGCAGTTTAAGCCATAGCGCCATGGGGACGTCGAATAGGCTACATAATTTGCAAGCTAACTGATATATAGCACAACTTATCTTCCATTGCCACGTAGGTTACTACCTTAGCAGATGACAGTTACTAGCCTCCGAAGGTCATAACTTAATCACACTAGACGCTACGTCCATAGCATGTGAAACTAGGAGAGGCTCCTACTCATTAGTAATATAAAATGCGGCCTCTCCTAGTTGCAAATGCTATGGATGTAGGGTCTATTGAGAGAAATTCATGAGCTGCGGAAGCTTGTAACTGTCATCCGCTAAGGCGGTAACCTGCGTGGCAGTTGAAGATAGGTCGTGCTATATCTCAGTTAGCTTGCAAATTGGGTAGCCCAGTCGAGGTCCCCTTGGCTCAGTGGCTTCAGCTGCTGACTAGTTGACATCCGCCTTTAGCGGTCATGCGTCCGATCCACAGTAAAGAACCGAGAGAATGCGCACCACTGACGAGCCCCAATTGGGCGAAAGGTGTCTGGTGCTCTTCCAGACTAGGCTGTACTATGCAGCCTGGGAGCAGCTGGGACGAACAACATTACAACAATTATTTTGTTTTGTGCTAACCGGTTATCACAAAATGTCGATTTTTCACAAAAGTAAAAACAGAGCCTCCAAGCCTAATGTTTGTGACACAATGAGATATGTTTGTGTCCGGTTCAAGTATAAATTGCTTACTTTTTCCAGTAAAAGGAATAGAACTTTTTCCACGAAATTTGCCGGGACATGAAATGTTGGAGTGAGGTCACCTATCATGGGACAAATCAGGGGGTGGATAAAAATGAACTAGATGGCAAATTTACTTGCTCCAGCAACAACTCTGTTTCCAACCCATCATCCGTACAGCTTCGTTGGCCTACAGAGTTAAGTTGTTGAGGTTGCAACACTAAACTGGAAGTTGCTGCAGTTAGATTTAGGCAAAGCAGAGCAGACCGGCTCGGTCATGTGCCGTCATCCTCAGAGGATGCACCGAATACTTTACTCAGCTACGCCCTTAGTATTAGGCCATACACCAAAAAACAAGGTTGAGGATTATTGGAGCAATGCTATTGTAACACCGATACTGGAGATATATGCAGGCAAAAGACTTTATGTTAAGGGTGCATCTGAAATCCGATTGTAGATGAGAATATTATTCTTAAAAGGATGCTGGTCCATGCAAGGTATATGGCCCATATCAGCATGCCTATTCAAGTTCAACGTCTGTGCAAGATGCAGTGGATTACCAAATAATTGCAGTGCTGTCGCTGGACAAAGAACTGTAATTACAGAGGCATTTCGTCAATGTCCCCTCTCAACTAGCGGACTTATACACGTCTTGAATAGCACCAGACCGCGCTGTTTTGACCTAATGGCTCTCCTCAGTGATGTGTCTTCCATCGGATTCCTGCCAGATTTGGACTCCATGACTCGCGGAGGCCAGCAGCTAGTGCCACTAAGCCATGTGTGACGGCCGTGGACCTGCAGGACTGACAGTTGTCTACGAGATAGTCCAACCTATCCTCCATTGCCATGCCAGTTACGAACTGTCCAGAGGATAGTGGCTGGCCTCACGGAGTTAGGAATTTCCGCATAGCAACTGTGTACGACACAGCACTTAGACGTTACACGGACGGATTGTAAATTACTAATGAGTATTGGCATAGATTAGTGGCCCTAGCTGCTAGCATCCGGAAGTCATGTGGTCGAAGCCGACAGTGGTCCGAGGAAGGCGCACTACTGATGAGACCTACATGGTCGAAACAGCGCTGTCTGGTAGTTTTCCAGGCGTGTTGAAGCCAGCTGACTGAGAGCGGACTGCGAAGAAATACCTATGAAATGCTGCCATAATCCCCTCTGCTCCTTAGTAAAAATCCGAGGACCTCAGGTAATTGTTAAAAGAGACACCTGAGTCTAATATTTAGCCTTCCATATAATTCATGCCAAATATATAAATAGACGAAATCAGTTAATCAAGTTAGGAGCTAGAATCACTTCGTCACTTGACATAAACCGGTGCCCACCAACGAGCTACTTCTTAGCCCCATTTATTCCAAATTGTGTTAGTTACATTTCGCTTCTCGAAGAAGAAGAAGAAGCAGAAATGCTCTTTGGATGCACTGAGATAGCCTCGGTCACTTCAACCAATTTCATAGATAAACTCATGTAATGGTCAATCACTCGCTTTTTGGCTCTGAATCCATCTAATTAAATAGCGTTTGCGTCACTAAAATAATGGAATCGCTGTAAACTAATTATCCATGACTGTCACTAAATTCGAATCGATTAGGTGCATTTGAAGTTGCCACGTAGGCAATTAAGCTGAGAGTCATACAGTAACATTATTTCTAGGGGTTACGTTGCGTGAAGCAAATATGCAATAAAGTCAGAAGATTGCTATTTCTCTCGCCCCTGATCGTCCTCTGTCACCCATTAATTTGACTCGGCGTTCCATAATAAAAGTGCTGTCCTCCTGTGGTTCCTAAGGTCAATTGGGAAGCATAATAGACTACCTGACAGGACAACGAGGCAATTATCTGCCTACAATAGCCTCCCGAAACCATCTTTAACACAAACAACAGTATATAATCATGTTAATTCAGGCACCATGCTCCATGCTGAGGATGATGTTGCATTCATGATGCTTCACTGCAGTTGGGCTTAACCAACTTACACTTAAACTAGGTCTCTTAAGCTGGATAAAATTCACCGAGGCTCCGCTACGCTACTCCTCGCTATTGCATGTCACTAAACTACGCACTGATGATGTCATCTCGATTGGTGACGAAACGTTTGCAACAAAATCACCAAGCTGAGCGAAAAGTTCAACTACCAAAATTCATTCAACTTAATTTGGTTTGGTCAATCTACATTAATAATCTTCCGTTAAATTGCAATCATTGCGTACTCTAACTGGGCTTACCTTCGATAATTTATTGCATTTGTAACACTTTTTGTATAACTTTCGAACATATTCTACTTGTCGCGGATTCGCTGAAAACCAACTTACTTCATTTGCTAACTTAGCAAACAGTTATGTCTGCATGGCCGTATGATTTACCAATATATTTTAGTTTAAATTTGGCTGTTGTGTGACATCCCCGGTCTGGCTGCGTTTGATGTACATGTTGACTAGGTGCCTATCTGTCTATTACCCACTACCTTGTCCACACTGGCTCCAGGAGACAGTCGGTCGATGCTGGAGGGGACAAGGTGCACGGATCTTTCGGCCGTGCTCGGCTCGAAGAGTGGTTCCATGCATTCTGTGTGGAGCGGACTACGGTCCAGCCGCCGCCCTGTGTGCGCTTGATTCCCAAAAACAACGTGCTTGTGTTTAATGTGAAGGAGTGTGGGCCGCCTCGCTTGATGAAACGTGGCTCCCATCCATATGCCTTCCGGTCTTATTCCTTCGGGTTTACACTGGATATCGGGTGTGTGGTTGGATCTGTGGGCGGTGCAGCGCAAGTCAACCATGGTCCCTTTGTATACGTAGGCGTCTGGTGTTTGGCCACAGTGACAGGCAATCCGAAACCGGATGCCGTCAACATGTAATTCCTGCTCAAACTCGGTTAGGAAATTCTCAATTATGATAGAAACTCACCGCACATGGCATTAAATTACATAGTATTTACTTCTTCGGACTAGACGAAATTACAGGATAACATATGTCTACAAACAAGCAACCTTTTGTCTGTCATTTTAATTCTAATTAAACAACTGATTAAGCTAAACTTTAACACCAAAAAGTAACTGGTATAGTTTACAACAGAGATTGCATATGAACATTAAATTTCTTCGTATTTCTGTTTTATCAATATTGTATATATGATACTCGCTTTTATCATTTTGTTGTTTATGTGCAAGCAGGAAATCTACATACTCCTTACCTAACCATTCTCCAGTATTTTTGAAAACCGCCAAAAGCCAAGTTTGTTCAGTCTGACTGAAGCTCACTGCGTTATTTGCCTGCGGATCGGGCATGGATAGTGCTGTTGAATGATGCAAAGATCGACGCTCATGTTCACCGCCTTGTAGGCTGACTGAAGTGATTTTCGGCGGCATGGGTAATCTGTACAGGATAGATGAACCGGACTCCATTGTTGCCGTCGGCTCCAATCGAGGAGTAAACGCTGCATTGGATAAGTCCATCATCTGCATGACATTTTCTTGGAATGCTTCATTCCTAGGGAATGGTTCGGGACTCCCTGGATGTGCGTCTAACCAGGGCATCTGGGTTTGACTGAATTCCTTAAAATATGTATAAGGCTAATTAGTAAAAAATGCCAAAACGAAGCTAAGGCGGAAGATAGCTCACATCCGATAAAAGTTTCGGTCATATTTGAAAAGATGGCGTATACATAATGCAATCGGGTGTCGAACGCCAAAAATACTACACTCCATGACGCGCTTCGACATTATTTTATCTTATCAGGCAGAGATGAGACAAGAGATGATGAGATAAAATGAGGTCGAATGCGTTTTGGAGTGTAGTGATTCCGGGTGGCAACACCCCATTTGTTCGTGCTTCTTCATTTACCGTTCCATTGATGTAATTGATCAGGAATCACTTCAGTGCGAATCAACTAATTGCGCGTTGCAATCCGGTCATATAACGCGTAATTCAAATTAACCCTATAATAACGTATACATTTTTTGAAAAAGAGATTCTACATGTAGAGCATTAGCACGGGTTGCCATTTGGACTATTCGTACCAAGATGATAAGGCAGATAATTTCTTTGAACCCTACCATAAATCTAGTTTTTCAACCTTTGCGTTGGTTTTCTATGACTGTGTAATATAATGTACTCTCATATATCACTCAATTGTTATTACGTACTTACTGGCAATCTTGGAAAACTTACTGCTGTGCGCAACAATAAGGTTGGCATTATTTGGAAAAAAAGCATGGAAGACCAGGAAGAGATATCACATAGCAGGAAAGTGAGAATGAAAACTGTATAAACACCTAGCACTCTGAGAAGCAAGATGCGGACGAATTCGGGGTATGCATAAACGGTGGCTAGGACTGATATCTTATGCCGAAACATGTGAATTACTTCAACATGTGTACGTTGATACAATGTGAAGCAATAGTATATCAAATGTTTAGTTCAATAAATGAAATCGGAATACGGTGAATACCGCAAAGAAATAGCTCAAATTAAACTTTGAAAATTTAATTACTTCAAAGTATTTGCAATTAAAATGATTAAATTTCATGTTCTATACAATACAGATCTTTCACAGAGCAGTTGCTGGAAGCATAGTACGTCCATATTACATCACTTGTCGATCTAGGCCCGCTCGCATCATATGAGAAAATTATGGTTCAAGCGATGATTAGATTAACATAAGGTTTTAAGGTTTCAAAATACGTTCGTTATGAGATACGGTTAATCCTTCAATTTGCAATTACTCGAATCACCTCAACCAATATCCAACTTCCGGTTGAAGCGGTCTCTGAAACACATTACATTCGCATGACACTCAAAGGACATGTGCAAATTCAATCATTATTCCTGAAACATCCTGACGTTTTACGTACACCACATACTGTTACTAAACGAATACACCAGTGCGATGTGTAGAACCTTAGTAATGCTGAAGCAAAGAGCAAAACGCTGGTTCATACATGAGGCTCAAGGTGACGCAACCAAAATTTGGACACATTTTTGACCATGTCAGTAGTTATACATCGTGCTACTACCCTCTATATACTTTCAATCGCTGCTTAATGCCTGTCAAATTTGTTCGCATGCATAATGCAGCTGATTTGAACGCTGCAGTAGACATCATTCAATATCCGGATATAAAGTGAGATACTATATGCGTTAATGATCACCTCCACACGGACAGCGATGAATAATTTACTGCACTGTGCTACGCTACGTCACACTGCAGTTAGAGAACGAAATATTTTGCTTTGCGTGTGAAATCATAGTAGAGAGCAACAACAACAATGGAGTGCTGAGTGGGGATTGATGAGCACACCTTAACCAAACTTAGTCTGTGGCTCATTATTTTAACAGATAAATGGACCATAATGTCCAAGCATGAGCAGCGCGACCTTCTGTAGAAAGAGAGTTGGATACCACTGAGTTAATACACAGGATAAGATAATAAAACCTCAAGGCAAAAAAACAGTCATTGACGGCTCAGCTGCACGTGTCAAGTGGGCAATGTCAGAATACTACTATCTGCAGATGCCAAAGTAGTTGAACAACCTAAAATAATCGGATGCTTGCGATCGTACTCACTATTTACAAGAGAACTATAAACGGAGCGTGGTAACCTTGAGAAAGCACGAAACAATAGCGAAATAGGCAACCAGTCTTAGTTAACGTGATTTCTTGTCCTAGACCTGGCATATCCTCGCCGAGGAAAATGTCATTTTAAGCACTTGGGGAGTGTGGATACCCTAAATCTGTGCATTCAAACCTGCATATCTTTGTGCTATCTAGTCAGCAAAAAGCCGGTTTTGGTTAATTCTGAACCTGAAATGTCAACACAAACTGAATTCGCCATGATCAATTGCTTGTCAATATCAGAGCACAACGCGAAATTTGATGAACAGGATCATTAGCTTCACAGAAGCCAGCCTTTGCTAGTACAAAAGCTACGGTGATGTAGCAAGACAGATGACTAGACTCTTGAATCAATGTCGATGCTTGAATACGGCACACAAAGCAGAATCTTTCCACAACCCATCTATGCAATTAGATGAAACCAGAATTCCAACGCTTTGGATGGATTATTCTCATATGGTTACCGAGTTACCAATATAGCACGGATAATGTAACAACATCCGTAAGCCCCAGTTTGCACATTTGGCTCGGTGTATACATTGCTATTCCAATGAGAACTCATCATAAAATAACGCAATTTGAGTAAGAAAGAAGCTCTTTCGTTAGCAACAATGCTGGGTGATACTCAATCTCAAGTACGGTGGGTATAGAAAATCGTATCAACTGTAGTCATTTCCAACGAAAAGGAAGCAATTGCTAGGAAAAGGATACAACTGCGCAGGGTACATCTAAAATCTTGGATAATCAAAGATGGATTTACCCCAGCTAAAGGAGAACATTTAAACAAGCATATATATTCAGTTTGGGTTAAAATAGCTGTGACCATTAAACAGAAGTGCCTAGAAAATACTGCTTGAAAATTAATAAAACAACGTAATGAAACGAGTGTTTGTTTTGCATTGCCTTGCATGACATTTCTTCTAAGAAAGGCAAACAAACCAAATTTTTCAACAAAATGCAAACAGTATTTGCCGATGAAATTAAAACATTTAGACAAACATTGAGCGGGTTTCAGACGTAGTGAACTGTTACAGAGCATCAGTATACTCTAAAAGTTCAGCGCGTACGACATGTTTCCGTGATATAATAAACCAAATCATCCATGAGTTTCGTAGATTTCAGTACTTCGAGCTTCCAATGCACGAAGCACGTATTTTTTCGTGCAACAAATAAAACGAATCCTAAAGACGAGCTTTGCATTTTCGTTATTTACGGTTTAATCGTATTACAAAATAGATTAGACAATAGTGTATCTGAATCTCATATGAACATACTTCATCCGATGTAGTCTGGTTCGTCACAAACACTTCTGTTTCATCTGTCGGGGAGTATCGCAACTTGGTGTCGGTCGGCTTCGACCGGCTAGAATACAGAATACGAGGAGCTTGAGGAAATTTATCTACGTCAGATGTCTGCTCCGAGGCTGAGGTGCTAGTCTTGAAACCTTTGTCGCTACTTATCTGATCGGATCCAAGCGTGTTATCTGAAGAGCTTTCTTCCTGAATATCCTCTGTTTCAGGCATCGTCTTCTCCTCTTCAATGATCGGTTCTATGGAGATCGGGTGCTTTGGTCTCGCGCAAATCAAATAACCTACACTGGGTGCTTCATGCAGTAGTCGAGCAACTTCCAAGTGTGGTTCGTGAAGAAGAATATTTTTGTTTATCTGAGAACATATGTAGAGGGGCATGGTAAAAATTTGATGTACGAAGCCATATGCTACAAATTTTGCCATGAATATGAAAAAATTACACACAGTTAGCAGTTGGAAATAGCAAACACACCAGCTGACACAAATTATGGCACGTTGTTCTCTTACCATTCCCACGGAATGAGAGGATTATGCTTCCGCTGCCACAGTAAACTATGCACTCTGCGGTCGGGGAAACCTCGAGTGCTGCTGTTACCATGATAGACACCGATTATTTGTAGATCGATTCGGCATCCTTTCCGTAAAATTCTGGCCCGTTACTCTGGCCTATTGCACCAGGCGGACAGTTGAACAAGTTTCCTACATCTTGCATTTCCGAGTTCTTGTCCACATTCGCACCTGAAGTCGCAACGGTTTTGATGCTGGCTACCACTTTGTCTACCCATGGGACAACAATAAATCACACAAGTAAAGTCAAAAATTATCATCCCTGTCGGGCGTCCTCATCTTAAACAGGCCTACTTCATTATATGTGTTAATGACCCACAATTCAAGCTAGTATCAATACCACGTAGGCAACATTAAATACCAGTTTGTGCGCACAACTATGGGCGCTGTCCGACAGCAGCAATGGTCAATTCTGTCGCCCATAATTTTGTTCGCAGTTAGTTAAAAACTGCCAATTCAGTTGACGCTGATTCATTGGGATGTCGGATAGCCATGGTCAGTTAATATTCCTATTGCGAAATAGCCAGAGTTGAACGCTACACAAATGAAACACGATCAATAGGCACATTGTGCGGGAAACCTCATACTTTTTCTGCCATGTTTTATTTACATACAATAGGAAGCAATAGAAAGTGGAATTGTTACAAGGTACTAAGATGAGCACATAAGTGAAAACTTGGTAGCCAAGTTAAAAATATTTCTACTAGTAAAAGAGTCAAAATGTAGCCAAGTAGTTTTCCACTTCGACTAGCAATGCTGGTTTTGCTAAATAAAGTGAGGAGCATATTCGGAATGTATAAACTTGAAAAGCAGCGTAGTTCCACTACTGCGATGGTCTCACTACCGTTCACATCCACTTTGATTAGGTTACAAGCGACAGTGTAGCCGAAAACCGATGTGGTACTTCATTAGCAACAAAACCAAATTTGTCCTGGTTAATCGAGCATTTTCAGGCAAGTTCATCTAAATTCTCCCATTATGTGTCTAAACGTTTAGTAAAATACATTTTCTAACTGAGCTTCCAGAGGAATTTATAAAATAGTGGCTTTTCAAATTCATACTGCCTATAAATGTGTCCATTTTAATAATATAACCATTCGTCTGGAAATACGACAACAAGGTTAATATGTTCATCTAAAAACCAGGCGGAAGGTAGGCAGCGTTAATGCTGCGTTATCGCAAAACAAACTACATGCTTAATATGTGTCTAATATTTTATTAGCAAATTTTGGGATCCAGTATTTTGGAGATAATGATGAACAGATGCTCAAAATGCAGAGGGGATCAGCCATCCAATCCAGACCATCAAGAGTCAAGTCATAGACGGTAGAGAACTCGAAGTAACTGCCTTACTCATCCATCATTTTCCTCCAGTAATTATATCGCCCACGGTTTAATGAACAGGGAACATACTGTTCTAGCTTTGACAGCCGCACGCCGTTGCGGCCTCTTCACTAAGTAACAACCAGCCACTGTTGAATTCTGCCTTTTGCATTGATTTAGTTGCAAAGTCCGGGAAAATGACTGCAGACACAGGATGGAGTATGTACTGAAACAGTCGGTGACATGTTGCTGGGTATCAGTTAGTTGAGGCACGGCCAGAATCATTCAAACATTTACTTGTGATAAAGAGTCTAATATAAACATCGGAATAATACATGCGGTTGGAAGGTAATAAAAATTCCGAGAAAGTTAGAATAAGTGTCCACAGATGGGCAGAACCATTGCGGTTAGTCCCACATAACAGGCTTTACGGGAAAACGTGCATCTTCAGGTGGGAAAAATAACGTTTGTTGATGTTAGTCGCTTTTCGTTGTTGGATACAAAATGGAAAATAAAACATTGCATTGAATTTGATGCGTGATATGCATGCTTATCAGCTGCCCCGAGAAGATGGCCTTATATTCTTGGTGAAGAGGGGCGTACGGTCGGATAGTCGGAAACAAAAATGTTGATAGTTATCTTGGACATTGTTAAAATATTGCAACATTCAGCCTATTCTTGACTGACAGCCCAGATACATAGTTAGAAAACCGTTATTAAAGTGTGGACTGTAGTTGAATAAACGGAATGCTAGTTTGATGGGTGCAAGCTACAGTTATCCAAGAAATCAACTAATCAAGACTCCTGGTTTACTAGACGAAAAAATCTGCTGGAGAAGTATCTGCTAATTAATGGACTGGGGGACACTATATCGAGCAAAGTCAAACCAGTTTTTATAAATCCAGTAAAAAATCATCTTGGTTGATCGGAAGTGTTCGTGGACTGTATACAGATATATATATATATATGTTCTTTACTTTCGAGTAAATATATATATACTTACTCGAACGTAAGGAATAGAAGAGCACCCATGAAAATAATAAAGTCACCGTGAACGAGAGCATAAATATAAAATTCACCGACAACGTATAAATAACATTAGTCTCTACTGTGTAATGGTTAGGTACTTTACAGTGATTAAACTGGTGATTAAACCTCACCTTCTTGATAACGCCCTATGATCGCTCATGTGCAAAACATCCTATCGAAGCGTTGCGGCGCGACATTCCAGACTATAACAGAATCTCATAAAAGAGCTTCCCTTCACAAATATTAAAATGGCAAGAAAAAACAACGTTACGTCAGGATAAGCTGAATACAGCAATTTCATTTTTACTTATGAACCATTTTGCATACGACTCGGAGAGTAGCTGAATACAGAGACATTCAAGGTGCAACGTTATTGGATAATCGAAAATGGTCAAAGTCCATATGAGGATCGCCGGCAATCCGCTTGGAAGAAACAAGGGGCCAACAGCTATAGTAAAGCAGGGTGAGGCTGTCAACAAACTCAGTCTGTTTACAATTAGTGGGTTTCAGCCTCCAAATTTTCAAAGCTTGAACGAACTGAAGCATCCTACCTCTGTACCGCAGCCAGTAATTTGGCAAATTCAAGTATGGTTACTTGCTTATATCATGGTAATGGAATCGCGCTCATGCAATTCAAATATCACGTCTAGACCCCCAATTCTCCTTTGTGCTTATCCTCCAGTGTTTAGGTCATTAGAGGTGGGTTTGTGCAGAGTTGACATAAGATATTATTGTGCTCACTTGGCAAGTGATGTTCACATATTATAGAATTCGCCTTCATAGCGCATGAGTGCACAACAGCTTATAAAATAACGTTGAGCAAATGAGTCAAAAATGCAAAAAATGTGGTCGAAAACAAGTCGACAATGCTACAGACAAGCACCTGTAAGAGTTCGTCGCCTGGAAGTAGGATGTTTCGAATTCCGTCGCAGCTCTCTGGTAGCACTTCGACAATGTAATGATGAGACTCATACTGAGATGATGGGGATGGCTTCTCAACCGTTCCTTCGATGGTAATTCCAAGGCAATGCACTACGTCGCCCATGTCGTACTCGGTACCCTGAAATCATTGATTTAAGCAAAAAGAAAGCAATTTCCTTTGAATATTTCCATAAAGCGGAGCAATTGAAAACGCTGAGGTACAATCATAGAAAGCCAAAACATTACGAAAATTGAAGTGAATAACATGGTCACTTTTTCAAAACCAGTAGGTAGGCTAAGGCTTCATCATCCGTAATTTTGTATAAAATAGCTAATGCATTAAAAACATTTCTCTGACGGGTGATGTTTTAGTTGCTATTTTATGACACCGACACACAGACAGTTGTAGTATGGAAGTGCGCGTGAAACCCATCGAGAGTATACTCCCCATGATAGCAGGTCCTCCGGGGGAGAGTTCCATGGATGACGGTATTAAGTTACTTAAACTTTCGGTTAAACCTACTTATGTTATTGTTCCCAGTTTCTTAAACTCTCTAATAATTTCAAACTGCCATCCGCTTCAGAAACCCATTTGGCATTCATTGTACAAAACAGGAAGAATCAAATAGTTTATACGATCTCGAGGAACAAACTGATAGAGACTTAAAACCATAATGCTATTTTATTTTTTCCTGACTGGTGCCAGTAGATACCATAATTCTAATTTAGTGCACTAGCCACGAAGCCGTTAACTATGCTGCACCGATGAAATCGTTTGGTCTAGTGAAATAATGCTGCAATTTGACAGCTCAACCTGGCTTGCAAGTCAACAAATTCGAAGGAACTAAGTCATATGAAATGCCAAAAAGGATATCAAAATAGTGGGGAATTTCGGTTCCTGTATCATACCATAGTGGAATGCTTTGCTGACCAAGTGGGAGAGGATAATTTGACGATTACGATCAGTAGCCCACGCGTAGTCATACCACAAATACTTTGTTGCGTGATAGATATAAATTGCACTTTAAGCTCTTCTCTCGACAGACCTCCAGTAACTTTTGTTTGTGTTGTATACATGAAAAGCTGATCGAGCAGTAGAGTGTTGTTTGCACTGATTTTGATAGTTGCAAAAGCTGTAACTTGTTCGGGAAAAAGATGAGTCCATAAAATGAGCGGCATGAACTCATCATTGCGTATGATAGGCTTATACAGTATCTGGGTCCTTCTGTTTGGATTAATGCATTGTTGAAAGCAAGTGAACTGGCTGTTTGTTAAGGTTCCCATGTATAAGTTATCTCGATGAATCTCCTTAACGGGAAAGGTTTTGGTGTTGCTCTCCAAGATCGCAGCACTCCACGACGAGTGCATTGCTTTTTTGGACCCATGAGGTTGAGATAGAATGGCTTTGGAGTGGAAATCGGCACATCACGGTTGGCGGAGATCGCCATGATCGATCGGCTATCGAACTCCGCTAGCAGTGTTGCACACAACGGTATACAGTTGGTTGTGCATTGTGAACCGCGCATCGCAGCTCAATAACCATTGAATACCAAATGTATGTCGAGTGAGCTGTATTGGGGGGTCACACATTTACAAAATGGCCGTTTATATAATATGCATTCCTTTCGGTTTTCCCAGTCAATTGAGAGTGGGTTAGCGAAATAAACACAAATCAGAGAAACGTGAGGCATTGCGGTCAGTAATCAGAATGTGGGCGTCAGTCCTGCTGAGAGAAGCGCTCACTGGCTTGCTGTTCCGTGTAATTCTCTCTCATTCCATTGCCACGCAAATCTCTACCATATCAGGCAAGCTCCGGTTAGCAATTGAGGTATAAATTTTACAAACAGAATGCGTTGCAAATTTGAAACTTTTTCTTTCTCAGAGCGCCACAGTATTAGTTAGATAGGTTTCAACACTATTCCAAACGAACGACCATTTGAAAAAAGAAATCAATCAAGGGAACGTCAATGTCCACATGAGAAATTCAATCTGCACCGATGTTGATGTTCCGACACAGAACTCAAGCATTCAACCTTTTCGCAGTCAGTACTTGTTGAACATTTCATCGCTTATGGGGACTGCGTTGCAATTGCCGAAATAACATAGACAAGCTAGCCTAGATACCGTCAACCTAATTCTTGGATTTTCTTGTGTAATCCGGCAAATCAGCAGTTATGGCGTTCTCCGAGCTTGGTGATTTGGCTGAGAAAGTATCGTCATCAATCCTAGACATTGTGCCGTGATTTGCGCTTTTCTAGCAGTTTATGGGAGAAGGTAAACCGAGCAAAAATAGCACAAATATTTCTTGGTTAAAAATGGAAAATATAGTAACAGCAGTAGAATTTTATTAGTATTTCGCCGCTTAGCCCAAGACAAGAGGTGAAGATGGTAAATTGACGTTTTGCCATATTCCAAGATTTCTCATAATGAAAGCCTATTTTCAGAAGGTAGTAAAATCAAACAATGAAACTTCAAGCTTCACAAAAGTGATTGCTTTTACAGTGATGAAGGTTTACAAAGAATCGAAATTCATTGTCAAATACACCTGCAGCAAGGCAACATGTTTTTGTGTTCTAAAGGTTTCAGCTGCGGTTTCTAAACAAGAGGCTATCTTATTTACGGTCAACATAATTAGCGTATGAAATACTGAAAGGCCCCACGAATTTATAAAACCATCATACGCTTAAAGTTTGAAATATAAAATTGGGTATTTAGTGATTTCGGTTCAAACTGTATAAGTTGACAGCATTGCATGGCTCCATCTAAGCGACAATTCAAGGCTACCACACATTGCAAGTCATCTAAATAGAGTGCAAAGCAGTACGTTTTCCTTTGGAGGCGATGTCTGTGTCTGTCTTCTCCCGGCCGCAGCAATTGTGCCAATACAATTTGGATTGATCAGCAAGATTGTTAGTAAAAATGATATGGCTCTAGCTCATGCCAAACAACAAGCAACAACAGCGGTACATCAGCCATTTGTACTGATGCTTCGCTGCCATACAACCATGTGGGTCTAGGAAATAAAGAATAAGAAGAGGGAGAGAAGGGGGACTTGCCTGAAAACATTAATGCTCTAAACACACTTAGGGTTAGGCGCCTACACCCAATGGCAACAACGTAACGTCACAAACAGCTGACTAACGCGCAAATATAAGTCGACAAACGCGAGACAGTGTCCCTGGGGCTTTCACTGCCCCGCCTCATAATCAGCTATTACCACGGAAATAGCCCAGTACCAAGCACACTGTAAACAGGCAATCCGACTAGGAGACGGCAGCAAACGCGCCACGTGTCCGTTGAAAGCCATGCCCTGTAAAGTCTCAAGCCAATCACAAGGCGAGTCACGCGTACTCCAGCCCGGCAGGCAAGACGGACCAACGGCACCCAATTTCGACGTCAATGACTTTCATTCACGCTGCCAAATCACTTTTTCCACTTTGAGTCCCGCACCACCCTACATCTGGCGATGGCCACGCATACGTAGTACATGCCAAAGCCAGCACAATTTATTCATTGCTACCTGTTGTTCTAAGGAACTAGACTGATTATAACTACCTTTGTACCTTGAAGGTGCGAAGCGCATACCAAATAATGGGACCACTGTAGACAGGCTATTCAGGTTTGATGGTGCCTCCGCAACATCTTCGAAGAGTAAGCTGATATCGTCCGCATAATCAACATAAACTAACCTTTCACCAGACAGACCTTCAACGCCTACATCGTGAGATTCCGCAATGAAACACTCCAAGATAGAGTCCACAACAGAATTGAACAAAACTGGGGTAGTCTGACAACTCTGACGAACGCCACTTGTGGACGGAAAGCTATCACACAGGTCACCATAGACCCTGACACCGAGCGTAGTGCTCGAGTATAGAGCAGGTAAGGCGTACGCATATTTCGTGGGAACACGTTCCTAAGCAAATAGTTAGTAAAGAAACCATCGATTGACTGAATAGAATGCACCCTTGAAATGGAGGAACACAGCTATTTTCGGCCTGTGTTATGCGTGTCGTTGCTCTAGCACCTGCCGCAGAGTGAATATATGGTCTATACAGAAACGCCCAGGGCGGAAACCTACCTGCTCTTTCCTAATACGTGATTCGTTCCACAGTGAGGCGACGAACTATAATCAAGGCCAGTAATTTTGTCACAACTGGAGTTAGGCTAATAGCCCTGTGGTTAGAAGAGTCTGTGCGACTGTCCTACTTGTATATTTCCACTATAATCGATTCGCTCAGGTTAGCCGGGACACTTTCTTACTTCCAGAGAGGTGCGAATAGAGAAGGAAATGTTTGGCAGAGAACCTCTCCCCCCCCATCCTCAAATAGTGCAGGTTGGAGGAAATCCGCGGACAACGATGGGAATATAATTGAGGTCTGTGCTCGCGTTTCGGACCTAAGCCTCCGATGGAACCTCTAAATTAACCGGCCATAGCTCATCTTACATAACCTGAGTAAGAAGAGATCCAACCGCAGGTGGCCAACTGAACTGATCTTAAAAGTGCTCGGCCTGACGAGCCATACGGCGCTCCCTATTGTGTATCGGTGCACACACGCTGTCTCTGGTTGCATCACTGACGCCTGGTTTTCTGGTACCAATGATGTGGATCAGCTTGAAGAGTATAAAATAACTGACTACTGCGCCTGCCTCCTCCATTTCTTGAGCCCTACTGGTCCACCAGGCTTTCATGTCAGCACGTAGGCTCTGCTTTAGTTCGCGCCTAATAGCGCGCCTGCTCACATTGTGTTCAGAGCCAGTCGAGAGGATTCTTCAGGATTCCAACAGCTAACTGACCTCTCAGACGTTCGGCGACTGATGATGTAAAAAATGATAATTCCACAAACAGATGCTCCTGCGTCCTCTGTGGCTGCCGAGAAGCTGTTCCGCTGAGGCTGTGTCAATATGATGCGACAGCGAAAGTTTGGTAAACAATGCGTCTTGATAAGCTTGCCTGACCAAGGGCTGAGATAACCTCTCAGTTGCCAATTGGGGAAGACGCTTGGTGTACGTCACTTTAACGTTCAGAAAGAAACGTGAGCGTACCAATGCATGATCAGAATCCACGTAGGCATAATTTAAAACTCGCGGCAATCTAGGATGGAACAACGCCATCTGTAACTTATGGCAATGTGGTCAATCTAAGTCCATCGCTGACCAGCTACAGGGGGACGCCAAGTGGCACTTCAGCGCCCACTGTGTCTAAAAGCGGTGCTACTAAGAAACAACTGGTACTCCAAGCACAGTTGCAGCAGACGCTCTCCGTCGTCATTCCGTTCGGAGTTGAGCCCATAACTACCACCAAGCTGTTTCTGAAGAGCTTACACGCCCTATTTGATTGCCCATGCCCACTATGATATCTGAACTAGCAGCACTGCGTAGCAGCGCGTTCAGTTTACGTTACAATGTGTACTTGGCAACTTCAGAACTGCAGTCGGGAATCAAAAATAGCCTTTTGTACTAAATCGTGAAACAGTCTTAGTTGATGTCGTCGAACTGGCTGCACACATACGGCTGTTCACCGGTATCCAATAAACCAACGATGGGCGTCGGGAAGAGAGTTGGAGAAACAGGTGGAAAAGAAAGAAGGTAGGCGCCATCAATAGCACATTTTCGATTATCCATCCTGCTGTATGCAGCAGATAGGGCGACACTCGCTAACCTGCGAGAAGGCCGATGAATGATGAAGTTTATGTTTATAGAAAAAATCATGGTTGTAGGCTGAGATACTGCCAGATTACCCAGACCTAGACAGAAAGACAATTAGGGTCCTCATCCAAAGCCTTTGGTGCAAAAACCTGTCCGCAAGATAGCCGAGAGGTGGCAATGATTTCGTTTTACAGAAATGGATAACATCCCATTTCGAACCACAAACCCGGAGGACCAGGAGACTGAGTTTGTCTGACCTCTCACCATTGACCAACCTGGTAGGAGCGGCTCACAAGATGCCCGGAGGCATCACCTAGTATAGCTCAATGGGTCAGTGAGATACGCAAACCGTCGCACCACGTTAAGGTCCAGTCTTGTTGAGACCGTCTATCTCAATTACTGCAACTTGGAACTTTTACCCAAGCTATAATACATCCACAGTAGTAGTATACTCCTAAAAGGTTTTCCAAAATAGCATGAAGTGACTTGGAATCAAGCGAACTGTTCAATGATCGTTTAATTTCACTAGGCAGTGATAACAATATCGACTTTTTTTCCCCTAATGGTAACGTACTTTATATGAACCAATCGAATTATAAACTCGGCTGTGTTGATTGGACTAATAAGTGCCACAGCAATCAACATCTGCAGGTGAGGCAGTTGAAATTGCTATAGGTGAAAACGATGCGCGAAATCGGTTCCCAGGAAATGGTGGTGACAACACGTATGCATTTGTAGAACATCGCCCACATCTGGCACAGCGCCATTGAATAGTTTGGTTGTAGGATTGCATGGTAGCCGTAGACAAACATAGGTAAACATACTGTGACGTAACGCCACCATGAATATGCTAGATTGATGGCACAAATCCGTGGAAAGAGATGGCAGTAATATCAGGGTTTCTTTATCTACTATCCCATTCGACAGGTGTTATCGATGACACTACGAGCGTGGGCATGAAAAAAATTCACCGAAGTTGGTCTTTTCATGTCAGCTGGTAATCAGGGCTGGACATACATGCAAAATACGCAAACATGTTGCAAATTGTATGAATGCCGAAACTGTATGCGTTCAATGGGAATCGACCTGATTCAGTTCTATTGGAAGCAGTGTGCCGCTTGTTGCAAAGTGCTTGGTGATTGGGATGAGTAGAGTTTAATTAAATATAATACTACGGAACACTGATGTTCAATACTGCGGTAGCTAAGCAAAGTAGTAGATAAAGTAAGTACCTTAACCAAATATATGTCGTAGAATATGTGGTAGCGCCGGCTGTCTATAATTTTGTAAAGTTTCATTGTTCATTATAGGGAAAAAAGCACCACGCATCTAATTAATTCTAGCGTGTACTAAGCAATGATCTGTGCAACCCAGTTAAAATGTGCTGAAACGCTTCACCCAACACAAAAACACAAACGGCCACTGTTTGTGTACTATCAATGGAATTAATGCAATCAGAAACAGGTTTTTGGGATGCTTCAAAGTATTCAGAACACGGAAAAGTTGAGTTAGCCAACTAAGATTATATTACCAGAAAGAAAATGAAGATGGTCATTTCGGCGAATAAAATAATAACTAATCGGCTTTCGACATTTCAACTTTGGGACCTAGTCAAGAAAGACAGTAAATTATAAGTTCCGGTTAGCATCCGATAAATATCCTTGGTTGTCTGATTAGTATACAACTAGAAAATCCATCCGCCAACTCACAAGACGCCTTTGGAATATCTAGTAATACCACGCAACGCCTGTCTACTATAGATCCGAAGTAGTATATAATGAGCAGATCAACTCCTTGGTTTGATCAACTTGATCAAAAGTCTAACGGCAGAATTAACTGATGTACGACCGTCTTCAGTTCAGAAGTGGGCGGTCCATGCCTTGTATTCACATGGCACAATAATGGAAGGTGGAGAAACGAATACGAGTGCTTGGACTCCTTTTACTCCTTCAAAAATGTTTCCACATGAACAGGTTTAATTAGCAGCACATTATTACGATTAACGTCCTCCCCATCTACCCATCTTAATTTGAAGAACTAGCGATAAAACTACTTAGAGTGAGCCAACAAGCGTGCATCATTTGCAACTCAAAAGAAGAAATTTCGCTTCTACTTAGAATCCTGTTCTGTCAGAGTGAGTATGGAAGCAGTCTACCTAAAACGAAAGCCCATGGATCCATCTTAGGCAATTTTGATGAATGAATTGGTGCATAGACATTGAATAATTCACACATAGTGTAAAGCGCTTGCTTTGATGTAAACAATGAGCTGGGATATTGCTTTAAAGTTAGCTGTATACAATAGGAATCAGCAGCGGATAGGTAGCAGCACATGTTGTCCATCAGTTATCGTGAGTCGCGTAGTGATACTGGGTAAGCCGAAATCAGTCAATTTTAGGTCCGTATGGGTGAATGATAATCGAGGTATAAAGATTACCTAATGGAAAACGATAACTTCCGGTATTCGAAATGATTTGAAACACTAGTAGGCCGGGTTGACTGCTCAACTGTTGATCGGTTTTCCGGGCTTGATCAGATGATTGCATAAATTTTGACACCATGCGTGGTGGCGTCGTCAGTGTGGTGATGTGCAGTGTACAATCCTTCTCCTAGCATTGTAAAATGGAGCAAACGGAGCTACTAGCTCAAGCAGCGACGCAGAAAGGAAGAGAATTCCTATAGGCTTTGTCCTCCTACAATCATTGGCTCAACTTGCGCATTGACACCTAACCCGTGTACCAAGAGCTCAGAAAGAAAGATCTCCGGCGAATAGAAAGAAAGTGTTCAAATGCGAAAGCGGATGGGTAGAGCTCACGCGGCGCAAATAGAAATAGGCACTTTCAACAGTCACCTGCCCATTGATCACGGACGGACGATTCAATAAACAGTATTGTACACTACACATTCCCACAATGAAGATGCCACCGCCCATGGTGGGAAAACGTATGCAAGCATTTGATCAAGTTCGGCGAGCTGATCAAAGAGTGAATAACTTGGACATGCCTGACAGGGATAGAAATAACCGGACTTAGTAGAGTTGATTAGGACAAAGATAACTTGCTAGTCCAGGGACTACAGTATGACCTTGATTGTAGGTTGCCACTCAGTGGATAGTAAGCTTGGGATAACAACGTCCGCATGATGGTGGGAGTAACTCTGAACGCAGCGAATTCCGTCGGCTTAAGTGCTAGTGTCCAACCATTGCATCCAGCGCATGCGGATAGTTTGGAAAAACTGGAGCACAAATACCGCTTAGATGGCTTGAACAAGGGGTTTTCGGCTTCGCTAAAAAAGGACAACTGATATGCGCTAGTGAGGAAATTCTGCAAATGCACCATAAATGTCAAACTTGGTGCAGTAAATATGTATCAGGTTTGCACCCCACCAATGGGCAATGGTGAAACTGAGCCACCAAGCTCTGCTCAACTTTGGCAGCAATAACACTCGCCGCAGCTGATCTATGATGGAGCCGTGGAAAGTACTTGCAGGATGGGTTCGCGCAGCGAGACTAAGTATCGAGACAATATTGGAAGAAAAGTGGTGTTCTGAAGAGAATCTCCTTAGGCCTTCAAACCAAAAAAGCCGAGAATAAATTTGTTGCTTACTTACATAGACTGTTTCACTCACGATGGCCTTCATGTATTTAGACGTCAGAAGAGTTACAACATTAGCCTATTATCCCTACTTATTGCTGAAATTCTTCCATTTAATGGCCAATAGTAACCAGCTCCCCACATAGCCATTGCCATACTCCCGGTCTGATAACGTGTAAGCAGTCCACTGACACCAACAATAGACCTAAAAATATTAATTTAGCTATTCTACGATGGTCAGGATTTTGCTTTATTTTGACAATAGATTTGGCAAAAATGACCTCACGTAGAATGTGTATTTGACAAGATATTTTAAGAAATGATGCCGTGGCCAACTGCATTTAGTTTCTGGTTATAAATACTGTTGACATTTTGAACTAGAACGTCATATTTGAGTCGGCTAACTGATCTATTCTAAAAGAATACCAAGCAGAATTGATTCAATGCAGCTTCGCTAGTGTGAAAGTAACAAACCATATACTTAGATTCATAGAGAAGGTAATTGTGTAATATGCAGCACTGAAAACACCGTTCATTAGGTACATATAAAACAGACCCTGTTGCCATTCATCTATGGTCCGGAGACAGATCGCATGTCAGCACAATGTGTGTCAAATCAGATTGAGTGTTACTAGACGACCGATTCAACGGTAGGTGGCGATGTGGAAATTACCGGTGGAAATTCATACCATAGTTTATATGGTTCATTGGGTTTCCGTTCACGTCACAGTTGACATGATATAGTTTTATTTGGTCAAAGACGAATAGGAATCTTGAGGGGAAAAGGAAGATGAGAAGGACAGGGTCGCGAGCAGTTACACATCCCACAAGACGGTAGATTAACAACATAGAAATCAACGAGAAATATCAGCGGTTCAACCAAGCGTTTGGTAAAGATTGAGTTTCACTTTAATTAAGTGGTTTGAGAGAAGTATGTTAAGGCTTTAACCTATCCTATACTAAGTTTGAAAGTGAATGACCAAAAATAGGTAAACTTGGAAAATATCATTGAATACGCCGTCACTATCAAAGAGATCAATCAGCTATCTGTATATTGGTGAAACTGTTCTCTATCGGTTACACTTACCACAACCTCAGCGGATAGAGGTAATCTGCTGCGCCAAAACTGGATAGACTGCACGAGATCTCCTGAATACAATTGGTGGTCGCCGGATGCTGGTAATTGGAGAGAAAACGTATTACTAACTATGGAAGAGTAGTTAAGTATATTCGCCAAACATAAAAGGATGAGCAAAGCGCTTCTTTCCGCAGGCCCGAAGCACCTAGGTAGCGACAGTAAACGTTTGGTGCCGTCTTTCCAATGGTCAAGTGTTCATAAATTACCGTGTGATCTGCAGGCTGGGGATTGCATTTGACAACACAATTTATTATTAACTAGTATAGCATTCATATATTACCAGGAGCTTGAAATCAAAAACTGGTGACCAAGCCATAAAGTACACTCATGCTTGGAACCAAAATGACACGGTATATGAATTATTCTGCTGTAACAAATTCAAGCACAGAATTTTCAAGTGAAATCTGAGAAATTGAAAATTTAACTATCAGCGATACGATGTGAAAACTGCTTAGGCAGGGCGTTAGTATGTAACTAACAATGCAGTCTGAGTATGGTGGAAATTCAAACTCCGACTATTTGCAACTAGACAAAGGAAAGTCTGACAGTCTGAGCTCCCCATGTTTTGCATATAAATTCAGACAGGAGTGTCCCAAGCTCGAGTCAATATGAAAGTTTGGAGCACACTATGTCTTATCACCTTAAGCTGCCATCTGACGGAAACCTGACGCATTTGGATTAAAGCTGAATCAGGTCAGTTTTAGTGCGTGTACCGCAATCAGTTATTGTAAATGTTTACAGGTAGGCTTATTACTCCGAAAACAGTTCGCCGTTCATTTCCTGCTTGAACACGGGACGAACCATTTACCTTAGATCTTGTGTTCACTAACTAGGAACTAATGCTTGATGCAGGAAGCATAAGTATACCGGTTGTCCGTTGTGGTCACTCAACGCTGAGATTCCGCTACATCTGATACGCAGAGTACAACTGTGAAAACAGTAAGGAAGTTCACATCGTCACTAACAACGATTCAATCTCTGACCTTGTTCAATAACATAACCGATCTTTCCTAACTGAGCAGCCTCCCGATGTAGCCTAGGAGGCATTTGTCACGTTGTTCAGCGGACTAGTGGCAATCGCGTCTGTAAGCAGTCTTTCTGCCAAAGCATATGAAGTCTTTCCAAAGGAGCTAAACACGAACGTGCATAGCGCTAAGAGATTCGGCATGGCGCTCTTATAAAGCCTGCCTGGATGCGCAGGCATGGGATGCCTGGATGTCACAGTGAAAGCACCGCGTCAAATTAGTCCGCGAAAACAAGCTTAAACAGACAAAATGCACTACTAATCTTGTGATATTCTACGGGCACGTAAACAAGCGGTGCGGTGCGAGATTCCGGCTCTGAGTGCAGTAGATAGTCTGATGCTTAGTACCAGATGTGGCGAACGGGCTTCGACAACAGTTAACCAGCGCTTTTCAAAGCGAATCGTCACCTCACTTGTTCACGATACAGCTCTCTCCTCCTTCATGATTAAACCACGTATCAATCGCCGCTGCAAAAGCAATGAAAAGGCTATTGTCCTACCGCGTGCACAGCTCTCATGATGTGGACAATATCAAACCAAAGGCGTTAAAAACAGTAGCCATGAACGTTGCCGAAACTTAAGCCTGCTTCCAACGTAGCCTTGAGGAAATGCAGGTTCCCATCATGTAGAGCTATGGAATAGTTACTTAAATTTTCAAGAGTATAAATCGGGTGGAACTTTCCTACTCCCGTCCAATCACCCTACTCGCAATGTTCTTCAAACTTATGGAAGCAATTATTGCACAGGTCCTCATGGGATACCACGATAATAAAATCATAGTGTCACAGCAGCACGGATACTGCAGTAATCTGCCCTACATCGCCAAATGGTTGTTAGCCGGAGCAAGCTTGACGAAGTCAGCCAATGAACAATGTCAGAAATCAGTTCAGAGTGAAGAGTTCTTTTCGGTAAACTCTCATCGGACCCAAACGTTTACAGAACACTGATAGTGAACTTGTGCTCATGTGGTGCATGATACGTGGGTCGCACGACAAGACGCCTATCTCAGAGGATTCGTGAACACATCCCGGCATGGTTTTACAAAGGCGAAATGAGGTCTTCAGACAGCTCAATCATGTCGCACCTCCTTGAATGTGGCCACACAGCTTCAGAGAATGACTTCAAAGTCATTTATTCACTACCTGAACACTACACCCAATGATTCCGCAAACAGCTCTTATCCATCGCCGAGGCTATCTACATTCACCATCTGAAACCGGAATTATGTATACAAAAGCGATTAATACGGCCGATACTACTACCTTGGCCAACGGACACTGTTACTTGGTTATTTGGCTGTTATTTTACCTACTTAATTACTTTAGACTACTGAGCTTTGCATATGCATGTTTATTTAGTTTACTTGGTTTACCATCGCTATCTCTGTCTCAAGTTATCTATTTTGATCATTCAAACAGTCCAGGAGTAAATCCCAGCCCGAGTTGACGTTTACCCCACACTATCAGTGTTTTGTAAACGTTTGGGTCCGATGAGAGTTTACCGAAAAGAATTCTTCACCCTAAACTGATTTCTGATATTGATTCATATTAATGGAATGGGAATCTTTGCATTGCTGTAGACCAGCATTGCCCGTGATTCAATGAGCAATGATTTATCGCGGTAAAAATGCATGTGCCTGACAAGTCCCGCAGGATGGTTGGAGCAAAAACCGAATTTGAAAGGATCATCGAAAACGTAAATCGTCATTCTAAGCGTCTATCGATCTAAATGCACTACTGCATGACGACAGTTTGAAGCGGGAATGGAATGCACACACACAAAATATTCGAGAGAGCTGTTACAGCTCAGTAAATACGTGAGAAAGAAAAAAGAAACGACAACGCTCACTCCTGTGTTGCTTCATTTGACAGATGTGGTACGTTAATCCACTTTAGATACATCCAGACTACACACATGGACACTTCTGCATGTATCCTCACCGCAAGGTTGCGGAGAGGGCCGATAAGCACATGGTTAGGTTTGTGTTATTTCGTCATCCAAGTGGAACGGACTATATCAAGTAATGCAAGTTAAAAAACGTTTCATCAAGGCGTTTTTTGTATAGCGTTAATGTAGAGGCTAGGATAAGGTGGATCGGAAGGGCATTCCAAGCACGCGACACACGGAGGGAGAAAAGGTTTCGTCGACAATCACCACAATCGCACTACAGTCGTAGTGCGTAGCCTGTTTGAACTGATGGACTCTCAGGTTGTTATTTTGGCTTAGCTGCAACAGATTGCGAACTGGATGAGTTGGATTCGTCAGTATTAAGTAAGCCATGTAAGGTCTCCTCCCTTACGTCGATATTCACCACTGTACAATTACAGGGACTGCAGTTTGCGTTGGTAGGAGAGATGAAACAATCCGCTAATCAGTATGATCGCTCTTGGCTGTGAAGCTTCAAGTGCATTGATGTCGCGCTAGCGCTAAGGACGCTAGGCCTGGATCGCATATTCAATGTTAGGCATCACGTAGACGTGCAGCAATTGCGGAAATATTGGTGGATCAAAATTTCAGAAAGCCCTTAGTCCAAGATGTTGACTGGCTATTTTTGATGATATTTCTGCCTTTCTCCAAAAGCCAAGATTGTACTGCACGATCATTCCGAAATCGTTTTCCTTGAAAGTATGCCATCATCAGCATCATCAACAGCAGTACATCAGCCATTTGTATTGATGTTTCGCTACTATATAACCATGAGGACCTAGGAAATAAAGAATAAGAAAATGGAGAGAAGAGGTGCTTACATGAAAACTTGATGCCTTTAGCAAACATTCAGGGTCAAGGTGCCTACACCTTGTGTAGACAACCTACCGTCACAATCAGCTGGCTATCGTGCAAACATAAGGTGGCATCAGCGAGACACAGCTTCATTGCGGCTTTCACGGCCACGCGTAATAATCAGCCATTACCCCGGAGATAACTCAGCACCAAACACACTTTAAACGGGAAAATCCGATTAGGAGAGGTCAGCAGATGGGTCCATCGCTGGACAGCTACAGGAGGACGCCAAGTGGCAATTCGGCGCCCACTGTGTCTGAAAGCAGTGCTACTAAGAAACAACTGGTGCTCCGCACACAGATGCAGCAGACGCTCACCGTTGGCAGGCCGTTCGAAGTTAAGTCCATAATTACCACCCAGCTGAGCTTTTGAAGAGCTCAGCGTCCTACTTGTGCGTTCATATCCCCTGCAAGTACTATCATATCTAAACAAGTTGCACTTCGTAGTAGCGCGTTCAGTTCGTGATAGAATGTGTCCTTGACTGCATTAGAACTGCAGTTGGTGGGAGCATAAGCGGAAATCACAAACAAACAGCGTTTTGTATTACTTCGTGCATCCACCTTAGCTGATGTCGTCAAACGGTCTGCACGTAAACGGCTGTTCACCGGAACCCAGTCAACCAATGATGGCTCCGCCTTGTAGTTTGGAATGATACCTACACCAGCTTGACCCGTGAGTGCTGCATCGGCGTCTCCGGATGCTTTCAACCAATAACGAGAGGATAAGCCGGGTGCAGTCAATTCAATAACCCCATTTGGGTCATTGATCCTAGTTTCGGACACACAACACACATCAATACCCAATGTGTCCAAGGTTCGCGCGAGTGCAGCCTGTTGACCTGTTTGTCTTGTAGTGCGAACGTTGAAAGTCGCCATGGAAACGGGATAGCGTGACCATATAAGGGACTTTTGCCGATAGGCGGCCGATGGGTGCGGTGGGATGGTGGCTGCAGATGGTTCTACTCCAGTGGCACTTCGGTTGCTGTCAATTAAGTAGGGAATTATAGGAGGAAAGTAAGTAATGTGGGTCGAGGTGGGAGTAAGAGAAATAGGTGAAAAAGAAAGAAGGGAGGCGCCAGCAGTAACATGTATTCGCTCATCCGTCCTGCTCTACTCAGCAGATAAGGCGACACGATAATCTGCGCGACGGCCGATGCAGGATGCAGGTTAATGTTCGAATAAAAAGTCATGGTTGTGTGTGGGCTGAGATACTGCCAGGGCGCCCAGACATAGACAGGAGGACGATTAGGGTCCTCAACCAAAGCCTTTGGTTCAAAAACCTGTCCGCAAGACAGCCGAGAGGTGGTAATGATTTCGTTTTACAGAAATAGACGCCATCCCATTTCAAACCTTCAAACTGGAGGACCAGGAGATTGAGTTTGTCTGACCTCTCACCATTGACCAACCTGGTAGGAGTAGCTCTCAAGGTGCCAGGAGGCATCACCCAGTACAGCTCAATGGGTCAGTGAGGCACACAAACCGCACCACGTTAAGGTCCAGTGTCGTTGCGACGGCTTGAACGCATGTTGTAACTGCTGGTCCCCAAGTCGATATTCATAGATAAGCTGATGGCGTATGCTTACGACTTTGCACTTCGCCACCTTGAACTGCAGCCGGTTGTCGGATGACCACGCGCAAGACCTATTGAGGTAGCTCTGCAATGCCCTGTGATTATACGCCAAATTTTATGCCAAATTTTGAGATCATCTGAAAATAATAAGAAATTGGACTGCAGTACAGTGGCAACATGGTTAAGAAATGTTAGGAATAAACGTGACCCCAGTACCGATCCTTGGGGCACGCAACACTGGACGTCAGTTGGGTCGGAAATGGAGCTGCGCACGCTCACATTCAGTTGATGTTGAGTGAGGTAGTTGCCGACCCAACCGTGTACAGAGTCAATAATTCCATAGATTTGAAGCTTGTGAAGGAGAATGCGGTCGTCCAAACAGTCGAAAGCTTTCGAGAAGTCAAGGTAGACAACGTCGACTATCACTCTGACATCGGCTGACTCTGTTCAGCTTGCTCGGGCTAACAGCACGTTTGAAGTGCAGGATCGATTTCCGCGGAACCCGTGTGGCTGTGATACTAGTATATGGTTGCTATCAAGATACCCCATGAGCGCCTCCGCAATTATACGTTCTATTATTTTAGATAAAACTGGGAGGAGAGTGATTGGATGGTAGTTCGATGGCTCCGCACGATTCCCAACTTTGTAAATAGGAGTGACTAGTCCATGTTTTCACATGGTGGAAACCCGCATTTCCTCGAGACAACGTCAAAAGTACCCAGCTAATGGTTCGGCAACGTACATGGCCGCTGTCCTCAAGGCCTTCAATTTGATATCGTTCAGGCCAGGTGAGCTGTACACATTGACTTTAGCGTTTTCATCATAAAGGTTGCCGTGAACTATAATTATTTAACCCTGGTGGCGATGCAACCTTTGTCAAAAGCGGATGAAATGATGATTCACTCCGGAAAGTATGGATGAAGTGTTGACGAAGCACGTTGACCGCATGCTGTGTTGTTTGCACAAGATCATCTGTTGCATGTAAAACAGGGATCTCGTGCTGCACTCTAGAGAGGTTGTGGACATTTTTATACAGCAACTTGGGATTGGTATTGAACTTCTCCGCTAAGTTCCGTTGGTTCTGGAGTTGGCTTGCTGGATCGACTTGACGCAGTGGTTTCATTGAATCGTGTAAGCACCCCAGGTCACCTTAGTTGGACAGACTTTATAAGCGCGCCAGGTTGAATCCCTCAAGGCCATGCATTTTCAAGCACGGCTCCTCAGGAAGGAGTTCACTAGTTTAGGCGAAAGACCTTGCTATCTGACGCATTTGCCACTAGTTCAGGAAATTTGGTAAAAAACACCATCCAAGTGACATCGGGTGGCTTCTCGGCCAGGAAGGACTAGCCGGTTTCTTGAACGAGTTTGGACCGGACATCGTAATTTGTAACGCCATATGTTTCCACCTTGTTTTCACTGATGTACTTCGTAACAGATGTAACGAAAGAGTAACATCGCGTGATTGTTTTGGCCAAGTGGTACAGCTTTGGTCACGGTGTCGACCATTAGTTCCTCGTTGGAGAGCACAAGGTCCAAAACAGAGGGTGTATCACCCGTTCGGAATCGTGTGGGAGAGGTTACACGGTTGTAAACGGGTATATCGGCGAACACCTCTTGCACTCAGCCTTGAATTGCCGAAACTTTGATTGTGTGCAAGTAGAAGTCCCCCACTAGGAGGACGTGACTGTATGGTCGTGCCAGAACTCGTTTCATTGCAAAAGCTGGGCATTGGATGGTGGTAAACTATTGCTGGTAAACACACATCACCACGCCTTAGGTGTATACGACACCAAAGAAAATCGATGACCTCCGTTTCTGGGTCCTCAATGATATCAACATGCAGGTCGGATCGATAATACAGGAACACTCCCGTTCTCTGCTAGGTTGATCGTTTCGAATGGAAGTCATGATGGGTAGTGCAATCCTAGCATCCGTGATCTCCAGTTCAGCAATTTTTCGATGACTATAACTAGGTTCCAAACGTGGAAACCTGACGAATACGAAGTTCAGATAGCTTGCTGAGAAGACCTTGTGCATTGGTATACAAACAGGTGAATGCATCGGTGGTCAGAAGCGTGATTTTATAAATGCTGGATTCAAGTGAAGATCTATGCCGACCCTATGCCGATGCCAGACAGTGAAGTTAATGTCGTATAACCAGATGTCTCTAAAGCATTCGATGGCCTGGACCACCGAATTCTCCGTCACAAAATTCGAAGCTTTAGAATCGGCGACTCAATCTTAGGTTGGATAAGCAATTGCTCATTCAAAGTCAGCTGAATGTGAGTACGCTGAACCATCTCTGACCCAAATGAATTCAAATGTGGTATGCCTATTGGTCAGTACTAGAACCACGTCTATTCGTATTATTAATCAACGATCTCACGAGGATACTGCAGTCGGAATTCTTACTATTTGCCGATGACGTCAAAGTCTGGTATGAAGTCAAAACCGTCGGCGACCACGCGGCAGTACAAAGAGATTTAGACAGAGCCTACACATGGTTTTCTGAAAACCGGCACTAGTTTTACTCGGCGAACTATTAAGTTCCAAATATAACTTACCAGAGTACTCACCAAAATCAAATGAGAGAACAGCTGCAACATGTCACGCAAGAAAGCGACATAGGAGTACTCGTACAGGAAGACCTCGGCTATTTGTAACAGTCCGAGAAGACATCACGAAGAGCCAGTCCAAACCTTAGCCTCCCACAATCAGCGTTCTGGAATTTCGAGCCATCAATCTATCCATAAAAGTTGAACACTTACCTAAAGCTACAAGTGAAATACGCGATACAGGCCTGGCGACCTTGAGAAAAAGCACCATGCTGCAGCGCTGGAAGCTCCGCATGGTAAATCAACCAAAATCGATATGAAATGTTTTATCCCTCTCATTAACACATACTACAAGCCCTAGCATTTTAAAGAAGCCAATACCGGCACATGTGAGGCGTAATTAGGGTGGACTAACTACTTACTAGCCCCAAGTCAGCCAGGATACCAAGCTGAGGGGGGCACTAGGTTAAACCTACTACACACAACAGTCGAGTTGATTGCCGACAAAAGTTTCTCGCCCTTCGCGTATCCAGACCGTGGAGCGACCTACTAAATCACTCTGTTTTTGCCCCCACACTAACGCTTTTTAACAAAGGAATGGACCACTCACTCATCCCATTTACATCAAGCGACACAGTATGGTTCCATCCAAAGATGAATTAACGCAAAGGGGGTGTAGAGGTAAGCAGACCAGCATGTGCTTATGTGAATAACTCAGTGAGTCACCTCAAACAAGAATTTCCCTTTTTCATGTCACTTTAAACATTCCTTTTATAATCCTCATTCGTGTCATCCTACGGGATTTGTCAAGAAATGCATTTTCTCTGTTATAAATCATTGTTCATTTCCCATCTTGCATTACGTGAGTGTGGTAAACTTCCAACGCACAAAGATCTCCAGCGTTAGTATGATGGCTAAAATGTGAACTTTACTTATACCAAACGTAGTATGTCTTTGGTGACCAATTCAACAAAATTTGCTCCGAACGACAACCGTTCCACGTTAGTCAACAGCGTATAAAACTGTGCAATGTGTGGTACCAAGTCCAGAGTTGCCATATAGTATACTCCGGTTAACTGGATTCGGTAGGTCGCCCACAAAGTTCATCTTGTCGAGTGGGCAACTCCCACGTAGGTTGAGGTTTAATGATCGTGAGTGAAAAGCACAGGACTCTGTGCTATTTCCAAACACAAACAGCGTGGTAATGTCACCGAGATATAGATCCCATCCCTAGCAACGCATTCGGGGTTGGCCCCTAAGTTGCTGCGTCTTCTTGCTGGTTCAAGACTGCAACAATGAATTCTGAGCTGCTTACACCATTATTATTGACCTAACACATGGGTGGCTTCAAGGCATTGATGGTTTATCACTTAATATCAATGGACCATGATTGATTGCCGCTTGACAATTCCTGCAGGATGATTGTGGTGAAGACTACAAAAGGAAATAGTATACGAATATTTTGTTTAAACGTTACCGAGTTGCATTTTCCGTTGAAAAACAATAGTGCGTAATAAAAATTGAATGCGGAACAAAATCGGACACATTGAAATTTGACGTAAAGCGTAAGAAAACTAAAGTCGCTGATTCACGTATCCCTTCTTTGGTTTCATACGACACATAAATCTCGCAAAAAGGCATGATTAAAGTAATCCACAGCAGCGTAGCTTAAGTAACTATTTTAGGAGCTAACATTAACATCCAATCACTTTTTGATGATATTCAAGTAAGGGAGGGGACAACTGAGTTTCGGAGTGTGTTCCAGGATTGGCAAACACGAAAAGAAACATAATTCCTTTGATACTCTAGACGACTGTATTGTCGAAACAGTTTCATTTACTTACTTCTGAGCTTGGTGTTGTGGCTTATTTTCAGCGAATGGCGGCATACGTGGTTGGGGTCCGTCAATACTACGTCCAATAACATGAGGTCGCCGTGCAGCCTCCGGTACCATCCACTGAAAACTCCCAGAAACTTCAGTCTACGCTGGTAAAAATGAGAGAGTAGACCCACGATATACATTTTTACCCGCGTTGTTGTGCCTTGAGCACTCCTACTTCAAGCTTTAACCTAGATTGCTAAGTATGGATAGGGTATTCAAAGTAGGGGCGCATGTAGGCATCCTGCATCATTGGGAAGATCGAAGGGTCAAATTTGCAGAATGCCCCTAAGAAAAGGCAAAAGTGTTGGTTGCCTCCTTCTGCAGCTGCCACAAACTGTTTTCAACAGTTGTGATCAATCTGTACGAGCGCACCAAGTTCACCTTCCTGGAAGCTGGTCTGTAATCTGTGTGCTCTCAGCAGCCATGCCCACGCGCAGTTGAGAAACTCGACGTTTTTCGACCTTGAATGGCAGGGAATTCTGAACTGACCAAAACGAAATCGTGTTAAGATCGCGTGAAGCTCTTCGTGGTCGTCTGTGCCTCGGATTGTCCTCCATAACTTGATGTCATCAGCAAAGTGCTGCGAATGGAAACTAATAAATATCTCTAAATCGTTTACCAAAACCAAGAATAGACGAACCCCTACCAACAAGCCATGTAGTACACCGCACTATACATCAACTGCCTTGGACAGAGATTCAAGGACTCTCACCTCCAACCGACTTTTGCGCAGAAAATTGATTGTCCAACACAAGATTGTTTCGCAAGGTCGTAGTTCTGAAGTGCATGACGAAGGATCCCGTGGTCTAAGTGATCAAACGCTCTTGAGAAGTCCAGGTGGATGTTATCGACTCCTGCTCTACCATCAACTTCTTCAGTCCTGCTACTGCTCTATAATCAATGGCTTAGTCGTACATGGGTGTTTTTGGCGAAAGCTTGTTGCTCCGGGGCCTCTAAGCTACGGTTTTCCAGCTACTGCAGCACCGCATCTGCGATGACCAATTCATAATCTTGGAAAGCACAGGAAGTAGCGCCATCCGACAGTAATTGGCTAAATCAATAAGACTACATGTCTTAAGGGAAGGATTGATGAACTCCTTCTTCGAAAGTGCTGGAATTGTGTTTCTTCTCAAGACAGCGCTGGTAGACAATGGCCAGTGGCTCTACTTAATCACTGGTTGTAGAGTCTTCGGTCAAAAGTCATTGATGCCAGAAGAACCGTGGGTACACAGGGATGAGAGTTAATTTCACATATGTTCTGCAGTGAAGGTGATGTTGGGTAAAACTGAGGTTCGATCAACAGAAACTACGGAATTATCTGGACTCGATACCTGCTGGAACGAATGGAATTAATGAAACCGTAGGTGATAGGCTGCTTCCATTGCTGACTGCCTACACCCATCAGCCGTGATCAGTGTTGGAATTCCTTGCAGCACCTTAGGATGACCGTTAAAGTGTCTGTATACGCGTTTGCAGTTCACGCACAATTGCTTCATTAACTCGTGATGCTGTATCACCTTATCCTCGTAGATCAGGTTAACACTGAACTGACGCTGTGTCAAGTAAACTGTCCAGATTACGGCATTCGGGAGGTATTTTGAGCTCCCTATGTCGAATCCCTCATGATTCTCAGAATTGAATTTTCCTGATTTTAAAATGGAAGGATTTCTGGTGGTTTTTGTGAGTAGTGTAATTTTCGTAGAAAGTAGAAGCCACGATTAAACTGCACAATAATCAGCATCTACGGGGAATCGAACCCCGGACCCACGAATTACCGGTCCGCTGCTCTACCACTGGGATACCGAGGGCTGACGTTCAGGTGCGCAATTTAACATATGACTTCCGCTTGTTTCGAGACGTACTTTCAACGAAAATTACACTACTCACAAAAACCACCAGTAATTTTACCATCGCCATTTGAACATCAGGAGGACAGATGCTTCGATTCATTGGGAAGTGACGAGTGAATGAACCAATCTACAACACCAGGGCAGATACTGTGAGCTTATTGGCAATACGTTGCGAACCAAGCAGAAGTCATGTATTAAATTGCGCACCTGGTCGTCAGCCCACGGTAGCTCAGTGGTATGGCAGCGGACCGATAATCCGTGGATCCGTGATTCGAATCCCCGTCGAGGCAGATTATTGTGCAAAGTTTGATCGTGGCTTCTACTTTCTACGGAAGGATTTCTGTTCCGGTGCTTACGCTACTGCTGTGCTGATCATCTTGTGAGCTTCTCGCAAACGACTTCCATGAATATTCAGACAAGAAAGTCGATGCTATATTCTTAAATAGCGTGGATAGCTGATTTTGGTGTGTCCTCCTATATATTGCCTCACCCTTCTATTCACCGTCCCTACGGCACAACGGTGTACTTATAGCTACTCCGCCGACTACAAGTTCTTCTTCGGTGAGCCCAAGACCAAGTATCGACGAACTGTTCCAAATTCAAAATGTAATGGGAGTGGTGGCGTGATTCTATAGAGGGTAGTTGGAAATTAACTTATTCAAGCGGGCTTTAAACTGTGGATTATCGTATCTCTGCGTTTCCATGTATTACGTATGAAAAGCTCGCTTGACGAGAATGTGGCTGTATGACGTGTCCAACAAAGTTGTAAACGTGATACGATTTTTAGTCCATTTCCGACGTAGAGTCACGGGCGGTAAATTAAGGCTAATAGAAATATGTCCTTGTTCTCCAACCATAGTCGGCAACAAAGCGAATCAAGGGAGTGGATATCTGTACATACGTCAATTTCACATCGGAACTTAGCATTGTAATAAAGAATTACACTACAACCCCATGTAGTTTCAAAGTCCAGCAGCGGCGAGTTGCTTGACAACCTGATCTCAGAATCTGTCATCACAATGTTTAACCAGGAGTCTGTAGTCATAATGAAGTCTTCATTTTTAGTGTATAAACTGAGTGCTGTTTTGGATGTCAGGAAGTTGTTTTTGTATGTCAAATGTGTGTTTGGTTTTAGGTTGACTCTTAGGTGGTTGACTGCTAAGCGACCTACGTTGCTTGGTTCGTGAATTTTAGTCTGGCTGTACGGCCTCACAGGATGTTCAAGATCAGGACGTACACGAATGCTTGCATCGGTCATGTGCCTTGGGTACTGTTTTGTCGGTCTCTCAACGGGACTGCGTAGACAATGCATTTGCTGCAGTTGCAATTTCTGAAAAATTACTACCCACTAGGGAATGTGCGCCTGCCGCCTTTAGCCGGATTTCGGTTGGCAACCTGCCGTGATACTTCAGCCTGTAATCTAATAAAACTCGTGTTATTCCCTTGGATTGTAGCACCACTTTTATTAACTTGGGATCGCAGCCCCTGTAGTTACGTGACGAAGTAATTCTCACCAAGGTTTTATCGATAACATCATCCAGAGATAGCGCTTCACGGATGTAGCACCATTGCTCTCGCTCATGTGTTTTCTTCGTGATCAGCAGTAACAGCAAGCTAGGGGACACCGTAAATAAATATGAGTTTTGTGCTAGCGCTTTTAAGAGTGCTGCTTTGGGTGTCAACTTACTTGGGATGATCTGTCAATCTAACTAAAATCCATCATATACACCAGCCTCCCAGTAAAACTTACCTGGTCGAGAAATAAAGCATAAGCACACAACCCCAAGAAATATCTGTGTATCGCATACGGTCCACTTGATACAGGCCATTTAGGTCTATTTCAAAGTCAATCGTGTAAAACGTTTTGAATAGTTCTCGTGACCCCCTATAGCCTCCAACGGCTGGATTAAGCAATGTTACGTATTTATAATGCATGATACATTAGTGTAACCTGCCAAAAGATTTGCATAATACAATGGCGCGTTACGTATATTTGATGAAGTGAGTCGGCTTAACCAGAAAACTGTGAACATCCATGGGCCACGGAGTTCTAAACTGCATATTTGATGTGCCCGTCCACCATATTGGTGCCGAGTACACACACACTTGGCTGTTAATCATCTCTGACGCAAGGACACCGATAAACTTGGATTCCGGAAACGCTGACTCATGCTTAATTTGCTTCTATCGACTACATCATCTGATGCAGCAATCTTTTGTAGCAGTTTCGCATATAGGTTAACGTTGCAGTCCGTTTCCTTACTACATCCGGTAAATTCAAGAAGCCCCTTGACTATTACCTTTTCCCGGTTCATGAGGAAAATCACACTTCGTATTCACTGGAGTGACAAGTGATAACTCAGCAGCGTATACTAGTGCTATCGGCGCTACACTGATTTTATAAAGTAAACGGTTGGTTTGGGGCCATGCGTAAAGTACATATTTACTCTGCGAACCTGTCAAACACAGTGTTCGTTTCTGATTTTGTAACTTCGGACCCAGTGGAAAACAGCATAAACACCAAGCCAATAAGCTGGAAAAACTCACCGAAGCCATTCATATCGACCCTCCGTTGCGACCATGGCGCAGCGACTGCCGTCATAGTGGAGTCGGAGCAATCGAATTCCATCGCTCCAGTAGCATCCGATGAGGATGCACTGTCGTATGACAAGGCTTTGTGAGTAACGAATTGCGAACGTCGTACTGGAAAGAAGAAGAAGAATGGACATACTGAATGCGTACTGCAGCTTCTAACTAGACACGGCACTGTTATTCCACCAAATGATACTGGCCGCTCGAATTGGCATCAGAGTGTGCAATATCGTTCATACGGATTTGGTAGAATGCGGGATGATCAAACAAGTATTATTTCATCAAGTCCGTGATAGGACTTAAGTCACACTGCTAAAGCGGTCATCTGTCTCCATGGCGGCGGCAGTAGAGAGAGAAAGACGATGTGCTCGTACACATGAGGCTATGTCGGTAGTCTGTGATAATTTATACCAATTAGTCGTGCGTCTCGTTGTTTTTCCTCGCATAATTTATGGAGGTCAGATGAGTTTGTACAGTGTTTTTGAGAGTGATCGTAGTGAAACTCAAAATCATTTGAGCCGTGGTCATCATTTATGGCTCCAGTGCGTAGGTTCCTGACCTAGGAAGAGATGCAAATTTGCAATGTATCTAGACAAACTTAAGTTATGGAGATGCATAAATAGAAAACGCCGATCGTTCAACAGGATTTCGATGCGCAATGCCCATTTGACTGAGGTTAGCTATAATAAATAAAATAAAATGCTTAAATTCATGCTAGTGTTCTATTATAAATCTAATTTCTATACTTTTGCACATAAAAATAAGCTAATAACATTGAATCTAATTAAATTGCACTAGTACACGAATAACGTTGAATTGCTCGAACATACTTGATTATTTTTACAAGTATCCCTTATCAGTTTCCTTTTCAATGTTTCCCTTTATCAAATACACAAATTTACGATAACCCCATGCAAATGTCTTCATGTTGGCTCATAGGTACTTTAAACTTCAATACTATTACAAGAGTGGGATTACTCGGATATATAACCTGATATAAATATTAATTTAAAGGCAATTGGCACACCGACGTCACAACTCTTTTGTAAGTTAACTACAATGAAAAAGACCGAATGTTAAGATGAAATCTATCTATGTAAAAAGGCTTTCGACGTTGCATCCTCTGGTTAAATTTCAAAATGCACTCCCGGCGGAGACAACTGCAAACACAGGCCAGCAACTTTACCTAATTAGATATCTAAGCAATAGGCATGTTACAGGCGTTGATCGCTTTTTATGTCAAAAGTTTCAATATAACCACAAAAGTTTTGTGCCATATAATTCTTATTTAAGCGTAGGTTGGAGAATGCTACCCAGTTGCCTAAATAATCACTGTATAAATTATGCACAAAGTAGAAACAACCTTAGCGCTTCATGTAGAAATACAGATAAGAATTAATGTTTGTGACCTCATTCGTTATTTTGATGAGATATATTCAGTTCATCCTGTATTACTGTACTGAATAGGCTTAGACCGAAACAATTACGGGGAACAACAGAAACTGTCATTGTTGAGAGTATGATTGCCTTCGTCTACTCTGACAAGCCTTTGTCGCAGGCGAACGATTGAAAAGATCTACCTCAGCATACTTGGATGGCCAAAACTTTAATCCAACCTCAAGACGACAGATTAGTCCCCGTTTTATATGCAGAAACACAACAAAAGCAAAGTTCATTCTGCGGTCAAAGATGGAACAGAGAAAACCACCAGTGGAATATGCACAGTTGTTTTTCATGAAAATACCATTAATGTTCACCAGACCTAGACTAGCCCGCAGGAAATGATGCCTACTCTAACTTCTACGTGGTAGTTCATGCTTATTGTGCTGGTGAAACACAATTAGATGCAGAAGCTCACAGTAATGCCGTTGATGCGCTCAAATTTGCCCCTATACATGCTCATAGAAATAGTCAGTTTTATACTCGGACCTATGAAAATGGTGAAATACTGCCTACAACTAGTTGGCAGGAATTTCAGGGTTTTGCCTTTATAATCGAACCAAAGCGACACTGTTGCCCAATAACCCCCTCTGAGCCTCTTCCTTAATCCGATGAGTCATGCAAATCGCGCCCAACGCCTCAATGTATTTATGCTACATTTTGGCAAGTCATAACTCCTTAGAATTACAAGTCATTTTCAACGTGAGTACTTTAGAAGCTATTGATGAAGGCTACAAGTAACCACAACTTGACGACACAGTCAATCTATAATACAAGTTATTTCAAGAATGAACACTAACGGGCACGGTAGCATCGATAAAAACAAAGGGAGGGAAATCTCTCGGTTCATCTGCACCGGGCACATGTAATGCAAAGCATCTGCATCCATCTCCTCTGTTAACTCCTCCTAAAAATGCAAATCACTAGAAAGAAATCACAAACCGACACGCAGTAGATAGAATCGCATGGCGCTAACTCTCATGTGCACTAGGGTTCCCGGGACAAAATCTGAAAAATTGATGCAAGTTGTAAAACGATCGCAACACATAGAATTCACGTTTAGCCCATTACGCTGAGGCGCGCAATGCGTCACTCAATTTCAGTGTACTACGGTTAAACTCGGATAGTTCGGGTGGAGCTGAATTCACGAGAGGTGACTAAGGTAGGTTGTCAGCAGTACATCTTCGCAGCTCATCCGGCGGGGTGCACACAGTACCCAAGCTAGCTTGAAGAGAATGTTTGGAAGAAACGGATAACATGCCAGGCCTTCCTATGAACAATAGTGTGATCACCTCTATGTCTCGCGAAAACAGGGAGAAGCTTTGCGGGACGGCAATTAGCTGCATCATATCGACCTATTCCCTACTGTATGTGGGTTATAATACCTTGTTTCCACGCCGACTGAATTTGTTTTCATCTAGATTACACTAGAAGAATCCTGCAAATGCTTGCGCTAGCTGCGTGCCTGCTACCTGCAGTGCTTTGGGGTGAATGTTATGCACTCCAGGAGAGATGTGTGTACGTAAGTATAGTAACATTTCCAGCACCGTTTCTGCTGTGTGTGGTGCTGGATAACACTGATGGTGTGGTGACAGAGGCTTGTACCCCTCGAGCACCTAAGGCGTTGGTCGCCCCTTTTTCTCTGTGCGTATAACCACCAACCGTAGTGTGTGGTAGGATTCCGCGCTGCTCCTGTCGAAGTCCAACCGGCCGCAACGAAAGTACGGGACACGCTTCCGAGACGTGCCCGCGGCAAGTCACGCAGACACCTGATGAAATCAGTCCATCACCATGACCCAGGTTGCCATGCAAGAATCGTGAGTGAGTGCGACTGCAGCTGGCCAGTGCGGACCGCTAGACAATTTACGTGCGTCAGCTCAGAAACGTGCAGCCGGAGATGACAGCGTGTGCTTCGTAAACTTAAATATGTTCTGCTTCTAATACACATCGATCTGGCAGGTTGTTTTCCGCGGTTGCGTCTGCGGTACAGGAAGCAAAGGCAAGGGCAGCATTAAACAGTGGCAACGGAAGTTTTCAACCGAACCAAGAAATGGCAGCCAGCTTCGAACAACTGCAGACACCTTGGCAACAACAGCAAATACAATTAGAAAAGCCGCAAGACAAGTTCATTGCGATGTTGACGCAGAAGCTGTCGATATAATGAAGCTCAGGTTCAACGGTAAGAGAATTTTCCCCTTTCCAGAAACACTGACTCAGCAAATCAGTGAATTTCAGTATGATCCTGATGCCAGTAAACCTTCGCTTCCTGGTTCCACAAGTACGAAGATATGGTCAGGATCGATTTGGTTAACGTCTCGGGAAAGAAAGTTCGCTTTGTGCGTCGGAAGCTGAGTGTTGCTGCACAGGAAAAGTCTACAAATTTTATTCTCCCAAAGAAGATCACTGATCTCATGTTTGATGAAGTGGCGGCACTCGTCCCACAAATTTTCGATGAACAGACATCGCTGTCCAACTTTCGTTATAGGTGTGTGACAATGACTAAGAATCAAAAGACAGGCGAACAAGCTTGTTTTCGGTTGTTCGCATCAGGCCATTACACCACAGATAATAGGAATAAAACAAACACAGTGTATTTAAATACAACGAATCAATGAAGTAAAGTGACCGGTCAATGCGATCAAGTAACGACACTGCTTGGGCATCATAAGTGGAAGGGTCAAGAGTGGTGTCATAACATGGGGAAGCTTGAGGCCATTGCAGCTGTAGAGCCTGTACAAACTCTTTTGAGCACATAATTTGGGATTATGGAGCCGAATAGCGATTGCTCCCGCTGTCGCTAATAGGCGACATTAGAGGGCTCGCGTGTGGCGTCCAGATATCTTGTAGATAGGCCGGAAGGCCTCTCGCACCTTCACTTGGTGATTTGTGTCTGCCAAATGTCCCAGCACCGTGCTGAATACTGTCTTTCTGACACCTGTGTAGAGCCACGCCGGGCAATGTTCTCGGACTCTCTCAGACAGTCTCCTGCTCGTCTTTACAATATTACTTGGCCGACACGAGCAAGAAAAATGGTACACACAGAAGGAAATATTCGACCTCGGTAATCTGTCCTTGAGATGCTGACTCATGATTGGCGTAGAAGTGAAGCTGACACGAAGGTCAGCTGCAAAGTGGATTCTCGCTATGGCATTGCAGAGCCTTCGAGTAGTTCGTTCCGCTATCACACGACCTTAGAAAGGCAGTGATGAGTACATTAAGCGTTTTTCAGCGGTGATTGGTTGGACTTTTGGTGCTCGTGTCTCCATGTGTCTCCGGATGAATTTGTCCGGATAACCATGTTGTTCGAGAATGCTTCGAATGAAGCTCAATTCATCTGACAGCGTATCTTCTGTGCATATTTTCCTCGCTCTTTCCGTTAGACAACGGACAAGGTTGCGTTGGTGACTTATTGGAACGAAGCTCGCGAAATGGGTATACTGGCCGGTCCAAGTTGACTTTCTATGTACTCTCCTCTGTACTGTCCCGTCTGATGTCCTAGTGATGTCGACATCTAAGAATGACAACGAGTATTTGGTGAGCTACTAATGCTTGGTGAATCGCGAGTGCGAATGAATACTGTTTCACAAGATGACCGGTGACCAGTACAAGTGTCTCATACACGTTTGCTGCCTACAAACAGCCATAGATGCCGACATACGCAAAAGCAAACTGAACAAGCTTGGACACAATCCTGGCAGCATATTGCAGCAATTGGCCAGTGAGTGCCAGAGCAAGAGGAAACTGAAGCATGACACATCAACGATTCAGCACTTGTCCAATACAAACGAGTATAAACTCATTTGTGCAGTCAACCGCAGTTCCCAAAAGGCAGCAACTCACGTGAGTACATCACATCCCAAACTTCACTCTGCTTCTTGGAGTTGTAGAGAATAGCTGCTTGCTGGAAATTGCCTATTTAAGAAACACGTCACAAAGAATCGTGTTGCTTGGCATGTGGTCCTATTTTGTCGAGGAAGAAACGCAACAATACCACACTGTTCAGATGGTCCGATGGAATTTAGTACGGTCACTGCGACTTTCAAGCTTGATGACGTCAACAAGCGTGAGAGCTCGAAACAGCGCCCAAGACGATATCTGGTTTTGTACTGTGTGTTCGGCCATCCCACAAGTCAAATGTATACTTATCCTAGTCCGAAATTGCGAGCGGTTGACAGAAGAAGTTGAACAACAAACGGACACTAAGCTTATATCACGGGAAGCGAGTATGCACTATGATAACACAGTGGCTTCAAAGAGAAACATTGGTACAAAAGTTGCTTCGCTCGAAACATAATTGACATGATCCCTTTTGCCCTTACCTTCTTCAATTTTGGAAGTACGTCAGGAAAAACAGACCGTAGCTCGGATGGACAAGTGGTACTAAAGACCCCGAAAAGCAGACTCCACTCGAAACAGGTGATCGACCACATGCAGCTGGTCTTTACAACTTGTATCATTAAGAAGTATGGGACAGCCGAACCCGAGTCTACCGCATCTGCAACCCAAACGTCTTTGGTCGAGTTCAAATCCCCTGAGACTCCAGCCACATATCCGGAAATTGCTGCGTGTCCCTCAAAATGCCACCTTTGGAGTTTCCTTTGTTGCAAACACCGCCAAGACCAATAGAGCGAGAAACAGTGAACCCTCATTACTTGGCATAAAGCCAGGCCCAACAATCACCAGACCGCAGCTCAACAAAAATGAGCTCCAAAAATAAACTCCCTGAATGTCGTGTGCACCAATGTCCCCGAATCTACCGTCATCACATTGAGGGGTAAGTTGTCTGACGACAAAGACCAGGGGAACTCACTGTGCATCCTAATGAACCTAGCAGCCAAACCCACAAACCTAATGAGAGTTACGTGTTACTCAAACTCTGCACAGCATGACGAACGCAAAATTAGTAGGGTAACACTGGAATCAGCCACTGATGTAGAAAACGTTTTACTCTGCAAGTGCGCTACAACACTGGCCTTGTAAGGTACTCAGCTATTGTGAAGTCCATTGGAGCACGCGAAAATCCCAAAGAAACCGCACAGATGGACATAGCAAGCTGGGTTAGCTAAGCACCATCTTTATTTATGGCATGCCAGAACTTGGTGCCCACGATAGTCATGTGGCAGGTAATCACGATTTGGAACAGTGGCAGTTCACTGGTGGAACAATTTCCATAAACAAAGTTGTGGCGCGATCGATTAAAAGGCTACCCCTCTCACCAAATCATAGAGGCAGAGCAAGAATCCTAAAACTCCAGATTTATTCAGAGCAGACAGCAACAGAAGTATTATAACCTTGGCGGAGACATCGTAAAAGCCTTCCATCTGAACTTCGGTTAAAAGTTGCTGAATCGTTTTGAAGACCAGACATGAGCATACTTTAAAAAGCAATCCTAACAGCGATTACGCATGAGCATCCCATTATTGTTCAGTCACGCGAATCTGTAGCAGGTCCGGACAAGAAATGGGACGTACCTTGGCCAAATCAGTTTGCGAACGACGTGTCAGCATCATTCCATCAAAAAGGGGTAACGGCCGACCTCGCACCGGTCGGCAATCAACCACACTTGACTCCTTTGGCTGCCTGTGGGCTCCTAGAGATCCTTCCTTTATACCACTGCTGAAGGCCTTTTCATAAAGCTGGCCGAATTGAAGAATGGCCACATATTGAAGCCATGCGAAATTCTCGGTGCCAAAGAGACATAGTTGCACACTGGGATGACGGGCCCTGAATTCTCCTTGCCGGGCATCTCACTCATACGAAGCGACAGGGATACAAAAGGAGGAGGGGTAAATCTCTATTACCGAAGCAACCCAAAGTGCAGGGCCATTGAGGATTCAGATTTATAGTTCGCCAATTTCCTGTTCTGTCGGCTGCAGTTACATGGCAACGATATCGGTATTACAGCTTTGGTATACCGCCACCACAAAATTTACACTGGAAATGGACTACCAACTTGCGGCAGTTTTAGGATGCGGCCTAAAGTGAAACCACACTCACATCCTTATCATGGCTGATTTTAATGTACACTGTTTAGAAACTGCTGTTAAAATGGGAGAGGCATTCTAAGCAGATCTGCAAGAGCTTATATTCAGTGTTCCAATTTACAATCACGTCACTGCGCCCACTCGTTTCAGAACAGGTTATAGACCTTCTTTGCCGGATCGTATTTACACAAACGAGGAATATATGATTGATGTATTGATCGTTGCATGCCCTTTATGGTCACAGGGATCATGCACTCATCAGTTTCGACTTCCTCTGCTATTCGGAATATCGCAACCAGAACCCTGATTTGGTGCGCACCATTACGCGCTACGACCGCTTAGCCCAGTTGGTCAGTGTCACAACAAGGTCGTCCTCGCTGAAGGCCATCCGGAAGTCGCTTGGCTTAAATTCGTCAGCAAATTCAATCAACTGGTTATGGATACCTCAGAGACAAGGGTTTTCAATGGGCCAAGAACCGATTCTTTCATGAGGAACAGAAGTAGAAATTGAGCGACTATACGCAACACAGCCTGGAGAGAGTACAGATGATCATCAACACCAGATAATTGGGACAAATACGTATCCCATCGTAACCACTGCACTCAACTGCTCAGAGCTGACTAAGTCGCATATCAGCAGAATATGACGAAAACTTTCGGCGCTGACTACAAACTGCAGTAAAGGTACGGCAATAAACGTGGTAAGGTAAGGCAGGGAATTCCTTCTACTCGGACGACTGATGGTCAAAACAGAACAGATATAGAAGCAGCAAATGCGTTGCGGACGCAATATGCTCATACATTCTAGAGGGTCTTACAATCAGGACATCTTTTGTTTTCCCGCCTGCAGCACCCAACCACATCACTTTTATTACATAAAGCTGTTTTGCGGAAACTGACGCCTCTGCGCAACCACAGCTCTCCGGGAGTCGACACCATTCGCCCAGAGGCAGAGAAGCAACAACAAGGCAAGTGGTAAAACCTTTGGCACAGTTCTTCCAGCGCCGTTCCGACCAGAATCAGATTCCTGCGATGTGGAAATTCGGAATAACAACCGATTCATAATGGCGGAACTAGACCTGAGCTCTCAATCTACCCCCCAAGCTCATGGAATCGGTCTTAGCCGATGCGTTGATGTGTCACCTAGACAATGGTGACATTATTTCTCCCTAGCAACACGGTTTTCATTGACAGCGATCATTCGCACAGAGTAGTTGGATCGAGTCAGCTGACGCTGGATAGGCCGCTGATGTGATCAAGTTGGATTTGTCGAAAGCGTTTGATCGTTCACATCATCGCGTTCTATCCAAGCTCCAATAGTACGGCATCGGTGACCCTCTCTTGAGGTGGATTGCCAACTTACTCCTGTAACAACAATTAGTGGTGAGAGACCGGAGTACCCCATCTGAACGCATACCAGTCGAGTTTGGTGTGCCCCAGAGTTCAGTACTAGGTGCATGGTTGTTTTTGGTATTCATCAATGATCTTGCAGGGGATTTCGCCTCAAATTTCTTGCTGTTTACTGACGGTATCAGGATATGACTCCGGATTCAGGCGGATACTGATCAGCATTTACTTCAGTTTGATCTAGATACGATAGATAATTGGTCAACCCGAAATCTGTTGTGGTTCAACGTGGACAACTGCAAAATACACACCATACGACACCAGAGTACCTATTCCTAGAAGTTAGGAACGTCAGTACTGCAGTGGTCTTCCGTCGAACATGACCTTGGCGCCGTTGTCCAGAATAACTTGGGTTGTTCAAAGCAATCCGCATAGGTCTCGTAAACTTGTAATCAGCACTTCGGCTTGCTACGATGGGCGTTCAAACAAGTAGACACCACTATTTTCAAACTGCTGCTGAATGCGTATGTTGGTCCCCGAGTCGAACATGCAATCCAAACCTGACAGCCACGGCTGACGCACGACGTTAATGCCCTAGACCAACCTCAACGTCAGGATTCTAAATACGTCATTGGAATGAGCCAACACCCGTACGAGCGGAGGCTGGCGGTATCGCCGACTAAGAGGCGACATGATTATTACGTATTTGATTTTACACAAGCCTAATCATGTGTGCAGTTCTATACTGCAACTCAACAGCCACACTAAACTAAGAGGCCACTCGGTTTGCAATACATTGTCGTTTTTAGCGTTCCTTCCTTCCTATGTACCAGACAATCAAGGAACGGAAGTGTACCGCTCTGCGACTCAAGTTCCATGGTGAACTTTATCGCATCGTCAATGGAGTTCAAATAGTTTAAAAATTCCTCCTTTCTATCTCTGTTTCTAATCGCAAAGTGTCATCCACGTAGCGCTACCATACTTTTAGGGCACCACGGAAATTTGGTAATGCATTCTTTTCAAACTCTTCCATGTACATATTGGCTAACAAGGGGGATACTGGAGATCCCATGGCCAGACACTGTTCTTGAGTGTACATTCTAGATTGGAATGTGAAATAAGTCATGTCGAGACACAAAGCTATCCCCTCGACCAGTTGATCTACTGTCAGCTTTGTTCTGTATTCTAAGCTGCTGTCCCCTACCAGGCAGTTTTTTTCTAATCGTAACGCTTCCTCCTTAAGTACATTCGTGAACAAGGAGGTAACATCGAAGCTGACCATCACTTCATATTGTTCGATGCTCACCCCTCGCACCATTCCTGCAAACTCATGTGAGTTCTTTATAAATGTCTTCGCTCTCCCTGTTAGGGGTTGTAGCAGGCTCGCCTGATATCTCGCGAGTTCATGTGTGGGAGAGCCTATGCTATCCACTATAGGTCGCAAGGGAACATTGGACTTGTGTATCTTTGGTAGACCGTAAAATCTAAGTGGAATAGCCGACTTCGGATAAATGTTGTACCATTTGCCCTTATCTAAACTGTCCTTTACGGTCCTTAGGTAACTAGCAACAGCTGATTTCTTCTTATTCATTACCGATGTAATGGATTTCTGCTCAACCTCTTTGCATGGTCCCGTGGTCAAATGCTCCTTCATGTTTTCTAAATAATCTGTTTTACTCATTACCACTGTTACTTTACCTTTATCCGCTCTTGTAATGACAATACTAGTATCCTCTTTCAAGCTCCTTAACGCTAAGTGTTCAGCTGGAGCAAGATTCGATTCTACCGGCTGCTGAAATCTAATTATATTTGCTAATTGAGCGCGGATGTCCTCAGCCTTTTCAAGTGGCAATCTAGTCATAACGGGTTCAGCTCCAGGAATTACATCTTCTGCCCTTAGTTTAGATTTACTGATAGTAAAATTCAGACCCTTTTCTAAAACTCTACGCTCTATTACACTTAACACTCTATCTGACATGTTAACAACGCTACAATAGTTGCTATTAGATACTTGCTTATCAGTACGACTATCGACCTTATTATATGCAGTCATCAAGTGTTCAAACTTACGTATTTGTCTTTCCTTCGACTCCCGTCCTCTTGCTGCAAAATCTGCCATAATCAGTCAGTGCCACCGCAGTCTGTAAATCCAAACTCAGCTGACTCTCATGGATGCGTATTTCACCCAGACGTCTAGTTGTTAGGTAGATACTTTGTCTCAGAAATGCTTCCCCTGCTCTGAATGCTATTCGTGACGAGGTGTACGAAGAATCCGGAGGTTTAACTGTGAGGGATTTGGGAGTAAGGTTGTTCTTGAGACATCTGATGTTAAAAATCCAATGGTTTTCCCAATTGGCTTCGATGCATGCTAGGCGCACAAATTCACTTGCCAATTTGCGAGCACGAAGTCCATATCTGTATTCAATATCTTGGAACATATTTGGAACCGATCGGGAAGTCATGGTTTCAGAAAACTTGATAGACGGCCAGTTAATGTATTTATGGTAATAGACTATATTGCCATATTACCATAAATATAAATATTACCATAAATACATTAACCGGTCGTCTACCAAGTTTTCTGAAATTATGACTTCCCGATCGGTTCCAAATATGTTCCAAGATATCGAATAAGAGGCCACTCCTATAAATTGGCCGAACAGTACAGCCCCTTGTCGTGCCATAAAAAGGTCTTTTCCATTCGTGTGTGTCAACGATGGGATGCTCCCCCTGAATCTGTTGTTTAAACACTCACGCTAGCCATATTTAAAAGTCGGTTGGATGACGCACTCCGCCACTCACATTTTGTTACTTGACGCTACTCTCCATTCTACTCCCGGGAAATAGCTTGGAGTTAATTTTTGCCCACTGAAGCTTTGGAAAGGCTCGGGATACAGGCCTACTAAATCAAGAACGATAAATACGTTATTTTGACAGTAAAAACGCTAACTGCTGTTTTCATCAACCCTTTTCTCTAACACAGCAGACCACCCAACGGGGCTTGAAAAGCCATGCTTCTTAACCCGTATAAAATCATCATTCATTGTTCAAGTACACCACAGTGGAAATCAATGGCAGCCAAGTCAAGTTACAACTTGTTACTGCTTCATATATCACTCTGATCTCTAGCGACACGTGGCGCAGGCTGTGGCGGTTGACACTCGCAACACGGACCATACGGCACGGAAAGCCTCAGGGGGTACTTTAAGACTGCTTGGTGAATTGAACTGTCAAGTCGAATCCCGAAGCCAAAACATCCACACAAAGTGCTCGGGAACAGACCGACCGCGGTTGAAATTGCTGGGAATCGACTAGATGGAGGAGTTGAAATTGCTTGATCAGTCAATAAACACTGTATGCCAGCCATCGCAAGCCAACTAACTGGCGCAAACATCAATATCAAGTCCAATAGTTCAGTCAGAAAACGCAGATAAAAAGACGCCACAAAGCAATGCTCCAACCTGGTCCAGAATGCTGAAGAAAGATCAGTGCCGCGCTGAACCTCAAGTCAGTCACTAAACCAATATCAAGAACAAAGCAACTTGTGACATACAAGAAGGAAAAACATCGCAGTTGTGATGTGGGGGAAAATCGGACAGTCAGGGTAGGCTATAGCAAAATTGGTGACATCATGCACGCGCCAGACCTCCGAGGACAGAGGAAATAGTCGACAGTAAGGTTGATTGGCAGAAATGGTCGAGTCAACAACGAACAAATGGTCGGAAAGGAGAAATGGTGTTCTCAAGCGATTCAAATATCCCTGTTTCATCAAAATGAATCAAGACCAGAAATCCGTTCAGGGTTGAGAATTCTTTTCCGCAAACTCTATTCAGACCCAAAAGTTTCAATAAGGCTGATTGTATGAAGACAGCGTCAAATTAAGCTGAGATGGATTTCGAAGCTTTTTGGACGGTTAATATCCAAGACTTAAGACGGTTGCAGGTGATAAGAAAAGTGCTAAACGAGCATTGGTACATAAATCTTAGTAGTCTAAAGTAATTCCAGTTGGCCACGGCAACACTATCGGCCGTATGGATCATTTCCGTATACATAATTCTGGATTCAGATTGATGGTTGCGACAAGTGGTTGGCTTGCGGTGGTTAGCATAGGGCGTTTATTGACCGTGGCTATCTACATCCACCATCCGAATTCGGAATTATGTACACAAAAAGGGTGCAGATGGCAGATCTTACTATTGTGAACATTTGGCCGTACTTTGGAATACTAAGGTTTATGTATCAATGTACCTTTAGTACACTTTGCTTGTCATCTGTAGCCGTCTTAAGTCAGCGATTTTGACCATTCAAATAGCTTCGAAATCCAACCCAGCCCAATTTGACGCTTTTCCCACACAATCAGCTTTATTATAACATTTGGTTCTGAATAGGTTTTACCGAAAAGAATTTTTAACAATGAACTGTTTCCTGGTCCTGCTTCATGATAATAAGAAATGGGTCAGACACTAACAGGCTGAGGCCGAATCTCGGCAAGACTCAAAATCCTTCAGAACCTACATCCTTACCGTGGGACATCCTCGTAAACAACCTTGGTTCAGAAAACGAAGTTGAGCTTCTATGTAGATTAAAATAAGAGCTGAAAGTAACGGACAATGACACACAATGCAGGCCGATCCGAAAGCGTAGACGACCACAATGTCTACAAGTTGACCCCAAGACGAAAAGTCATGAAAAATGTCGATTTCGAACGGAACGCAAGCGGACTCAATTTGAAAGCCGAGGTAGTAGACGGCGGCTAAGAAAGAATGCGTCACGGTTTCGAGACGTGAGGTAGGCCTACGGCAATTCATGCGGAAACCTTATGAAATTAGTCCCTCATCATGACTCAGGTTGCTACACGATCGGCGGTAGCAAGACTAAGGCACGCAGGAAGCTGTTGAAAGCAGTCCATCACCAGGACCCAGGTTGCTACACGACAATCGTGAGTGAAAGCGACTACAGCTAGCCAGTGCGAACCGTTAGCGGGTTTGAATCTGCATAGACAAGCGACGTAAGTCAGGTTAGATAAGTACAGCCGGAGATAATGGAGTGTGGCCTGTAAAAGTAACCGTATAATGTTCCTAATGCACATCGGTATGGCAGGTCCTGGTCTCTTGTGTTATCCCCGGTTGCGTCTACGGCGTAGGGAGCAGAGGCAAGGGCAGAGTTACAAAATGTTCTAAAGCCGTTATGTCCGATCCCTCAAGGCCATAAATTTTCATATCCTGCTTCTCAGGAAGAATTTCGGTTTGATGAGACGGTGGAAAGCTTTTGGCTCTGATGCTTTGGGGATCAATGACGTGAATCTTTTCAAGAATTTTTCCCGGGCTATCTCTGGGGTGCACTCAGTTATAAATGTCTAACAAGCATTTTCAACGAATGCAGACAAAACCTTATGTTGCGTAATAGATTGTATCTTTCCAGGCTCTGCATCGGGATATCCGGCGTAGCAATTGAAATCGAACAGTAAAGTCACGTAGTCGCTTCGATCCAGAGGACCGCATACACTTAGCCCAACAACTATGAGCGCCACGCTGGTGAGCGTTAGATCTAACATTAATGACGTAATCTCTGAACTGTACCTAATGGGATCAGTGACGTGGGTGTATAGTGATGTGCTATAGATTGGCTTATGTAAATAGGCCTCGTACTGTTCCGCCTCGTTTGCTGGAGTCTACAAGTCCTGGATGTTCAGATCTCGTAATGAGGAGTTGGGTGTATTTCTGTATCACATGGAAGGCTGACACCAGTTTTTGGTCCATCTTCAGAGTGGATTTGTGTGGTTGGCAAACTACGCACACGGGGCATGTGTAGTCTTTCAACCACAGTTTACATGAGGATCATCTATAGATAAATAGATAAATGGTATATTCCTCGGTGATTCGAGGTGCAGTCCAACTATGCAGTCCAACTATGAACCCACAACAAAGGTATGTTTTGTAATAAGTGGTCACTCTTACACCCCGTCCGTTTTGTTATTTCGAAAAGTGAAATACTGGGTAAACCGATTTCAGTGTCGGCAATTTCACAGCTGAGTCACATTTCGGTGATAACTAGCTATCTCGAGGCTCTGATGCCTGACGGTGAGGGTTTATCCAACGTACTAAGAAGACCTTGTATGTGAGTCACCTCAAGTGAATCATTGTACGTAGGACGTTGGACTTCCACGCCAAACAGGCGTGTGTGAAACTCAAATAAACTGTTTCTTTTCATTTTTTCCTTTCTTACGCTTTTTGCATCCCTTTTGCCATGGTTCTGATGGCACATTGTCCGTAAACAGATTTTGATAGATATATGTATATATGTATATACGTATATTTATATGTATGTAATGTATATATGTGTAGGTATATACGTATATGTATGAATGCATATGTATATGTTGATCGTCGCTGGAGGGGACGGAGTGCACCGTCCTCGTGGCGGTGCTAGGCTCAAAGAGTGGTTCCATCCTGTTTGGAACGGGCTACGGTCCAGCCACCGCCATGTGTACGTCCGGTGTGTATGATTTCCCAATTAGGCCGGAATGATTCTATTCTGCCTGTTGAAGGATTGTGGGCCGGCTCCGTTGATGAAATGTGGCTCCCATTCACATGCCTCCCGGTCTTATTCCTTCGGGTTTACACCGGATATGGGGTGTGTGGGTGGAACTATTGGTGGTGCAGCGCAAGCCACCCATGGTCCCCTTTGTAGGCGCAGTCATCCTGTGACTGTTCCCATGATTTCAACCATGCTGCAACAAGGAAGCATGATTTTTATTCACCAGAAAGGTAATCGACCTGAGCCTAGAAATTACCACCCGATAAGACTAATAATTGATCTATCATCATAAATGCACTACTGAAGTATTTGATAAAAACAGCTTATTGGCGCTACAGCAACAAGACTTTTGTCAAAATTCTTTGTGTATTGCAAACCTAGAGGCAGCGGTTAGAACAAAACCGCTGATGGTGAAGCGCCAGTCCAAATCATTTTCCTAAAATCATCAAAAGCGTTTGCTCGCTTCGAATATCGATTGCTCCTATACAAGGTTCGGAACTATGATAATGACGAGCCAATCCTGGGTTGATAAACTCGAAGAGAAAAATAATTCATCCGGCGCCAAAGCCGACTGCATTGGGTGTTAAGTTTCAATTTAAAACCCCTTAATTCTGTGTTGCAGCTAAGCTTCAGGAAGTGGCAGCAAGCTTGACCAGGGTTTTTCAAAATCTGGTGTGCCAGGATGAGGTCACCACGTAGACGTTGATATCGTTCGCCATGCACTCACACGGCTTCCAGTCCACTATGATATCGCAGGTGGAAAAATCCCTTCACGTTTTTCGTTGCCCGTCGCTGTGAGGTATCCAGTGTAACCAGGTTGCCTTTAAACCAGAGTTGCCTAGCTTGGATTGTGTACTCTACATGGGCGTTACATATGCAATGTGCATTTGAGGGAAAATGGAGAGATCAAACCACCCGAAAACCCTCCGTAACAGACCAACATGTTGGTTTGCAGCTTGGAAGCCTTTAAGAATTACGCCGAACAGCTGAGGTCGTCTTGGATCACCACCATAAGGTTTCCTTCTTGTGGGGCGCTTTTCAAAATCTTGCCTAGAAGCTTATATGTGTACGTGAGTTTGTAGCGGACATGCTCGGTTTTGCACTTGTCCGTCTTAAACGGAAGTAGATTTAGCTTTGGCCATTCAAAAGCGCAGTCTAAGTCATGTTACAACATACCGCAATTTTCCTGACAGTCGATTGCCCGCCATATATTGATGTCACCTGCGAAAGGCAAGGCAAGTGACTTGATGACACTTGGAAGGTCGTTACTGAAGAATAAGCATAACCGCGGCTCAAGTGTTCATTTGTTCTCCGAGCTTGGCGGTTTTCTCGCAAACGTTTCACCACCATGCGAGGTGGCATCCTCAGTGCAGTGACGATGCCACCTCGCATGGTGGTGAAACGTTTGCGAGAAAACCGCCAAGCTCGGAGTACAAATGAACAATTGATTCATCAACCCGAGCTACCAGTACTTCGAAACATTTTAAATAACCGCGGCTGCAATACCGATCCTTGTGGAACACCGCAGTCCACACCAACTGGATCAGAAAATAAACCTCAAACTCAAAGCTGAAGGCGCAGCTGAAAGAGGAAGTTTCCGATCCATCCAAGGACAGGGTTTCCAATTCCGTACGCTTGCAGCTTTTGGAGAAGAATACGCTGACCTACGCGCTCGAATGCTGTGGAAAAGTTTAGGTAGATGGTATCAATATCCGTCCAAATGTCTGCTATCTCGGTCCAACTGCTACGGACAAGCAGTAGGGTGCTAGTATATGACTGATCCTTACGAAATCCGTGTTGCTCCGGTGCTATGATGTTAGACCTTTTAAAGTAGTCCAATACAGCCTTAGCTATGATCGATTGCATCATCCTTGAGAGCACCGGGCAAAGAATCACTGGGCGATAGTTGGCTGGATCCGAACGGCTACCACTTTTGAAAATCTGGGTAATGATGCTTTGGTTCCTCATGCTAGCGACCTGTTGTTCGTCAAGGCATCCTTGGAAAACGCTGGTTAATGATTCAGCTATTCTCATAGCTGCCACATGTAACGCTTCTGGGAAAATGTTGTTAACTCCGGAGGAACCATGGGTGCGCAACAACAGCAGTTTCCTCAAAATGGTGGCCGAACTAAAGGTTATGTGTGTAAAGAACGGCATCCGGGAAAATGGGACAGATATGTTACAAATAGTTTGCAGTTTATACCCTAGGTAGCATTGGGATTTTTTACTTGAGTAATTTGACTGACTGGTATGAAATTACATTTCTCTACTAGTGCGCTTTAATGATGGCTAGCCGACAAAATATATTCGTGTCCCTTTTGTCCGTTCCATGTTGTTACAGAAAGGGTGGTGTGGTCATCTACTTAAATGAGAACAAGCGGTGGTGATTTTCGATCTAGTGGCAGTGACTCGCTTTGGCATGGCAGATCTCACTGAACCAAATATATTTGATGAGTTGTTTGAGTCACAGATTTAAACTACTTCGAAAGATCGGTTATGTAAACAAACTGGAGTGCTCCCTACGAAGTTGTTTCATTTTCACAAATGCTCGCCCATAAAACTCTTTAAACCAGTATCTGGTTTTTGACATTGTCTTTGTGCTCATCACTCTAGCAAAACGCTGGAAGCCATTCAAAGGAGACAAGCGAGCAACAAACCTTCAAATCTGGAGGGTGTAGGCCAGTTCAAACGGTTGAGTCAACACTTTAATAGCTTTAACTGTGACCGAATATTGTCCGTACATTGGCGTTGCGCTCGCATCTAGAAGCAATTATGTTAGACAGTGGTATTCATAAGTCCCGTGTGCGCATTTCATACCTAGGTTGCCTAAGTGGATTGATAGACTGAGCCATTTCGGTCTAAGATTACAGCACAATTCGCGCTTGTGTATAGTGTACTGGTACAGAACTGATGCAGTGAACGTCACTATGTAGTAATGAAGAAGTACTGATACGTGTGACCGAAATCCATAATTCATGGTCTGTCTTAGGCTGCATCATCAATGCGTAACACTGGATTGTACAGGCTTATGGTGGGAACTAATCTCATGTGGCACGGAACATCCCACTGATTTGATCCCGCTTCGCCGTTAGGTCAGCATTTTCGCATACCTTAAATTGTGCTGCCTGCAAAGCTGTAATTAATTAGAAAAACCAGTGGTAATGGATCAATGAATGCACAATTGATCCTGGTAAGATTGACCGGAGACTTAAGTCCTTTTAGCGGATATGGTCATCAGCATGGACCAAATTCGTTGTAGGACTTTACAGATTGACACCCCAGTTTTTCGTTGGCTGCTTTTACCACTTTGCATAATATTCATAGTTCAAGAATTCATATATCTCATTCAGAGAACAATTCTGTTTGAGATTATGTGAATGTCTGCTTTCATCTGTTCACAATATAACATTTACTATTACCAAGCCAATGCCAATGATGTAATTAGGCTTGTCCAAAGTCGGCGTTTAAGGAGTTTGTTTTTTCGAGCAGTAAGGTGTGCTAATGGGCAAAACTTCTTTGCGTAAAACTCTTAAATGCGTTCTAAAAGTATGTTTAGTCTCTGTTCTTTTATTTTTGTACTTCTACCTTTCCCAGAATGAATTCGAGATTAAAAAAATGTAGTTTGGCCGCCATGTATGAGATAAAAAGCGCCAGACTAAAAGGTGAGTTAGATCTTGTGCTGATCAATTTCATCGTTCCACTGTGTAAATTGTAGGATGCTAATTCAACCGAAAATAATGCAGACGATATGGCGATCAAGGAAAGAGAAGAAGAAGGGGAGATGAGTGCAAAATTGGCCATGTTCAAGTCTTATAAAAGAACATACACTTCGAATCCACATCATCTGACTGCTCGTAAATCCCACACATGCAAATACCGTCTTCCGGTTACCGTGACCCAGAAGAGGCTATCGGTTGTGTATTGGTTAGCATAGAAAGCGAAATCTTACTTTCTGATGAACGAGGACCGCTCTCTTTCGTAAGCGGTGGACGAAATGCCTTTATGTTCACAAAGCTGGCCCTGCGGCAAGCACGTTCAATTTGGCTCAACGCGTCGTGAGCTGGTAAATGATCCACTTTCTGGTAGTTTATCTGTACAAGAGGCATAAAATGGAATGATTATTTGCTGAGTGTGGTTAACTACCCCATCCAGAATAAGATAAACAGACGCTTGAGCTTTGCCCTGGTAATATTGCATTGCACATTAATTCGGCATCTAGTTTGCAGTGTGCAAAGTTTAAGACACCGTCCATGAATAATTCTTATAGTTAATCTACACAAAAGTGTTCAGATAGCAAATCACTACATATGCGACACATCTTATATTTCATTTGCTAAAAGTTTTGAATGTACACATCAAGCAGATCATCAAACAAGACTTTCTACCCACCCACATGTTTAATAATAAACATTCAGAGCTCGCCTATAACAAATTTTCCGTAAAAGTAGGCGCTATTGTCCAAGAAGGTGGTGATGACTTTGCGGACGATGTCACACAGATATGGGCTGCGAATGTCACTAGAGTGTTTCCGTCAGTGCCTATACTCCTTCGATCCATTGGTAACCGCCGTCATCTCACTTGATGAAACAGCTCATATTGTGCAATGTTTCGAGTGCAAAGCACTTTACCTTCATCTGTCTCAGATGCTGTACCAACAAATAAATGACCTAGATTCACAAAAAAGCAAAGGAACCCAAAAAGAAATCGATTTCCTTATCGTCGTTTATGTTTCTTGACTCTGAATGGTATTCTTTCATTTTGCTGAACAACGACAATGGAACAATTGTATTCTAGGGGTAAAAAAGGCCAAAGCTTGGCGGGTCCCATGGGATAGTTTCTGGGAGATAAACAAGTTCAAATGAAAGTAAAAGTTAGATTAAACTCCCCATCATTTCTACGTCAACACAGCTATATATCCCTCCACCTCGATTCAGAATGCGTTGTTCAGCACAATGTTTACCTCTTGCCGCTCGATGAAAAGAATTCACGTCAACTATTGCAGATAGTGTAACGCATCGTCCAGCCGATTTTTAACGATGGGTACCATGAGCATAGAAACAACCAAAGACGGAAGAGCATTCCAAGGCCGACAAATTGAAAAGCAAGAATAATCTCGGCGGCATTCCAGTCGACTGTATTGAGTCGACAGTTTCAGTTGGTTTCACCACAGTTTTGCGTTGCTGTTGACTTTCACGATGTGGCAGCAAGCGTACTCGAGTTTTTCAAGATCTGGCTGGCCAGAATGAGATCACCTCGTAGACGACAATAACTTCCACTGTATATTCCTAGGGCTTTGAGCTGCAAATAGTTTGGCAAGTGGAGCAAGCTCTCCACATTTTTGGTTTGTCACTGTGAAGTTTCTAATGAATCCAGATCGCCTTATTGCCGGAGTTGTCAAACCTGAATCGCGTACTCAAGATGTTGCCTCATATATGCGTTGGGCAGTTGAAGGAAGATGGAGGATTCGAACAGTCCGAATGCCCTCCGTAAGAAACCGAAAGGTTGGCTTGCGGTTTTGAGACATTCTTGGGCTGCTTCCAACAGCCAAGATGATCTTGTATTACTAACCCAAAGTCGCAATTCTGTAAGGAGATCTATAAAATGCGGCCCTCAAACTTGTATGCACAGATCGGTTATGGCGTACATACACAAATTTAAACTTGGCCGTGTTGAACACAAGTAGATTTGTCTTTGAGCAATAAAAAATGAAGACCAAGAATAAGCGCGGCGCTAACACTGATCTTCGTGGAACACCGCAACCAACATCGATGGGATGGGACTATGAACCCCGAACCCAAACAAGAAGGCGCCGCTGTGGAAGCAAATTTCAAAGGATAACTTCACCAATTCCGTATGGTTACAGCTTTTGTAGAAAGATTCGATCATTAATTGGTTGGACGCTTTAAAAACCTTAAGAGAGATGACATCGGTTCTGGTCACGCTGCCCGCTGTTTCCCTCCAACTGCCACGCGCAATCAGCAGTTTGGTAGCACATGATAGATGGCAGAATCGGTGTTGCTCGGGTGCTATGATGTTGGAGCTTTCCAAATAACACATTAGTGTCTCAGCTATGCTCAACTCTATTACCTGCATGAGATTTGGGAGAAGAAGCACTGGAATATAATCAAAGGTTTTCGAACTGCTACCACCCTTATAAATCGGAGTAACCATAACATGCTTCCACACACTAGGATCATCATCAACAGCAGTACACCAGCCATCTGAACTGACCCTTCGTTGCCACACAACCATGAGGACCTATGAATTAAAGAATAAGAATAGGGATAGAAGGGGAACTTACTTGAAAACCTTAATGCACTAAGCAATCATTCAGGCTCAAGGCGCCTTCACCTTGTGTAGACAACATACCGTCATAAAAAGCTGGCTATCATGCAAATATAAGACGGCATCGGCGAAACAGCTTCCTTGTGGCTTCCACTGCCCCACGTCATAATCAGCCATTATCCGGCAGATAGCTCAGCACCAAACACAATTTAAACGGGCAATCCGAATAGGAGACGGCAGCAGATGCGTCACTGGTGTGGGTTACGAGCCATGTCCTCTAAAGTCTCGAGCCAAGCACAAGGCGAATCACGTCAACTCCAGCCCGGAAGGCGAGACGGACCAACAGCACCCAGTATGGTCCTCCACCCACTAGGAACTTACTATTCATCCACACATCATTGTTATAAGCGGGTTATTGTTTCGGCTGTCCTCTCAGATGTCACCCGCAGCGCTTTCGGATAAATGCTGTCAGCTTCTGAAGAACTAGGAACGCGCGACGGCAGCACCTTCCTCAAAACCGTTGTTGAACTAGAAGTGACGTGTGTAAATACTGGCGTGTGGAGGGATGGGACAGGCATGTAAGTGGCGTTTGGTAATTTTGGAGCATATTGGAGCCGTAGAGCTACATCCTCGCGATTTGTGTACACACTTTCTCTTAGATGAGTGAAGAAAAATCACAGTTCAATTTCCAAGGGCTGTTCCCATGTACGTATAAATGCTTCTTACTAACACAAAACCTTTCAGGTAGGCGCTGCTGGTTTACTAATTTGTTCCCACGGTCATGTGTGGTACAGTCATTACGCTGCAATACATTCTTGCTCCAGCTGGCAGGACTATGTTTTGCTCCGCATGCACGTCACTCTACGACTCTTACTGCCATGTATTAATGTGTTCTGCTCCGAATGAATGATGGAGTTGTTGCTGAACGAAGCGGACTATTTTTGATGCAGATAAGACCAGATAACAAAAGTTGTTGGCAATATACGCCAAAACGTTTACATCGAGATAATGAGATGTAAAATTGGTTAATTTGGGCTTTTCCAATCCAACTGAGCTAAAGCAGTTACTCTGAGGTGTAGCAACGCAAACTTCCCTGATGAAGTTTTAGCCTTTCCCATAATCTCATACTAATCAGAGTAACATGTAATCCAGATATACAGCTGTACCTTACAGCAACGACACAAACCCCTACGTCACACATTTCATGTAAGTATGATATACTGTGGCAAGCAGCTATCAATGTTCGTAATACTTATGACGGGGATAACTTTCGGTTCAGTTGAACAACTGGTTACAATAAATGGTACTCAAAATTGAACTTATGATTGGCTAACAAAACTTTTCGCGTGTTAGTATCTCATTACTTTATGCCTCCTTTAATTGTTTATGTGAGCTCCAAGTTCTCTAATTGCCGAAGCCGCTATCAGTAAGATTAAAGTTTAAAATTGTTATACTGAAATGTAATGCAAGATTTTTATGGTCTAGCCTTATCTAGGATGCATGGCCCGCCGTGTGGAGCATCTGGAAGGAAGAGCGCGTTTCAAACAGGCGGTCCATGTTTACTCTGACCTTCACCGATCACCACCTGCTCGTCTCACAAGCACATCCGCCCTTATTTTTTAGTTAGGGGGTATGGTTTTTAATTTACTTATGAGTAGAAAGATTTTGGCGAGTATTTTTGTTCGTCGCAGTCAGCCGACAATTCAGATAATTTAACAACCTATCCGGAATAAAATCATGGTGGCCGTTTCGCTTTATTGGGGCTCGTCAGCGGTGCGCATCCTTCGGTCCTCTACGGAGGATCGAACCCATAACTGCTAGTGCCCTGTGCCAACTAGTCCGCAGCTTATGCAACTGAGCCGTGGAGGACGGCAGCCGACCATCACGAATTGCTAGCTAACTGCGGTGTAGCCCGATCCATTCTCTAATGCCATGCAGGCACTTGCCATGCAGATGACAGCGGTTGGCGGTCCGGCGTCAGGACTTCCCGACTACGGCAGCTATGAATCGACATGGCATTTATGGAATCCGTAAGGGCGAATTTGTTTTACTTATGAGTAGAAGGATTTTGGCGAGTATTTTTGTTCGTCGCAGTCAGCCGGATAGGTAGTTGGCTTATCTGAATTGTCGGCTGACTGCGACGAACAAAAGTATGGTTTTTACATTTACCGGGAGTCTCTTGCAACGATGCCATGGAGCCAAAAATGGCAAAATCCACACATCAGTGCCCAGATGATATGTACCCCATGGACATTGGCCGTGCTCTGTGGCGTTACTAATCAGTTTTATACATATCAATCATGCAGTGAGGCGACTACTCGTACTTAAATGCAGTCATCAAAACCGACTCTGAACCGCTGTTGAGCACAGCTCTTGTGGAGTTAACATCATACATTTCGACAGCATGGAAGTCTGTTCATAGCGGACTGGTAACAGAGGAATAGATTGTTGTAGTTCGCTAGGCAGCCAACTTATTCACTTGAGCTTCAATAAACGAGATTATTTGATAGCAATAGCGCATATCTTTCTGTTAATTTGCCTCAGCCTTGTATGTTGCATCAGATATTGGTATCCCTTTAGCATAGTAAACATGAATAACATTCAAATCCAGTAGAGTATGTTACGTACACTTTTGGCGTTGCTGACAATTTGCATCGCAGCCAGACGCATCCAGGCAGGTGTCACGCCTAAAGAAATGCTTTGCAATGCCGCTTCAGCTCGCTGCTGAAAAGTAACAGCATACACTTGCGGGATCTTGCTGGGTCTGAACAAATGAACTTACTCTCATGCACCAGTTATCTCAGCTGCTAAACCGTGATGAGAATGGCTGACTGGAATACAACGACACTCATTCTTCCCTGTGGCTTAGTTTTGTACACAAACATAGGACATATTAAGCTTCCCGAAATAGGACTTCTCCATAATCCACCACTAGTCGATGTTGCACGTAAGTCGTTTTGGTAGTTACTACTTATTTAGAATGAGTAGGCTAGTTTGGTGTTATTTAAGTGTTCGCTGGGGCTGGATTTAGTCAGAAAACATGTGTCAGCTTTCACCAGCCAGCAGCGGAAGCTCATTTATAACATGCGTGATAGTAGAGATGGGTCGCGCTATCTCACGGCTTTTAACTAGCCCTAGCGATTAACCGACGTTACACTGGTTCAGTGTCTAAAGTCACTGGCTGGTTAGAGTATATACAATTGCTCAACTCCGGCAGGATCCGATGGATGCGCACCAATCACCAGTCTCAACAGTTCGAAGTGGTCGTCTCGAACACTTTGGAGAGTACAATACCTGTCTGACGAAGTCGCGCTGGGATGCACTTTCTCAATAAATTCCATACCAGTCCTTTTCAGTTGATGCCGACGGAAATTTGGACTACGGCCAGTGCACAAGCTTAGTGCTGAAATGTTTTCTGTGAGAGAAACACATGCGGGTAACCTCACAGTGAATCTTACGCACTGGAGACTGAGTGTGCCCTTTATGGAATGAGAGAGGTTCGATGCACAATATGACATGTCGCTAAATAGGTAAAAATGATACTTGCATTATAGTAGCTTAAAAAGGATCGATTGATTGAGCATGGGTATTGACTCTTTCTGTTGTCTGGCAAATCAATATCACCTTAGGCGGCATGTAATATATTGCCAGAGAAGGGATTTGTAGTCACGGAGAGTCAGTTGTCTTCAAGCGTTAACAAAAATCAAGAGGGCTTTCTCGAAAGTCACATTTGGGCAGAGACTGCCACTCAATTCGTAGCACTGTGGTTGCTAGTAAAACGGCCCGTGTCCTTATGAAGTGAAGGGCTATTATTATCAGATAACTAAGTTTGGCTGATATGGCAGGTGCGAACCTACGGTGAATCTTCGCCATTGTTAACAGTGAAAGAATTCATTAGGTAATTCAGTTCATTTGGGTGTGCTGTAGCATGAGCTCTTGCCTTACATTTTAAACCCAAAGCCCAAATAAACCGATGCAAAGTGGGTGTCAAATTAAATGTAAGCATTAATTGAAAATCTCAATGCTCAGATTATGCAGCCACTATGAGTAAAGGATGGCACTACGTTCATCTATTATGAAAAGCACCATTTAAGGTATTGTTCGTTGAAGTCAAATATGCACGGGCGCAATATAGACCGATGAGACAAGAGGAAGATTTGATAATTTAATTGGGGCGAATGTAATTTGATGAACAGTTAAGGGAATTTTCTTATATGGTTACTAGGCTATGATGATGTTTGTCGCAGTTAGACAGACACCACACATCTAGAAATGCAAATAACGACCATTACACCCAATCAGGACTAGTTAGAAGCGTTTAACTGACGGATTTTCCTTGCCTCCAAGCCTGTCATCTAGCTTCTAACAGCAAACGACTTCAGCCACAGAACCATAGATCAGCGTATTGAATCAACATCACCCATCATCATCGCGGTTCCTGTTACACCGTCATGAGTGACATGAACGCGAAGTGGAAAGGATTGGCAGATCAAACTCACGGCTTGCTTTTCGCATTTTCCGCATGCTAGAATCTTATGTTCACCTCTCAGTCATGTATTAATATTGGCATAAAAATATAACTAACCATAGAATGTAGTTGTGAAGCAGATTGACTAAGATCAATGATATTAACTTCGTCTCAACTTACTGCGATACTCTACTTTTGGTGGTAAATTTGGGTCAAGGTTTTGCACTTCCACTACAAGTACATATCAACTTACTAAACTACCACTATATGTGCCTAGGTTACAACCGGTGGCACAGAGGACGACCGATTGGCAACCGTGCAATTTGATGTTCATGGAATCCATTGACCAAATATACTAGTATGGTGTACACAGACCAAGTGCCGTCAACTGGTCATAAAAATGTAACCCGCACTAAGCATACACAGATAACAGCCAATGTGCTACTTCGATACTCCAAGATATACTATTTCGGTTAGGTTCCTAGCAGGATTTATACTTGCTGCTATTCCACGACAGATTTTTCTACAGTCTACACTATTTGAGACCCAGAGTGCGCATTTGAGTGCTCATGAGGATTAAGATCATTAAAACTTCTACCAGTATGTTTTGAAAGCAAGTAGATTATTATAAATGACAAAGACAGTACCAGTTTACCTCTTCGGGCTGTATAGTAATGTGAATTTAGTTAGCGCACAGGGCGGCCAAGAATCACATTTAACAAACAGAGGGAAAATTTTGACTACGTGTTTTGACCGTTATGCTGAACGAACAAACCATGACAGCGAGAATTTACTCATTCGGAGTTTAAACTAAGTACGGGCGCAAATTTGCCGTAAGTATATCAGTGGTTGGATATTGGAAGAAGTTGTAAGGTACACATAATCCCAAACTCGCTGAAGATCCTCATGTCATCCATACAAGGACCAAATTATCTTTTGTCATAAACCACGGTTGGCATTAAGAATCCCATCTATCTACACGTTTGTGTAGGAGACAAGAGGAATATCCGCGAAAAGAAGCGGAAAAAGAGGAAAGAAGTTTCGCCATAAGACAAACAGAAGAAATAAACAGAGGACGCTGCAGCACTTACCTCCAAGACACAATCGCCTTCTTTGAGAATGCCATCACAAGCTGCCTGACTTTCTGGTGCTATCGATTTAATGTAAACGCTACCAGCATCTACAACATGAAAAGCACATTAAAGCTAAAGATAAATTCGCGTGACTCATACAGATACGACGACTCCACTATTTACTGAAACGCATAAACAATTTCTTATAGTAACCAACCTATCAATGGAACCCTGTGAGGGACATTCAGCGTGAAGATACTTCTGCCGAATACTGCCACAGATGAAGAGAAATATCACCGCTTTTCGCTTTTTAGTATATTTGTTAGTTAGTTTATCTTAATTAGGAATTAACGGCTGCTGTATATCGGATGTAATAATGAAGGATTTTATGGAAAGTAGGCATTCGAAGCAAAATAAACAAGAGCACAATAATAGTAGCCAGTGAAAGAAACCCGTGTTAATTCAGCTAATTCATCATCGCCACTCCCAATCAGCAGGCTTAGGCTAGTCTGGAACCGCACCAGACGCCGGCGTTTCGACCTTATTGTTCGTAACTGGCATGGCCGTGGAAGATGAGCCGGACTATATCACAGTCAACTGTCAATCACGCAGATCCGCGGCTGTCACCCATGGCGAAGTGGCACTAGCTACTGGCATCCTGAAGTCATGGGGGCGGAACCCGGCAGCAGTCCGCTGGGATGCGCACCACGAACGAGACCCATAAGGTCGAAACGCCAGCGTCTGGTGCTGTTCCAGACTAGCCTAAGCCTGCCGATTAGGAGTGGCGATGATGAATTAGCTGAACTATGCCAAACTCCTCACTGCTCATCAGAACCCGAGTTAAGCCTGGAATCAGTAAAGTCGCCGTTAACGCAAAAGTATTTTACGCTAAACATATGCTGCTTATTGCCGTTCTGAGAGGTTAGCAAATGCGGAATAAACTAAAATGTACCTGATCCCTAAAATAAAATTGACGCACTGCATGTGTGAAAGGAAACAATTCATCTGCAGGCAGTTGGAAGCAAATCAGGTGACACAGTCCAAACAATGACCATACAGCCAACGATATTCAGAGCGCTATGGACAAAATTCACATTACGTTAATCAATGCTAGTGTGAGTTTTTACTGATAGTATAATCGGAAAATCTGATTAAGTAGAATTAAAATCCTCTTCAATAAATAGGGATTGAGTTAGGTCTAACATCATCGATCCTGAAATTTTGCCTGACTTTATTGTACATTAAGCTACAAACTGGACAGCATCAGTATGAAGATAAAACTACTGTAATAGGAATAACTCTACTAAATATACTTAATGCACCAGCATCGATCATCCCCCGTGCAAATATACGTTGTTATTTCTTTTGGCATTGTATGATGCCTTCTGTAGCTACATAAACTCAAACAATGGTGTCGAGATAAGCCTTAAAATACTATCTTAAAACGATAGCAAACAATCGGGAAATAGTTCCATAAGACCGGAGAAATAATTTTGAAGCAAAGCATGAAAAACTAGAAAAGGAACAGCTGACTCAAAGCAGCCGTTATGTGACTTCTACTGTGTGGTTTGCCGTTGTAAAGTAGTCAACTTTTAACTAGTTAACCATAGAGCTGCATCCCATCAGGCGCAAAACCAGCAAGCAAAAGTCATGTATTCACTAGGTTGGCGGTCTGGAAGGGAACGTGATTCACGCAATGCAAGTGATTTTCATATATCTATTAGTTCAGTGTGCTTCGGGAACATGGCAAACCTGTTAGTAACCCAGTTATGACCTGTGATGTGTTTAGTGCCTACTTTACTGCCTGCATGTTCTTTGAATCCGACCTCCTACCTAAATGACTTCAATCCGTAATTACCAATCGCCCATGTACTGTATAAAATTATATTAATGGTGTTCCTCCTATAATGGAGACCATCAAACCATTTCTCAGGTTGGCCACCTATAAAACACATAATCAAATATTGCAGGATAGAGCAAAAATCACTTAAAAAGCTAAAAGTGTCCGTATTCACTCGTACAAAAGCGTGAGCATGTCTAAATTTACTGATCTGTTCCTATCTTGGGAACAACTTTATGTATTTTGGGGAAATATACGTATAATTATAGTTGTTGTGATTGTTGCTGTAGTATGAACCCTTGCCAAGCTCCGATAGATGAAATTAAGAATTAGTCTGCTAGGGAGAAAGTAAGAATTTTCCTGAAAATCGGCGACAGATTCGGCTATTCGGAGACATTTCTAACTGATAACGGCACACAGTTCACCTCGGCAGTTTTCACGAAATTCTGCAGACAATACACCGTCCAGCACATCCGCTCACCACCGTTTACCCACAATCGAATGGACAGAAAGGGAGATAGATGGATGCCACCTAGCGAGCTCTCTTCAAATCAAAATGGGAGGGACTTATTGAGGAAGTGATTGAGCGATTCTATTCCTTATACCGATCAACGCCAAACCCACAATTGTTGGATGGAGTTTCGCCAGCATAGGCCATGATGAACAGAAAGCTGCGTATGCCATTTGATGCCATTCGACCAAGCACGCTGTCCGCAGTTGGGGAAAGGAATTTCAGGATGGAATGGGATGTTAACCGGCAGCGTGGAGCTAAGCAACGATAGTTTATGCTAGGGCAGACAGTGCTAATACAGGAATATCGGGCAGGTTATGCAAACTGGACACCTGGCACGATCAAAGACAAGCGAAGGAATGTCATGTATGAAGTGATCGTGGAGACGCAGATCTAGGTTCGCCATACAAACCAGTTACGGCCAACGCTGTACCAACCAGAGGAAGTAAAACCTGCAGCGTTTCCGTTTGACTTGTTAGTGGAAAGCTTTAACTTGCCAAAGCAGCCTATAGAGAAAACTTTACGACAGCCCCTGGATTCACTTCTCGCGCTCTTCAGTCGAGGTCATAGACCAACAGAATACGAACACAGTTCAAGAGACTACAAGTCAATCGCAGGCTTTCGTTATGAACCACAGATCCCAGTTCAGGAAAGGAGGTGCCCATGATAAATTGATAAATTCCCGGAAAATGCATTGCTTCAGTGCTTCATCCATTTCAAACAACTATCGCATCGGTTTCGAACTTAATGGAATGTTTCAAATCCTGCATGTAACCGATGTTCTCCTGCAGACTGACTGGATCAGCTTGGAACTGCTAATTTTTGTAACTTGCCTTCTAATTCTAGAAGTCGAATGTCATGGGATGGCCTATAAATATGATCGTCGTCTGCCGCCTCTGTACAGTTCCAGTGTGAATGCGCTTAACACGTTATTTTGGACTAGGTCGTTTTGCCAGTTCCTTAGTTTGGAATGAAGGTCGTTTGGAATAGGTTAAGTGCCAGTTTTGGAATTGCAGGAAGTGGGAAGGTTTAACAAAGCCTCAATCGGTACCAATAAACATTGGTATTGCTCGGCGATGGAAGGGGCTATACGGATGGTAGCCGCTTAACTTATTTCACACCTAGAGATAATTCAAAAGCCTCTTCACCGCAATCTGTGGTACATTTCCCATAAAAGTTTGGCCAATGAACCACAATTCCTCAAGTGGTTCTGAGCAAACTACTAGTTCGTAACTTCAGAAGTTATGACAGAACGTATGCCCGAATTGGTTATAATCTTCTCACTAGATGCCATTCCGAAAGTGATACTTTACTTCTTCACAAATCTTCTAGCCCAACCGAAGGAAAAAGCAGAACACCAATGACCCTGACTAAATAACGCATTAATCGCCGCCAACAAACACTGTACAACAACTGCGGACCTTCGCTGTGTTTATAGATCTCTTACTGACCTTCGGCTTCTAGAATTGGAAGATCAGCTACCAAGGTTAGTGGTTCCCCATATCTTTTACCGAAGTGGCAGGTGGTTTGTAGTCAAGTGCAGAAACTAGAACAATCCGGAACGTTCGAAATCGATGTGATAATCTTTAATAATAGCTTCATGGCTAAAATGGTGGATTTCCTAGGCAATTCTTACTTTCTCCCGGTCACCTCCCCTACTGAGATATCGTCCGAGGTATACGACGAAAGCTTAGAATTAACTTGCAGTCTTCGGGTCGGTGTTCTCTGCCTGTCGGTCCATCACTTTGGCAGAAGTGCCCGAGAACCTTGTTCCGATGTCCGTGTCCGGATTCTTTGCTCGACTGTGTGCAGTAGTCCACTGCTACCCTCGGCAAGTTGAAGCTTTCCACTAATAAACTGAACTGGAGGTCAGTAGACCTTGCTTGTCTGGTTGGCACAATGTGCGCCGTAACTGGTTTGCAAGCCGTGCCCAGATCTGTGCCCACCATCACGTCATACATGACGTTTCCGCGCATGCTTTTGACCGTTCCTGGCGTCCATTTCGCATGGCCTTCCCGATAGTCACGTACTAGCACCCTATGTCCAAGCGAAAACGAGCTCTTCTTTGCTCAATGCCGCTGGTTAAAATCCTGTACCATTATGCGGTTTCTTTCACCAACAGAGAATTCCCAGCGCGGTCGGATAGCGTCGAAAGGCATGCGAAGCTTCCTGTTCATCATAGCTTGTGCTGGAGAAACTCCGCCTGGCGCTTGTTGATTGATCGGTAGAGAAAAAGGAACTGGTCAACCTCCTCTTCCATACATCCCTCCCCTTTTAATTTGTGGAGAGCTCGCTTGAACGCATCGACAAACCTTTCTGCCTGGTCATCCAACTGTGGGTGAAAAGGCGGCGACCGAACGTGCTGGACGGCGCATTGCTTGCAAAACTCCGTAAACGTTGCTGAAGTGAATTGAGTGCCATTGTCAGTTACAATTGTCTCAGCACAGCCGAATCTGCTAAAGGTTTGGCGCAGTTTTGATACAGTGGCGCTGGTGGTTGTGCTATCCATGAGAAATACTTCTGGCCACTTGCTGTATGAGTCGACTTTAAAGAGGAAACTCCAGCCGTTGATCGGTCCTGCAAAGTCGACATGGATGCGGCACCATGGCTTAGTAGCTTTCGTCCATGAATAGAGTTCTGATTTTTATGGCGCTTCCAAGACACTGTCGTACTTTTGGCAGTGTTTAGCTATTTCTTCTTGTTGTTTGCCAATAAAGGGCCGGAGTTCATAACAGCGGGCAAGCGCCTTCATTCGGTTGATTCCAGGATGCCCGGTGTAGCACTGCGAACAAGGCGCTCCTGAAGTGCCTTGGGGATGAACACTCTTTCCGAAAATAGTATGCAGTCGTGTACAATAGATAGCGAGTGTCTCCACTGGAAGTACTTTTGCAACTCGGCAGGTGGACATGAACGTGGTCAACTTGTTTTGTGGAACTGTGTTACGTTCTTGAGTACTGGGTCCCGAAGCGTTTCGGTTCGTACAGCTTCTGTGGCAACTGGTAGACCGTGCAATGCATCACTTACCACAAAGTTGACGTCAGCTTCAATCTCGATCGAGGCAATGATTGTGTCTTCATGTTCTTGCTGATGGGCATCAATTAGGCATGACACTGCATCTGCTTGGCCAATGGAAATTGTCGACTGGTATTGGATCTCGAAATCATACCCCATTATGGTAAGAGCCCAACGTTGTAGCCGGTTAGCTATGTGGGCCGCGATGCCTTTTTTCGAACCAAAGATAGCCAGCAAGGGCTTGTGATCTGTCAGAAGCTTGAAGCGGCAGCCGTATAGCATTTTATGGAATTTCTTGACCGTGTACACTATGGCCAATGCTGTTTTCTCGATCTAGCTGTAATTTCTCTCGGTATTCGTAAGGGTTCTGGCGTCATGGGCGATTGCTTTCCAAGATCCACCCGTGTACGTGTGTGAATTTACTGCGCCAATTCCATGGCTTGATGCATCTGTGGTTAGGACAATCTTGTTGGAGGGATCAAAATGAGTCAAAAGTAAGAATGAGGACAGCAATGTCTTGACCCGATCGAAGGCATTCTGGCATTCTGATCTCCAGTTCCAAGTTTGGCGTTTGGCTAGTAACTTGTTTAACGGGGCACGCAGGCGGTGCATCTCAGGCAAGAATGCGCTATAGTGGCTGATGAGCCCACAAAAGGAACTCAAGGACTGTAGATCAGTTTGTGGAGGCATATTTCTAATGGCTTCTTTGTTGTATGGATCTGGTCAACGTCCATCCTTTTCGAAGATAAAACCGAGGTATTTGATGATCGTCGTGAAAAGTGTGCATTTATCCTCACGGATCCGGAAACCGTACGACTGTATACAACCAAGCACTTCATCCACTCGGTTAAATATTTCTTCTGGTGTTCGACCCATCACTATGATATCATCCAGATATGCAGCGGTTCCAGGAACGCCCGCTAGCATGGTATCCAGTATTCGTTGGAAAATGGCTGGCGTCGTTTTACACCAAAAGGCAAGCGGTTGTATTGGAATAGCCCACGATGAATGTTGATCGTCAACAACTCCCTCGAGACTTCGTCAACATCCACTTGAAGGTAGGCATCGGATAGATCAAGCTTAACAAAGTACTTGCTACCATTCAGTTTTGCAAAGATATCTTCCGGTACAGGTAATGGGTACTGGTGATCGTCCAGCGCGGCCATGAGGCCAGTTGAGAAGTTAGCACAGACACGTACCATGCCATTTGCTTTCTTCACTGCGACAATAGGTGCGGTCCATGCTGAGTACTTCATGGCTGTGATGACTCCGGCACGCTCCAGTCGATCGAGTTCCTGGTCAACGATTGACATCGCTGTACATGGCATAGCTTTGAACACTGGTTTAGCACCTGGTCGCAAGCTCAGCATTGCTTTGAATTTCGTACAATGCCCAAGCCATCCTGAAAGACAGGGGAAAATTTTCATTTCAGGGTACGTGTCATGTCTTCGACGGACTTTGATGATGGGTCTGGACTTGCTCGAACTCGGTTGCAGATCTGATTCAAGGGAACATCGAGGAGTTGTGACTTTTCAATCCAGTCGAGACCCAGAAGATTTAGATTCGGCCGGTCTGAAATGTAGCACGTTCCCGACTTTTCCACACCTTTGAAAGCAATTTTGAAATTAAGTTCGACTATTACGTTTAACACACCGCCGGATGCATTGTGTGTAACTTTCTTAGACTGGACCATCTTCGGCCTCTTTATGTGATTCCATGTGCTTCTGGAAATAATCGTGATGTCCGAGACCGTGTCAAATTGCAGATTCGTTGGGATCCCATTGAGCAACACGGTGATGAATCGTCGTCTCGGTTTACACTCAATTGGAATGCGGCAACTATGGACAGAGAGTGCGCCATCCTTAATAGGATTCCCTTTCGATAAGACTTCTTCACTTTCTTCGACCTACCTGACTGCAGCATTCCTCCTTATGTCCACGCTTATGGCACGTTTGACGAATATGACTTTTGAACGGACAAAAACGCGCGAAAAGCCATTCGTTGCATGCTGTGGACGGTTTGTTCGTAGACCTCTTGAAGGGTTTGCTTCGGTTGACAATCTTGGCATTTTTCACGAAGTGCACGGTATCTGTTGGTGCGAGACCATTCCTTTCGACCATGGCAGTGTCGTGTTTTAGAGTGAGCAGCCGTTTGCATTCGCTTACGGGGGTCTTCCGTGTCAGATCAGGATCCTGATCTAGCTTAGCTAAAAGCCGCGTGCAGATCTCAGCATCACTGGGGGGTTGCAGAGCGCTGACAAAAATGTGACACTTAAACTGATCGTCCGTTAAAGAGCGTAGTTTGAAACGCCCACACTCACGGTTAATCATGTCTGCTAGGGCCCCAAAGCCGTCCAATTCCTGCTTGACAATTTTCAGGCACTGATAGCGAATACTAAACAAAGATACCGACTCACCAAAAATTGCCTTCAGCTACGACACTATTTCGTCAGACGTTAAATAGTTCGGCTGTTTAGGAAGAATATGGGCTATGAACCTTGAATGTTCACTTATTCCGAGCTTGCGGAGTATCAATCGCACCTTCCAGGAGTCGTCCTGAAGAATGAAGTCCGTCTGGAACATGTCTTCCAAGCGGTTGAACCACCCTTCGAATGCTCATCCAGAATCCGCGTCAAAATTGAATTCAGTGATTGCATTCGTGTGAACATCAACAGAACACGCCTGCCTGGTCCGCGTCGCTGCTCCCATTGTCTGCAAACTCAAGCATTGTGTGAGATTTTCGATCACTTTCATTTGTGCCTCCATTTGAGCTTGCTGTTGGAGAAGCGGCTTTTGAAAATTTTCAGCAGAAAAATTCATCACATTTTCAATTGTCTCCGTCGTTATTAGTTATATCTTCTCACTAGACGCGATTCCGAAATTGACACTTTACTTCTTCACAAATCTTCTAGCCCAACCGAAGGAAAAAGCAGAACACCAATGACCCTGACTAAATAACGCATTAATCGCCGCCAACAAACACTGTACAACAACTGCGGACCTTCGCTGTGTTTATAGATCTCTTACTGACCTTCGGCTTCTAGAATTGGAAGATCAGCTACCAAGGTTAGTGGTTCCCCATATCTTTTACCGAAGTGGCAGGTGGTTTGTAGTCAAGTGCAGAAACTAGAACAATCCGGAACGTTCGAAATCGATGCGATAATCTTTAATAATAGCTTCATGGCGAAAATGGTGGATTTCCTAGGCAATTCTTACTTTCTCCCGGACAGGCTGTATATCCTATTAACCACTAGTGTCGTTTATCAAGTAACAGTAATTAATGGCTGTAAAGCAGTGCAGTTTTATAGTTTTAGTACGCCCACCTAAGCACAAGGCGCCGTGGGGCTAGCCATGCATTAATTCATACACAAAACTCTAGCGAATACTGAAACCTAAGCCTATTCTAAGCGCTGCTGGTAGGCTTAAATGGCCTAACGATTGTGGCGTTAGAGGCCAACACTGGGTGCCGAGCTTCACTCCCGACTCAGGCTATCTCTAGCTGATGATTCGAAATAAGGATAAGACCAGCCTTGGTGTGCGGCTATGGGGCACAACGACACCGAAGCTCATTCAAATTTATTTGTAAGCAAGTATATAGATCTGCTTCATATCATTAATGGGATTTTGCACTAAAGTTAAATGTAGCTAAAGTGAACGTTGTGAAAATTGAAGGGTTGACCACAGACGCTCTCAGTGTCGTGAAGGCGGGCATAGAAAACACTAGGTAAAATAGAAAATCACAGGAATACCTACCGTATTAGAAAACAAGGCAATTAGATCTAAGCATAAGAAACAGGATGTATGAGTATTTTGTGTCCTCATATACTTAACAATGATTAGGCATTATTATAAGGTGCTTCCGCACTCTCAGCATTTAGTATTTCCTCGTCATACATGTTCTCGATGACGCATTCAGCAGATTTTCCACATCGTTTACCGGAAATGTTCCTGGTAAGTCGAGCCAAGTCGATTGAACTGCAATGGCGATCTCAGAATTAATCGGTTGAGGTGGTCGAATCGTCCTTCCAAATTGTTGGAAATTTGTTCGTTGTTCGGACACTAAACATGCGCAACAAATAATCCGAGTGCCTGTGAAGTAGATCACTAAATTTGTCCTACGGACTGCTAGCGAAACGCAAACTAAAATACATGGAGCAAGCACTTGTGAAAAACCGGAACCTAGTCGCCTAACTTAAGTTGTCATGATCTGAAATCATCCAAATCCATTTTTATTCATAATAGGAAACGAAACGCAAGACTAGGTTATATAATACCTGCCTTCATTGTATCCGAATTGAATCCCAAGTTTGTCCGTATCTGTACCAGCCGGCAACAGCGTCTCATGATAGAAAGAGTCAATTGCTTCGAACTAGCAAAATAAACAAGCAAAATTTTCACATTTCAGAATCAGTGAAACGACGTCTAGTCTGAGTGACAAATGTGAGGCTTCAAATCGGATGTTAACTACTTTATGAGCATATGCTGATGATGTTTGGACTAATGTGGTATCAAGATGGACATGAAATTTTTGCAAAAAGCGAGGTATCATCTAGAAATTGATCAGCACATAATTGTTAGTGAAGCTCGTTGAAGGACGCAACACTGTAATCGATGACCCTTCGCACGTGATGTGCCGGTTCTCTTTGGACAGTCAAAAGGTCCTAGAACAGTTATACATATTCACAACGTATTGCCTCAGCGATTTGTATTTCGAGAAGTAAACAAAGCGAAATATCTGTCGTTCAGTACTGAGACAGAGTCGAATCCTTTATGAAAAACCACAGTTGGTAGAGTCAGTATGGATATTCGGCAGAAATGCGTGAGAACATGGACGGCTAGCTGTGCTTTACTGCAAAGGATTAATTCTCATCGGTAGGTAGGATGATCCAAACGCATAACTATGAAATTTATAAGATGGAGAGTCTTTTAATTCACATGAAGCAATCAAAACCAATTAGAGCAAGCTTTTTAGGGTAAAGGAAAGATAAGATGAAACATCAGAATTGCTTTATATGACAAGCATTAGATGGACCAACCAGGAAGGAACATTGATACAGGAAATGACGAGTATAATCAGACTATCCATCACCATGATAAAACATCGCTTCCAGTACATAAGGATGCCGAGCACCATCAACTCGATCTGGTGAACGACAAGATATTTATAAAAACAAAAGCTCGCACAGCGCGTGGTTTCATCGAGGTCTGGCATTCGGACTGGAACTCAATCAGCAAGCAACTGGACGTAAATGATGTCTATGTAGCGTTGCAGGTGAAGTCAGCAATAAGTCCCATACCGATTAACATCAACGTTTTCCCAATTTGTGCCCTTGGAATATCGGAAGGTTGGACCGATTAAGCCTCATTGGTTTGACAAGGAGTATGGAAATCTGGATCGGATGCGACGTATACTGTGGGACCAATTCCTCCTCTCTCTCTCTCTCTCTGGCTGTGCCAATGACTACGAAGATTACAAAATTCAACGAAACCTCTGCAATAGTGCAAAAAGGAATAGGCACCGACATTTCGAAAAGCAGCTAGCAATCGCTGCGAAGACCGTCCTTAATAGAATCTTTGCTTACGTGAAGCGACGCCTGAAGCCGGCATATGATGTGCCAGTGATGGACGGCCAGAGCAGAAAGCACCCAACCTCCAGCATTAAGCATGCATCCGCGTTTGCGGCGCACTGCTCTTCTGCATTTAGAAATGACCAGGTGTCCGTTTCGAGTTCGACGTGTACCGCTTTTACCGAACTTGACAGTCTGGATTATGGCGTTGGAGAGGTATGTCAACTACTCGTCAGCTTTGATGGCACCAAACCTGCAGGACCTGATGGGCTTCCTTTACGGACCCTCAATTCACTTGCGGTCAGCATCTCTCCTGTCGTGACTGAGCTTTTCAACAGGACAATGTCCAAAGGTTCGTAGCCGACTGATTGGAAATGTTCAGTTGTGAAGTCTATTCCGAAAGGCTGCGACCCTAGCAAAGTAGAAAACTACAGAACAATTTGTCGGACACCTATTTTAGCAAAGGTTGCTGAGGAAATCGTAAACGAGGGATTATAGTAGTTTCTACAGTCAAAAGAGGTGCTGATGCCCGCATAGCACGGTTTTATGCAAGGCCGCTCATGCATCGTAAACTTGCTTGTGACGAGGCATGAGAAGTTGAAGGCAATAAGCAAGAGGAAGTCTGTCGACGTGATATTTCAAAAATTCCAGTAAAGCGTTCCACAAGGTCAGTCATGAGGTCCTCCATTACAAACGCAGGACGTGTGGTGTCGGTGGCTCATTGTATCCGTGCATCAGCGACTTTCTTGTTGGACGAAAGTGGTGGGTACAGGTCGACGACCATCTAACTGACTGGTAGCCCTCTACAAGTGGCGCGCCTCAAGGTGCTGTGCTGGGGCCCACTCTGTTCATGATGCACATCAACGATCTACCTCAGGTTCTCCGATCACCGTGTTCCTTGTTTGAGGATTACATGACAATTTGGAGAGAAATTGACGCTCCCGACGACTGTGGCGTACTTCAGCAAGACCTCAACCGCCTATCCACATGGTCTGTAGAAGTTCATCTCCCGGTCAACCCAGCCAAGTCTGTACTTATAAACCTGGGGAAGGGTCCTGACGGCCAAACCTACACCCCTGATGCCTTACCGCTATATCCCACACCTTCCGTGAACGACCTGGGTGTAATCTCACGCTACGATTCGAAATCCGTGGACAACACGAACAGGTTATATGGTAACGGACCGCGCCCGCTTTGGGCGCTCAAAGGTAGGTTAGGCACATGGTGTGAAGAGGTTGCCACTCGTCTCTTCTCTTCCATCATTAGATCAATGCTAGAGTATGGTTGGCCCTCCTACTTTCCGATTACCCGAGGCGAGTCACAAAAGATCGAATGGGTCTAACGTGTTGCTAACAGGCTCATCCCGAGTTTACGTGGCTTGAGGTATGAAGACCGATGCGAAAAACTAGGACTCTACACCTTGTCCAATCGTCGGGTGCAACCCGACCTCATTATGACCTACCCATGCTGAGGCCAATGCTGCACTTACGAGGGCCATGCAGCACCCGCGGACATACGTACAAACTGGTCGTGCCGGATGTGAAAGGTGTTCCCCACCCAATGTGCTTCGAAGGGAAAGTGTTAAATATTTGGAACAGTTTGCCTGAACATGTGTTGGAGGCCGCATCTGTGCAGCAGTGCAAAACGTTGTTAGATGTAAACTTTACCACTATTCGATTCAGAGAACGATTGCACACTTACGATGACATCTCATATCTGTGACTACTGCAATATCGTGAGTCGAGTATTTTAAATGTTACATGAGAACGATAACGATAAATACGGCTGACAATATTTATAACGTTTTCCAGCCTATTTCGAAATAGTTGTACAGAATTCATTTATATTTGCTCTATATTACATTATTCAGTATTCAGTCTGAGATTAAGACAACCAAATGTTCTGTGAAGAAAAAACGAGATTTGTCGCAGTTTAGAAATTGTGATTGAATTAGCTTAAATAAAACCGTGTTCTCCATCGACCATTTTATGCTTCCTGTACAAAGATTGCATGCCACACATTACGGCGATTTAGACTGTTGCATTAGTATTATAAATCATCTTAATCATTTATCGTGATTTGACTAAAGTCTTAGATGCTATGGCACACTTAGCTTCATACATGCTTAGACCATCAGCAAAAAGTTCTGGACCAACCTGTGTTTTGGGCCGAGTGTCAATTACGTTGGTTGACGGAGATCTTCGAGCCACAATTATCGTGGGCATTCTTAATGGAATTCCGCCTTTACTCTTAGAACGATATGGTGCATTGAGCAGATTTTCAGCCAATTCGTAAAGGTTTGCATTGAAAGGAATGTCTGCAGCTTCCGGGGAATCTAACAAACCATAGCGAAGCTGTTCCATGGTGAGACGGTCCAGCGGAAATCCAGAAATAACCAATATTTCATCTCCCGAGCGAATGTTGTGAGCTCTGCATTTTTTCCACAGATTATCATTGGGTGAAAAATATAGAAATATGTTAATCTAAGTGCATTTCTAACGAAATAGCACTAATAGTCATGACATCAAGCTATATTTCGTAAAGGGTTTCAACAGGATTAGCTACATCAACTTCTAGAAATGTATTTTTTTAAAACTCGAAGGCAACTCAAAGAATTATTAGCCCACTACAATGTACGTCTTACATGAGCACCGCTAACCCATCTGACTGAATATCGGAAGCAAGGATCCATACTCAAGTGGACTTGTGTGAGAGAGGAATATTCAACTCTGAATGCTAGCATTATTGCGTGTCATCCGTCAAAGTAGATACCATTATTTTGGTGCAAGTTCATGGTTCAGGAATATTTCAAAACAGTTTCTTTTGATACCTGAATTAAAGTAGCACTTTACTGTGCTCAAAGGCAGTATAATAAGAGAGTGATGCGTTTCTGTGCAATTAATTGCAAACACGACAAATTTATTTTTCTTGGGGGTTGTCTTAGTATTGGCGGTATGACAGATGAGATCTCTCTGTGTGTCTCCAAGGCTAGAGTCAATTTCGCTAACATTCGTCACCTGTGGCTTCGTCGTGACCTAAGGCTAACTCTCAAGGGACGAGTCTATAATACTACGGTACGATCGATTCTACTGTACGGCGGTGAAATTTGGCCCGTTTGCAAAAGTGATGTTCAGAAGCTATCTGTCTTCAATCACCGCTGCCTGTGAAGCATTGTTGGTGTTCGATGGCAGCATCACATCAGTAATGAGGAAGTCCGTCGGCAAGTCTTCAGATCTAATGAACCTGGCCGACCGATTGATAGCATCATTTCACTGCGGAGGCTTCGCTGGCTTGGGCATGTGCTCCGCATGCCTACCCAGCGGCTACCACGACGAGCCCTATTTGCGAGCACAGGCGTGGGGTGGAAGCGACGAAAAGGAGGGCAATGTAAAACTTGGATCCAATGCGTTAAGGCGCAAACGTTAAAGCTGGCTGTTGTTGGGCGTTCCCGACTCCCGGGTTGGGGACCAAAGGACCCCGAGCACAGCTGGTTGCAAACGCTGGAGGAAATGGTCAAAGACCGTACTCAATGGCGCACTTGCTGTGAGACTCTTCTACCCTAAAAGTTGGTTTCCCTTGCACGCTATATTTTTCTTCTTATGTGTTGTGGCACAGCAAATTATATTGTACTTGGTATAGTGTTGAAACAAATATATACATTATATATATATATATATATATAATTGCAAGCTCGTTTAACATTGGATAGGCTCCTCGTCAAACAGTTCAGGAGGCGAAGGACGAATCCCAGGTACCATTTGCATCGCTGAACCAACTTTATGTATCAAAGATAATAGAAACATTTACGAGAAATGCTAAGGGAAAGGAAGGTAAATACGTTTTATGAAAGAATCCATGGTCGTCGAATGGAACGCGTGTCGACAGATCTTGAGGGAATTAAATTAAAAGATTTAGCTGTGGAGCAATGGATATTACTTTGATGAATATTCTTTGGAATAGTTGAAAAGGAAAAACTTTGGATAAAAAGGTAGACCACTTACCATAGGCCTCAAAAATTTGAAGCCTTTATTTGCCCATAGCCAACCAGATAAGTCGAAGATCCTTGTCGTATGGACGATCAGAGAAAGCCTACACTAAAATTTCCGGCGGTTTTATTATTCCGCAGACAAGTCGTTGAAATACCAGTTTATTTCTCAGCTCTTCTACAGTACTTATGCCCCAACAAATTCAAGTACAAGCCAACTCAAACCTCGAAGCTTATTCTGATATGTGACCGAACTTTCTATGCTCGTACGAGCATTTTCTGATGGAACTAGTCTAGCCTCTAGAGTGAATGAAAATGCTGCAACACCCAATCAAACTTATGTAGGAAGGAAGTGAATTATTGTCTCATAGCTATGGCAAACCAATCACAGTACAAATAAATCATGCAGCAAATTGTGGCCCTTAGACTTGATCTGCCTCAGTGATAAATCACTATCAATGAAAATCGCATTATGTAAGACAGCTGAATCCAAAGTGAGAAATTGCACAGTATTAACGTAATCCCAAATTTAAGATACTGTTCACGATAATATAGCTTTCGGAGGTCAACTTATCGATGGTTCTAATAGACATCAGATATTTAAGCAATATTCGAACTTTTTGGCATAATCTTAACAGTTTAGACCCCAATAATAAACAATCTCAAGGACATTGAAATGCAAGTGGTGTTTGAGTTGATAGGCTTACACCGCTCTCAGTAAAGCGCGGTAAGCTCATCATCCCTTCAGTACATGTGAAAGGATGTCCTTTGCACCAGCTATGATATAAAAGCGCCAATTGTAAAGGCTGTGAAAGCGGGCGTGTGCCCTTGGTTTATTGGATCTTTATATACAAGCAAGACAATCTGGATGCGGCACGTGACGTCATCAACAATCGAAGACTAGAAGGCATCAGGCAAGTGATCATTGTTCATGGTGGGGTAAAACTTTTCATGCCATGGCAGAAGTCTAGGCTGTCCAAAGTCATGGTGCTTCAGGTATTGAATAATAAACAATATTGGCAGATTATGCCGCTACTAAAACCGCGCATAGCAGCAGGTCCGTAGTGGAGAGAAAGCATTGATCTGATGTTCGAACGCCCATGAGTTGTAACAAATATAAGTCGGACACGTAAGCGCTTGGAACCTACTAAGAGGTCAAAGCACATAATTCAGTGTTTTAAGATGGCTCAGTTCTGACCGCGGAGCGTGTAAACCTCTAGATTGTGTCAAACTGGTACTTCCGAACGAACTTCCGATAATTCACTTTTAAAGTATACGCCGCCATAATAACTGACTTCAAACTTGTTAGACATGACTTAAACTGTGCTAGCGTGCATGTCGCTTGCTCGAACCACCTCTTATGCCTTGGTGATGTTTGTCCAGTCAGGTGTGATGTGCTTGGTTTGGGTTTTAAGGTGCCACTCACGCAGTTCTCCCGCAAAATTTCCGAAATGGCCGCCTAAGCAAATTTTATGAAACCAGTGATGTGCGTAATGCCAGTCAGACCACGTCACTAACTAGTATGTTGACCATGCTCAAAATTTTTTTGTGCCTATTTGCCGGACCAACTTCAACTTTCCATTCGCATTTCTTGTCTTAACTTCCGCCGCAACCTCCGACTTCCAACTACGTAAAGCAAAACTGGGCTTCGACCAAATTTAGCTAAGGATGGCCAAGCGAAAGTCGAAGGCACCTTGGATTTTTGCTTAGATAGGTGATTTAGGCGCATGTAGATGTGCGTCGCGAAAAGTTCTTGTCGGCAACAGTTTGGGGTGAAGTGGGTTGGTGAAGCTCCTATGCGCGCAGGTGTGAGGACACATTGTATACAGATCTCCCGATTGATCTGTTCTTGAAGCTTACTGACCACGCGTCTTAATCCGAAACACACCTGCAATTAGCTTCTATTTTTCTTCACAAACGCTCTGCATCCCCAAGTATAATAAACATCGAAACCAACTTATCACTCTAAACTTTTGCTATATACAGCCATTACCTCCAGGAATATACAGCATTCTGACAACTTAGGGATTGCGGTAACCGTTTCTATATCGCATATTTCCTTTATAAAATATCAGCCCTTGATATTCCTGCGTTAGTTGCTTTGTTAAGAATATTATAAGTTTATATCTACCTTTCGATCTTGAACATTAATTTCTTCATTTTTGCTATCTATGCTTTAAGTAGCTAACTGGCTACATTGTTTCGCCCAGTTTTTGTTTGCAGTACTGACAGATCGCCTGACAGTTAATTCATGTGGTCATGACACTCGCTGCGGAACGGCTTCTGTGAATACGTGTTCCTTCATCGCATGTTAAAACGAAGTTAACCGGTTCCTTCACTCTGGTACCAGAATGCGGGTAGACAGATTTCGCTCTGGCCACCCGGATTTCTCGAGAGTAAGGTCAGCGGACATATCGTATTCATGCTAGATTTCTGCTGAGTCAAAATAAACCGGTTCCACTGTGCACACACCAATCAGGTTTGCAGCTGATCTACACCACAATTTCACTTCAAGCAGGAGAGTTTTAGCGGTCAAAAACTATTTTGTTGAATCTGACACATTTCTTCAAACCCCGCCAGCGAGCCTCTTTTCGGTCTGCTTCGGACTCCTATACCATCGCGCCTCTGCGCACCGTTCGGACTACCACTCTCCTTAACTCTTCGCACCGCCATTCTTTGCCCACCCTCATCCCTCCCAGTTGATGCATTAAATTGTATTTTTCCTTTCGTCCGTCCGCACTGTTGCTCGCTTCTTAATGCGTGGGTGGCATATACGTCGGTTACACTTTCCCCATGCTCGCTAGCAACTACATTAACGGATGAGTAGCCTGCAGTGGCGCATTTGACTTGATTGCTATGCGCCGCTGCCAAATGTGAACCGCATTCCAGGTGCTTATCCACTGAACTCGTTCTTGATTCTTCACTGGTTGGGTAACATTGAGGTTGGTTTTATCCAACTGTTTGACATTCAGGTGTCTGCAATGAACCAGGGATTCAAAACACTCCTAAAAGTTTAAAGATAAGTTATCGTTTGGAACAGCTATTATAAGCCTAGTGGTATTAAAGTGTATATCTTTGCTACATTTAGTGATTCAACTTTCTGAAGGAGCAGAGAGAAGCACTGAAAAATTCTGACACAAACCGTCTGTGGGTTGCTAGATACCTTACTGATTGCCAGTCGAAATAAGCGTCTGCCTCACAGATGGTGTTCTGTGCAAATCCAGCTGAAAACCCTAATCCTACACGAACTAGGAACCTGCTTTAGACACTCGCAGGTCCCAACACTACAACAGCTACCTACCACGACCACCTGATAACCACGGACCGAAAGCTGAGTGGCACCGCTCTTCCACCCATTTATGGTAATCAACGTCATTTGCATATTGAATGACTCATCATTGGTGGATTGTTCCAACCAAGCTCAATGTTCTTCTTTTCCGATATTTCAGCTTTCACAACTACGGCACACGTTCTTCACAAGGCGTATTGCTGCAATCCAACCATTAGTTGTATTTGGACGTATTGGCGTATACTATCCCAGTGGGTAGTCTCGTTTTGGTAAAACACCTAATTGGTGAAGTCGGAGACTTCCGTCACTCCTCACTCTGCACCCGATAACCGCAAGAACGACTAACAGTACACCTAGCGCAAGCATCACCACTTCCACAAATTGCGTATCCTAGCGTTCGTCTCCGCCTTGGATGGCCAGCAACTCTTCAAACCAATAATATCACTTCATTGTGCTGCCGACGCAAACTTTTCTGTAATCTCATAACACAACATTTTCTGCCTCCAACCGACATTTTGACAGACGAGGTACATAATGTAAACCTCCAAACAATACAGACAGATGATGAGTCGAAGATTTACATTGATTGCGCAGAAGTTTTAGCTAAGCCTTTACAATGGGAATCGATTTAGATCAGGTCAAGTTAGGTCAGAGTTCAGTTGCTTGACAAAATGTCATTGAACTGAGCTAACAAATTGTTCGTATTTGACTTGGATTTCTTCCTCTAAATAGTCTCATTAATGTTTCCGATCGACATATAAGAGAGGCGTACAAGCGCAAGTACAATGAAAAAATGCTATAACGGGGACGAAACAGCCAACAGTTGACAAGCCCCGTGGGATGGCTTGTGTGGAATACGTAAGTTCAACAAGTGAAGTTAAACCAAAGTGAAACGCGCATGTGTGGACTTACCATATTATCCACGTTAACAAAGAATTATATCCGCCTACAATGTTTGTCCGCATCTTATCGTCACTCATCGAACGGTAATCAAATCTAGTACAGTCAAAGCTGTCTAAGGCGACTACACAAGGGACCGACAAAAGGTCGTCACCTTGGATAAGTGGTCGCCATGGCCAGGTTAATGCATAGGGACATTACTCATAAGAAAAAACGTTGGGGATATTTTGGCTGGTTGACAAAGACAGTTGGACGACTTAGACTGGTGTCTACCATAGTAGTTTTGGCTGTACTACGGGTGGCGCGATTCATCGTCGAAGCGTTGTTAAAAATGGGTGACGTGGGCGCAGAAAGGACCAACGTTGAAAGAGGGTTCCACGGTTGACAAATTCGAAATAATTTCCGGCGGCATTCCAGCCGACTGCATTGGGTGGCTAGTTCCAACTAGTGACCCTTTAAGTTTGTGTTGCGGCTAAGTTTCAGGAGATGGTGGCAAGCGTGACCGGGATTTTTCAAGATCTGCTAATCCAAACTGAGGTCGCTCCGTGGACGACAATAATTTCCGCTGCACAATCCCAGGGCATTCAGTCGCAGATGATATGGCAGGTAGAATAATCCATCCAAATGTTCGGTTTTCCTTCGAGATAGGGTCTCCAGTGTAACCAGTTCGCATTTTAACCAGGGTTGCCAGGCCTGAATGTTATAACCTGAATAACGTCTCACATACGCGTTGAAAATTTAGGGGGTAATTGTTGGGGTTAAACCTTTCGAACGCCCTCTGTGAGCGATCAACCATTTGGTTTGCGGTTTTGGACGTTTGCAATGACTGATCCGAACATCAGAGGTCGTCTTAAAACCAACTAAAGATCGCACGCCTACTAGGCGGTTTTCAATATGTGGTCTCAAGCTTATATGCATAAATGGGCCTGTGGCGTACATGCGATTTTGCAATTGTCCGCGTTAAATGGAAATAGAATTGGCTTTGACCATTCAAAGGCGCGGCTACGTCTCGTTGCAGCGTATTACTGCTGGTATACTATGTGCATTCCGGGTTGAGCTCATCCGCCCAACTGGTCTGCCTACAACTGGTAGAGGTTGTGTAAAGAAGCTTCGCCTTCTTCATGTAAGTTTGGATCGGTGGGATTATCTAAAGGCCTTAAGTTTCCGGTTACCTTTAGCAGCAACCACGTTCCGATCACCACTGGTGTCGACGGGTGAAATTACGGAAGAGTTTAGAGAATGGGCGAGTCACTGGTCTACTTATTCCAATCAAACTGGCGGTCGTAGTTTAGGTGTATTTGGGCAAGTGGTGGTACTGAAGTTTAAAGGTAACGATGCCAAATATGTTACGGGTTGTCCAGCCATCTTCTTCTGTTTGGCAGCGTAGCCTAATGGGGACGCATGAGGATCGCTTCTCTTCGCACCTTGTTCAAATGAATCCGTCTTGTTATTCCTCAATTATTGCTACCAGTCTTTCATGTTTCTGCGATAGGTTATTTGCAATAATTACCAGTGGGATGACCGTACGTACTACACAGAACCCCAGGGAATGTGGCTCATCATGATGCTTCTTCAACTGCGTTAATGTGAGCTTAGAACATTTAAAAGGAAACTTGCCGAGACAACTGAAATATTCATGTTCCTTCACTTTTCTCGCATGAAGAAAAGGCACATACTACTATCGATCGGGATACGCTGAGTTTCTGGTAGGTCGCTGTAAATTATTGCGTCGATCAATGCCTTTCCAGGCAATGACCAAACACTCATGGTTGCCTTTGGGTCGGCTGCGTACTGCATATTTAAGGTTGAGATGTTTAGTGCGTCTAGTCCTGGCGGTGCAGGTTAAACCGGCTAGATCATCCACTTGGTAAACAAAGCGACTGAGCGATACAGACACAAAGAGTGCTTAGCGTTCGACAGTTGTGGTTGGTAACTCGTCAGGTAGGTCGCATAGTTGCCCTTTGTTTGAGACCACGGTTGTTGCTGTGTGGTTTGAGATTCAGAAAATTCATCGATTGAGTTTCTGCGGGAGCGGTGTGAGAGTTGCAATGAAGAAACGAAAAGTGAGCCACGCAAAATAGATCCGAGAACTGGAATGTACTAGGTAGCGCTGATGAAGCTGTATCGAATGATTATCAAAACACTTGAGTGTGATGATATGTGTGTCGGTAAATCGGATTTGAGTACGAGTCCAGAGTTCATATACCCATGTGAAAACCGTATCAGAATAAGTGTTCCAGATCTGTAGACAGTATACATTAATCAACATGAGACCACCGGTATACACACCACGAACCCCAGTATCAGGAATGCTATGTGTTTCCAAATACTAAGGCATCATCACTGAGCTTGGCAATTTTGTTGCAAACGCTTCTTCTCCAACCGAGGTGATATTATTAGTGCGTAGTTGAGTGGCATGCAGTAGCGCTACTCTTCGCTACTGTATGCCACTCAACTACGCACTGATGATGTCATTTTGACTGGTGACGAAACGTTTGCAACAAAACTGCCAAGCTTAGTGAACAGTTCATTTGCTATCTGAACAACTTGAGCTCCCCGTTTCAATGCTACAGCTAAGGCATCATCATCATCAGCAGTACATCAGCCATTTAAACTGATGCTTCGCTGCCATACAACCATGGTGACCTATAGAATAAAAAATAATAGGAAATCTAGAGGGAGGACTTACCTGAAAACCATAATGCCCTAAGTAGACATTCAGGGTCAAGGTGCCTGCAACTTGTGTTAACAACATATCGTCACAAACAGCAGGCTGTCTGCAAAGGTAAGGCGGCATTGGCGAGACAGCTTCCTTGCGGCTTTCACTGCCCCGCGTCATAATCAGCCAATACCCAGCAGTTAACTCATCACCAAACATACTTTAAACAAGAAATCCCACTACGAAACGGCAGCAGACGTACCACTGGTGTCGACTACGAGCCACGTCCCCTTAAAGTCTCGAGCCAAGCACAAGTTGAGTCACCTGGTATCCAGCCCGGAAAGCGAGACGGACCAACGGCACCGAGTATGGTCGTCAGTGCCTTCATTATACGTAGCCAACTCAACTTCTGTCCACCTCGAGGATTGCGCCACCCTACACCGGGCAGACTAACCAAGGCCCTCCTCGGCAAGCGCTGATCGGACATACGCAGCACGTGCCTGAGCCAACGCAACTTCCTCTGCGATATCTGTTGTGCTTAGGAGCTAGCATGATTCAAGCTACCTAGTACTCGCCTAAGAACATCATCGTTGCGGACACGCTGGCACCATCCGACACCTACAAGGCTTCGCAAACAAGAATGATGAAAGACTTGAACGCACCTCAGATCATCAGACCGAAGCGGCTAACTTTCACTACCATAGAGTAGGACGGTGCTCACTGTGGCCTTGTATACACGGCCTTTCAGACGGAGGGAAACTCCCTTCCCTCGCCAAATATTCCGCAAGTTCAAGAGGGCAGTTCTGGCCTTTGCAATGCATGAACTGACATCACTTTCTATGCCCTCATCGTTGCTGATGCAAGTGTCAAGGTAAGTGAATCGAGCAACCAGTTCAAGTTTCACGTTATCAAGAGTCAAAGGGTTATCAAGCTGCTGGTGGTCCAGCAGCAGCACTTTGTAGCTGAAGGTGCGAAGCGCATTCCAAATAATGGGACCACTGTAGCAGGCTGTTCAGGGTTGGTTGTGCTGCCACAACATCTTCGAAAAGCAAGATGATATCGTCCGCATAATCAGGATCAACTAATCTTCCACCAGGTCGGACCTCAACGCCTACATCGAGATATTCCGCAAAAAAACACTCTATGATAGAATCCACGACAAAATTGAACAAAAGCTGGGAAATCGGACAACTCTGACGAACACCACTTATAGTCGGAAAGCTATCCGACAGGTCACCTTACACCCTGACGCGGCCTGTAGCGTTCGATAATAGAGCACGTAGGATGTTCACATCGGTCTACATCGGTCTACTGAATTGAAGTCGCACTTGAAATCGATGAACACAGCAATTGTCAGTCTGCGGTATGCGTGGCACTGCTCGAGTACCCGCCGCAAAGTGAATATATGGTCTATACAGCCATGTCCTGGACAGAGATCTCTCTGTTTTTCTCCATCGGAGATTGCCGTCCCACAGTTAGGCCACAAACGAGAATCAAGGTCAGTAACTTTGTCACAACCAGCGTTAGGATTATACCCATGTGATTAGCATAATCTGTGCGACTATACTTCTTGTATATTGCCACTATAATCGATTCGCTCCCGTCAGCCGGGACACTCTCCGTACCGGATATGTTTGAATAGGGAGGTCAAGGCTTTGCAGAAGACCTCACATCCATCTTTAAATAGTGCAAATAGGAGCAAATCCGGGCCGTCGACATGAAAACGAATGCGGGCTGTGATCGCGTTTCGGACCTCGGCCTCCGACAGGGGCTCTAAACTAACCTTCCATGAGTTGCCCTACATCACCTGAGTACGAAGAGATCCGAAAACAGGGGCCAGCTGAACTGATCTTGAAAGTGTTCCGCCCAGCCAGCTATACGACTCTCCTTATTGTGTATCAGCGCACCCGCGCGGTCTCTGATTGTCTCACTGACGCCTGGCTTCTGGAACCAGTGGTTTGGATCAGCTGGAAGAGCTTGCGATAATTGCCTACTACTCCTGCCTCCTCCATTTATTGAGCCCGAGTGGTCCACCAAGCTTCCTCGTCCGCACGTAGGCTCCGATTTAATTCGCGCCTAATATTCTGTCTGGTTACATTGTGCTCAAAGCCAGCTTGGATATTTCTTCTGGATTCCAACAGGTTTACCGACCTCTAAGATATTCTGCGACTGGTGCGGTGACGATTGATTATGCCACAACCAGATGCTCCTGCATCGTTCTTGGTGGCCGAGATTCTATTCTGCTGAAGTTTAATCTTATTAGGACATGACATCGGAAGTTCGGTATGCAGTGCGTCTTGATAAGTTTGCCTGACCGAGAGCTGAGACAATTTCTCAGTTGTCACTTAGAGGAGACCTTTGGTGCGCGTCCCGGTAAAGTACATGGAGAAACGAGGGCGTATAAAGGCATGACCAGGGTCGACGCATGTATTACAGTACGTGCGGCAGTCCAGGAAGGAACCAAGGCATCTGTAAGTCTGGCAATATGGTCAGTTTGGGTCCACCGCTGGCCAGCTACAGGAGGACGCCAAGTGGTACTTCAGCGCCCACTGTGTCTAAAAGCAGTGCCACTAAGAGATAACTGGTGCTCCGCACACAGTTGCAGCAGACGTTTTCCGTTGTCAGTCCGTTCGGAGTTAAGCGCATAATTACCACCCAGCTGAGATTCTGAAGAGCTCATCAGCTCTGCTTGTGCGTTCAATAGCCCCTGCAAGTTCTATACTATCTGAACTAGTAGCACTGCGTAGCAGTGTGCTGAGTTCGTGATAGAATTTGTCCTTGACAGCATCAGAACTGCAGTCGGTGGGAGCATAAACGGAAATCACAAACAACCTTTCTTAAGCCTTCCTGAAACAACCCTAGTTGATGTTGTCAAACGGGCTGCACACAAACGGCTGTTCACCGGAATCCAATCAACCAACGATTATTCATCTGATAACAATGCCCACTCCTGCTTGACCAGTGAGTGCTGCATCAGCGTCTCCGGATACGCGCAACCAATAGCGAGATAACAACCAGTGCGCGGTTAATTTAAAAACAGCGTTAAGGTTATTGATCCTAGTTTCGGACACACAACACACGTGAATACCCAGTGTGTCTAATGCGAGGGAGATTTCAGCCACCGAGATATTTTTCCTAGGGTGCGAAAGTTAAACGTCACTAGGGAAACGGTACAGCGTGGCCTTATAAGGGCTGGTTGTCCAGAGCCATCCAATGTGTGTTGGGGGAAGGTTGCTGCAGATTCTGTGACTCCAGTGGCACTTCGGGTGCTGTCAATTAAGCTGGGAATTATAGAAGGAAGTTAAGTAATCGGGTCGGGATGGAAGTAAGAGAAACAGATGGAAAAGAAAGAAGGCACCAGTAGTAGCATGTTTTCGCTTATCTGCCCTTCTGTATGTATCAGACAAAGCAAACATTGGCAATCTGCTTGAGGGCCGATGCAAGATGAATTTCATTTTCTAAGAAAACTTCCTGGTTGTATGCGCGCGCAGGGCGACAAGACCAAGACAGGAGGACGGTTAGGGTCCTCAACCAAAGCCCTTGGCTCAAAAGCCTGTGAGCAAGGAAGCGGATGTGGTAATGATGCAATTTGACAGAGATGGAAACCATCCCAGGTCAAACCCCCAACCTGGATGTGCAGGAGACTGAGTTTGTCTGACCTTTCACCATTGACCAACCTGGTAGGAGTAGTTCTCAAGATGACCGGAGTCATCACCCAGTATAGCTCAATGGGTCAAAAAGGTACGCAAACCGTCGCACCACGTTATGGTCAAGTCTCGTTGCCGCCGATATACTAAGGCGAATCTTTATACATTATCTTTCCTAGGCCATCGACTGCAGTAAGCGGAAGATATTTACGGGATGATAGTTGTTATTCGCGTAAAAGTCATAGCACCCAACCAAGCGCGATCATCTACTATTGCGCTTTGGCTCTGGTAAGCACCATTTTCCCTCGTCTATCACAAATTTCTCAATATTCTTCTGCATGGTTACAATGCTGGGAAAGACATAGCAACATATATTGTTTGTAACGAAAGTGACAGGAGGGAGAGCTTTCCTGTGTTTTGATCAGATCAGCAATTTGGTGATTAATCGACAGAAGGTTTAATGTGCGACTGCCTTCTAGTTATACGATTATCACAAATGACTATTATTTGTTCAGCTAGGTATTGAACCAGTCCAGGTTTTGCTCAAATACAGATGTTGGAAATAAGTTAATTTCATCCACAAAAGAAAAAAGCTTTAATATTTACTCCATGGGATTCGGCAATGATGATATGTTTTAAAACGTTGTTTTTGGCAAATGTAAAAGATCATTAATCACAGAGGAATATACACGAAGGCATTCAGAAGGGTAGACAAAAAATGAAACACAATTTATCTTACTCTCCTTCGGAAGAAAGAAAAGATTGAAATGCAGAAGAAATAAACTAATACTGGTAACTTGAGGTCAAACTCCATCTTGTTGGCTGCCAGTGAAGGTTTCGTACGTATCCATGTAAGCTGTGGGTCTAAAAATGTATTCATTTACTTTGCGGTTCGATTTTTTTAGAAACAGTCCAAAGTCATGACGCAACGCCTTAGATCACGTGCTGACAATAAAGAGACCTATTTTCAAGTATACGTGAGCAGTATCAATGGTTCCATCCGCAGCTACAATGCACGATGTTTTCAAATAATATTACATTCGATCGTGACATTCCAGATAGGCATGTAGCATAAAGATGACTGCAGTCAATCTTCCCTAGCGTGAGTAATTTACCGGATGAGCCAAGATGTGACAGTTAAACACTAGCGATTCAGCAGACAAGCGGCTCCTTTAAGTATGGACAGAATGGACGTGATTTAGCGTAGAGACTACGTCGATCTTTGTCAAAATATTTGACTAGTGCACGACGCAGCTCATCCAGTAACAAACTAGATAGTTGTTAAGCGTTCCTATCTGACGGAATCAAATTTTAACAATGTGCATCACATTTTTGGGTTTCGGAACACCCACTGTGTGTCTGGATTGCGACATGTATTTCTAAGAATTCTGAACACCGAGAAGGTAGCCGTTAGTGAGGAATTGCCGAGGTGGCTCACCCACCGGTTTCATCCTTTATTTGATTCTTCAGGTGGAGAGAGTGAGACTTCGACTGGAGCCATTTACGCATTGGTTTACGTTTGACACCTTTATCATAAGGCCATTGTGATCCGCAAGCAATACCTGACACTGGTCAAAAGAATATTGTGAGTGTTTAGCGCATAAACCCTGTGCTTTTACTCGAAAACGAAATCATATGTAAGGTAGCAGCTTCCTTAAAATTGGACCGCAGTTATTCAGATAACTGGGACTGTGTTCAAAGTTGAAAGTTACCGGTGTTCAGTTTGCCTGAAAGTAAAATGCTAAGTATGCAAGTGAAGGCCTTGTAAGCATCGAAAATAATTTCTAACGGCTAACATAAGCACTACTAAGTGCTACTTACTTACTTTTGTCGTGTATTCTATAACTGTCTCATGAGTACCGCGAAATGTGCGTTCTATTTACTGGAAGCTGGTGATGTCAAACAAAAATAGCCTGGTAATGAACAAGAAGTAGCCAAAATTGTCACACCAATCTCTCTCTTAACCCTGGGACTCACTGAAGCATTTTCAGGTTACATCACAATCATTTTCGAATATGCAGCCAAAAGTAAAAAATTAGCCATAAATTTGTAGTGGTTATTGCAAGCGTTATTTGCGAAACGCTGTGGTCTAGCGGTAAGTATGCCTGCGGGATACACATAATCCTCCAGTTCCAGTCCCTGTTATACTTTATTCCACCTGGGAACCTAAACGATCGAGAAACACAAAAAATAAAACTTAAGAAAACGTCACATGTAACGGTCTCTCATCCTGTCTGCGTCTATAGACAACAAAAGACCTAAACACACACCGGAGTTTGACCTCTTGTTTGCCGAGCAGTGGCGCTGAATTTCGAGTATCACCTGGCTTAGTTTAATTCGCGATAAGTTATTCGCCATTACTCATGGCCTTCTCAACGATACCGTTGTTAGCTAGGTGGCTGGTGACAGAAAAACCAGTCAAACATATGGTGACAACAGTGAGCAAACAAGAAGCGCCTTACCGAGCTGTGCGAACAATTTTGGTGTGTGCTTGGTGTACAAATTTGCCGGCTTAATTTGTGTCACATATGCAAATGACTCGGCCAGATCGATCGCGATGTTCACAGTTGTTCAATTTATCGAGAACTAATGGCTTTGAAGTTAACTTCGACTCTGAACACATGCCTCACAATGATGTGCAACATAATGATGAGAGAGTTGAAATTGTTTCGAGACAAATTAGGATCAGACGACGGGAACAACGGATGAAACGAAATAATAAATGTTTATGAAGCAAGGGTATTTAATTGATGCCGTATTCCGAAAAGAGAATTTCTTCAACGAGAAGTTTCCCATGGGATGGGTAGTCGCCATCTCCGAGTTGTTCTTTTACGCTAACTGTTAGAGGACGCGTAAAAACCTAGGTGATACAAAGAAAAATTGCTATAATTGAGAGTGGTAAGTAAACTAAATCTAATGACAAGTGTAGAATCGTATCAAATCAGTTTCCAGTCCTACTGAAAGTCACAGGTAGCACGTAATCATGCGACGGTTTCGTCCTAATCCCATCTCAGGCTCCGCTAATGCTTCACACGATTGAAAAATTTCAGTCCCCAATTTCATTGATTTAATACAAAAGGCGGCGAAGGAGAGAAATCGCGGACAATTCGTACCAGAGAACAGGCAACGTATGTCTAGTAACGCGAGTTACCAGCGAAACAAGCCTACTGCGTTAGACCAAACCGACTCACAACTTGTATGTCCTTGACCTAATGTATTGAGAAATATTCCAAGTAGCTTAAAATCAGACACACTCCCACTCATCTGGAAAAACCATACACGACAGTGGATGCAAATTATTGATCAGTCCAAATAAAAACGAATGGGCTAGCTAACGTTTTCTTCGGTGCACAGACGTTGTCTGAGTAGGAGCTGTTGTGAAGAACTCCAAATTGGTGGAATCATTATTGATAAGTGTATCACAGTTTTAGGTCTTGAGTATCTGCCTCACACTGGGTGGTAACTCATCAGTACTATAAATACTTGCAGTCCCTAAAACACCAAGATGAGATATCGTCAGGCAAAACTCAATACCTATTAGGGAGGGTCGGCATATCACCTAATTTACTCCCTGTATACTAAAATATTACAAGGATGTTGAATAAAGCAACTTGATTCCATCATAATAGGACTCAGTCGAACAACAACCGAACATCCAAATTGATGTGGGAAACGCTTTTGCCCGCTCCGTATTTTCCAAAAAGGACTTCTCACAGCACTAAATGTGGCTTCGATTGTTGACCATGTTCGTGCTTTTCAACGATTAGAACCATTGTACCAGGGTGAATTATGACAGCCGACACTGCTAGCAACGTAACATGACTCACAATCCACTGAGTTTCGTGTTGTCGCCTTGCAGGGAATACAGTATCCATTTGCCACCCTATAAGTGGCTTTCCAAATTTCAATCATCAAATAATCTTGGTGGAACACGCAATTTAGATAGGTAATCGAGGACAGGAGATTGGCAGGGAAATTTGGATGGTAGGATTTTAATGCATCTGAGCATAATACGTTTGGGAAGGCAATACACGGCTGCTTCACCTTTTCTGGAAGATGGTAACATAACAATCAGTAGGACGTGGGACGAACTACTTGGAAATCGTTAGTTAGCTTATATATGTTTTACTTCCCACAAAGTCCTCCGGTTATATCCGCATAATTACGGGTGCTGGTTGAAGTACACATGGGACACACAGAATGCAGACTTCCATGGACTCCTGAGCAGACGAAGTGGTTTTCTTTTGGTTCTTCGGATCGTTTAGTCCTCCTACTAGATCCAGTATTTTACATCATAAATGCCTCTTGCTTTGCAGTGATCAAAAGTTTACAAGGATGCGCTAACCAAAATACATCACACAATCCCTGTACGAAAAAGGCGTACCCATCAAACTTTCCCACAAAGCGTGATGTGTAGGTTTTAACCTCTATCATAATGAGCTCTCCGATGTATAACCATTTCTTTACACTTGTCTCTACATTGCTTGCCTTCTCACCTTGTAAACCTATAGAATTTGTAAAGCAAAAGCTTATAAATTCACGAAAATCATGGCTATGTTGTTTGGTTGTCCACAGCTGTTGAATAGCTTGAAACTTATGGTGTATAGCTGTGAACAACGACCGCTTCTACGAAACTATTTTGCACTGGTAAATGTTCAATTTTACTCGGTCAAGTTAAGAAACAATCATTATTTTTCATTACTACTCGGAAGTACACATCAAACTATTATCCACACTTGGTTCTATGACTTTAACAGGCAACAAACGAACAGTTGATAAATCATGTTTCATGTGGGTAGGGAGGCAACCGCCTTCTTGTATCAGATAGATGATTCTGAGCTTCCCTAAAGTCAGAGTATGCTTTCAACCGAGATGTCGTGTGGCAATACAAGCGAAATTATGACTTGTCTACGAAACACATTGGAATCATGAAAGAAGAATTTATTAACCGAAAGTTTGAGAAAAAACTTACCGACTGGCTGGACTGCCTTCTTCTAAGCCAGCGATATATAGTCTTTTTACCTCCCCATCTACAAGATGTTGCCGCAAGATCAATCCACAGCGTTTGCTCAGTTGATCTGGGTGAGGAGGTGGTAGTTCGATAAGAAAAATTTCTCTGTCTTCTGCAATACAAAACTGCTCCACTCTTCGTCGCAACGCATCGGCTGTTAGAGGAGGTAGGCTGGAAATTGCCGGTTGCACCGAAGTTTTAGTGAGTATAGCGTTTAGTTCGACCTAAGTAAGGTAAAAGTGGATCATTTTACTCCATTTAGAACAATGTACAGAAAATGAGCTAGCCTTCAGTTTCGGCAAGAAACTGCCCAAAAGGGATGATTGCTTAGTAGTTACGCACCCACAATAATCATTAACCAACCCGTCATAAATTTCAAAAGTAGAAACAATTGGTACCACTTTTGGCACCATATATTTTTGAAATGCTAGTGATTGAATTTTGCGTTAACTGTCAAATTGAGAACTTAGCAACTGTGACAAACAAATTACGGTAATTTCGCCACTTTTGTGATAACATATTTCTGGGTTAAAATAGTCAGTTCAGTGTCCTAAGGAAGTCAGAAATTAGCTTGTTATAGCCAGTCAAGCTAGGTAGCCTAAACTCGTCGTTGCTTATAAGATCCACGCTTATTAACATCTAAAGAAGCTAAACAGTAGGTTTAACGGGCAATTATGTTAGCTGCACTTTACCGCAATAATTGCTTGAAAAATAGAACGCTACCTAAACCTAGCGCCAAGATCGTATTCACTCGCAGTGAGTCGCACATTAAGTCCTACGCTTTCTAATCTGTCGTAATATGTTCCCAAGTTTCTTTGGGTAAATTTTATTTAGTATTTTAACAGATAACATGAAAATAAGTCCACGAGACTATGAAGTTCAGTTAAGTTCGATTCATGGTATTGAGTACCTTATTCACCTAAATGCACAATGAAGTAGGGTTACGAATGATGCAAACGTAGAAAGCTCGTCATTGTCAAATCGCACCAGAAGTCGTTCGGGAATTCCAAAAAATAGACATCATTCTAGTTTTGACCAGAAGACTGTGCCTTCTTCACAAGTGATCACTTTAACAAAATACTGTCTCAAAATCTGAGTGTAAATTTTGTCCACTAATAGCACCGCTGGAAGGTACTGCTTGATGTTACACGACAGAGAGGTACTGTGGCATCCCATAACAATCAATCATAAGACCACGGTTATTCCTGGTGATCAGCTTAGTTTTAGTAGTTTGGGATGGTTTTGAGATTTGGCAGATCGTCGAGACATTTAACGAGCACAACAAACAGAAAAATGACCTAAACTGGGCTAACGAGTAGTCAGCTCGGAAAACGCTCCAGTCTACAACTGTCAAGTTAGCTTAATGAGCATACAGCATCAGAAAAGCAACAAATGTGAGTGAGTAAAACACGTTCCGTTGCGCGCTTTCCATGAAAGTAATCTGTTGATACTGTTACAAGAAGTTCTCGGTTGCTTATACCGAGTAAACAGCAGTCGACCCACGGTCTTCTGAATAACTGTATTTGGGTCAGTTAACTCTATCAGTTCCCAATAGCTCAATGCTCACGTGAGACCACATATGGAATACAATCACCAAGTCTGAAATCTTGGAAAACACACAATTTCGCCGTTCTGGACAATCCATAGAAAAGGGCTCCATCTCTTGTTCCAACTTAGAACGAAGGATGTAGCAGTTTTACCTGATCACTATCGTTGCCTGCGGATTTGAAACCCCAAGAATCCAAATGATGTAGGTTGTCACTTAAAGAATCCCAATCATAACCATTCACTGAGACCCTGGCAATTGAAGTTGGCCAGTTGGAATGTTGCTGAAAGAGTTTTACACTTTAGCGTTAAAGTTGCGAAACGATTGTCCAATTTCCGTCATAATCGAATTCAGAACTTGACTTATGTACCACAACTCCAACTCCATTACAAAATTTTAACCCAAATCAGTGGGATACAATATAACCTAGCCAGCTTGTGTGGATATGCTAAACTTATCATGAATCCACCAACACATCATAATCATTTCGACTAATTCACTTGTGCTTTCACTATTCGCTTGTGGGATTTGTTAAATGTTGACTTTGCCCCTAAATAAACCCATTGTTTCTTACAACTTTAATATAAGTAGGCTGACTTGAAATAGTTGAAATATCAACGATAGCATGGTGGATTTGCGGGACGAATAAAATGGGTGGAAACAATATGAAAGAGAAAAAGCTACAGAAAGCTTAAGCCCACTTGAATTCACAAAACGTTGTATAACCCATTGTATAAGTGAAACGTGCAGATAGTGCTATTTTAACCTTGAAGACTTTATGTATAGATATATATATATGTATACATATCAATTATATGGACGGTACACAAATTATATTGCACATGTTGCAAACAAATTCGGACCATTTGCAGAACACATTGCAGGGTTTGGAAAAAACTTTGGACTTTTCACAAAAAGATTCCGAAGTTTGCACTTTAATTTAGACACTGCAAAACAAGTTGAAGTTTCTGTAAACGATGCAAGATGTTTGGCATAACATTTATAACCTCATGCAAAATAATGGGACGTTTTGCAAACCATCTTTCACGCGTTAGATTTCAAGCGGCAAATCAGCAATTCGCTTGAAAGAAATGGCCATAAAAGCAAAAGGGGAGGTTCGGATTACGTTGTACTCATGCTGATGCAACAGAGTTGTGTAACCAGAAAACGCCACTGGACGCTATTCCCTTGATCGTGAACCACGATTGCCCCAATCAAAGGTAGTAACTGGGTATCATTCCATCACCCATCTGTCTTCGCGTAGTTCTTGGGCGTCTGAGTTTGCACATGGACCTGTGTAGCTGTTTGATTACTGGAAAGGCAGACTCCGCAATCACATAACTTATCGTGACTTAAACTAATGTTACCTAGCACTGGAGTGTCGTTGTGAAATAATCGATTTGAGAATGGATTACGATACACTATTTCAATGTGGACCGCGATTTATACTGAAGCGAATTTTTGCCAATTCGATGGCTTGAACCGTAACGGATGAAGCGCATAGGCGGTGATCCAGTTGTCCCCTGTCACTCTACGAGCCATCGACTACCTTGTGTGGTCAAACCTATGAAGCCGCTTGATTACTAGACCAGTGCAATTTATCATGTCTTCACCAAACACAGCATATCATTATTAGCCTTGTGCTTCACGACACTGCTAAAATGAGCGACAGGCTGCAAGGGATCGCATCTTGAAGGCGGTTGTGGTACATGTGGACTTCACTGGCACAGAATGTGATCCTTACTAAGCTTGCGTTCCTCGACCGCAAAGCCACCTGCGAACTGAATGATTTGACAGTATGAACGAGAGCACGTCAAGAAATAACATCTTTGACTACGGGAAAAAATGCGTGAACACAACGCAGATGTGGAGGAAGCACCAGGGATAAGCTGGCTCCAGAGGACATGCGGCGCGTTTAAGAAACCGTTTAACGGCCTTCCGAAGACACCTTGGTGCAACTATAGCCGCGGATCAACATACCGGGTGGTCTAAGTAAGATCCCGGGTTTATTCTACTAGCTGAACTTTCCCTCTGCCCACTCGTACATGCTAAACCCATTAGTGCATAACTTTCGTATGTGAAATCGTCGGCCAGATGCCTGACCAGACGCTATGTGCGGTTATTAAAGCGAGTGTTGGAAGGATAACCTAACAGGACTGCATGAACTGCGTCCACACTATGATGCTAAGCCTGACAAACACGGCAGCTGGACAGCCCTGCAGAAACTGCACGAGTTCACCGTTAATGCTCTATTTCTTTTCAATACACTATATTCCTTTAAAAGTATGCGTTTTCCAAACGAGGCCCGCGAGGCTAACATGAAAGAATAGTGCTGGCACTGAGATGTCGATAAGGTAGACCTGTCAGGTTGTAAGGCCGGGACACTATTGACGCGGTTTTGCTTGTAATGGACTTGTTGAGCGTTATCTGTAGCTTACTATTAGTATTGAAAACTGTAGATAAGGATGAATGGAACCAGATTTCTGTCAACTACTGCTTCAACTACAAAAATCACCCTTGGAATGCTGTTCAACTGTCTTATCAATGCGCAGTAGGCTGAGAGGATTCACTTTCTCTCTGTTGTTTTGCCGCGTAGTTGCACATTCTTTCCTGTGAGCGGTAATAAGCTACCCTGCAGTGCGCTCGTTAAAATTTGCAACTTCAGCAGCTTCGTGTGTTGTTTAGTGGTCGACGAACACAACCTTGGTGAGCATCTCTTTCTGTGCCACAGAATATCGATTGTAGCACCTCGGTATTGAAGATGCCGCCTCCAGTCCAGTGTTTGGAAGAGCAACACCCAAATATTTCCACTCTTAAGTTATTTTGGTCGTTTCGTGCAACAAGAGGATCATAAAGCTCTGCTGTGTTTACTGGATTCATCACAGCCTACACTGTTTCAATATTCGAGCAGACAGATAGGTTCGCTAAAACACCAGCACAAGATGTGCGAAACTCTATGGAGCGACAGAGGACAACTGGGTTTCTGTTGCTGATTGAAACACCTAACGCCCCTGATCAAAGGTGGACTTGCACAACCGCCTATTGTTTATACAGTTATGCTGCATTCGCACAAGTGCAATGTAGCCAGAATATCGTATAGTCCCCTTACTCCCCTGACTTTGATAACTAGCTACAGCTAGAAACCAATGAAGATAGGCTGGTTTAGGTGGATTCATTAAAGCCAGCAGCGTTCCAGTGATTGCACTGCATAGGTTCACCCACACACCCACAGGAAATACGCAAAAGCCCATAGCGAGGCACGGGACAAGTAGGTAGTCGGCTTTGTTCGAAGTGACGGACGCCATTGATCAAGCGGATGTCTTGCAACATTGCGGACTGCTTGCACAATCCCATTACATTTGCGCGAGCGCAATGTCGTCTAAATATCGTCAAGTGGTTTTACTCCCATTTCTTTAATAACAACTTGCAGCGGCAGGCCAATAAACCTATGTTGTATTCGTTGAAGACAAGATGATATGAAATGGTTCAATAATGAAGCAGCTTCATAGGTTTGACCACACAAAATACGCGAGGATCCATAGCGTGACAGGGGACAACTGGATCACCGCCTATGCGCTTCATCCGTTACGGTTCAAGCCATCGAATTGGCAAAAATTCGCTTCAGTATAAATCGCGGTCCACATTGAAATAGTGTATCGTAATCCATTCTCAAATCGATTATTTCACAACGACACTCCAGTGCTAGGTAACATTAGTTTAAGTCACGATAAGTTATGTGATTGCGGAGTCTGCCTTTCCAGTAATCAAACAGCTACACAGGTCCATGTGCAAACTCAGACGCCCAAGAACTACGCGAAGACAGATGGGGAGATAGGAGGATACCCAGTAATCACCTTTGATTGAGGCGATTGCGGGTAACGATCAAGGGAATAGCGTCCAGTGGCGTTTTCTGGTTACACAACTCTGTTGCATTAGCATGAGTACAACGTAATCCAAACCTTCCCTAGTTGCTTTAACCCTCATTTTTTGAAAGCAAATTGCTGATTTTCCGCTTAAAATCTAACGTGTGAAAGATGATTTGCAAAATTTGCATTTGATTTTGCAAAACGTCCCATTTGTTTTACATATCATCGAAAGTGGTTTGCAAAGTAGTTTGATAAATTCTAGTTTATAGTGAAAGTTTGAGATTTATTTATTTATTTATAAGCATATATTGCTATTTATTAGCCTTGTGCTCCAGGAAGCCACTAACATGAGCAACGAGCAGCAAGGGAAAGTATCTTTGAGGCGGAGGCGGTACACACGAACCTCAGTAACACAAAACGAGATCCTCATTAAGCTTTATAGCAGTCTGGAGATTCCCCGGTTTGCCTGTGTAAAATCCTAACCAAAATTCTATAATTGTACACCTAGGCAACCGGTGTGGTTTGTTGAACTGCTTGCTGAGTTCGTATGCTTTCCTTGCTCATCGCCATTTTTGCTTGGCCCTCGTTTCGGTTGCAACTCGCAACTGTCCTGTGTGCTGTGTTTGCTCCATTCCCCTAGCTAGAGCGTCCACGGTGTCGTTCTTTTATAGCTAGATAACAGGGAATCTTTTACTGTACCAATAAAAGTTTCCCTGCAACTCGATCCGTCTTCTCAAATCGCTCTCTGGGCTCCCAGTACAGGGAACCCACTAATTTGGTGACCCCGTCTCCGGAACAATCTCAGCGCCGGATATTCGGAACTTTTCTCCGGTGAGCTCGTTCCATTTATTATTTTCATATTTTGCTGTTTATTTTTCCATACGGTAGCCTATTTCTTGCATCATTTTTTAGCCATGGAATCTGTAGAGCATAAGGTAGAGTCTCTGCTTAGCGTTGTATCTCTCTCAGTTCCACCTTTTTGGGACAAGGATCCTCTTTTGTGGTTCGCTCATCTTGAGGCTGAGTTTTACAACCACAGAATCGCTTCCGACTACGCGAAGTATTGCAAGCTCCTGTCCTATCTCCCCAAGGAGATATCAATGCAGGTTCGTGACGTCATCATTTCTCAGACCAAAAACCGCTATGAGGCTCTCAAGGAGGCCACGATTAAGAGTGTTATGGCCTCTGAGAAAGTTTGCCTGCAGCAGCTTTTCAGGGATCTACAGCTGGGCGACAAACTGCCCTCAACCCTGCTACGTGAGATGCAGCAACTCCTTGGTTCCTCAACCATGGATGTGACGTTACTTCGCGAACTATGGCTACAACGGCTACCGGAAAACACGCAAGCGATTCTCGCTACAGTGAGCTCCGTTTCGCTCACTCAACTAGCAGATTTAGTGGATCGAGTTATTGAACGATCACAGCCACAAGCCGACGCCAGCAAGGTCTATGCCGTCGCTTCCCAGGGCACTTCTATCACTGGCTTACAGTCAACTATAGAAGCCCTGCAAACACAAGTTGCGACACTTAGTCGCCAGGTTCAACAGCTTGCTTTGAACCGTCGTCATCATAGCCGCTCAAAATCGCCCTGCAAACGTTCTAAGTCTAGAAACAGGCAAGCTAGCTGTTGGTACCATCAGCGCTTTGGTACCGCAGCCCGTAAACGTGTCACACCTTGCAACTTCGCCGAGAGGCAGGGAAAACTTCTCGGCCGGTCCGTAACGGCGACGGACGCGACCGGCCAACGCCAAAGTCGCCTCATCCGCGTTAGGGATTTAACTGCTGGCACCGAGTTTCTAGTCGACACTGGAGCCGAAGTTAGCGTTATACCCCGTAGCCCAGATGAGGTCGTCTCACCATCGCCGACCAAGCTGCGTGCCGCCAATGGCACACCGATCGCAACTTTCGGCGAAAAGTTGCTATCGCTCAATTTAGGCCTCCGGCGAACTTTTCGCTGGCCTTTCATTATCGCTACCGTGCCTTTCGCTATCATAGGCATAGACTTTCTACAGCTATTCGACCTCATCGTCGACGCTAAACGGAAGAAGCTTATCGACTCTAGGACAAGGCTCAGTGTTATCGGGACTAGCGCCAACGTGGCTGCTATCACTCCCATTCGTGTCCTACCTTAAGCTTCACAACCTTTTATAGAACTTTTCAGCAAGCATCCTAAACTCGTTCGCGTCCTGAACGACTTGCCGCCTGTGACGTCAAACGTCATGCATCACATTTGCACTAAGGGCCCACCAGTTTCGGCCCGCCCTCGCCGACTAGCCCCGGACAAGCTCAAAGCTGCTAAGGCGGAATTCGAGCAAATGCTCGAACTGGGAATCATTCGCCCGTCCAAAAGTCCATGGGCATCACCATTACACATGGCGCCGAAGAAATCCGGTGACTGGCGCCCCTGTGGTGACTACAGGGCACTTAATAAAGTTACCGTCCCGGATAAATAACCTATTCCGCACATACACGACTTAACCTCAGCTCTAGCTGGCAAGTCTATCTTCAGCAAATTCGACTTAGTTCGTGCCTACCACCAGATACCTGTCGCGCCAGATGACATAGCTAAAACAGCAGTCATCACGCCATTTGGCCTATTCGAGTACCTCAGAATGCCTTTCGGCCTCAGCAACGCTGCCCAAACTTTTCAGCGTTTCATTCATGAGGTAACGCGAGGACTCGAAGGCGTTTATCCTTATCTAGATGACATTCTTATCGCCAGTTCTTCTAATGACGAACATCTTCATCACCTTGACGCTCTCTTCCAACGCTTAACCCAGCATGGGGTTACCGTCAACCCCGATAAATGCAAGCTTAGCCATAGCTCCATAAACTTTCTTGGCCACCGCATATCTGCCTCTGGTATTGAAGCTCTGCCAGACAAAATCCAGGCACTGAAGGACTATCCTGCTCCCAGTTCCTTCAAACAGTTACGCCGATTCCTTGGCCTGGTCAACTATTATAGACGCTTTATACCTAACTGCGCGAGCATTGTTCAACCAATGACTGACTTGCTCCGCGGTAAACAACGGTCTTTTCATTTTGCAGACGACGCTAGAGTGGCTTCCGAGAAGCTCAAAGACGCTACCTCCAACATAGCGCTTCTCGCCCATCCAGACACGTCTGCACCACTCTCCTTGACAACTGACGCCTCCGACACTGCCCTCGGTGTAGTTCTTCAACAACTCATCTACCATCGATGGATACCTCTAGGTTTCTTCTCTAAACGCTTACAACCTGCCGAATCGCGTTACAGCATCCTCGGTAGGGAACTGTTAGTAATCTACCTAGGTATCCGACATTTCCGTCATTATCTCGAAGGTCGAACTTTTACAGTCTTCACCGACCACAAGCCATTGATCTACGCAATCAGTGGCGCAACGGACAAGTATTCTCCGCGGGAAACTAGACACCTAGACTACGTTTCTCAGTTTACGACAGACGTACGACATGTCTCAGGTGCTCTCAATCTCGTCGCGGATGCGCTTTCACGCATTCAGCAGATCAGCTTATCGCCTGGCACCAACATTGATCTAGCCGCTATGGCTGCTGCCCAACAAGCTGATCCCGACATAGACAAACTACGACGCAACACCTCGTTGAGACTACGCGAAGTTCCACTAGCTTCATCTGAGGGGACCATTCTTTGTGACGTCTCACAAACTTCTCCACGACCCGTAGTTCTAACCTCAATGCGTCGACTAGTTTTCAATGCTTTACACAACCTGTCTCATCCCGGCATACGTGCTTCGCAGAAGCTCGTAACGGAACGCTTCATATGGCCCAACGTCAATTACGATGTCCGCCTTTGGGCACGCGCATGCTTAGAGTGTCAGCGCGCCAAGGTTTACAGACACACCAAAAGCCCACTTGGCGTCTTTCCCGCTCCTGACGCTCGTTTTGCACACGTCCATGTCGACCTGGTCGGACCTTTGCCTCCATGCAAAGGCTACGTGTACCTACTCACTTGTGTCGACCGATTCACCCGTTGGCCAGAGGCGATTCCGATAGTCAACTGCTCATCTGAGTCAGTTGCGCAAGCTTTCCTAGAACGCTGGGTAGCTCAATTCGGTTGCCCAAGCGTAGTTATCACTGACAGAGGATCGCACTTTGACGGATCCTTCAGCAAACTGCTCGACGTTCTTGGTTGCCAACATAACCGAACCACCGCATACCATCCCGTAGCTAAAGGGATGGTAGAAAGGTTCCACCGGCAACTCAAAGCCTCACTCTGTGCCCAATCTAGCACATCCTGGCACGAAGCACTTCCGCTCGTTCTCTTAGGCATAAGAAACACGATTAAAGCGGACTTGCACGCCACTCCATCGTCGCTAGTCTTTGGATGCACACAACGCTTACCTGGTGAACTCGTCTCACCAAAAGCACCAACAACCTTCGACTATGGCGACTACGCAGCTCGCCTATCCCATCACATGCGACAGCTTCAGCCTGTGCAACCCAGAGCACAGAGCTTGCGTACCAACGTGGACGAACGCTTAACCACTTGCACGCACGTGTTCGTTCGCACTGACAGCGTACGCCGACCACTTCAACCTCCCTATTCTGGTCCGTACCGTGTCGTACGCAGAAGCGACAAGACGTTTACCATTGACTACAATGGTAAGACTGAGACGATCAACATCGATCGACTCAAGCCAGCATTCCTCGACAAGTCTGACTCTTCGGTGCAACAAGCGCCTTCACAGCCTGTGCCATCACAGCTCGCACCGCAACCTCAGACGAGTCAGCCCGCTCCAGCAGAACCTACAACCGCAACCGACAGCACTCCTACTCGCCCTACTGTCAATCGACGCGGTAGGAAGCTCAAACCTCCAGTTCGTTTTTCGGACTTTGTTAGCACTCACTATTTTACGCAGAACGTGCCTTAGAAATTTTCTGCTCTTACCAAACATTTTTGAAAATCCACAAAAAAGATCAAAACGTTTTGAAATTACCAAAAAAGAGCAAAATCTTTTGCAAACCCAAAAACAGCTTTGCACGTTTTTCGCTTTACACTCTTTTGTGTATTGCTACGCATTTACGCTGCTTTTTTATCTTACTTTCCATATACACCGTCGGTTGGTTGCATCTCGGTTTCAGTTTCCGCTGGATCTCCGCACGTCAACTGCAAGTGAAACGAACTTCCTGTTCAACCGCCTACGTAAACTTTACTAACTGTTCCCCCCACAAACAGTTTTTTTACCGCTTCGACACCGTAGGGAGGACACAGGTGGGAGCCCGCTAGGGTCCGATTGCATGGTTCTCCCCCAGCAGCTGCAGCATGTTTCACAACCTGGTCTCGCAGAAGGCTGGCTCGCGACGGATAGTCCTCAAGTAGATCGAAGGACTGCTTACACAGTCCCTTCTGGGAGAGGGCTATGTAACAGTCTGGAGATTCCCCGGTTTGCCTGTGTAAAATCCTAACCAAAATTCTATAATTGTACACCTAGGCAACCGGTGTGGTTTGTTGAACTGCTTGCTGAGTTCGTATGCTTTCCTTGCTCATCGCCATTTTTGCTTGGCCCTCGTTTCGGTTGCAACTCGCAACTGTCCTGTGTGCTGTGTTTGCTCTATTCCCCTAGCTAGAGCGTCCACGGTGTCGTTCTTTTATAGCTAGATAACAGGGAATCTTTTACTGTACCAATAAAAGTTTCCCTGCAACTCGATCCGTCTTCTCAAATCGCTCTCTGGGCTCCCGGTACAGGCGACCCTCTAAAGCTTGCTTTCTTCGACGGCGGAACTGAATACGAACTGCCTGATTCGCCAAAATGAACGACTGAAAGTCAAGAGACATCAGCACTGACTACAAGAAAAGAGACCTGAACACAACGCAGATGTGAAGGAAGTACCAGGGAAAAGCTGACTCCAGAAGTCCTGCGGTGCGTTTAAGAAACCGTTTAACGGCCTTGCAAAGATACACTGGTGAAGCTTAAGCAGCGGATGAGAGAGATTGGGATCCATCTATTTTTCTACTGTGTTCATTGTTGTATGCCAGCGAAGCTTGAGTTTTAATATCTGGTGTACGGCTATTGTGGTTGATAATCTTCTGCTTTTAAGGTTCTCAAGATTTTGAGCATAAGGCTTTAACCTCTTTACTTTTCGAGCATATGGAGGATATTCTGTGTTGAAGGCTATTAAGATGAACTCTTTGTTACAAGCCCATAATTCCCCAATGATGATTAGGAATATTCATGTATGTATGTGACTGGACTGTAGATACTTCGGATGCAAGGTCCCTACAACAGACTAGTAATAAATTAAAGTTTAAATCCGGCTCCTAAACAGATTTTGAATGTTAAGATGGCTAAACAAAAGGCCGAATTATGCTGCTCCTACTCGGTACATGGAAATCCTTACGCATATTTTAACCATATAGCAACAAATCATCTCAAGTACACTAGACTGCGTTTTGAATAAGTCGCATGCTTAATACGTTTGCTCAGTCAGTAATACTTTGTTTACTCATAACAAGAAATTTCGTCTCAGAAACTTTGACTTGGTAAAGGATTCAAAAGTAACAATTGCGTCTGAGAAAGCATTATCAGTTAATAGTTCTTTGCGTTGTAGCCCCGGATAGTGAAAGCAATGAGGTGGTTCTGTACTACCGATTATTGTGCTTTTTACTCAAGTTCACCCTTTATTCTTAGAATAAAGTTTGAAAAAGCCATGGACATGCTATCCACGAAGGTTAACCTTTTCACAAGCGTGTTTTAGCAATATATGCTATCAAATTTGGTGTTAGATTTTGACCAGAAAACGCTCGCAATCCACATAAGCTTTTAGTTCGACGTTGTTGCAGCTTTTGGCTCCACTAACATCTAGTTGTTCAGATACATCGATAAAGCGGTGTGTTGACGAGGTATGGAACAGTATTGCGCATGCTGATAGAAGCAGTTCAACTCTTCAACCATTCTGTTTTGATTACGATCTTTCTAGGCGCACGTTATAACTTGTCAAAGTAGTAATAGTGCATAAGTATGCTATTACTTCTTCACTTTTCTAATATAAATGCAACAATCCACTATCAATTCGAAGTGCTGGGAGCCTTTCTAGCTTACTGATACATGAAATAGACGCTGGTTATGCGATAACTTGCTTCGCACTTGATCTTGTCTTGACCTGCCCTGAGTATAATTAACAAGGATGCTAGTTGGGCTTTCACTGATATTACTTTTGTAGAATACTAAAGTGTGTCCATAGACAACATGATAAGAGGGGGTAAAAAGCTTTAACGCACCTTATTAGAGGACAAATGTTTGTATTTGTTCAGAGAAATATCCATTGCTTAGAAATTATGACTTGAAACCTGTGCAGTTCAATTTATCCTGGAGAGTAAATTTCACTTTATTGGGTGAAAGAATCATAACATAGCACTCTTAAGCACGGTTAAATATGCCGCCACAGAATTGTTCGTGCGCCTTCTGTTGGTTTGGTGATAGTTGTATACTTTTTCAGCGTACCCTTGGAGTCTATTAAACACTACAGTATGTAGCCGAAGCTTACTTTTAGAGAAGTCAAGCGATGGGATATCATAGGTGTTACCAAAATGTCGCTTATTCAAAATGAACCTTTTAGTTTAACAGCTACAAAGCAAACACCGCAGTATAAAAAAGTAAAAGGTATTCCTGATCTTCTATCTTAATTAACACGAGATTTAAATGCTTTAGGTAGCCAAAACCTTAACTCAGTGTGTCAAACCGTAAAGAGAATATTGCGTCCGACAAAACTTTGGCGGGAAACTAGGCCTGCCATGCATGTTAGCAGTTAACAGTCATTCGATGTAGTTATTGTCTAACATTCATATAAAAGGCTCTTTATTTTTAAAATACAACGGATTTGAAATCGAACTGGTGAGCTTCGAAGCAGCCCTCTACAAAACCCAAAAGCAAATTGCACTCTTGAAGTAAATCTCAAACTGTCATCGTTCAACTACATTCGATACATTTAAATGTTAGGTTTCCAGCCGAAGATATCCGGTTAGAGTAATTTCTGTACAGAAAACCGACACTTTCTAGATATAAAAAAATCTGCAGATAACCTGGACCGCTCGTTCAGATTAGGTAATCAGTCGTTAAGTGGAATAACACAACTAATAATGAAAAAGTTATACGAGGTTGACAGCCGTTTACAAAGGAGCCACTAGCGTTATAACAATCGTTTACTTGTTACCTTGTTACTCAGACCTTTACTGGGCAGAAGTGATGAAGCTAAATACAACCTTAGCCTTTGCAACTTAGCTTATCTAGACGGTTAGTAGAATAAGGCTTCTTTTGCTTAAGTTTTCATGAAATGCATAGTAGGTTCTCCTCTTTAGTAAGCACAAACACAATTTGCTAGTACGTTTTCTGAGTAAAGATTCTGTTTGTGTTAACTCTCTGGAATCTGCCAGCAATGCACCATAAGGTTCATCTAAAATATGCCGCTAGAAAACAAGCCCAAGTACCTATGGTTTAATAACACTAAACATTCGGGCTGTTAGTTTCTAAAGTGAATGATAAAACGTCTTGTGTTAAAAACCTTTAAATTTTAAGAGAATAACTTAACCGTAGTTCAGTAAGACTCAGTAAAGCTTTTAAGTTGTGGAAGGATTCGTGTTGTAAACTTGCCCTTACCACTACTCTCTGTGCTACCAACCCAGTCGAAAAAGAAACAAAACATCGTGGCCTGCCAGACTAAAGTTTACCGCAAAAAGAATAATGTTAATTTTAAGTTACTTTTATATGTCGCGTGCAATCAACACCGGCTGCACGCACGTGAGCTGAAGCCCGCTACTTCTCTAGACAGATTCCACACCCGCCATCGATCCGCATTGGCTATCAGTAGATGCATTCACTCTTGCCTGTCGGGTAGCAACCTGTGGCATGATAACGGGCTTTATTCAGCAGCTTTCAAAGTAAACTGCCGCACGCCCATTTTACGTCCCGAAACCGTGCCGCGTTTTGTACTGACCCTACCACTTTGTAAAATGCTTCAGGATGATTTCTCCATAGCTTAAATTGCCAGTTAGTAACCGTTATGTTAAGCACACAATATGTTAGCAAGCTGTCACGTTTAACACAAATGAAAAGCTGTGTAAGGTTATTCTGGGTTAATGTGATACATTTTACATGCTTTGAGCCAACGCAAAGCTAACAAGTAGGTTACAGCTTCACTGTTAAATGAAATGTTCCAAAGCGCGGTTACATCCTAAGCGTTTACCTAATAACATTAATAAAAATTAACTGGCGCTTTAAGAAACGATGGAATGCAAAGCGCTTAGAAATGTGCTGGTTCTACTTAGTTGCTGTCTTGAAAGGATATTAAGTAGCAGCCTGTTGTATATATTAAGGCTAAGATAAACTTAAGGAGTAGTATAACAGATTATGAACTCCAACAATTTTTGCATCTACATGTAGTTTATCGCAAACTTTTATAGGACAAGCTAAACCAGTCCGTTTATATAGCAAAAGTTGGTAGTTTTGGCAACCTATTGACACTCAAATTTTAAACTTACCTACTATAACTCAACTACCAGTATTATCAAAATAAGAGGTTGAAATTTACTAGGTGCATTATGGAGCATAACTCACTGGTTTGCAGAGGCTAGCATCCTTATTTAGGCATGTGGCTAATTAGTGACCAAAGAAAACTACTAACCTGCTATTACGTATCAACCAGCTTGATAAAATATGCCGCGAAAACGAATTGCAATAATCTAAATACCTTAAAAGGTTTAGTACAAGTGGCCAATGTTAAACGTTGTTTTCATCTTAGCGGCCATAAGGCATTAATCCCTAGTCAATGAAAGCTAGGAAGCACAAGTTTGATGTTTAACAAATGTGCTCATTAGGTGAAAAATTAGCTGGTCATATTGTCAACATCAGCAATGCCTTTGATGTTAATGCTGCGCTGCTGTCCTTGGCCATGTATCTAATCCAAATGTACAAATCTTGACACATGAGGATTTTCGAATTTCCTGTAACGATTGTGCTAATTAAGCATTGGTTATGTTAAGAGTTTGATGTTTGCAAACGCTGGTAGCGCTTTAGACGACTTCTGTTGTGTTAATTTTGACAATAAATGTAATATCCGTAGACCTTTTGGCGTTGGTTACTAAATCGTTCTTTGTGCAGACACATAATCTTAGATAAAGGGAGCTATAGTATGTTTCCGTCAAGGTGGCAAATAACTTTCATGCGGAAGTACCTATTCAGCATTGGTAAGCAGTTACTTGCGCATAACGATTACCACAGTGTAGCAAATCTTGAAATAGTGATTCATTGTGTCATAAAAATTACACGAATTGTTCCGAAAGGTTACAGTTAATTTGGTGATTAAACGCAACCGTGCATCTATACTGGTTGTTTTGTAACACGGCGTTATTACTAAAACGTTGAGAGGCAGATAAACCAAGTAGAACGGTTATTTAAGAGTGGTCTGTAGGATTGCCTGCCTAAAAGGCACGCCTAAGTCATTTATGGTAGTCACATTGAAAATTACCAGCAATTCGTTTATGAATTTGGATGCGCACCCTAATTAATCAAAAGGCGACCGATAAACCAAGCTCAAATTTGCTATAATTGCTAAGGATTTCCCAATCCCTACTTACCCAAATAATCTAGTTTTGCTGCCCTTTATGTATGTTTTAAAACGAAGAAGCAAACATCGAAGATCTTTACGACTAAATGCAAATATTTTAATTACACGGATAGTTCAGTGACGTTGATCTTTAGCCTGTATGTGTTGATATGCTTTTGACAATTCTTTGTAATATAGAATAACAGAAACTCAAGCAAATACGCCACAAACTTGTAGACATTATAACGTTTATTACAACACTGTCTAAAAGTTACCTTGTAATAGAGCTTCGGTACAATCATTTAAAACCCTTCTCTACTTTGAAAAATATAACTTAATTTAAAGCTATCGTCATACCCTCCCTGAAGTCACGGGATGATTACATGTCCTCCTAGACCAAGGTATGTACACTATAGACGTTTACGGATTGGACAAAACTTGTTACGCTTCAAACGCTTAGTGAATTTTAAAGTGTTGCATTATTTGTTTACTCTTTTATAGATAAAACTTTGCATACCTCCCTGTAGGGATGTAGTATGCTTGCATGCCTAGTTTAACTGTTTAAGGTGAGCCAGGAATTAGTAAACATAATTCTATTTACGGATATCTTTTATACCACCATAAACGAAATACGTACGAACGATAAAAGCATAGGTTGTCAAACGCAAATCCGTCAGTTTCTAAGCTGTTGATTTTCCGGAAGTATGAGACAAAGCAATATACGTTTGACAGATTTTATATTGTGTATTTGACCTGCGTCTGTCATGGCTTGCAATTTTACTATTCCATCTCAGTTTTATTCATTCAAACAGGAAAAATATAATGGAATTATTTTAACACTGTCTAGCTTTGACAAAGAATAAAAATTTTATATTTCATAACAAGAATGCGTGCAAAACGATTTGGTTAAATCGACTGAATACAGGATATACGCGCACATCAGTGCTTGTCTAAATATTGCAGTAAGACGCAGCCACATGCAGCTAGACAGCCTCACCATCAACCAACAATTACTTTTAACATTGAGTAATTGGTGTGTCCATGTTGTACCTAGGACAGGCCAAGTAATATCGTGAGAAATGTTGTAACCTATATTAAATGGCGCACTAAAACTTTAGTAAGTTAACCGGCTTAGTAAAAACAACAACAACAAAGGTTCATAAATTGCGCAAGCGGCAGCTGGCTTTTACTTGGCTTTAAGGTTGGCACAACTACTTCAAAGCAGACCATGGTTAAGTGCGAATATTGCAATGTTTGCTGTATTTACTATCATTCTGCATTCAAAATGGTAAGCCATATGTGACCTAAGCCTCAAATTCACTATTCAAATGCTAATAGTAGGGATTACATATGGATAGTATAATGTCAACACTAAATAATTCTATTTCACTAAATGTAGATATAGTTGTGCCTGCGCATATTTACAAATCCCACGCAGCTACTTGATAAACTTACTGTACACAGTGTTGTACTGAAGGCCTTCATAACTCCATAGCATTGATTAAAAAGTGGTGACAACAGGACGGCAGTCACCTGGCTAACCGTGTTATAAGCTTTAATACTTCTGCTTTCCCCTAGTTTCCTCTTCAACGTTCCCATGAGGAAGATAACCTCTTCCAGCTTCAACATGAGTAAAATGGTCTTCTGCAATTATCCTGAGGTGATTGTGCAGAGACGCACTCATTACCACGGGGTCTCAAACACATGGAAGGAAAAACGGCGGAAATTACGTTGTGAAGGTAGTGTACGGCGGTTGTTATTGGATCAATGAATGGGTAGGGAATAGATTAGAAATGATAAAGGCTTACGTCTAAAGTTGCTATTGTGTATAGTCACGAACTTTTATTAACCTGTTACTTGATATTACGTTTAATTATCTCCCTTCCGCTTCATGTTACTCCAGTAAAATACTATACCAAAACTTTCAAAAAAGAAACAAGCTTTGGGTTTAATTATAAATTATCTTCCTATTTTATTATATTTCTGTGATCATTCTCAACATAATTCTTGCACTTTGCTGTTTTAAAATCGCTAGCCTATATTGCTTTCTTAGGATCCCATGAAACGGACGTTCCCGCATCAACAATAAATCAAAATCAAAATAACGATTGTTTGTTTTCACTCAAGGTCGTCTCAAGTTACTTTTAGGCAACAATAGTTGGCAGTTTTCATGGAAGAAACGAAAGGCACTTGAAAAATTAGGATGCTACAAACACCGCTTCTAGTATATTAGCCTTATACTGACCTGATATATATTATTTAGCTGGGCAAGACCCGCAAATGAAGAAACCCAAGACGCCCGATAAAAATTCACTACTAAAAATAACGTAAGCATGTCAGCCAAAGCTTTTGCAAATTGATATTGAAGTGCCACTGTCACGAAACTAACATGCATCGCATGGGTAGGATTGGATTGCTGCATTCCCTGTTGCTAGTTCAGTTCAGTTCAGTTCAGATGGGGACTGGAACGATGGGAGAGTCCCGCGAGTGTTCCATCTTGAGTGGATCGTTGAGACAGGAATTGTTGAAGTGCTCAGTGCGAGTTACTCAGGAAAATGGAAAGGTTTCGTGTTGCCAATCAAGAGCGTCCAGTTGCCGCTCAAACCCCTTAACCGTAGATTCCATGATAACACTTTCCGGAAGCATGTTCCAGCGGTCGATGACTCTGTGTGACAGCCGGATTTCCGCCCTAATCCGATCGGACCGCGGTTTGTCCAGCTTCAACGAATGACCGCTTAGAACAGACAATCTAGCGGGACTGAATAGCCCAGATAAATCTGGACCAAACTTACCAGTTAGGATACGGTAGGTTAGGATTAGGTCTCCTCTAAGCCTTCGGTGGTGCATTGAATGCATTCCCAAACTACGTACACCCTCGGGGTACGTCCGTCCCCATAATCCCTTGACTAACCTAGTACCCACTCGTAAAACCCTCTCTAGCTCCACTTTGTCCCGGACGAGGCAGGGCGGACAAGCCTGGACGCAGTATTCCAGATGAGGCCGAACGAAAGCCGAGAACAGCCTCGTAAATATACCGCCCGTCAAGACTCCGAAAGAACGTCGGCTTAACCACAACATGCGGAAACCCATACCTGCGGCCTTCTTCCAGTTGTCGCCGGAGTGTAAATCCCAAGAGTGTACGACGCCTAGGTCAACCTGGCTAGATACACGGGGGAGTTCGACCCTACCGACCAAGTACTTCGCAGGTGGACAACTCCCTCCAATTCGAAGAACGGAGCACTTTGCTTGATTTATGGGCATTAACCAGAAAGTAGACCAGTCCCAAAGCTTATCCAATGCTCGCTGAATAGCTTCGGAACCCCCAGGAACATCAACAATGTTCCACAGCTTCAGGTCATCAGCAAATAGCAGCGATGGTACCTCAAGCTCCGCGGGTAGGTCATTCACATAAATAAATAAATAAATAAATAGTATATTCTCTGTAAAACGAGACACACCTCTAAAAGGCATGATCAAATATGCATACAAGCACAGCATCTTTGGAATATTAAAACATTTCGTTACAATGAAAGGAATAAACGAAAAGATGTAGTCCATAAGAGCGAGCATATTGTCAGGTAATAGTCAGACCAAGGATCATAATGGCGCCGTGGCGCGCAAAAACGGTTGCGTCAAGATACAAGTGGGGGTAAATTTGACATGTATTGATCCATGAGCACAGGAGCCCGAACAAGGTTTAGTGCAATCAATGACCATTACGAAGCCGGGATGATCGGTACTCCACTAAAGCATTCTTCATAGTAAAATCAGTTGCACAGGTTCGTTGTTGGAGGCTGAGGACTGCGTCAGTGTGAAATGTATAGCAGTGACTTTATTTTGTGGCGAGTCACATCCGCCACGTTGCAGTGTTGTTAAGCGGACATTTGTGGCTTTTTATAGGGAGAACGCTTGCGAGGCGAAAACCCACCACGTCCTGGAACACTGTCGTAGCTTCCGTTGAACTGTAGTGCTAGTCGGCTATACATCGTATAGACCGATTTTGCACTCTATTATTCGCAGTCGGTTGACAGCCAAAATTTTTAGTTGGTTGGCCAAATGGCTTAGTACTGAACCGGCAATAGTCGTTGAAGCCAGTCAATGATGTAAAAGAGTCGCAGAGTCGAATGATGATGATGCGGGTGAGTAAACATATTGTTAATAGAGGCCGGCTTTTTCTATTATATTGTCCGGCTCGCAACCCGTGTCCAGCTATCCATGCTGGACTTGTCATAGGGACGGTGAGTGCAGTTGTTTCTTGTGTCTGAATATGCCCAAAACAGGAATAAATGCTATTCTCCTCAAAGTGGACAAGTATTTCCTTCAAATGTAAGTGTAATTGTTTCCATAACCAAGTGAGAGCTCCAGGAAAAATCATCGGAAAAGCCGCTTATGCGCGCGCAGTGCTATCCGTGAAATGACATCAGAAAAGCTCCATGTGACTGGAGAATCGGAATGTTTGAGGCAGTGAATGTAATCACGCCAGAATTGTCAGTCTCCGGTTGTGGAACAGTGGATCCATGTAACTACATTATTCCAGGTGAGTAAATTGTTCTACTGTGAGTACGAGGCGCTAAACCCATTTGTTTAGACCCCGTGGTGGTAGCTTCTCCAGAATGGCGGAAAGAGCTCCATTTGGAACGATGTGTGGTTTCTTCATCTCCCGGAGAAAAGTACAAGCATGTAAACCAGCTGGCTATTGAAAGTGGGTCGACTATTCCCAGTGGATAAACCTTCTTGTTTTGGCGGATGTATCTGTGGAAATCTCGAGAGAAAACGGGCAACGGACAAGAGGCAGCCAAACCGAAAGACAGCAACGAAGCAAGAAGCTCAAACACAGACTGGTGGCGACCAACGGTGCCTATGATACCTTAAAATTTATGTGATTTTTTTTAGTATACATGATTTGCAAGCGCGTTCTTTACATCACGTCGCTGGTGTGCCTCAGACTACAACTACTAGGTAGAAAGAAGGGTATAACAAAGCGTGTAGACAACGTTAAGCGATTAATATGATTATTGGAGAGTTACAGGTAAACCGATGATGATGACAGCAGACCGAATGCGAGCGGCATCTTAGGTGAAACTAAGGACACAAGGTTGAGACCGAATGCGGGAGCAACATAGGTAAAGCAACGTTCCAAGAAGAAAAGGAAATTTAAGGATAAACAGCGGTCCAAGGACGGAGCCCTGCGGCACGCCGCTGAGGACAGACTGCCTAAATGATAGACCCCGGCCTACCCGTACACACTGTTCTCTATCCTCTAAGAGTGCAGTCACCCAATGTAGGGCGCGGCCAGATACCCCGTAGAAGGACAGCTTTTGCGCGAGCCTCAAATGGGGTACTTTGTCAAATGCCTTCGAAAAGTCGACGAAAAGCACGTAGAACGTGTGTCCGTTATCCACTGCATCCGAAAGATTTTCGCGAGCCAACAACAGATTCGTCAGACACGAAAATCCCTACCGGAATCCGTGTTGTACATTGCTAAGTAGATTAAATCTACTCAAATGACTCTCCAATGAATCTCTCACCAGTTTCTCGAGGAGTTTGACAACTACTCTCGTCAGACAAACTGGCCTGTAATTTGCAGGAAGACCCCTGTCCCATGTTTGAAGATGGGACAGATGACAGCTTCCTTCCATTCGGAAGGCAATGCACAGCTGTCAAGCGATTTCTGAAACACAATAGCGAGCGGTCCACTTAGTTCCGCAGCCAACTCATGTAACAGTTTCGGGTGAATTAAATCAGGGCCAGAGGTCTTAGAAAGGTTCAGCCCTTGTAACAGCCTACGAAATGCAGTCTCCGCTACAATAAATTCGGATAGTTCTGAACCTTCAGGGGTCCTGCAAACCAGCTCAACGCCTGTCAAAGAGGTTTCCCTTACAAACGCTGCCGCACATTGCCCACTGAGTACGCAGGCCTTGTCATAATTCGTAGGCGCATGAGTACCATCATCACGCATCAATACTGGAATTGACATGTTCGAAGCGCAGCGCCTTCTGACATAAGCGAAGAATCTTTTATAAATAAATAAATAAATACTTTATTCTCGACTATGCGAGGCATGCCCATGGATTCTCTGAAGCTTCGTCCGCTAACCCTTTTTCAAAATTGAGCCGAGCATTCCTTAGGTGTTGCTTACATCTATTTCTAGTCTTACGGTACCTGTTATAAGTGTCGGTGGACAGAGCATCGCGGTAAGTCCGCCAAAATCTAGACCCCTTTGTGAGCAGCTGCCTGCCAGTGGGATCTATCCAGGGCGGCTGTGCTCGGGCCTCCTTTCTCCTTCTGACTGGGATGAAGGAAGTAGAGACCTCTGTCACGTAGGACTTAAATTTATCCCAAGCTCAAGTTGAGCAGCGCCGAATGTGCCTGACGCTGAGTCGCAAGAAAGATCTACCAGCAAATCTCTGGGAGGTTGAAGTCGCCCATCACCAAACACTTATTTGCGGACTGGGAGCGAATGAATTCAAGTACCTCTTTGGATACGCTCCCAGGGCTTCTATACACAAATACAGCTGTAACCTGAGCCGAGGATGTGCTAATAACAGCCGATAGAGCTTCAACAGTTTTGTCTATCGACTGAAATAAGCAAGTCTTCAAAAGGTCAAGTTTACAGCTCACATAAAGAGCGACGCCCCCTCCCTGCCGGTCAGCAGAGCGATCGCATCTAAATAGTGCGTAGCCAGATAGATGTACTTCACCATCCGTGATGTCCTGAGACAGCCACGTTTCAGTGAATGCGAGTATATCGGGATAAGACCCATCTACAAGCAGACCTAACTCGTACACATTATTCCTTAGGCTGCGCACATTACTTAGAACTACCTGAAGTTTTTCGTTAGATCCAGACCTGGGTCGTGCGCTATCAGAATGGGCAGTGGTAGGGCGGAAATGGACCGCCGGCTGACCACCCGAGAACCCACTAACCGGAGACCTTGTTCACCGGCCGCTCGCCTGCTTTTGAGGTCTTTGATGGTCTCCCTTAGCTTCAGCCTACCGGCTAGCGGAAGGTCCGGCTGAACGCTAATATTCGCACCTTTCAGCTTAAACGCAAACCGCATGAGAGCATTGCGTTCCTCCGGGGTAGATAGTACCACACGAAGTAGCCGCGGTCGCGGGTTTGGTAAGTTAACTGGGACGTTCCCCAGTCTAATCAGCTTCCTGACAGTAACGTCTGGAAAACCAGGCGGAAGGAGCTCCATTACGCACATTTTAAACCATTGAAGGTCGTCCAACATGCGATCAGCAGGAACGACAGCAGTAGATTCCGTCGCGTTACGGAATATAACGCTACTATCCGTGAAAGAATCGCCACGACGGGGTATATTAACCTCACGGGTCTTTGATTCGGCACTCGGAGCGGGTGGCTTCACTACTGGTGACAGAACTGTCTTCAGCCCCTCCGTGTTGGGATTTTCGCCTTCGCACAGCTGTCACACGGTTTGCCAAGTAACGACACTTGGCTTGTTTCCGGTGCCGAGAAAACAACTTCTTGTTTAGCAGAAAGCTTACGAGGTTTCCTGGCTCTTCTTCCCTTAACTCGAAGTGACCCTTGAACCAACAACTCGGCGTCGGTCAGCATAGGTTTAGATACGACGTCCGAAGCTGCTTCATTTTGGTGGTCGGTAGCCATCTGGACCGGTGACATAATGATAGGTGCCACAAGTTGATCATCAGTGTAAGCGATCAAATCTGCTTTGTTGGAGACCGGTAGCGTCGTCATAAGCAGATCAATCTTAAAGCGAAGATCAGAGAGCATCGAGAACGAACGCTCTACATTTCGCAGCCGGGTATCAAGAGATTCATCTCTCGTACGAAGAGTTGTGCGGACTTATCGGCGGCTGCAGCAATAGGCACAACTGAACAGCAACTTTTCGCTAGAGGCCAGCGCTGAGTACTGCTCGGTATTTAGCTCCGTACAAAGCTGATGGTACCATCAGTTGCAGACATAGCATTGCATACCGCCTGATTCGTCAGTTTCTGGTATATTGCAGCTTGGACCGCCACAAAGTGCGATAACCTCAGAATTCGAGCCATCAGAAACAGCAGCCTCGGTGCATTGCGAGACCGACATAGTGGAAAAAAGAGTGATTATAACACGTATGCAATAGCTAAACGACCACAATAAAAAGGCAAAATACTGGGTGCAAAACGAAGTTAAAACTGGGGAAAACTGGATAAATTACCAGTAAGCGCCGAAGACGCTTTGACTAGAACCGCTTTAGCGATCCAAGATATCTTGGATCAGAGGAAATTTGACAATAGCCAAATTTCGTTTCAAGTGTTTATTCAAACACTGTTTTCTACGTAATTTCAACTAAAAATCTCAACCAGTATTGCACGCCAAAAAGTCGAGTTACCGCGTAGCACTCATAGTACACTAATCATTTTGTTTAACATCATTCGATAAAATGTATTTATTCCAGTATAAGCTGCTACTTGTAATGGGCTGCGAACCAAAACACCGCATATGTTGCTTTTACTTTTGCACTCCTTGCTTCTGCAAAACAATTGAAACGAGAGCAAGAGAAGCTTTAGTGATTCCTTTGATGTTGTACTACCAGGTCTGCGTAAAGTGAAACCAAATTCGTAATATCTGCGGGAAAGCACCTGGCAAATATCTCTGTTAACTTTTGAAGTTCGCTATGATATTGTTTGCAAAGAGGTTAAACGAAATCTTGTTCAGATCGCGAAATATACGAATCTCGAAAAAGTTGGCCTTTCTTCCTCGCCTGGTTGGTGGTGTTACACTTGTGTAGCACAAAATAATTGTTCTTTCTAACAAGATACAATACCATAGACATTGCGGCAGCCATTTTCATCCGGAAGATAACTGTTTGTGTTGAAGCTGTATGTAATAAATTCCAGTATTCCAGTATTCCAGATGAGGCCGAACGAAAGCCGAGAACAGCCTCGTAAATATACCGCCCGTCAAGACTCCGAAAGAACGTCGGCTTAACCACAACATGCGGAAACCCATACCTGCGGCCTTCTTCCAGTTGTCGCCGGAGTGTAAATCCCAAGAGTGTACGACGCCTAGGTCAACCTGGCTAGATACACGGGGGAGTTCGACCCTACCGACCAAGTACTTCGCAGGTGGACAACTCCCTCCAATTCGAAGAACGGAGCACTTTGCTTGATTTATGGGCATTAACCAGAAAGTAGACCAGTCCCAAAGCTTATCCAATGCTCGCTGAATAGCTTCGGAACCCCCAGGAACATCAACAATGTTCCACAGCTTCAGGTCATCAGCAAATAGCAGCGATGGTACCTCAAGCTCCGCGGGTAGGTCATTCACATAAATAAATAAATAAATAAATAGTATATTCTCTGTAAAACGAGACACACCTCTAAAAGGCATGATCAAATATGCATACAAGCACAGCATCTTTGGAATATTAAAACATTTCGTTACAATGAAAGGAATAAACGAAAAGATGTAGTCCATAAGAGCGAGCATATTGTCAGGTAATAGTCAGACCAAGGATCATAATGGCGCCGTGGCGCGCAAAAACGGTTGCGTCAAGATACAAGTGGGGGTAAATTTGACATGTATTGATCCATGAGCACAGGAGCCCGAACAAGGTTTAGTGCAATCAATGACCATTACGAAGCCGGGATGATCGGTACTCCACTAAAGCATTCTTCATAGTAAAATCAGTTGCACAGGTTCGTTGTTGGAGGCTGAGGACTGCGTCAGTGTGAAATGTATAGCAGTGACTTTATTTTGTGGCGAGTCACATCCGCCACGTTGCAGTGTTGTTAAGCGGACATTTGTGGCTTTTTATAGGGAGAACGCTTGCGAGGCGAAAACCCACCACGTCCTGGAACACTGTCGTAGCTTCCGTTGAACTGTAGTGCTAGTCGGCTATACATCGTATAGACCGATTTTGCACTCTATTATTCGCAGTCGGTTGACAGCCAAAATTTTTAGTTGGTTGGCCAAATGGCTTAGTACTGAACCGGCAATAGTCGTTGAAGCCAGTCAATGATGTAAAAGAGTCGCAGAGTCGAATGATGATGATGCGGGTGAGTAAACATATTGTTAATAGAGGCCGGCTTTTTCTATTATATTGTCCGGCTCGCAACCCGTGTCCAGCTATCCATGCTGGACTTGTCATAGGGACGGTGAGTGCAGTTGTTTCTTGTGTCTGAATATGCCCAAAACAGGAATAAATGCTATTCTCCTCAAAGTGGACAAGTATTTCCTTCAAATGTAAGTGTAATTGTTTCCATAACCAAGTGAGAGCTCCAGGAAAAATCATCGGAAAAGCCGCTTATGCGCGCGCAGTGCTATCCGTGAAATGACATCAGAAAAGCTCCATGTGACTGGAGAATCGGAATGTTTGAGGCAGTGAATGTAATCACGCCAGAATTGTCAGTCTCCGGTTGTGGAACAGTGGATCCATGTAACTACATTATTCCAGGTGAGTAAATTGTTCTACTGTGAGTACGAGGCGCTAAACCCATTTGTTTAGACCCCGTGGTGGTAGCTTCTCCAGAATGGCGGAAAGAGCTCCATTTGGAACGATGTGTGGTTTCTTCATCTTACGAGGTAAATAATTGCAAAACTTAACGTTTAATCGCACAAATTATATGGAAGGTCGTTTCATATGTATAAAAAGCCGGTTCTGGGTATTCGGTCATATCGCATTTTGGGTATGTCTATGGCGTTTGCTTCCAATATTTAGGTTAATGGCCCTGTCCTTGAATGTACAAGATTGCGCTATGTAAATTTTGACGGCGTTAAGATTGACTTTGATATTTTTAATGCCGACGTTGACGTCGCTTCGACATCGCCTTAACCCCAATATGTAAGCTCATGTTATTACGGAAAGTTCTTGAAGAACGTGATCCCGTCTGCCTAGGTCCACCGCGAGGGAAAATGGAATGCAGTTGCCGCAACTTCTAGACCACGGCGTATCATCCGGCTGCTAACGGCATGGTGGAGCGTTGCCACCGTCAGTTGTAAGCAGCGTTACATTTGCACGCAGGCCCTTCGTGGTCTGGAATACTTCCCCTTGTCCTCCTAGAATTTAGAAACACTGTTAAAACTGATTTCGACACAATACCAGCTCAGCCAATCCACGGTTGCACGCTGCGGTTTCTCGGACATCAGGCGGCACCAGCCCCTCTAATTCCCCTTTTTACTACGGAAGTTAGACCGATCGATTGGCTCATCAGATTGGTGACCTGCATCTACCAAAACCTCGATCGCAGAAGACACCAATGTGCGTACCTGAGATGTTGTCTCCATGCTCACACGTCCTTCTTCGCGCAGACGGTGTTCGACAGCATCTTCAGTCGCCGTACGCAGGACCTATTAAAGTGCTACACCGTGTGAGTAGGACATTCACAATTGACCGCGGTGGTCGACGCGAAGTCGTCACCATCGACCCTCTAAAACCCGTCTTTATGGAAGAAACCACCTCGCCTACTTCGTCTAGTAGTGCTTCGTGTGTGGTCACAACTCACCGCACCAGCCTACAGAATCCTAGGGTAGTGCAACCAGACCACTACCTCGGTCTACAACCTTCAGCCGTCCCGAGACCCAAACCTAGCCCGCCACCTCACACGGCCACGTAGTGGTTTGGGGTGCTTAAGCCGGTTGGATTCACCGACTATGTACAGTGTACATACGTTTAGCTTTGTAGATATTGTACATATTTGCCCCATTTATTGGTCGGTTAATGTGTTGAAAACAAACAAAAACATTAAAAACCCCTAAATGCACTTTACAAAATATATTCAAAAACCAAAATATTTAAACGCGCGGATCATTCGTTCGTTCTTTTTGGCGTTGGCTGCTCATATTGTTCTGTTTTCTCGTCTCAACAGGCCATAACCCTCCCCTTCGGCCGACTGTCACACAGGAGGAAGGTTTTCGAGGACTTCGATGTGAATACTCGTCGTTTCTCCGCTGGACGAGGGTCGCTTCTCCGTGGGACGACGGTCATTTCTTTGTAGGACGATTGTCGTTTTGTCTTGGGGCAAGGTTCGGAGGGGGGATACCACTCTCAAGCGCACCTTTTGGCAACGACAAAGAATGAGGTCCTGTCGGCCTTTTTCTGTGCTAGCCAGCTTTTGTAGTCCGGCATGCAATCCCCAACGGCTCGTAGAAATGCACCATGCCCTGCAATCAAAAAATAAATATAACAAACGGCACAGCGGACTCCGACTTCCGGCGAACCCTCAGTTGACACGAATGCTCGCTCATTGCTATACGGCACGATTTGCCTTACGAACCACGATTCAGCAGTCCTTTTCGAAATCGAAGGCTTTCCATGTTCAGCCTTCTAGGGAGGAGCTCTCTAGCTCCTCAAAAGATAAATGCTAGTATCCATGTACAATTTAATTGTTGACCTTTGGTATTTTATTTCTTCTTGTTCAATCTTTCTTACAACCTGCTCGACACTCGACCGGCTTGTAAGTTCCTGCGCACAAGTGTTCGCTCTTGTCTCGCTTCATTCGGCTGCGTCTTGTGGTGGCCCATCGAATACAGTCCGCTGTGTCCGGCTCCAATTGCCTTCTGATATCCGCACTTTATTTGGCGCACCGTATCGGACTAGTAGTAACTAGTCCACAAGACACAAAGCCTTAGCTACAATTATTCCATCTTGTCTAGCGAAGAAAGGCGCAGTGTCACATACCAAACCGGTCGAAACTGGGGTCGAGTCGAAGACAGGTTGCGTGACTAAGCCTCGTCGAGGTGATCCTTTTACTGTTAGCAGCTTTAGCTTCCATAACGATGCTGAATCCGCGACAGCTCTTCTCTGTCAGGAGACAGTAGAAGACACTCGCAAGTTGTTAGACACTGCATCCGTTTCTTCAATGTCAAATGTCAGTTTACCTCATACCAACGACCCTATTAGTACCGAACACTCAGATAACGTGTTTGATCCAGATTTTTGTGAAAGTAAACAGCAGGCGAATACCCTTGTAACAAATGAATGAGGATTAAAAAGCGGCAAATCCCAAGGCAGACGTGAGAGAACCGTCGGGTGCCCTACACTAACCACTCAAAATCTGCCACTATGCCATAGTTACATCAGAAAACATGTACAACCTTAGCGCCTATGGTATCGGAAGCTAAACAGAAACAACCGATACAAATGGAGCGTACGGAAAATATTCCTCGTAGCAAAGACTTGCATGCTGACTAAAGTGTTATCCAAAGAAAAGCTACTGAATTAACTGCTGGTCTACAAAAGAGCGTCTGAAAAAGCATTACACCCAAAGTTGCGAATGAAGTCCAAATTGCTGTAAATAAAGGGGAAATATAAAAAAGTACAAAAGTTGCCAAAGAAAGACAGAAAGGTTGCAAAAGCCTGCGCGATTCGCCAGCCGCGCAAAGCCAATCCTCTGGCCTTAACTGTGTTCCCCTTATACCGATGCCAAGGTTCTGTGCGTCAGTCTGGGGAGATAAGCGCGCTGCTCATTGACTGGGTGAGACTTGTGAATGAACCTTAGGGGCATGCACTTCGGCGATGCAACCGGCTTGTATGCGCCCTCCTCGTGTCCGAAACGGTGGATCACAATTGGTCTGCGAGCAATGAACAGCTGGAACATAAGTACATGACCGAAACCATGTCTATGATACTAACGTCGTGGGCATGCGTTCTCGCATTCGATAGCTTATCTCATCAGACATTCGTGACCGAGTTTTGGGCGTCTTCGTCAACGGTGCTGACTAGCCGCTGGTGGCAACCGTGAACAACGTCAAATATCCGACAGCCTACTCCTAGATTCGTTGTTCTCTTGATCAGGAGCCGAGTACTAGGCAGCCGCGCGGTCGTCGGCGGATCTTGTCGGAGGAAGACGTAGATGGCATCCTGTATTGGATCGCAAGGGACTCAACTCTTACGCTACAAGAAATGCGCGTAAGAGTACGAGCAGAAATGGACAAGGACATTTCGAAGTCAACAATCGCATGGCGCCTGGATGGTCGACTGATAAATATGAAAAACATCGATTAGGTTCCCAAAGGAAAGAACTAAGGGGGAACCAAATGGAGACGCAGGGAATTCGCTCAGCAGATTCTGCAACTTGGGAGCGATGGCAAGTTTTTCATTTGGATTGACGAAGCGAAGTTCAACGGTGACTGCAAAACTACTCGTTGTTGAACGTCCAGAGGAGTGAGGGGCAGTTGTAAAAACGCCAAAAACAGAGGCCTCAAGTTGCAGTTGTTCGGTGCACTCACAATGGAAGAGACAGTGCCGACGACCTCCCGGAGAGGCTTATTCACAGGTCCCCTATCACTCGAAGGGCTGCGAATCTGTTTAGACAACCTGGAACGGAAGATGGACCTCCGGCAGTTTGTCCTGTTATGTGATAATGCTCCATGTCACACACTACTGGCCTCGTTAAATTTTACACCCTTTAACCATAAAACCGTCCTCACACTTACCCGAGACGTTATTACTCTAGGCTCTACATTACAAACACTTTGTTCCCCTCGTCCCGAGACTTTCCCTGACATGCTATCTGGCTTTTCATATGGACGCTGCCATCCCTAAAGCTTTTTATCTTATGACACACATTACTGCATATTACTACATATTTCACTCTTGGAGCTTATATTCAAATCTCGTATCAGTGGTCTATTTGCTTCCTACTACTGTGACCCTAATGATTAGGGATGGGCAGACATATCGGTCTGCTCACATCTCCCTGAAAACATCGTTGGCTTTTCCACTTAACCTCAATAGAGCGCTTCCCTGTTCGCACTCTGCATTACTTTTTCAATTGGACGGATATCCCTTCGGACCTGGCTCTAATCTACCCTCGGCTGACCAGCCCCGGTTTCTGCCTGCTTCCCGAATTCCGAGCCATTATTACTCTAGCTCTGCGTTCCAAAAGCTCTGTTCCCCCATCCCCTCAAGTCCTACCCGAACGGCCTGCTGCTCTCCGGATTTATCCAGACTTCTGAGACGTAATCTCTCTTAGTTCGGTTGACTCAACTACCTGATTACATTAGCTGGAGAGCATCGTGGGTTTTTCCCATCTTTAGTCAAAAAACACTTCCCATCCTGACCCCAACTCTTATTATCGCGCTGTGCTTTAATTTCTTTAATTGGAGTGCACGATCTTACTGCTCTGAGGTGATCTAGTTCCACTGACTTGACTCTTTAACTTTTATGCTCCAATGCTACTCTGACTTAAGTGGAATGCGCTATGCAGACTTAGCGCTCATGTCCCCCTACCCGGAGATTCTGCTTGACTCGCTCACCCTCTATTGTTGCGGAGCTTTTCCTGCCTTTAATTTTACGTGCTATTCCTACGCGCCGACTAATCTAGTCTCGCTACATCAGCCACTTGTTTCCAGTTTTACTTAGAGTTATTCCACGTTACAAACCTTGGTTCGGCTGACTCGACGTCTTGCTTACATCACCTGGAAAGCCTCGTTGGCTCCCTCACTCCTTATCAGTAAACCTTTCTCATACCGACCCTAACCATTTCTTATCTCGCTTTCTCTTTTCATTCCCCTTATTAATCGGACGACCAGCTTACTGCCCTGCCGTGATCCTGTCTCACTGGACTAGTCTGTTAATCTCTGACTGCTCCCATGATACCGAGCCTTAAACGGTATTGGCTCCGCAGAGTTAACTCTATTACCCCACATTATTGTTGTAGCCTCTTTCTTATCTGCATTGTACGACCTAGTTCTAAAGCGCCGATTAATCCAGTACCGCTTAGTCGGCCTCGTAATCACTAAATTCATGTGGACTTCTGATACATCACTTCCATTGGTTCGGCTGACCTATTGGTGCTGTTTACCCTACTTGGAGAGCCTCGTGGGCTTTTCCACTCTTTACCAATAAACCCTTCTCACCCCGACTCTAACCTTTTCTTCCCTCGCTTTCTGTTTTCATTTCTTTTTAACTCGGACGTCCGGCTTTACTCTCCTGCCGTTATCCTCTCTCACCTGACCCGTCTGTCACTTTCTGCCTGCATTTATTTCCTATTATCCTTGGCCTTTTCTCTTATTGCGCTCCAATTTTTATTCCTACGGCTTACACTCATTGCGCCTATCCAAGTTATCCTCGTGCGCATGATCTCATTCGCTCTGAGCTCGCTCCTGAGTATTGGCGGCACTGGGACCACTGGTAAGTGTTGCTTGACTAGTACTTCCATTAGTATGCTCAACTTACCACTCTTCCTATTCCTATGCTCTTTACCTTATGCTCGCACTGGTATACTATTGAGACCGTACGTGTCATAACGACTCCCAAGGCACGGCAGTTTAGGCTCCCTGTGACCATTTTCCTAGATTCTGACGGCTTTTGGACTGTAGAATCATGAACGCTTTAGTGTAATTACTCTTACGAACTACTCCTCGTATTGCCGCCTGCATTCATTCGCTTCTAGCCGATTCCTTGAAATTCCTTTTCCTCTTGGAATGTTGCTCTACCTATCTTGCTCCCGAATTCGGTCTCAACGTAGTTGTCCTCAGATTCACCTAAGATGCCTCTCGCGTTCTGGCTTCTGCCATCATCATCGGTTTACCTGTTACTCTAAAACCATCGCATCATTCGCTTAACTTTGTTAAAATGCTTTGTTATATCGGACTTTTGACCCTGCGCGTGCAGAACCTTCTTCCCACGTAGTAGCTGTAGTCTGAGGCAAACCAGCGACGTAATGTAAACAAATAAATAAATAAATATTTTATTCTCGACTATGCGAGGCACGCTCGTGGGGGCATGATCAGATATGTACAACGGTACAAACATTTTAATGCAATTGGAAAAGTAACGTAGAAAATGGTTCATATATCCATGATTGGAACTGTACAATGTTGAAAATGCGAAACAATAAGTTGGTTGTCATGAGATACGGTACCTCAGCTAATAAGAGATTGAGAATCCTGAATGATCCATTGAAAGGTAATGGAAGAGCCCGCACACAAGGAAGGAAAAGGGTAACGTGTCGTAGGATGTAAAACGACAACCGTATATACAGATGTAGAAGTCCCAGTGTAACGATTATATGTAGAATTGTGACGCTAGTTGACCTGCCAGTGTAAAGTTATGCGCTGTGACTTTATTCGGTGGCGAGTCACATACGCCACGTTGCAGTGTTGTTAAACGGACATTTGTGGCTTTTTGTAGGGAGAACGCTTGCCAGGCGAAAACCCACCACGTCCTGGAACACTGCCACCAATCCATTGAATGGCAAATTGTAACTGGCTATGTTTCTTGTTGAAATTCTGTTTGCTCGGTTATTCGCAGTCAGGTTGCGTCCCATTTTTTCCGCTGGTTGATGCAATAAGTGGTTGCCTATTGCGTTCCGGGGTCCTGTCCATTGGTAGGTCGGGTACTAAACATTCTTATTGAATATGATGTGTTGATCCTTCGCAGAACCACATGAAGTCTTCTCTGATTATGTATATTTGCCGGGGAGCGAAGAATTCGTGTCCAGCTACCCTCACTGGACATCGGTAGTTGGGTGCAAATAGAGTGGAAGTGAGGCCATGGTCCAGGTAAGTACTTGTTGGTTATTTCGTCCCATCCCAGACGGAGGCAGTTCCTCAGTTCAATCCCCAAGCTCTCCGATGTTCACGACCTCAGAGAAAAGGGAGAGAGGAACAAGCCGAGAGAAGACCGAAAAGGAACAGTCAATGTACCTAGCGTTTGATCAAAATCCTACCTTAAGACATTTATTTGAGACAACTAGTGTACAAGGTGTAACAGATATTACGCTAAAGATGTTTTTACTTATGCGGAAGGCATGGCCTCATGGGTAGAATACTTTCATGTGCATAGGGATGAGGTGTAAGCTGAAAATGTTCGAATTCTACCTGAGACTAGAAAGTGGGTGTGTAGTCATGATTGGTTGTTATCGGAAACCAAAAGACAGTGACGATGTGGCCGTATTTGTATATGCTCCACAGGATAAGGATTACCTAAGACACCATAACTACAATGTACATAAGTATATGAAGATAGGAAGCTGAACATATTAGAAGCAGGCTAAGATTAAATGGATATCAAAGGAAGACTAAGTGTTGAAGGTAAGACGATCAGAAGATATCGATAATGGACCGGGTTGCAGTGGCCAAAAGTGCCTGTTGGGTTAATCATTCGAGGTGCTAATGAATAACTACCGTGTCAAAGGATCGGACCGCAAACCAGCTGAGCTGTGAAAAAGCTATACCAGGAGAATAAACATTCTACAGAAGGACTGACGCCTAGCGAGCTAAGGGGTATTCTCAAAGTTGAATAGAGCCTACAGCGAACAGCTGCCGCAGATCAGAGATAGTGGCTAAAGGGAAGGATGTATCAGTGGTTGATTCAACCATATAATTAAGACTTTTGACCACATGTCAGGTAAACGCGGGTAAGACAGACGACGGATAACGGCGCGCTAGGAGAGATGAATGGCCAGCAATAGAGTTCGGAATAAGGCTTCAGCTACTAGCGGATCCTACGGTGGCACAGAATAAGTCAACAAACAGCTGAGCTGTGACGCAAACAATCAAAGAGATGAACATGGTAAGAACGGAGCGAGCTCCGGGTATCCGCAAAGTTAAATGGAAGCTATGGCGACTAGCTAGTTAGTGGCTCTAGAAAAGTATGTATCAGAGGCTGGTGTAGCCATATGATTAAGAAGTTTGACCACTACTGGATACCTACAGTTTCAGTGAATAAGTCAACAGACGAGCGCCGATTAAGAAGACAGACGTCAGAGGAAAATGAAGGCTGGAGTGTCAAGAAGTGGCTCCTTCCAGGCTACATGAGGCCAACAACGACTAGCTACTGCCAATAAGAAAATTGCACGAGAGTAAGACGAACAACTGATAACGGCGCGCTAGGAGAGCGATGAATGGCAGCCATGGAATTCGGATGAAGGCATCAGTTACTAGTGGATCCTACGGTGGCACAGAATAGGTCAACAAACAGCTGAGCTGTGACGCAAACAATCAAAGAGAATGAACATTGTAAGAAATGAGCAGCTCCTAGAGAGCTCCGGGTATCAGCAAAGTTGAATTGAGGCTATGGCGACTAGCTGCTGCTAAGCAGAGATAGTGGCTCTAGAAAAGTATGTATCAGAGGCTGGAGTAGCCATATGATTAAGAAGTTTGACCACTACTGGATACCTACAGTTTCAATGAATATGTCAACAGACGAGCGCCGAATAAGGAGACAGACGTCAGAGGAAAATGAAGGCTGGAGTGTCAAGTAGTGGCTCTTTGCAGGTTACATGGGCCAACAATGACTAGCTACTGCCAAGAAGAGTGACGCGACTAAGAAGAACGGCGCATAACGGCGCGCTAGGAGTGAGATAAGTGGCAGCCATAGAATTCGGATTAAGGCTTCAGTTACTAGTGGATCCTACGGTGGCACAGAATAGGTCAACAAACAGCTGAGCTGTGACGCAAACAATCAAAGAGAATGAACATTGTAAGAAATGAGCAGCTCCTAGAGAGCTCCGGGTATCAGCAAAGTTGAATTGAGGCTATGGCGACTAGCTGCTATAAACAGAGATAGTGGCACTAGAAAAGGATGTATCAGTGGCTGGTGTAGCCATATGATTAAGAAGTTTGACCACTACTGGATACCTACAGTTTCAATGAATATGTCAACAGACGAGCGCCGAATAAGGAGACAGACGTCAGAGGAAAATGAAGGCTGGAGTGTCAAGTAGTGGCTCTTTGCAGGTTACATGGGGCCAACAATGACTAGCTACTGCCAAGAAGAGTGAAGCGACTAAGAAGAACGGCGCATAACGGCGCGCTAGGAGTGCGATAAGTGGCCAGCCATAGAATTCGGATTAAGGCTTCAGTTACTAGTGGATCCTACGGTGGCACAGAATAGGTCAACAAACAGCTGAGCTGTGACGCAAACATTCCAAGAGAATGAACATTGTAAGAAATGAGCAGCTCCTAGAGAGCTCCGGGTATCAGCAAAGTTGAATTGAGGCTATGGCGACTAGCTGCTATAAGCAGAGATAGTGGCCCTAGAAAAAGATGTAGCAGTGGCTGGTGAGGCCATATGATTAAGAAGTTTGACCACTACTGGATACCTACATTTTCAATGAATAGGTCAACAGACGAGCGCCGAATAAGGAGACAGACGTCAGAGGAAAATGAAAGCTGGAGTGTCAAGTTGTGGCTCTTTGCAGGTTACATGGGGCCAGCAATGACTAGCTACTGTCAAGAAGAGTGACTCGACTAAGAAGAACGCGCTTGCAAAGTATGTATACTAAACAAAATTACATAAGTTTGAATGTATCATAGGCACCGGTGAGCGCCACCAGTCTGCGTCATTGCTTCTTGATTCATTGCTGTCTCTCTTTGGCCACCTCTTGTCCGTTGCCCGTTTTTCCCGAGATTCCCACAGGTACATCCGCCAAAACAAGAAGGTTTATCCACTGGGACTGGCCGACCCATCCTCAAAACGCTTGGTCCTTACTCCAGGAAATGGAAAACCCACACACTGGTCCAAATAGAGCTCATTCCGCCATTCCGGAGGCGCTACCTTCATGGGGTCTAAACAAATGGGTTTAGCTTGCCTCGTACTCAGAGAACAAATTACTCACTGGAATAATATATGTCCATGGATCCCCCGTTCCACAACTCTGGCATGATTACCTTAACTGCCTCAAACATTCCTATTCGCCAGTCACCTGGAGCTATTCTGATGTCATTTCACGGACAGCGTTGCGCTCGTATACGTGGCTATTCCGATGGTCTTCCATGGAATTTTTACTTGGCTATGGAAACAGTTGCACTTACGTACATCTGCAGGAATCCCAAATCTAATTTGCGGAGAATGGCGTTTTTACCTATTAAGGACATATTCAGCCACAAGAAACAACATCACTCACCGACCCCATGACAAGTCCAGCGTGGATAGCTGGACATGGTTTGCGAGCCGAGCAAGAATATAATAGAAGAGCCGGCCTCTATTAACAATGTGTTTACTCACCTGCATCATTATCATTCGACTCTGCGAATGTTGCATCATTGACCGGCTTCAACGACTGCTGCCGTATCAGTACTAAGCCATTCGGCCAACCAACGAAGAATTTTGGCTGTCAACCGACTGCGAATAATAGAATGCAAAATCGGTCTATACGATGCATAACCGACTTGCACTACTGTTCAACGAAAGCTACGGCAGTGTTCCAGGACGTGGTGGGTTTTCGCCTGGCAAGCGTTCTCCCTATAAAAAGCCACAAATGTCCGCTTAACAACACTGCAACGTGGCGGATGTGACTCGCCACAAAATAAAGTCACGACTATGCAGTTCACACTGACGCAGTCCTCAGCCTTCTACATCGAACCTGTGCAACTAATTCCGCTATGAAGGATGCTTTGTTGGAGCACAGATCATCTCTATCTCCTAATGGTTATTGGTTGCAAAAAACCTTGTTTATGCTCCTGTGCTCACGGATCACTACCTGGCGAAATTACCCCCAACTTTTGTTTTGACGGATTTTTGCGCGCCACAGCGCCATAATGTCCCTGGGTCTGACTATTACCTGACAGTATGCTCACTCATACGGACAACATCTTTTCTTTTATAACTTTCATTAAAACGAAATATTTTAACATTCCACAGAAGCTATGCTTGTATGCATATTTGATCACGCCTTTACAGGTTTGTTTCGTTTTACCGAGAATATACTATTTATTTATTTATTTACTGTCGTCAGTAGATTGATACGAGGCCTTAACCATACGGAGCTTGAGCCCATACTCCCATTTCCACAATCCAATGGAGAATGTTTGGTAGGTGGTGAAGGCCAGGGTGCAGCATGAGATGGGAGCGCACTACGAGGAACTTCTGGCCGGGAATCCCCAGAAACTCTTGACGCAGATGGAATGGAGGCCGCAGTTACTTAAACGCTTTGCCGGGGCAGTCACCAAGGATATAATCGCTGTGGGATCGCATGATGCTTTGACATATGTGTGTATATTTTCCTAACTGTCTAGAAAAAATGACATGTTTTGATTACGCTGCTGGCCCATTTTTTACGTAGCTGGTTGTATAGCACGTCACTGGCAACGCGTAGGGACGTGTGAGCATTCATTGTTCTACAAATTATGTATGCATATACGTAAGTTTGCGTGTTCATACGGGGGTTGAAGCGATATCTGATGTCTAGAGCAAGGGAGTGACACGCGACCGGCTTCCAGCGAGACATGCCAGAGTGATATGTTCAACTTACGGTCCTTTCCGTGCCGGTATTCGCTGCGCCGTACGCTTCCATCATCAGCCTGACATAATGTAGATACAATTTATTTGTTAGGAAACCTAGGATATTTGGAAAGCACTGAAGCAACCATCAGATATATCAGAGTATGAGATATCCGTGTAGATAGTTGAATAGTAGTGCATAGGAAATGGCTGCGCACGCCATGGCAGCCTTTCCCAAGAGTGAGAGGGACTGATAGATGCGTCGATGCAAGTTGAAAACGCATCTTCCATATCTGCGATTCGCAAGACCACTTCTTTGAAACTGGCCCTGATATAGCTTAAGGACGCCCACGATGTAGTGCAAGACATCTAAGCACCTTCAGCTCAAAACTCATCCACATTCATTGTGGTTACCGTTCTAGCACCTAAGAGACTTTAACGGTATCCGTCGCACCCATTTTCCAGGGTTTAAGAATAGCAAACTGAATACAAGATGATCTTATTCTTCACCGACCTCTTCCTTCAATCCTTATTTCTTATCTACATCTTCATCCCTTCTCTTCAGACTTTTATCACATTCAACTTCTTGACCACTGGATCCGTGGAAAAAGTATTAGGCTTATGACCTCTATGGTACCCCTAGTAAAGGCATGCTACCAGAACTAAGCCTTGCATAGAATGTTGAAAACGATTTCTGCTGCGGATGCACCTAAGCGTAGCATTAGAATTGTCCAAAATCGTCTAAATGCCGGCTTTAAATGAACCTTTATGTGTCTTCCTAGATGTCGGTTGCCAGCGGGCCCTAATAGAAGCTTTTTCATTAAGTCTGAGCGCTAGTTACTATACTCAGCAGTTTCCAAACACTATCAGTGGTTAAACCGCAAAATAAAAAAATTATCTTTCTTATTGTTGACAAAGAGCGCACTTTAACAGTTCTAGGCTCAAGAATCAGACATTTTGCTCTCCACTTACTCTCTCTTGACCCCATATACTTAGCTTTATCTGGTATACATGTGCCTTTCGCTATTGGCAACACTAGTAGACAGGCATAATGAAAATCAGATCCTCTTCTTTAACTGCTTTTGCTCGTAAAACACTCGCATTTCCAGATTTCATTTCACTGGCACGAAAGCTAACCAATGACAGAGAGGCCCCTGTCACACTGGCTGGCTGGAGCACCAGAAACCTTCCATCACCACTTTTCTTCTCTTGGTCGCCCGTGTGTCATTTATATTTTAGCTGGCTCCAAAGCCTAACATGCGTTATGCGTAATGGCGGGTGAACGACCAGCTCCCACTGGTTTTTTACTATTCTACTCCTGATTTACCTTATCGCTCTTTGCCTAGGGTGCTAGAACAGCTCTTGCCAGGAAAATCACAAAAGAAATAGCCGGTGTGACATTAGAGTGCCAGTTAATATTGCCATCTGGATGAACACCGCCGGCACTATCTTCGGAACTTAAAAATGGAGAGAAATAAATCGAAATTCATTAAAGAACTGCACAATAGTGTGCATCTACACATGAGGCATAACAATACCTCAAGTATAAGCAAGCTCAACCACCAGAAGTATAGTTGTTAAAGCCCAACCAATGTAGACCAAAACGGATTTCACGCCCAAATGCAATTAGCTAAATTTTACTAAATTTTCCCATGCTCATTTCTTTATTATTAGTGACAGGCTCCTATAGCTCACTGATGTTAGATACAGAGCCTCATTAATATAGAAAATCGGCTCTAAGGGATAAATCTTGTGATGTTTAGCTAAGTAATGTGTGTATTTTGCAGGCCGAAATCTGTCAACGGATCTGAAAGATCCCCTGAGTTACTCAGGTAGATCTGGCTCATGCGGCCTTGCTGTAAGCTTCAGAAAAGTTTAGAGGCTTTAAAAATGCTAAACTCTATTTTACTGGTTGTTTATGTGACTCAGTATCCCCTGAAAACGGTATGCTGTGGCCTTCTAACCGTGAGTTAATTACAAGCTCCGCTGAATTCCCTTGTAGATATAATATTCCTTGCTGGATTTCTAGCGTTTTCGCGCAAGCTCATCCCTTAATTGCATATATTTTTCATGCTTGCCTGCAAAGGTTACTTTTCGGCCACCTGCGCAGTCCGTAGTTGTCGCAGGGTATTACGGGCTAATTAGAGCATTTCTGGATAGCTATGCCTATCTAGAACATACACCGCTTCCCTACTTTTTATATTTTCTTTTCTTTTTTCTGCTATCTGCTTGCAAAGCAGAAAGCGATTTTTAGCGAAAAATAAAAATGGCCTTATTCGTAGACCAGGTCAGGTCAGGTCAGGTCAGGTCAGATGGACGATAGAGGCCTCCGCCTAACGAGCGTCCAGTTCTTGTGCCGGTAAGTGAAGCGACCCCCGGCACTTCGACGTTGGATTGTCTCTTCTTGCTTCTGCAATGGAATGAAGCAAGAACAAGAGCAATCTCTGCACTTTCATATGCCAGCATCAAAATACACTACATATTAAAGTACAACTACAATATTTCTGGAAAAAGGATGGACCAACAATTGTCTAAGCCCCTTTTGAAGGCTTCTACTGTCTCAGACTCCACTAAATAAGAAGGGAGTTTATTCCAGTAGTTAACTACCCGGTTCGTAAAAAACTTTGCCCTGATGTCCAAACGAGCTCTGTGATGTTTAAGCCTCAGGCGATGCCCGCGCAGATGGTCTGACGTAGCCAGTTCAAACAGATGGGTGGAACTAATACCACTAAGTCCCTTAATGATCTTAAACGTCTCTATCAAATCCCCTCTCAACCTACGCCGTTCCAGGGAAAATAATCCTAAGCTACTTAGACGATCTTCATAAGATTTCCCTCGTTGACCTTCAATCATCCTGGTCGCAAGTTTCTGAATCTTTTCTATACAAGTGATGTCACTACGGAGGTACGGTGACCAGGCTTGAACGCAATACTCCAGATGTGGCCTGACCACTGCTTTATATAAGGGCAAGAATACTTCTGCTTTAGTGTTACTCAGCGCCCTCCTAAGACGAAATAATTCGTGTCGTGCTTTATTGGCAGCATGGCGACACTGTGCCGAAGGCTTAAAATTGTTCGCTACGATGACACCTAGATCACGGGCTTCGTCAGTGCACCGCAATGATAGAAATCCCACAGGAGACTGAACTGCGATTCCGCTACCACTACTAGTCAATAGTTGACATTTGTTGGCATTTAGAGGTAGGTCCCATTGACTTGACCAATTCACCACAGTGATGATGTCCTTAGCCAATGTCGCACGGTTTCCCCTACTGACCAGCTTCAAGTCATCTGCGAAGATGTAGCAGGGATCCTCAAGAAGAGGAGCCAGGTCATTTATAAACATAAGAAATAGCAATGGACCCAGAACCGAACCTTGGGGGACACCACTGTAGGCATGACCAACACTAGAACTCGCTTCCCCAACGCTGACTCTAAATGTCCTTCCACGTAAGAATTCAGAGAGCCATCATTTAATTGCGAATAACCCGCAAACTACTGCACGCATGGTGTTGCTATTATATTCATCGTATTCAGGCGCTAAAGCTCGTCCAGACAAGTGTAATTTTGTGCTACTTTAAGCGGTATTCTAACTTTAGAGGGGCTTTTTCTTTTATCTGAGAATAACTCAGGTTGGAATTTTGCGCCGTAGAGCAATATCAGCGTAATAAAAGTAGGCTATATTTTTTTTGTTAATGGGTATTTTTCTACTGAAGCACGCAGATTTATTTTCTCTCTTAACAAATTGCTTCTATTTATGTCTGCATTCTTCGGAATTGTTTTTACATTTCGTATGCCTTATAATTCCTTCATTCATTTCTTCCATGTGCGCAACAACAATTGGGGCAACTGAGTGGCCAATTATTGTGCGATCAATTTAAAGTGAACTTGTGGCAAATTGGATTCTGTTTCAAGGAGAAAAGGCAAACTACACCTCCGCGAAGTATTCACAATAAAATACAAGGAGCTCAATATCGCCCGAAGGAACCAGAAAAATGTCAAGGTGGGCGCCTGCGACCCAGTAGCTGTATGCTAAACAGTGCCAATGCATTTGCAATTGCTAACGATGAACATATATTTTGCCAACTTCCATGCAAGAGCATCGGATAAATGTAAGCATTGATCTGAACCCTTTAGGGTGCAGCCTCTAGCAGGTCTAGAAATATACCTATTTATTTATTTATTTATCCATTGCCAGACAATATGCTGTCATTGAAGCCGAACGAATGTATCGCGTGTCTAATAAAAACCGTCCCTTGCGCTGTTCGTCTGACGTATTCGAGTGCACTGGCACTTGAATTCGTTACCCAGTTTGAAGTTGGTCTGTCGAGTTCGAAAGCTGCACTTTAGATTTCAAGTTATCATTCCTACAGCAATCCCAATTTAATATGCGTGCAACAAAGGCCCGATTAACTCTCCAGTATAACTTGGACATTGTCTTGATCATTGGAATGATCCCTCGTCTGACACAATAGCGTGCGTGAACAAATGGGTGTACTTGGTGTCGATACATTGGCGTAGCAAGTAATTTTGCTGTCCGTGGCGGGCGTACACTTGCTGCCGCTCTCACAGTTGTAAAGCCAACAATTGAAATTGCCATTAAATATTTTGTTGCATCTAGCGAAAAGCACAGGTTTAATTTTAGGGCCCTGGTGTGAATGCAGCTATTTGGATTGTTGAAATACACGTGTTCAAAATTTACTGGCGCACTTTTCGTGCACCACTTGAAGACGCGGGTAGCCGAGCTGAATAAGCGCTCATCGAAAGCAACTGAAAATCACTGGTGGAATAACCAGCAGTCTTTGTTAGCAGCGGGTATGTCTTAATGTGGCCGCCAATAATTTTTTCTCAGCGCTTGAGTCCTATCTATCCGCTGACTTAGCACCAATTGACCTTTGTATCCCTTTCGATGTAGGCTGGCAACCAGCCGTCCATCCACAATTCAAAGGCCGCTGGTCCCTGAACTCTACTTTCTGTCTTCCCACGAAATAGTCGCATCGTAGTAAACTGATACTGCCTTTCTGCTTAATGGCGCAACGCTTTGTATTCCATGTAGATAGTAGCAACCAACTTATAGGGCCATTACTTTCTAAAAACATTCAAAAGACACTTTCAGCACAAGCACTGCTGCACATTGTACATCATTTGCCTCCACTCTAAATGTTGTAACATAGGATTTTAACAATGTTTGTTTCCACGCCTATTCGTTGCGGCCTTGGTTGTCACTCACCTTCCCTTTACTCCGAGGTCCGGAACTGCTTGGGGATCTGGGATTGGACCGAGAGACCGCTTTTGTCCGGGACAGAACAACCCATAAGGACCAATGAAGAACAGGGCTGTACAACAAACGGATACAACAGCACTCACTACCATGACCGTTGTCCAGTGATGATAGCTGGATTCGAGAACTTCACTCTCCTGAAAAGAATACATACTCCTGAAAAATCCGGACGCAATAAACTGACGTTTTGCCCACCCGGATACCAACAAAGACGATTCTTCCTGAAGCCGCCATCCTCGATTCGCCTCAGCCATTATGGCGTCCCTGCCCAAGAAACCTGGTCAAATAACAGAGAAAATTGAAGGTCATTTGACTGCGGATATCTGAGTGTGAAAACAGTCGACAACGTCGTCTGCCAGTTGTATATTAGTGCACAGACAACTTTCTGACAGTGTTCTAGGAAGTGGTGGGTTTTCGCCTGGCAAGTGTTGTCCCTATAAAAAGCCACAAATGTCCGTGTAACAGCACTGCGACGTGGCGGATGTGACTCGCCACCGAATAAAGTCACTACCGAGAACTACCTACTGGCAAGTCGTTAGAATCATAATTCAATATAAATAAATAAATAAAGTTTTTATTCTCGACAAGGCGAGGCACGCCTTTACAGGCATGATCATTATGACAACAATGCGTGGTCTAAAATGTGCAAGAATATGTTATGTTTGCCGTACCAGTGTATGTTTATGTAGTAGGTTTGTAAGTATGTAACCGTGTGTGTGTGTCACTGTGAGGTTCCTGTTTGTAACTGTGCTGCTCTAACTTTGACTCTCATATCGTCGGCAATGCTCGAGTAGAAGATGGATGTCCGTGCGTTGGAAAGGATTATTCGGATACCCACGGGGCAGTGACTTTATTTTGTGGCGAGTCACGTCCGCCACGTCAAAGTGTTGTTAAACAGACATCGGTGGCTTTTTATAGGGAGAACGCTTGCCAGGCGAAAACCCACCACGTCCTGGAACACTGTCGCGAACCATTTGCTGGAACGGGTCAAACCCGAACCACTCTGCTGGCACCACGAGGAGGTTGTTCGGCTAGCCAGCTCTGACACTTTCAATAATAAGTTACACTGTGCTTATATATATCGTTTTCATTACACATATAGTGCCCTGACTGTTTACACTACTCACGCTATAACCCAACGTTTTGTCATTCAGTGACGACTCTATCCCTCATGACTACTTACACAAGTTCCGCGGCCTGTACAACCTTCGGCTTACTGCCGACTACACCCATAGCATCTTGTTTGTTGCGAAGCAATATTGCATGTAAATGTTGATCATGCCTTGCTTGGTGTGTCTCGACAAGTTCGAGAATAAACTTTTTATTTATTTAAGAGGGTTGCCGCTGCCTACACGATGTTTCATGCCATCTGAAGTGCATTCTATCTTTTGCTCCGGAACCTTTTAGACTTCTGTTCAGCTAGCATGCGCGCCCGATTCTGGAATATGGCCTCCCTGCTGCTTACTCGCTTTCCAAATTTGAGCGCGACACGATCAAATAGGTCCAACGGCGTGGATCGATGTTTGCCTCCAAGGTACATGACCTGTAGTATCCCATTCGGCTTTGACATTTGAAAATGTTTTCTATAGATTACCGTCGCCGGCGTGGGGACTTGATTTTACCCGTCGTATCCTCAGGGGAGAACTAGGGATAGAGTTGCAGGAATGCTTCCAACTCAACATTGGGAGTTCGACTAGCGGCCACCAACGGAAAATATTCAAACCAAGGCGGCACAAAGTACGACCCATTCTTGCTCTATCCACTCGCGTTGTGAATACTTGGAACCGGTTTCTGCCACCCGTCGTTGACGCTCAGACGGAGGATTGCTTCAAACGACTGCTCGATTCACACCTGTTCAACATCTGATCGTGTTGCTTCAGCTATAAGTGGGATTGCCTCTCCGGAGTTTCCGTTAAGCAATGATGAGCATCCCAGCAATGTGAGGGAAGCGATGGAGCTGTCAAGGATCTCCCCTACTGCCTTCTACTACCCAATGTATTTTGTTCCTCTACTACGGCCTACGCTTCCTTAAATCGTTTTAACTTACATAATGCTATCGCCTACGAAAATCGATAACCTTGTCTTCTACTGTCTCCTTTTCATTACTGGCCCGACTTGTTTCTTTTATTCTGCTTGTGGCCGACACAGCGGGGACTGTTAGTGCAGGGCATGTGGGAATAGTTTGGTTGACCAGGTGAATGGTGGGTGTTGCTTTGGTTATTCTTTGGCACATCAATGCACCGGTTTCCCTGTTGGATGAACGATGTTTTCGAAAGCGGAACATTCGAGGAATTTCCCTACTGTTACGGTCCCACTTGAACTTGCATGCTGGATGACCTCTACCCTGTCAGTATTACGCGGTGAATCGATTTTTCGGTGTGCCTTAAGGTAGTAATTACCGGGAGGGACTGCTTAACGATACGCGCGATTTCAAATTTAGGATGAGGCCTCGAGGTACAACTGATCAAGGGAACTAGGAAACTATGGTGAAATTGTGCAAGATAAAGGTGGTATTTTATCTTTCAGCAGGTCTAGATACTCCTAAAGCATATAAGGGTGATATATTAGACTAGCTAAAATGGTTCGTAATTTTCGTAAAACTAGAAATGGAATACAATGGGGATGCACTAATTTAGGTATGAAAATATAAAAGCAATGCTTGCAATAGGAGGGAAGTGTATGACGATTTATTGGTGCAAGGTAACACGAACTTATGGATGGCAACTGCATGTACGATTGTGCACTTCTGCGCATGTCCTTATGTGTATGTGCCATAAACAATAGCAATGTAAATGGGAATCGAAATAGCATGCTATATATTGCATTAAAGATTGAATGAAATTACGGATGCCCGAAATTATGAGGGTCATCGTATAAAATGAAAGGCTGCATGTACAAGTGTAATGTTATATATATATATGACTGCAAAGGTAAGGTATATGTTAACGCATTGACACGTGTTAAAGGTGCACACATTTAAGTATATTTATCGAAATGTACATTTAAGTATATCTTGTAATATTGTGGTTGATAATGGATTGCAATGTACTCGAGAAAGACTAGCTGCTAATTATACAGATGAAAATATCTATGTGATTTTACTTGTTAAAATATGGTGATTAGCGTCGTTAGAATGCGCATTTCATGTTTAACATTACTTAATTAATATAATAAATGGTAGCTGAATTTTAGGGTACGTAAATGTAAAACTTGTACGAAGCACATGCAATCACATTGTGATATATGAGCAATTTAGAAAAGTTATGATCAAGGCTGGGAATAAATTTATGCATGTATAGCACATATTTAAGCATTAGTACCTATTACTGTGTATTCCTGCGAAGGTGACGGTTGCATATTATGGCCATTTTAATGTGTCATTGTATCGCATTAATATGCATACTTTACCGGACCCATGGATTGCGTTCGTTGCTGTTATGCATGGAAAGAGAATATATGTGCGGCAACCGTAGTGTCATCGTCGACTATGAGGCTGTGAGGCATCGGATGTTTTCACCATCAGATACTCAAGCTGCGCAAAATGGGTGTCCATGCCCCGATAGGGAGAAGTTATTATCAACTGGATAAATAAATAAGTAAATAAATAAATAAATAAAATGTTTATTCTCGACTAAGCGAGGCACGTCTGCACAGACATGATCATGTTAAAAGTACAAACTGTGATCAGTCAATGTACAATGGATCAATGAGATTGTCGCATAGGTTGATATATAAATGTATGTAAGTGTGTATGTGGGCGTGTTTAGCCGTGTTTATGGAGTTCGTAAATGTATTCCAGTCTTTTTGATCGTGCTTGAACGTGTGGCCAGTGTTAAATGGGTGCTTGATGGCTGTGGACTTGAAGCGGTCGTCCGGATAAGCAGTGGGTGACTTTAGTTGGTGGCGAGTCACAACCGCCACGTCACAGTGTTGTTAAGCGGACATTTGTGGCTTTTTATAGGGAGAACGCTTGCCAGGCGGAAACCCACCACGTCCTGGAACACTGCCGCCGAACTATTTGCTGGAAGGGGTAAACCCAATCCACCCAGCTGGCACCACGAGGAGGTTGTTCGGATGTTTGGATGCACGATCTTCCATGAACGGTTGTCAATTACCACAAATACATCCAGCTGAATTTGCGGCAATATTACCAATCAAGAAACAATATGCCTACTTGAAACAATTTGTTGTATGCAAAACAAATCAAAGGTAATCGACGCAGTGCGCAGGCAGTTATTAATGTAGAGATTCCGGGTCATGAGTGTTTAAGGTATGTTAGCATGTGAATAAGCGGTTGGTTTCTGTGTGGATTCGTCGGGATTTCTGTTAGCCGTTAAACCGGACAACGGGGTGCATATGCATCTGTTCACGGTTCTACAGCAGCAGATGGCATGCAGCGGTAATATGCTCATGGAAAACTCATCTGCGCTGCACGAGTTTTTTGAAACTGCAGTGTTATCCATTTGTCACGGCTCTGCGCACAGCTTGGCGGACAGGCGGTAGATACAATGCATATACATATCGGTTTACTGCATTTATGTTCATTATTTTGCACGGCTACCATGTATTACCGACGTGGTATTTTTCTTGTATTATGGCTAATTGCTAAGGCAACAACCATACAGGATAACGTTCTAGGTGATAAGCAACGGTGGATGTAAATGGTTCCGGACATAGGGAAAGCAGATGCAATAAACGATACGGTTTGGACCATTCAGAATTATTCATCACTGGGTGAGTGTATATAGCTCTGAACACACCAAGGGTGAACACTGAGAAATGGTTTCGCAAGCCTCATAAGAAGCCGCGGTGACAGTTCAAAATCAATGTAAACCGGACTTTGGATAAACGAACACGTAAGGCAATTTAAATATGTACTATTGTTAAAAAGAAATGATGCATGAAAACATCTCGTGTGGAAAATACGCGGTGATGAACATACGCATGGAGTGCTGCATTACTCCGGGAGCGACGAGATGGTCAGAGTAGTCATGCATACGAAGGGAATATGCGCTCGTTCTAAAGGCCACATGTTACAGACTCATACACCAACCTGACGTGCTAAGAATTGTTTCTGCTGTGGCACACGTGAAGTGGAGTCGGACCAGTATTGGCTGATCACTGAAGTATGCACCACGGATAGACAGAGGTCCTGAAAGCGAAAAGTGAACAAGCAATGCACTTACCAGAGGTGCAACGGAGTATATAAGCGGCAGCACATGTTACATGCAGGGAACGTGGTAGTGACGCATCACTCAAGTAAGCATCACGGAGCGAGGCGTTCTAAAAGCCACTTACTAATGGCCCATACTCTTACGGGACGCGCAACGGAGTAGATGCGGTATACGTGATGTGTTGGCAGACCAGTAGTTGAGCATCACCCATTTAGGAATCACGGATATATACGCAGGCTCAACGCTCTTGTTCCCCTACCCAGAGAGGCTGCTAGACTCGTTGACCCTCTATTGTTACAGCCTTTTCACTGCCTTTATTATACGTGCTATTCATACTCACTGACTAATCCTGTCTCGCCAGATCGGCCACTTATTATCCGATTTCACTCGGAGTTATTCGACGTTACAAACCTTGGTACGGCTAAATGAGCGTTTTGTTTACATCACCTGGAAAGCCCCGCGCGCACCTACACTCGTTATAAATAAACTTTTCTCATCCCGTTCCTAACCTTTTCTTATCGTGATCTATGTTCTCAATCTTCCTTCCATCGGAGGACCAATTTTCACTACACTGCTGTGGGTCTAGTCCTACCTGACCAGTTCATTTCCCTCTGACTTCTTCCATGCAAACTAGAATTAAGCGATAGTCGTTATACAGGCTCCGCACTATGTTGCCCATACTTCTAGAACTTCATTGACTTGTTCAATTTTTTCTGATATAGCTTTTTACATTACCTCCCTTGGTACGGTTGACCTAATAGTTCGGTTTATATTACTTGCAGAGCCTCGTGGGCTTTTCAACACATTAACCATAAAACATCCTTATCACGAACCTTAGCTTTTCTTGCTTAGGCCCCTGTGTATTCATCTCGTTTACAATCGAACGGCTGCTTTACATGCTCTGCCGTGATCCTGTCTCGCCTGACCCGTCTGTTGCTCTATGATTGCTACTTTACATCTGCAACTCAAGCGGTATAAGCTCTGCGGGCTCCCGTAATGATAACGGTGGGCGGTTACTTCATTTGTGTGAAGATGCTCGCTTATTTCTTGCAAACACTAATTTCCGACACAGCACCCGCCGGAGGGTGACTTGGCGCCCACCAGCCTTGGACGCAGATCGGTCACATTGCTATTAGTTACCGCTGGAGAGGCTGCATCCAGAATTGTCGTTCGATTTGGAGCATAGGTGTGGACACCGATCATGCACTTGTATGCGCTTACCTGCGGATGCGCATTTGCGAACGCCCACGACGAGGTTGTGAGTGCATTGACACCAGCCAACTGGCGAAGCCAGCTGTTCTGAATGCCTATCAAAGTACGCTGTCATGCAAATTGGATAAACGCTCAATGGATGAAATTGAAGGTCACTGGTTTCATATTCACCAGAACTTACTTGATTCTGGAAAATCGTCATGTAGTAAGTCTAATCGACACCATGGACATTGGGTCTCCTTAGAGTCACTGAAACTTATAGATGCTCGCCGGTATATTCCGGCTGGAAGCGATTACAACGAAACACGCAAAGAGGCAGACCAGCATTGGCGGATCACTCATCTAGGCAGCATGGATAAACAGCGGTTCTAAAAGCCACTTATTAACAGCGGACATACTTACCGCAGATGCAACGGACATACTATCAGCGGCAAAGGTGACGTGGAGGCTGAACAGCAGTGGCGGATCACCCATATAGGCAGCAGTGATACACAGCAGTTCTAAAGGCCACTTATTAACAGCGGATAGACTTACCGGAAGTGCAACAGACATACTAGCAGCCGCAAAGGTGACGTGAAGGCTGACAAGTAGAGGCGGATTAACCAAATAGGTAGCGCAGATGAACGGGTGTTCTATAAGCCACTTATTAACAGCGGATACATTTACCTGACATGCAACCGACTTGATAGCGGCGGCAAAGGTGACGTAAAGGATCACCCATATAGGCGGCGCGGATAAAGGTGTGTTCCAAAAGCCACTTATTAACATCGGACACACGGACGTGCAACGGACTTGATAGCGGATGCATAGGTGACATGGATGCAGGAAACTATTTGCAGATTAATCATATAGGCAGCGCAGATGAAGGGGTTCGCTAAAAGCCACTAATTAACAGCGGATACACTTACCTGACGTGTAACGGACTTGATAGCGGCGGCAAAGGTGACGTGAAGGCTGAACAGCAGTAACGGATCACCCATATACGCAGCGCGGATGAATGTGTGTTCTAAAAGCCACTTAGTAACAGCCTTATCTTTTCAGAATAGCCAGCTGGTTGTGACGGTATGTTGTCTATACAAGGTGTAGGCGCCTTGATCCTGAATGTTTGCTTCGAGCATTAAGGTTTTCAGGTGATTCCCCCTTCTCTCCCTCTTCTTCTTCTTTATTTCATAGGTCCTCATGGTTGTATGGCAGCGAAGCATCAGTTCAAATGGCTGATGTACTGCTGATGATGTTAGTAACAGCTGATACAATTACCGCATGTGCAACTGACTTGATAAAGGCGGGAAGGGTTACGTGGAGGCCGACCAGTAGTGGCGGATTAACCATACAGGCAGCGCAGATGAACAGGGTCTCTAAAATCCACTTGTTAACAGCGGATACACTTATCTGATGTGTACCGGACTTGATAGCCGCGGCAAAGGTGATGTGGATGCTGAACAGCAGTGGCGGATGAACCATGTAGGCAGCACGGATACACAGCAGTTCTAAAAGCTACTTATTATCTGGCTGGCTAGCCAAACAACCTCCTCATGGTGTCAGCTGGGTGGTTCGGGTTTCACCCGTTCCAGCAAATAGTTCGGCGGCAGTGTTCCAGGACCTGTTAGGTTTCGTCTGGCAAGCGTTCTCCCTATAAAAAGCCACAAATGTCTGCTTAACAACACTGTGACGTGGCGGTCGTGACTCGCCACAAAATAGTCACTGGCCCGTGAATATCGGGATAATACTATCCAACCCACGGACACCAATCTCCTACTCGCATATTCATGTCGATATCAAACATTGAAGCAGCACAACTACAAGCACAAACTACACAGTTACATACACATACACACACAATGACATACTTACATACCCCCAACAAAAACACAAACTGTTATGGCAAACATATCGGATTTTTGCACATTCTTGATCATACATCGTTAAGTCAAAATGATCAAGCCTGTAAAGGCGTGCCTCACGTTGTTGAGAATAACAGATTTATTTATTTCTTTACCTGACGTGCAACGGACATACTAGCGGCGGCAAAGGTGACCTGAAGCCTGACAAGTAGTGGCGGATTAACCATATAGGCAGCGCAGATGGACGGGTGTACTAAAAGCCACTTAGTAACAGCGGATACACTTACCTGACGTGCAACGGACTTCATAGCGGCGGGAAAGGTGACGTGGAGGCGGACCAATATTGCCGGATGAATCATATAGGCAGCGCAAATGGACGGGGTCTCTAAAAGCCACTTGTTAACAGCGGATATACTTACCGGGGAAAGGCAACGGACATACTATCAGCGGCAAAGGTGACGGGAGGCTGAACAGCAGTGGCGGATCACCCATATAGGCAGCAGTATTAAAAACCACTTATTAACAGCGGGATTACTTACTGGACGTGCAGCGGTGTAAGACAGGGATGTCTGTTGTCACCTTCTCTCCGCTAATTCCCTGTTGACGAAGTAATGGAAATCACATTCACACTACCTGGAGAGCCTTGTGGGCTTTTCCCAACTTTCGTCAATAAACTGTTCTCATCCTGACCGTAACTTATTTTTTATATTGTTCTGTTTTCAATTCTTCTTCAACTGAAGTGCCAGGTCTCACTGCCCTGCGATTATCTAGTCCCACGTACCAGCCTCTTTCTCTCTGATTGCTCTTCTGCTACCCAGACTTAAGCGGTATACGCTATGCAGACTCAACACTCCTGTTCCCCTACCCAGAGAGGCTGCTAGACTCGTTGACCCTCTATTGTTACAGCCTTTTATTGCTGCCTTCACTATACGTGCTTTTCCTACTCGCTGACTAATCCTGTCTTGCCAGATCGGCCACTTGTTATTCGATTTCACTCAGAGTTATTCGACGTTACAAACCTTTGTTTGGGTAACTGAAAGTTTTGTTTACATCACCTGGAAAGACTCGTTGGCTCCTCCACTCTTTATCAATAAACTTTTCCCAACCCGGTTCCTAACCTTTTCTTATCGCGACCTATGTTCTCAAGCTTCCTTCTATCGGAGAACCAGTTTTCACTGCACCGCTGTGGGTCTATTCAACTTGACCAGTCCCTTTCCCTCTGACTGCTTCCATGCAATATAGAATTAAGCGATATTCGCTCGAAAGGCGCAACACTATGTTTCCCATACTTCTAGAACCTGCTTGACTTGTTCACCTTTTAACTGTTATGGCTTTTTCACATTACCTCTCTTGGTTCGGCTGACCGAATGATTCTGTTTACATTACTTTGAGAGCCTCTTTGGCTTTTCCACACATTACTCATAAAACATCCTAATCTTGAACCTCACCTTTTCTTGCTTAGCGCCCTCTGTGTATTCATCTCGTTCGCAATCAAACGTCTGATTTTAATGTCCTGCCGTGATGTTGTTTCGCCTGACCAGGCTGTTGCACTGTGACTGGTCCTTTACGTTTGTAACTCAAGCGTTATACGCTCTGCAGGCTCAACGCAAGGTTTCCCTTACACCTACAGCCTGCTAGACTTGCCCACCATCTATTGTTAGCTCTTTTCTCACCTTTACTATATGCCCTTATCCAAAAGAGCCGACTAATCCAGTCGGCCTCCTGCCATCCGGATTCATTCGGGCTTCTGAGACGGCACCTCTCCTGGTTCGGCTGACTCAACTACCCGATTATATTAGCTGGAGAGCCGCGTTGGCTTTTCCAACCTTGTCGTCAAGAAACCTTTCTCGTCCTGACCATAACATTTATTATCGCGCGCTGTTTTTATTTTTGCTTCAATTGGAGTGTCCCATCTCACTACTCTGAGATGCTCTAGTCCCACTGACTGGCCTCTGTCTCGCTGACTGCTCCTATGCTACATAGACTTAAGTGACATAAATACAGAGCAGCGCTGGCCTCCAGCGAGATGTTGCTATTCAGCTTTGCCTATTGTTGCAGCCGCCGGCAACACCGCGCGGCCTATCGTACAAGACGAAGCTCTTGAAACCCGGCTGCGAAATGTACATGGTTCGATCTCGATGTTCTCAGATCTTCGCCTTAACATTGATCAACTCATTACGACGCTTCGGGTCTCCAACAACATTGATTTAATCGCTTACACGGGAGATCACCTTGTGGCACCAATGATTATGGCACCGGTCCAGATTGCTACGGACCACATAAATGTAGCTGCTTCGGACGTCACATCTAAAGATGTTATAGTTGTCTCGGCACGGGAAAGAAGTCAAGTGCCGTTATTTGGCAAACCGTGGGACGGTTGTGCGAAGGAGAAGATTCCAACACGCACTACTTGCCAGCCGAGGTTGCCGGAAATCTCGATTCTCACCAAGAAGGCGTGTTCTTAAGGATTGCTTTACGCTGATCAAAGCGAAAAGGCCTCACAGTACCCTGCTCCGGTTATCAATAAGAAAGCAGACCAGAGCTGCCATATACCTTTGCTGTGGAATCGATGACCAGACAAAAATAAGACATGGACAATGGAGCGAAAAACACACTGCCGTTGCTACATCATCGTAGGGGCTAAAGACAGTCCCATCACCAGTGTTGAATTCACGTGCTCCAAGTATCGATTCAAAGAGCCGCGGAGTTGATACACCCGTCGTGGAGATTCTTTCACGGATAGTAGCGTTATATTCCGTAACGCGACAGAATCTACTGCTATCCTTTCTGCTGATGGTAGGTTGGACGACGTTAAATGGTTAAAAATGTGCGTAACAAAGCTTCTTCCGTCTGGTTTTCCAGGCGTTACTGTCAGAAAGCTGATTAGACTGGGGAAGGTTACAGTTAACGTACCAAACCCTCGACCGCGGCTACTTCGTGTGGTACTCTCCATCGCGCAGGAACCAATAGCTTAAGATTGTGCTAAGTAATGTCCGCCGCCTAAGGAATAACGTGTACGAGTTAGGTATGCTTGTAGATGAATCTCATCCCGAGGTAGAGGAAGTACACAAAACAGCCGATAGGGCTTCAACAGTCTGATCCGATGACTGGAATATGCAGGTCCTCAACAGCTGACGTACAGCGCAACGCCTCCGCCTTGGCGATCAACGGCGCGATCAGTTCTAATCAGCGCGTAGCCAGGTAAATATTCCTCACCGTCTGTGACATCCGGAGACAACCACGTCTCAGTGAAAGCAAGTGTCGGAACGAGGTTTGTTTATAAGTAGACCCAACTCGTGCACCTTGTTCCTTAGGCTACGCACGTTGCTAAGTACTATCTCAAGGAAGTCGGCACGAACATCCCTGGGTCGTGCGCCGTCAGGAGTGGTTCTGATAGGGCGGAAAGTAACTTACAGCTGACCACCTGAAAACCCACCAGACGGAGGCCTTGCTCACCAGCCGCCCGTCTAGTTTTGAGGTCGTTGATAGCCTCCTTTAACTTCAATCTATCTGCCAGCGGTAAGTCCGGCTGAACGCTGACAACACTACCCTTAAGTTTGAACGCAAACCACAGTAATGATTTGCGTTCCTCCGGGGTAGAAAGGACTACGCGAAGTAGTCGGGGTCGCGGATTTGGCGTAGCGATAGGGACGTTCCCCAATCTGGTCAGCTTTCTGACAGGGACACCGGGTGGAAGAAGCTTGCTGACACACAGTTTCAGTCACTTGATGTTATCCAACACGCGTTCCCTTGGTAGAGCGGCCGCAGATTCAGTAACGTTACGGAATATAACGCTACCATCCGTGAAAGAGTGGGCACGACGGGGAGTGTTTACCCCACGTGCCAGGGAGTTGATAACTATACCAGCTGTTTTCACCACTGGAGGTGGGCCTGTCCCTGTCTTCACAACCGACGCCGAAGCAACGGTAGCGTAGGCTTTTAGCTGTATTGCCGGCGTCTTACTAGTTCCTGGGTCTTCAAGCCCCTTCAAAGTTTTACCAGCAGATGTAGTCCGCTTCTTCTTCTGGTTCACTGGAGCAGGGGCCGTTGACTTTGTATCGCATTGAGCAGTTACCAGCACTTCGTCAGAACGGGCTAGCTCAATGGCGGCCGAGACGGTCAGCATCTTCGGAAAGTTCTGTGTACAATCGTCAGACGACTTTACGACTGTCAAAACGGCATCTTTTTCGATGCCGTGGCAAATAATTCGCTGGGTTTAGCAGAGAGCTTTTGGTATTTCCGCACCCTATGTTTCTTCACTTTGATCGGCTCATGAGGACAGCCAGCAATGCTACCTGGACGGGCCGGTAGGATGTACGACTTTATGCCCGAGTGACAGACTCCAGTAGATGGATCGTCAGCAATGTTGCCGTCTACTGCAGTGTCTTCCAACGAAATATTTGGGGATTTTAAAACCAAATCCATTTTCGTATCGAGCGACACAGGAGAGGCGAGTTTAGCTATCGCCTCCTCAATATCTGCCAACCTTGAAGCCAGTGCTGAAAGTTTAGCACCGTTGACAGCCAGGCGCGTCGTTCTTTGAGCGCAGCATTCAGCACAGCTGAAAAGAAAGTAGACGCTTGATGATAGCATTTTGTACTTGTCAGCTTGTATGCCGGTATAGCTTTCATGATACCAGCGGCAGCAGACGTCGCACTGCATACCGCCAGATACATGTTACTGGCTCTGAACAGTTAACCTATCCGCAAGCTGCAGTAGACTCATCAAACGAGGACCCCATAGGTAAATCCGTCTCGGTGTTTAGCAAGACAGCCATGTTCATGTGGAAAACAGGGTAGAATTACAACACGTATACGATAGGAAAACGACCGCAATAAAAAGGCAAAAACAGGGTGCAAAACGGGATTAAAACTGGGAAAAATTACCAGTAAGCGCCAAAGACGCTTTGGCCAGTACCGCTTTAATCGATCCAAGATATCTTGGATCAGTATGGCACGCAAAAATATCGAGTAACCGCATTGTACTCACTGGGGGCAACGGGCATGATGCACTTTTTCAAGCAGGACAGTGTTTACACAAACGTTTTCTTGCAGATGAAAGAGTATTCAGCGTATGCAGGGTGTAGCAAGCCGTAATTCGTACGGAAAAAGAGATTGCGAGTAGGTTAGGACATCTGAGTCCCTTTGAATCCCAGAAAACAGAGTTCGTCGAAGAGCTCGAACGACGAAACACGACAAGTAGGCCGTGACCAAATGGTACAGTAAGTTGGCAGTTCCAAGTCCTTTCGGATCCCAAGAAGACTAACAAATGCCAAATATCCTGTTTTCAAACAAGGATTCCAGCCTTTCAGCAACACAAAAAATCGGGCCTTGCAGTTGTACCACTTATACCTAAAAGAGTTAACAGCAGTCAAATTATCATGCACCTTACCGCTTCCTTTTCACGTTCTTACGCTTGCCACGCACATATCGATATTGAATGAATCGATAACGATAACCATCAGGGAGAAATTTTCCCGTCCTTCGCTTATGATCCGCCGCAGTAATCACCGTGGAGCTATAAAACGAACTTGCAGTTTCTCGTTGGAACCGCAACAAATCACGTTGGAACTCCTCAATTGCTTCGCAACCACCAGTTATCATGCAATGAAATGCTGCAGTATCATCCTGCATGGCGGACGACACGAAACACGCCAAAATGGACCACCTAAATATTTCATATAAACAGCCCACTTACACTGACTTTAATACTTAACCCTAAGGTATCTAGATATTACTCTTAACTTGCCCTTACTATTTACATGACCGTGCAACATCTAAACTGCATGAGCACGTTTACCCTGACTGTACCAGGCATCCGTCACG
>OX104063.1:267636854-267692124 GCA_944474145.2 Dicrocoelium dendriticum | reverse complement strand
CGTCCGAATTGCGCCATCTTATCCGATTAATGTCGGATGTGGCTTTCCACTAGAATTACTTTTCGGACCGCGTCTATTTCTGGTATTTATTAACGGACGTACGCGCTTAATAGTCTCGGATCTCTTGTTGTTGGCTGATGAATTTATAATCTAGCTGGCAATCGCTGGTCAATGTTATCACGACGCAATTCAGGGAGACCTGGACTGGACGTAAGAATGGTCACTTCACAACCTGGTCCAGTTTAAGATCGTCTACAGCCGTCACCAACCGAAGTTCAAATACAAGCTTGCTGAACATAGTCATCCAGGAGTGGGACGTTGGGTTATTAATGAGGGCTGATTGGAATGCTCAGAATAATACGAGAAGGCGTCAGACGGCTAGTAACTAAAACGTTACGATGTAACGGAGGGTATTTGGGCGGTTTGATCACTCTGTTTCTATGCAGTTGTTTAAAGCTATCTGCGGCATCACGTGAAACACGCAATACAGGCATGGCAGCACTGGTACAAGCAATATCTCGCATCACTCGACACTTCTCAGTGAATAGCCACAAACTATGGCAAATAGTTTTTCTATCTTCCATAGCAAATTAGGCTGAGGACCCTAGAATTGTAGAGCGACAGATATCCGCGACTACGCCACGACCTAATAAGGGCGTATCAGATTTTGAGGGATCCCATCCACGTCTGCCGCCGCCTACAGCAACTCAGTCACAAAACCAATTGGAGGGGCCACTTCCTCAAGGTGGCTACGCAAAACAGTCAAGTAGCATGTCGGCGAAACTTTTAGCCACTTCCTGTAGGTCAGCCATTGAATACGCCCAAATTGGGTTGTTTCCACCCCCAATTTCTCTGTATTTGACGATGCGTTGACGCTGATCTAACCCACCTGCATCTCGGTCTATAGCCTAGGTACATCGACAGAGGATATAGTGTGACGTGCGTTGCACAACTGCACTAACATACACAACTGAGTTTGGGACCTTTCAGCATACATTTTTGTTAACACAGTAGTGAGCCCAACAAAACGACTTTCATTGTATTTCTTCGGTATATATTCACCGTAGTGGGAGTCTCATTCTGTCCACAGTACTGTGCTTGTTAAGCAACTGCTATTTTACCCCTAATTTATCATTGTGCAATTGTGCTTTATAACTGGACCTAGGGAAATTACGTCAAAAATCTGTCGATTCACGGCTGGAGCGAAAAAAATATTTTTCATAAATTGCGTTCACGGTTTGATCCGCACGAACTTCTATGGCATTGTAATGCTATCCTTAGCTAAACGTAGTACATGTGTCATGCGCAATCTACACAAATCGGGCCAGCGTACGATCACATTGCCCAGTATGTGGGCACGACCACACCATAGGTGCGTCCAACTTGCTCTATCATTGACAACCAGCGCGAACTGTGTATTAGTGGTCGTCATGCTGTGATGGCGTACAGTGGGAGGACGCGGTCACCGTTTGCAATGCCTATGTCAATGTCATATGGACGGATTACGTCTGTCTACCTTGAAGCATCAGGCCTAACGCGCGCGTGGAAATCACCCACCCTCCTCGGGACACAGACCGTATCACGGAGAATAAGTGTAAAACTGATGCTTCGTGTCATCAGGATAATACGCGGTGGGACCATACGTGCTAATAAAAGTGGCAGACAGGGCGTCATCAATCGTGGGCTGATGCCTGCCTACTCTCTCAGAAGTTGATCATTTTAGTGGTCGGATCCTGCGAATCCAACGCAATGATCAAGTGGTGCTATGGTGAATTCCCCACCCAGTATAATGTGTAACCACCATCAAGTTTATGAAGTTTGCTTTGGGCCGTAACCCGAATGTCGCTGCAAACAGCAATATCGATGTGGTAGCACGTCAGTTCCATCGCGACCAGTGCAGCGCGACGCTCTGGACGAACACTGGTGTTCCGGTGGAGCAGTTTGCGCACGTTTCAACACGCGATGTTGAGCGCACTGCGCGGAGTCCTGCGAGTGTGTTGGCGGGCATTTGCATGAACGGTAACGAACTAGCTTGGAGAGAGTGTGAAACGGGTACAGGGAAGGGGATATGCAAGGGATGAAGAAAGAACGGAGGCGTTAGCGACGGCATGTTATCTCTTATCCACCTTGCAGGATGCAGCAGAGAAAGCGATACTTTTCCTAATGCCACTGTGCTACAGTCGAAGCAGTATGAGACAACTTGTATTATAGCGTTTCACATTTGTATTTCTACTAGAATACCTCCAAGGAGTCCACGCATGACAGGAGAACAAGTCAATACGTTAACTAATTTGTTCGAAGAAATGTACAACCGAAATGCAGCTGACCGTGCTGCAAGAGTCAATGAACCGACTCATGCGAGGTAATATGTGTCCTGGGTCATAGCTACAAAAAGAGCATAACCCAACGAACACCCTGGGTTTCCGACGAGGGATTCACGGGATAGCAGGCCAGGGCACAATATTGTGAGCAGCAGCTCAACAGTCTGTCAGGTTCCAGCCACCACAAGACTCAGAGCAACAAAGGATTTGCCGGCCATACGACATAAAACTTGAAAATAAATACAGTCCTTTTTGAGGAAGAAAACCTTGGTGCTTACTAGTTTTGACAAAGCACTGAATTATTCCTGACCAATTGGTTGCCTTTACTTTTTTCTGTCGATGTTGTTAGTAAAGCGTTTGAATGGAAACACATCTTTTAAATGAGGTCTGTTCTCCTCTCAACTGTCCCTCATGCAATAATGACCTCAGGTTGAGCATATCATACAGAGGTAACGGCTAGAAGTTTTAACCACATCTTCCAGAGGTAATCGGAACCGCCTATGTTCTGCCAATGCTAACATGACAAATTGTAGATACAAATATTTGTACAAGGCGTTCTATTTGACATAGGTCACTAACGTAGGTGCATGCCGCATTCTCCAACCAATTTACATTGTAGCAGGTCTTGTGTTTATCCAGCTAACATATCCTCTGCCAACATGGGAACAGGTGGTTTACAGTTTTACCAGTTACTGCGGTAACTGCTCATGTACGGTTTAGAAAGAGTTCACTAGATTAAGCTTTATTATGTTTGACTGCTGAGGAAAAATACTCTAACCTTTATTACCGTATGTCGAATTTCTCGTTCCAAGTTTCTACCATCCGCAGACGAGTTGCCACGCCTTGTCCTGAAGCAACTCACATAATTAGACAAGTTCTTTATGAATTTGTGAAAAGAGTGGAATTCCAGAGCAAGTTCATTAAAAATGACAGTGTACTATCATACTCAACATTACGCGCGTGTGACCTTCGTGCGCGAAGTTCCAGTGGCCTTGGAATACCCCGCGTAACTCATACATACACATGATAAGTGACGATGATGTACCTCTCAGTTAGGCTAGGGTGAATTAGTTTGTAGCAGTGTAAATGTGCCAACCAGGCCATAAATGCTTCACATAAATTGGTGAATCCCGTAAGAGTAATGGTGACAGAAGGGATAGAATAGCTACAGGAGTAGCATAAGAAGGAATGGGGCAAGGGAACGAAAGGCAGTTTTTGGCATTTGTGACGGATAGATTTGCGATTAATCCGTGGAGAGGGAAGGAGAAAAAAGGGAGATAGAAACGAAATGCATTGCTTAGAAATGAGTGGACAAATTGAGGGCCAACCATATTTCAAAAAAAATTGCGGTTAGCATTTGTAGTGAACTCGAGAAAAACCAAATATATACCCATACACTTACCTGATAATTTTGCCATTTACAGCTGAATTGGGGTTAGATGGAACAGTACCCGAAAGTGTTACTTGCATTTAATGAGATCGAACTGAAACCCAAACTGGTGCTTAGAGTTTATTTATATCTATCATGAATTCAGAATGCCGTGGTGGAACCTGTGAATGATTACAGTATAAGACGACCACGTGTTCATCCAGCGCGAACTTGATAAAGCGTGGACTCGCTAGATGAGGAAGGCGCAGCTATTACATGTGGACAATACCGCGAGGTTCACATCCGCCATCGCGACGTTAACATCCAAGGGTTTGGAACGCACATTCTAAAATCACCTTTCAGAACGTGAAAATGGTGTTTGGGTGAAGGATGCCCTCGGTCGTTCTAGACAGTCTAGGTCCACTTCAAATGGTCGCAATAAGCCTGTTGCTCTTTTGCGGTGGGCGCTCGAGAGTTTGAATTCATCAATTTTCTCTCTGAATCGCAATGACTATGTGGGTCCCCACGTTGAAAACGCCATCCAGGCTTGGCGTCCTTGGCTAAATCCTGGCTTTGCAACTCTCGAACCCCTCAGAGCGGAGCAACCAAATTTGTCAAGGGACTGAGCAACCTTCCGTAGCAGCAACCACTGAAAACGCCTGGATCGTTTATTGGGCACTAACGGCGGTTTGTATACACATATTGAAATATCCAATTCGCATATGCTGCCACCTGAAATTCAGCTCCAAGGATAACCTGTGAAGCAATAACTTGAGAATGAACCAACTAGGCAGTTGTCTCGATGGCCTTTCATAATACATCTCAGTCCGGGTCCAAGAATTCTTGAACGCTCTTCCAAACTAAGTCGTCTGTGCGCCTACCCTAGCATATTACTACGGTATTTGGTTACCGCGCTCAGTTTCTTGCACTTTCATAGGTAAAATGATAGTCTGGAATGTATTCATGTTAACTAGCTTCTTTGGAATTATGACCGACAGCAATGCATGTAAATTGGTGAATGCAGGTGATCAATCCGATGGACCTTTACAATTAGCCTTTTACCATATATATATGTTACTATGTTGTGTACCTTACTGCTGGTCAAAAAATATCTACATCTATTCGCCATTACTCTAGCGATTAACCAATGACATTTTATTGTGTACTTGTGCTACCTGGAATAATCAATTTCTCCTTTACCAACTTGCGAGACATACTGTACAGATTTGTTGTAACCAGTATTTAATAATGCTTCTATTGTCCCAACAGACACCGTGTCCTGGTAGTTGACATGAAAAGTATAGAAATCTTGCTGGATTATTCGTTGCGATGTCAAGTGATGATCGCGTTACCGAATAGACTGCAACCCAATCCAAACCACCATACTGGTTGAGCGTGAAATTGGAAAACGTTAGTTTTGGCAGAATACACTTTGCTTCCAACTTTGTGCAGATACTTTAAACTACTAAACTTGCATGAGTAATTCAAAACCATTCATAATTACTGGCGCAACCAAACAACGTCAGTCCCCTTTATGCATCGGCCATGTATTGTTACAGTCATAAAGAATACATAATTAAATCTTCTATTACCTACTTAGTTTTTATTGGCTTATGTCAGCTCAACAGGGACTGGCATCCGATCTATGCACTGCACGCATTCAATGCAGGTTCGCTTTGTCTTACACTATGAGTTAAATACGGCCATGCAATGTAAGCGACAACAAACTTTGGCTTCTGCTTATGACACCTTGCTGGATCGGACTACCAGCGAACTAAATGATTCCTTTCCCTTATCACAGTTCCCAAGACCTTGGGGGTAAAGTTTTAACAATGCGGAGTCACAACCGCAACCTCAAATTGATTTTAATGATATGTATCGAATGGACTCAGTAGACTGATTAACTGGCGAAATTGTCAAATGAAATGGGCGTTTTATAATCAGCAACTTGTAGTTAAACATCCGAACAAATCAGATGAGGAGCTTGATGGGGTCTGTGCTCCCGTAACTTAATAAGCCTATTATGCGTAAATTAAGTGTCACTTAATATGCATCTTATTGCAAGTTTCCTAACATATGTGCGACACACCTTCACAAAGGGTCTGATTCCTGTTTCTGAAAGTTCGGTTAATATATAAACTAAATTTTTCAGATCCGAAGGACTTGAATCACTCACGGTTGTGTGGAGACAAAATGATAAACTTAACCGAGCACAAAAATCTATTCGTTTGTCAGCTTACCCTCAGGTGGTACCTCGTTAATATGTTCTGTTTGTTCGCTATGGCGAGAGATTATACGCTGCATAGACAAGTATTCTTAATAAACATATTTGATAACCTCAAAATCATACAGCTAGATATGGACCCATATTCAAATTGGCTTGCTGCTACTTAACCTAGTTCCGGGTAGAATTCCGCTGGGCATTGCGGAAGTGAACTTTCCTGGTAACTGCTATTAACGCAACCATGGTAAATATACGCAGTCGAGTTTGCAGTCGGATATAATCATTCGCATTTAGGGACATAAATAAAGCGAGTCGCAATATTTCAAAGCACAGAGGTTACCAAATGTAACTAAAGACATTGCAGATTTGGATCGTTTGTTACATTCTTCTAGCAGGTTTACTAAACCGTAGTGCTTGTCGCTCCGTTGTAGCTTCAAACCCGACACCCAAACTTTCGGTACAGACACGATGAGTTTACACAAACAGATTCTTAGTTAGTCAAGTGTGGTTAAGTTATTTTGTAAGACAAGCAAGTTGTCAAATATGCAGCTTCAACCTACAATGGCAGTAAATTTAATCTTGACTTCCTACGGTAGCTTATAGCGCTGCTAAGTGAGTATACATTATCCAGTCTAGGAAAAACGCAGTTACTCTCACCGGCTATATATTGGAACAGCACTAGTGCATTAGAGTCGTTGGCTAATGCGTCAAGGTTGCGAATATATGCACGTAAACAGAGCAGCTTCCAGGTGTGCCACGTATTGATGGAAATGGCCGGTACGATTTTCACTCCGAAAGGCAGCCGTTTGTAACGGCAACTTCCGAGGTGTCTAATTATTTTCATCAGCAACTAATACTTATAAATGAGTGTCAGCTGGGTCAAGTTTTGCCACGCATTTAGCAATAATGCATATATTGATCAAGTCTTCCAGTACGATTAAAAGGTATGTATGGGTGTCCAGCACTGAAATATCAACACAGTTACGGAAATTACTGCTTCCGTTTTTTACTGCCACGACGGATGCCGTCCATTCTGAATGGTGTACACATGCAATCACGCCTTCAGACTATACTCCATTCCGCTTAGCTTTCACTAACAATCGGCGCTGAGCGCCTTGGTCTGAGGATTGTTTTACTGGCTCTTTAAAGCAAAGCACTGCTTACTCTACAGCATCAGAGACCAGGTTGGAACAGTGCGTAGTTAGTTACCTTGGCAAAACAGATATAGCTTTGTCTTCTCGGATGAAGGTAGGTGTTAAGAAGTGGATCCTATTTGGGATAAATAAACAACCTTTTCCTCTCCAAGTCCGGATGTTGCGAAAGTCGCCGACATCCTTGATAGGTAAAAACTTAGTGATACCTGGCCACCGGATCCTGCTCGATATCGCATTCAAAATTTTGCTGCTCCACGCTAATCCAAGATTTCGTACGTTCGCTGCGGCTATCGCGATTAGTGTATTGCAGCCAATGCTGTGCGCACACAAACAGTTATTCGTCAGTCCAAAGCCTCTGTGGATAAAAAGACCGATTTGTCTACATCCATCTTGAGCTTCATGTAGTTTTCTTTGTTCAGAAGCATCCGCCGTATGTTATTGTTGTCAGCACTGAAGAGACTACAGAAAACGCTTGTATCTATTAAATGTCGTCCTCTTTCTGTAAATTCCAAATGTGTCGTAACTTTGCGTTATCGCTTTAATTTGACTTTGACACGGACAGAAAGAAACCCCCGTCAGCGTCAGCAGGTGGAGTTACGGCGGTTTAGCAAATACTGTTTACTGTCTGATTAAGTAATCCCAACGCATAGGGCCAGTGGAATCCCAAAAATTAAACCGCGGCTGGTCTTTTACTAAACAAGCATTGATTGCCTGAACACGGCAAATAACTTAGCAGTTCAGTTCATAAATGTCCAATCGATTTGGATGGAAGACCGCAAAATATCCATGGTAGCATCAAAATATACGCACATTGTGTGTCCTGAAAAAACCCCTAGCAATTCCAATGATTGTTCGGAGATCCAATGGGCCAAGTGTGTTTCATGGTCAACGTGCACACAAATTCACATAAGCACACAATCGCGTGGGAGAGATGGACATTTCTGTACCCTTTACTGTGTTCGCATGACATGCGGAGCAGCGTTTCAACTGACGCCTCATATTGGACGGAATGCAGCTTATCCAGGGACAAGGGACAGACAGATCACAGTACCTAAGCCAATATAAGCCATGCATGCTTGTGATTTATCAATTCGGCAATTGAACACTAGTTTATAATGCCGTCCCTGAATTTCCTACGACAGGAATCCCGTTATTTGCCTGATGATCAGCTTGTGCTTATTAATCGTTTGTATGGAGAATGTGGGTTAAATGTCGCAGTAACTGCGCAAACGTGCAACACCCTCAACGGCTGTTATGTGCCGAAATTAATGACAACTTTTCACAAACATGGGATTGTGTGCAGTGCCAGTAAATCCTTGTGGCCTTGCACCAGCACGAATGATTTTGCAGATTACCATGTTGTACGCATTACCTAAATCTCACCAATTCGCAATACGTCGAAGCACCAAGCATTTCAACACAACTCGACACGCTCCAACGAGAATTTTATAAGAAGGAAACTTTTGCGGTTTGAGACAAATTGGTTCAATAATTGAACGCATACGATCGAGATAAGCGGATTGCAATTTGCCGTTGGTTTTCGGACCACATGAGCATAAGCTACGTAATTGTTACTGGTTTGCGTTGAATTAACCGGTCAGCAAATAGCTGGCCGATTGTCATTTTCCAGGATCGTGATCATTAAGGTGTTTTACATTAAGAACCCCTAGCCTTCATAGCATTTTCGTACAATGAAATGCTCCAGACCTGTGTATTTCTACAGTTGGAGGCAGACGGAGTACCCGGTACCGTTTGGTGACAACATGATGGTGCACCAACCCATTATGATCATTCGGTGTGGAAATAACACAACAAAAATTTTGGCTAACTTTGAATCTGTCTCGGAGAATCAACTGAGTGGTCCACGTGATCACGCGATTTTAACCCGTTAGATAATTTTCCATGGAGCTTTTGAAACAGTTTATATAACAACAGCCTAATTTCCCTTGCCCAACTGGAACAGGATATCGTGAGTGAATGTTATGCAATCACCAGCAAGATGTTGGAGAAAATGCACGCCAATCGCATTAATCGATTTCTGTATTGCTAGTGGCATGACGGTGGACGCTATCGGCATCTCATGCGATGCTAGCTATATCAGTTCAATCCTATATTATAATAAAAATATCACGCTTACAAATGAAACGCAGACTAAAACGGTCCACGGGAGAATGGCGCTAATAGTGGGTAGGAGCAAACGTAATTCTATGAAAATTGGCTGCGTATACAGCGCTCTGCTGTATGCCGTACACTGTGATAAGTGGAGGATACTAAGTTCAACTGTCTGAATACTGTTAACATACTTGCATAGTTCTGCTTGTCCTCATATGTTCACAAGCCAGCAGCTATTCGATGAAAAGCTTTTAATGCGCTTATTGTTATGGTATTGAATTCTAAACCGAGGAGGATGCAGTCGAAGGATGCCAGAGGCCTCCGTTTTGTTACCGCGCAACTTTCTGATCCGTGTTGAATACGCATAGCCAATGCAACCTTGACGCCCCGCACATTAGGGGGTTCTACGCAGATGCCGTTCTCGGCGATGACAGTTAAGGGGCGGACCCAGTACGGGAATAGGGCTGTGACAAATTTGCAGAGAACTGGACTACCCTGAATGAATAATAGTAAGCAAGAGCAAATAGAAGTCACAGCACGACTCAAGGTAATGGAGGAAGAAATGAAAATGTACCAGGACAATATTTCGTTATCAAATGTTATTAAGGAAAGGTATATGCTAGAGCGGAGGTTCTTAATATTTTTAACCCTATTATCTACAAACCAAGTTTACACTAATCAATTACCCAACAAACACAGGTCCATTACGAAAGCTAATTTCAGAATAAATATCACGCACTTTGCTTTTAATTAAGGGATGGATATATGTATTTACCCGTTAGAAGTCAAAGCAAGAAAATAGCAAATTTTTTCAAAATTTCTTGAAATCAAGTAGCCATATAAGCTAATGAGATGGTTGACGTTGTTTACTTCTAATACGCACCGGTAAATTTGTTGTAGTTTCGACTAATGCACATCGCAAGTCTTGCTCCAACTTTATTTACTTCCTTGTTTTGTTCAAATGCACCATTGCAAATGGGATCAGTATATGCTGTGCTCCTGCCGATAACAACGGATACTCCCTTCCAGTCTTTACACAAATGGCTGCTGGTTGTGCGTTTTCGAAATCTATTTTCAATGCGTTATCTTCGCTACTTCCTAGGAATTTTGCTTTGGCTTCGATTTCAATATTTCAAAATATTTCTTTATTCACTGAAAAGGGTCCTAGCTCTCTGGAATTTATTTTGCGATTTCCCAAATAAGTAAATTATCTGCTGGTTAAACTTACCAATGATTATAAGTGCAGAGTTAGTTGATTTATAAATGTGTACTAGACCTCTCTTCGAAAGGGTAACCTTGTTAGTTCTATGCATATGGAAACCTCAATAACCCGAACTCCGCGTTGGTAAAGCTGTATATTGCGAAGAAAACTGGCAATCGTATCTAAAACAGTGACTATATTCTACGTATTTCCTAGAAAATCACTGGTTTGGAAAAGTTATTCCTCCGAAGTAATCCGCACGATTGGCCGTTTGAAATAAATACCTTGTCTTTTATTTTAGTGTGTAAATCGTTCTCCCTACCAGCACGCAGCTCCTTCTTTTTAAGAAACATAGCTATTTCTTCTCAAAGCTCGAGCACTCTGTGAAACACCCTGACTCGTAATAACCACTGCAATCCTGTGTGCAATAACAGCACGTCAAAATTGCCTCCAGATTCACTGCACAACTGTTGGCGAGCACTCATATTTGTCTGGCTACCGCGAATGAGATTTACAATTTTCACTGCTGTGGCCAACGCGTCCCTCAAAGCAGGTGATGTGTTTCTACCGCTAAAACAACCGTGTACGAAGCAGTGGCTAAATATAAGGTTTGGAACAAATAAGTTGACTAATGTTTGGAATTCGGAATAAACGCCTAACATGGGTGATGACCCGTCTGTACAGGTATCCACCAACTTCGAGCACTGCCGCTGTTTTCCTCGAAAAATTCTAAACAGTTGGCAAGACACCTTCGACAAGTGCAGTGGTACTTAGTCTTTCTGAGAACAAGTACCCTTCTTTAAAGCTGTCGCCATTTATGTATCAAACATAGACAAGTAGCTGCGAAAAGGATGCGATGTTGGTTGATTAGTCAAACTGTAGTAAACAGAAAGGAATTGACTTTATTTCCTTGAGAGGCGTGTCCAATATCTTCTTTCTCATGTCCACGGTGCAACCTTTGATGTTGCTGTTAGAATGTGGTACCACACATACCTACTCTGTATGTTTTCACCAAGAACGAGACTAGTAACATCTATAATGCAAGGAGTTTTATGTGTTCCTCGTTTGTAATATGCGGTTACTGGTTTTCAGCTAATCGAAGAGCGATGCTGAAGGTGGCAACGAGATCAGCTTCATTTGGCTAAAATGTGAGCCGGATGATTCCAGAAGCAACATTTTCATTGCATGGTATTTAGATTTGAACAATGTAATATATTTTCATAGGAACTAAGAATGACTTCGTTTAAACTGGTCTTTTGATTTGCTGGGTTTTATGCTATTCGTCGTGGTCACTTTGGTGTACAAAACACGTTGCGGTTTTTCAACTTTTGTCGAGAAAAATAGTGGATTTGAGAAATTTAAATTCTTTTAGTGATTTGACTAAAGCCGTAAGAAGACGAATATTAGCAGATGTCAACATTGTATGTTATCTACCGAGTGCCAAATCAATAACAAGAAAATATATAGGACGACAGGTAGGCTGAGACCGGAGCAAGTTGGAAAAAGCTAGAGGACATGCGTGCACCACAACTACATGTAAATCAGTAAATAATGTGTGAGCTTTTGCCGACAGGTGGTTCTTTCCTCATTGGGGTAACAAGTATTCGATTATTTTGTTTGGTAACAGCAGTTCTGGCAGTATAATAAGCACTCTGAGCTGCGTAAATTATGTTCTTCGTTGTCCTAGTATTTGTAAGATCACCCTAAAATTAGAGCTCGATATAGACCTTAATTATAGTAACTGCCGAAACCTTCATTCCCGGCACCCTCGCCTGACTAATTTTGTCGACGATTCTTGATAAGACTTTATTAAACAGCGCGTCCACGGGCGAGATTATCTTGTCATTTAATTGTCGGTGTTGCATATTTTCCTTCCACAGTTTAATAGCGTCTTGACTAAGATCCATTGGTACCGCATTGGGGAAAAGCTAGGAAGTTGCAGGTATTGCCCTGTAAAAGTCGGCTTTCGGTAAACCACTCTTTCGATGGACCCTTCTGCTCTCTGGAAAACCAACACGCGCAGGTATGCAATGCAACTGAGTTTTCCATTCCCTGATTACTTTCAGATTTGCATGCACATTATTCAGGCAATCGACCAGAAGCACGAGGTGATCTTCTGATAAGCTAATCACCAAAATATCATCCACGTTACGCGGAAGTAGAAACGAAGCGATATTAATGCACTCAAATTTGTTTCAGTCATCTAGATGAAAAAATCTGTGAGGGATAGTGCTAACGAAACACCCATTAGCACCACATCAAGCTAATGATAAGGAATGTCTTTTATTAACGGTAACCGATTATCTCAAAGCATAGGAATAGACTGTCTTTTAATAATTAGACTGCTATTACATGTGTCAAATCGCAGCACTCCGCCAAATCACACACATAATCCATTGTTTCATGTAGCGGAACATTGGTGAAATGCTATTTTGCACCAGTGATTTTATCGGATAGGATCAACTCATCTAAATCCTCAGTGAGCTGGAAACAATCCTTCAGACGGTGTGGAATAGACTTCGGCTTTAACGGTTCAAGTACCTCCAATAGCCAACGAGTCAGCCTATGTTGTGCTGAGTTTGCAAGTTCAAGATTAATCTAAGTGGTATGCCACATTTATGGGACTTTGGCGACCGGTATAGCAGAGGTATGTGGGACCCTTCTGGTTTTAGGCTGTTAGATACATTTTCTTTCATCACACGATTAAATAAGTAACTTTAGGTAGTCGATGAAACGTCTTCCCACTACATTAACATGCTCTGTTTTTGTAAGAAGTAAATCTTGCAGTTATTTGTGTGGATTCCTCAAAGCATTTAATAATGTCCCCTGATCCTTTGACTGGTTTAAGTACAACCACTCCCTTCGATCTCAGCTATCGCTATATACGAAGAAAATATCTTGTAAGCAAACACTTCGGAAGCAATGTCGTCAGTGTACCCTCGTGGGCAATATCAGTTTGTTTGTTTCCAAACCAGTTTGACATATTTGAATTAGACGCCTGTAATTCTGCAAACTGGTCATAAAGTTTTCAAACTGTGCAGATGTGGGCAAGCGATTTAGTTTAGCAGGTGAAAATACATAACCCATCATGAGCGATATTACCTAAAGTTGTAAGGAGGCGAGGGGTAACTTTGACAGTTTAAAGCGTTCTTATTGGAGTCAACTTAATCAGGCTCCTCCCGGTTGTGAACTATTGTATTATGTTTGTTCTATTATTTTCCGGTCGCACCCTAACTGTCGCGTTGCATATTTTCATGCATTTGTGTTGGTACTGAACAAATGATAACAAATGCTGACCTCTATCCATGTTCGCCTTCGTATGGCTGATTCAAAAAATATTGAAGCAATAATGCGGAAAAGATTCTTTATAGGACCACGTTTTGACATGGAACTTTGTTCCAGCCAAGTAGTATGCAGCGATGCGTAATATATATACATATATATATATAACCTACGCGAGTTAATGTAGGTCACATATTCGTAAACGATTGCAGACAATCCTATTATTTATAACTGAGTTTCGTCACATCCAGCTTTCAAACCAGATAGTCTTTCACATGTCCGGAAAGCACTAGACTGCAGTTTCAGCTTGTTGGGCATCATCAGTAGTGCGCATCCATCGGATCCATCAGGATTGGATCCCATGACCACCAGCCACTTACACCGCCAGTTAGCAGCTTATGCCACTGGGCCACGCGGCACAGCTTCGGACCGTCATGATTTAAAAACCAACTGTGATATAGCGCCTCTTATCCTACACTGCCGTGCAAGTTACGAAGACTGCAGTGGACAGGGTTAGCTCCGAAATATTGATATTAATAACCATCGAAACATACACTCACCTGTTTTGATTTAACGTCAAAATCAACCATAGATATAGGTGATCAACCCAAGATCTAATGTGCACTAGCCTCCAAGCAGCTCTACCTGCCATAGTTGTATGACTCCAAATACAAAACCTTTGTGAACTTCGAAACGCTTGCTGTTGTATCGATTCAAAGCATATAACCCTTTCGCTTGTTATTCTTAATCCAACCTGAACACATATAAGTGGCTACTCATGTGTTTATTTCACTATTTAAATTTGTTCTGTATGATAGCTTACAGGAACCACTATTTATCGATGTTGTGAGCACTTATCGCCTGGGTTGACGTTTTCAACTTGTAAACATTCGCTCGCAACTTCAACTTCACATCCCTCATAAAAGTGTTTTATCATTGTCTTGGTTAAAAGTAGGAGTAGATCGAAAGTATGTTGCTCACGAATATCTGGGTCCGTCTTTATTAATAAGAACCTAGATCGGATGACACAGCGATAAAGGACAGCGGCAGTTGCGCATCACGTTTACGTTCTTCCGACAACGCGGTAACTTCAGTAGACCCAAAATGTAACCTTTCAATTCAGTGCCACGACTAACCCTATGCCAATGTAGAGATGACGGGCTGCCAGTTTCCAACATACGCTCATAAAGCGTACGCCTATTTAGTGCTATTTTTGGCTGCGTAGTGCTTTTCCTGATACCTAGCGCGACCCAACTACCGCTGTCGATGGCTCCATTGGCTAGTCGCCCGCATTTTGTCAAAAGTACCGCATGCAGCATAGCTTACTAAATATTTATTTGCTTACGTTAACTACCCAAAATGTTGTGATCGCAACGAACGGAGCAGAATCTTGCGATCGATCGTAATTTGGATTGCCTGTTCCTCGTTAATCGACAAGCTACAATCCATCGAATTCCGGGTAGCAGTTGCAAGGCTACTATGGGTTCCACGAGAAGACATAAAGGGTACAGCGGAGTCCACTCGATGGTGTGCGTAGGTGCATTAGTGTGAACTTTGGCTATGAAACAATCTTCACCGATGGGATCTCTAGACAACTGTTGCAGTTGCTCGTTATTTTCTTTGAGAACGCAATGTGCGGACATATATGGTGCCACCATGACTGTTTTGCGGCCTTCAAGTGAAACATGTCGGACATCCTACAGCGTACTTCAGGAAGCATTCCGTGTCGTTCGGCCTACTTGCGTCAATGTCCGCCATCCTAAAATACGCGACGTATCGCTAGAAATCAATAAGAGAACTGAAGCAGTATGAAGTTGTCAACAAAATTGCGTCCCATTTAATTTTGCAGCTATATATTTCCGCCCGTTAATGCCATTAAATTTGACAGTTGTGGTAGTAGATCTCGTCAGATCTGAACCTAAAAATTGTTATGACGTTGTTACGCTTCCTCTCATTCAAAGTAGAATCACCTGCAAAGCAGGAAGACTCCTTATGACCGCCAAGTTGGCAAATGTGGTACTTGTATGGACAGTCGCGTGCATCATACCGTGCTCTACAGAAACAAAAGGCAAATTTAGGTTTAGCATGTGATAGACTGTCGTGATCGACTTATTTTACGAGAGCGCGGCTGACTGCGAGGATAGGGGCTTGATCGTCCGGGTGGACAAATTCTGAATCCGTGACTCATAATTTTTCAGATTCGTCATCCTTTGTCATGCAGCGATCAGTTGCTGCAATGTAAATTTAGGGTTTCTCTTAGGATTATTTTGCAAACATCGGTGTATTTGGTGGTGTATAGAATGCAAACTCATATGAGGCGACTTTTTGCTCGTCTATTATCTTGTGTAACTGTGACAGTTTGCAAGCACGATTCACAATTCTCAAATAACTGACCCAATCATCGTCTTCTATATAGGTCATAGGCAAACGCTTGTACTATATTTGCTGAACAGATATATCTGATTTCTACATATTAACATAAAAGAAACAAAGTCATTAAAGAATGGAACAGTGCTCCTCTGCATTAGAATTAAATCTGTGCAATATTCTTATTCGGCTATATTCAGCTTCCGCATTTAAAATTAACTAGTATTATCCTCTGAGACTTTAACCAATCAAACCCGAAACACACATGCATAGTTTTGAAACATACTGTCGAATAATATAGAAACCTTTTATAGTAACGTTTACTTATTTGCTTAATCAGAGTTTCCTTAAAGTGGAAATTGCACTTGCCCCTAACTCTGATGTTGACTGTATTAGAATCTGCTGCGCCAGCATCTCAGTTACTATGTGCTTTGTAAAAATATGCCTGTATTTGCCACAAGGATCTATGAAGCCCTTTAAAGTTAATTTTAATTTTTGGATCCAATGTAAAGCTCCGTCACCACTTTTGTAGTGCTTCGCTTGTTGCACTGCTACCTACGATCCACTCTGCCTGACATACACTCAAACAGCGTAAACCAAAGGTAAATGGTTGGTAGACGGGTGTTATATAAAATTACAGCCGCTTCCATGTCGAATATAAATTCTAAGCATAGAAATCGTGATCACCGCGTATACCGCGTCCTGGACCCAAGCAATATGAGTGCGTTCGACTACCTGATTTGCCATATTTGGCCCTTTGTTCTCCCCGGAGCACAGTCCTCGATCACTCAATCGATATTCGTTTGACTTTGCCCGCCTGTCACTTCGCGCCGGTGAGTCATATTTGACCGGCTTTATACACGGCAGTGTAAAAATCTTAATACATGCTCGTTGGACACCGGAATACACCAACCAATACCAATGCCCCTATATGCAGAAATGTAGCTTAGTGGATACCTGGGTTCATTCCCCCCGGACGGCTTGCGACACGGTGGTGGCAGTTAAGTACCGTTTATCGTTCGATGCTACATAACAAGGGCAATAGGTCCGGATAAATGGTGGGTTGAACATTTGAAGTAATGATCAATAACACCTTCGCACCATGCGTTACATTTGTGTTAATTGTATTCCCGACGAATCCGTTACTTGTCCCATTGTGATCACTATCACTACAATTAACTCAGTGTCCTAGATAATCATCCGTTTCAACAAAAGCGAATGTGTCAGTTACCGTGAGGTGATTTAGAGTGTTTATGAATTTAAAAATGCCGCTGTGAGCAACCATTTTGCCGAAACCGTAGGCTAGTAACGTAGTTGTTACGCTACTGTCTTTCTGCCATAGATATTTGGCCATTCGTTAGTCCTGTGTGATATCTGGTCACGCCAGCGGCAAGTTGCAGTGTTATAGCGCTACGCGGCAGTATTCGCCCCGCTTGGTTACCAAATAATATCAACCCAACTTGAAAGCTGGATTTTGTTCGCATTCCTATTCGCCAATAAATTTGAGGGACTTGACATATCGCTAATTTCATTGAACTTTCCCAGTTAACGTTGAAATAGGACAATTATCGGATCAGTGGAAAACATCGTATATCACCCGTAGTCATAGTGTTGACTGAAACACAAGGTCGTTAAGTACTAGCCCCTCAGTCACGCATCAGCAATTGTCAGCTGCTCAAAACGAGCTAAGGTTGAAGGGTAGGCCTTATTTGTCTTGATGGACTGATTATCCACCGCAGCACGGATTACTAAATAAACCTTACTTTACGAAGTGTCACTTGCATTAACAGTTTACGTAATAGAAACCGTCGACTCCAGTCTTACATGTAGATTTTTATTCCGGAACTTACGGTTGGCTTTCGAAAGGATACCTCACAAGGGACTACTGAAAACTGCGCATCGATTGAAATGAAAGACTCATTACTGGATTGCTTTACCTCGTCTTTACATTAGCGTTCTCAGTTAATAGTGCTGTTTTCTAGGTCCAGTCACTAGTGTTCGCAACCAAGGAGGCGTACTTGGTCCAACCCTCTTTCGCAATTTATATTAACGATATCAGCAGGTACTCGGGAACTACCACTATTTCACATCACGCAAACAGAAAAAAGACTAATTTGTTTGCACCACGAGGAGACCATTTGTCGATTTTCAGTTCCTTTACGCCCGGGAATTTCAAGCATTTGTCCCCTAAACTCATCGTGATGTTAGCAAGTTAAATGTTCCTAAACAACTGTGATGTTTCTTTTCTTCCTATACTCAAACCTCTTTGAGCAACACTTGTGTTGTCGCTGGAGCACGTTTGCTTTACAGCATTCCGTATCCAATGGCGAAAATTATGTTTGTTCCTTCGTTTGTCCCATTGATTCTCTGAGTTCTGTTCTCTCACTCCGAATCGTTCTGTTCATACATCACAACTGGTCTGTTATTTTGTAATATTTGACTTTTAAACCCCACTTCCGCATTGTTGATGATGTGACCCCATTCCCCAGAGAACTTTCGGTGCAGTAGCACATTGGTGCGCCCCACATCAACACTTTGCTCTGTTTTATCACAGCGTTTTGATAAAACAGTCGTTTGTTATTTGATTGACTGAAGTTGCGTTTCGGATTGCTTACCGTCCGTTTGTGTGGCAACGCACCATCTCTATTTATGTCTCTTTTTTGTTTTGTATTTCACTTGTTGGCCACTCCTATTACTGGAACTAAATCCAATCCGAAACGCATTCAATGTCAATTATTCCCAACACTTCCCTCCTCTGTTGTACCGGGATCGAGCAACGCTAAAAACTCCACTTCCTATCTACTTTTACCAAAAGGGTCCATGCGTTCCAGGGGACTTAACAGGTTTCCACTTTGCAGCCATACTGGTCTGTTTGGACTTGGTATTTTACGGTTACTTAACTGCCACGGCCGGTAGTGTCATCGAAGTTTCCGCCGAAATTGGGGGGAAAGGTAACGCTCCATCTCCGTCTCGGTATTTGTATTTGTCGGTGCCGATTTCTACAACCTGTCCGAGTTTATTGCTTCAAATATTCCAGATCTCATTACCAATGCGGCACTGGCAAATCGGCTATATATCACTGAGTAGAGGTTAATGAAGTACGAACTGTGTTGAGCGTGCGATAGCGCAATGTCCTTTATGCACCTTTTGGTAGTGTCATACATCAGCAGTGGACGTATCGTAAGTAAGTAAATGAATCATGCTACCATATAACTAACTTACCACAACCTGGTCATGCGTCTAGCTTTTCTAGCTCCTGAGGGATAGGCGAACCGATATGTTCCCATTAATTGCAGGTAATCTGTCAATGAAGTTAGGAATTGAAAAACATTTTATAGAAAGCTCATCACAGTTCACTGTCAGTCAGCAGGCTTACGCTAGTATGGAAAAGCACCAGCCACCGGCGTTTCGACATTCTGGGTCTTGTTAGTGGTGCACCTTCTATCGGACCACTGACGAGTCCGCCCCCATTCCTTCCGGATGCAAGCAGCTAGTGCCACTTCACCATGCTTAACAGCCGCTGGGCTGCATGATTGACGGTTAAATTTAATCTAGTCTAGATCATATTCTACTGCCATTCCAGCTATGGACTGTGCAGCGAACAACAGCTAGCCCACGAGCTAGGACATTCCGCATAGCGCCTTGGTTAGACGCAAATAATTGCAAACCATGCGGAAAGGTTTTGTATTACTAAAGATAAGTGGTGGTTTATATGCATGGAGACTACATCCCAGTCCACTCTAAGTCAGCTGGATTGTTCTAGGCTGGAAAAGCACTATACACCGACGTTTTCACCTTCTGGGTCTCCTCAGTGGTGCTCCGGGGCTAGAGCACAGTCAACTGCAGGTCCGCGGCTTTCATCCATGGGGCCGTGTCACTAGCTGCTATCATCAGGAAGTCAGGGTGGCGGAAACCAGCACGTTTCCGCTGAAAGGCGCATTACAGACGAGACCTAGATTACGGAAACTCCGGTGTCTGGTGCATTTAACAGACTAGCCAATGCCTGTTGAAGGAGATTGAATGGTGTTGAACGATCGCTAATTATTCCAAATCCCACTACTCATTAGTAATAAAGTTTTACTTGCAACGACTGCGACGGGTTGAGTTCACGTAAACTCGTCAATTAAAACTTCATGTATCCAGATGGGTACATCGTCTGCAATTTACAATATCGACAACGGATGAGCTAAAAGTACATTATCAAAAATAAATTAGTAAGAATGGATGATAGAAAGGAATAATAAGACACTGTGTAGAATTGTCACTTAACTAAACGAGCAAAGAGCAATAAATAGTTCCGGAGAAAATAATGTAAAGCCAGCGTTGCAAGCTAGACTTTCAATCGGGACCGTCCATCTTCTTCTGAGCAGTAGCTTAACTTTTTTTCATGGGTTACGCGAAATATGGCAGCGGTGTCCTTGAACATAGCTTGACAAATATACATGTTTAAACATTCCAAGAACACTAATGCATCCATAGCGATATTGTAGTTATTATGTTCAGTGACCGCTGCAACCGGAATTTAAAAGCACCGCCCATGGTTAGGTAAGTTTTATCTGTAGATTCGCACAAGTCGTTGCAATACGACCACAGCCACGTTTTCATCCGTTGCTCGGATAACATCTCCATGCTCAGTGGTTCGCTGCCTGGTTGCTATATCTGATGAGGTAAAATACTTTCAAAACCGGTCGTGAGGTTCGTGTTTTCAGGTGGACTACACCCGACATTCAGCTGCTTTAAACTGGACCATATTTTTCAAGTAATTTGTGACCACTAAGGCGGTTAAAATATTGAACAGTCAGTTTGTGAAGGTCTGTCCCAATACTGCGTTGTGATACCCGCCATCGCACTAAGAGCGCAGTTCATTCATCTCCGCATCGGTACCATTCCGACGCCCCCTTGAATGACCACGCAGTCTTTTTGTTGCTGTCGTGAAGCTTCTCATTATCCATGTCTAAAACACATTTTCAGCAGGGCTTAACTAGTGGGCTACGGTAACCCGAACTGCGGATGCGCTAGACCACGACCTTAGAATAATTTGATTTTGAGCATCATCCACCTCGATCGACGGCAGTAACACGTGTCCCAAACTGTACCGTTCGCCTTCGTGTATTGTGTTCATGAGTGATTCTGTGTAGCTACGCATAATATTGCAGTCATATCCTGGAACAGTGAAGTATGTTGTGACCCAATAAGTAGCCTACCGATTAGGGAACTGGTCCAAAATAATGACAAGAGGACGTGTCGTCGACAGCTGCAAAGTAAGCTTACGCTATATCCGCAGAAACAGATTCTTACTAGGGTTGTGTTCTTTGACAGAAATGTCAACCACGCGGCTAATGAAGCCCATGATATAAAAAGAACCACATTAAGAAACATCATCAATGCCGACGGAAGAAAAAGCCTTATTTTACAACCAAGGTTTAAGGTAACCTTCAGAGCGAAGTTGATCCCCAAGTACTGTAACGCATCTAAGGGACCGTTGGAGGACATGCAAATATTCTTTGTTGCGGATACCGTAGCGACTGAAGGAGTAGGTCCGCCTTCCCATATCTACATTCTCCAGCACATTTTGTAAGCCAAATATCTCATTCTTGAAGTGATAATACGATCCAGGTTGCATTAAAACTGCCACGAAGGCCGCTAGCGGGTAGGTCCACACATTTGACTTCTCGGCACACGTTTCACAAGACAAAGCATTTGTTACCTAATAAAGCAAAGGGAATTTAATTTCCAAACACGACAACTTAGGCGAGCTACCGAAATGGGTTGCACGCGAATCTTGTCATTCACGAAATCCTAGGCCGCCTAATGACGAACCATAAGCATAGCACAGTTCACTCAAACACCATTAACTATGGCAGTTGCAATGGTAAAATTGCCGAATGCTCGTCGAATAGCTTGGAAATTGTACACGTCTCGGAGCGGAGATAAACTGCGCATGTCTAACCATTAACACTACCAGAACACACATGGTTGAAGAGCTTAGAATTATTCTGGGCCCTTCCTTTCTATGGAGGTTTCTGTCACTTGGTTTCTACATGTTAAACCTGGCAAAAACGTGTTTTCGAAGGTGAAATCCTCGGCTAGACGTTTGCAAGCACACGGAATCCCACTACGTGCAATGTGTGGGCGCTGCGTGAGGATGAAAAAAGGGGGATGCCAAGTGACGAGTCGTTCAAGAGTAATGATGGCCATGTTTCAAATTCGACTGTGGTTGGATCGTCTGCGCTCCCTGGTTGATTTTCGAAAGAGGAAGAAAGGTTTTGCTGAGTATGCATATTGGCATGACGAGGAGCCGACCACATTGGCATTTGTGTGACGAGTTTCCTTGTCCCTCCTTTTTAATACCTCTACAGAAACTTGGGTCGTGTTTTACAGAGGACCGCATCACAATCTTTAAATAGCGTAAGTACAAAAGATCGAGACCAGCCGCAATACATCAATAGCTATCTGTAATCTGGTTTCATAGCTCAATATTCAAACTAATCAGTCATATGGCACTGAATACCACCTGCGTATTGCAAGGCATAGAAGTGCAAATACAACCGAATTCCCCTAGAACGTTTTCGACCCATAAGATCAGACATTGTATATTATGGTGAAATTTGCATAGGTGGTGTCGTAATTTGTCTCACTGGCGCAGAATTTCCATGAGTTAGCGCAGCAAACAAGCTTAAATGGTGTACTTCACTTAGCTGAAAACATGACATCCTTCATTTCCTAAGCCCTATTGTTCAACAGATTTGTCAATACGCGGGTTCTTTGTCAGTTATCCCCCGGTTGTCCGCCTGGTTACCTTTAACTTAGAGCCAGCAAACAATTCCCGTCTAGATTCCAACAAGTACTTTATTTTTGGAATAGCCAGTTTCTTGTATTAAATTAGCTGATTAGTGCCGCAAATAACAGCTGCTGCGTCTTCTTAGTGGCCAAACCTGTATTCCACAAGAACTCGATATCGTTAAAGTAATTACTTAAAACCCAGGTACGCATGACTTCGTAATAATTTTACTTGGCTGATGGCTGCGACAAATGCCAACCAAGAAAAACATTTGTTGGGAACCCAGGAGAAGTTCATGAAAATCGGCTGTACTAATAGTTAATACCCGGGTCTGAAGTGGGCAACATTCCGGAATAGTACCACGCAACCTGAAATATATGACTAGGTATTCCTTTTGAGTGTGTAGCTGGTTAGATCTCGATAGCAGCCAAAAGGCATGGTCAAAATTCCACGCTGCTATGTCACTGTCCGAAAACAGAGCCAATCAAATCAAACTCCTACCGCAATTTTACGTTCATAACTAGTCTAAACTTACCAACTACCTGGATTTCTGAGGAGGTCAAACGAGCTATTGGCAAAAGTGCATCCCATTCAAACAAAACGATATCATGAGTACTAACATGATGAAGTGGAAAGCTATTGTCGTGATAGAAACTACCCACCGTAGCCTCTGGGTTACAATCGTCGTATTCGTCGGAAGCACAAACTAATGGCGTCTAACGCTGCTTTGTGGATCAACGTTGGATGAGGACATCAAACACCCTGCACACAAACGGATGCTCAAGAGATTCCATGGAAACCCGATGATTCTGTCCTGGAGCTGAGACAGATGTCCACTCCATTGTGACTAGGAATTGCAGCAGTAACTTCTCCGAATTCGTGTAACCACTGGCGAAAATAAAATACGGTCACTGTTATTCACCACCAACGTGGAGGTCGTTTACTCGATAGTGGTAGATGTTTCGGCTAACCCCGTAATGGTCCCAATGGGTCCGACGCTTCGTATCGTTACTTGATAATATCAAGTAAGGTCGAAGCTCGTGGTGGAGTTCAGCGCATTCGGTTTGGTGACACCCAATATCAATGTGCTTTACGGGTTAAGCTAAGGTTCACTTCAGTGGTAATAGCAGTCCGCAATGGAATTGCATGTCTCAGGCTCTGCACATAACAAGCACTTCAGTTGAGCCACTATTCATCTACATATCGTTGTTTCAAATGCACAACCCAAGGGGACAACAAATATGCACCATGTGAGGGCGAGTTCAGCGTTTGTTCCTACACAGGTGAAATAAAGAATGTAGGACACAGCAAGAAAACATGGCAGTATGGTCTTACTTTGGATTGTTATTGAAAGGAAAGAGAGTAAGTTGATAAAACATTCTATTTTTCGTCTGGCAAATAAAACAATAGGGTAATATTTATGACTACAGCCAGGGTAAGACTTGTGAATCAATTGTCTGAGACGAGACAAGTGTTCTCTACCATTTCTCTGCTATTCTGCTTCACCAATTTTTGTTTCAATAAGTTTGCCAGTTATCGATATGAATACTCTGGGTGACGACAGAACAGCAACAGATGAAAAACTGCAGGGATTTTGCAAAACTTTTAAACCAATCTGGGGAGTAGCGAAAACATATTGCAATTGGACGTATTGTGTAGCAACATGAACATGTAGAAAATAAAATGGATACACCAGTCTTGTATATTTTCAATTTTTCGTCCTGCCGTAAGCAGCAGAGGTGGCGATCATCTCAAAGAACCGCGTTGCCGATGCCGAACGTGGTCCCACTTTCATATAGGTTGCAAGAGAGTTTCTTCATATGAATATCTGCGCTTACGCTCCAAACCTTGACACTACGAGTGTTCGAAAATCGAGCCGTTGTGAAGTGAAACAAAATTATGGCCAATATTTCTTTCTTGCTGGCTTAGCCGAATTCCTTTAACAAATATAATTCTAGGTATCCGAACTAGTTGCACCTAGAAGTTTATCAAGCCAAATTCAAATGATTCGTGAGAACGTGATCGTTTATCTTTGCTTGGTTTCTAAGTTACGTTTCGTCAATATTTAAGCAGATGGAACGTAATACATCCCCATGATGTCAAATCAGACTTGGCCCCCGCTGCTTGTTCAACTATGAGAAGACAATCGCCTATCTTCCCAGTTATAACGGGCAGTTTTCTCTGTGTAAAACACCAGCTTGCTTTAGAATGAGGTGCATACTGCACAAGTTGTTAACGTAAACAATAGGTCCAGTTACTTATACATTTATCAATTTGCTGCATTGATAAATGTATCTCAATTGCAAGCTCACTGTCTCTCTTTTATGCCACCGTACTTTCGCCACGAATCGAAATTCACCCCAATAAATAAAGTACCAACTTCATTCCTCATCCTACGCAATGCTGTTGACAACCACCCTTAACGCAAGCATTGTGTGAATTGCCTGAACTAAACTCTATTTTGTTTTCTCTCTTGGTGTATACTCCATAATTACTGAATGGAAGCTGATGAGCTTGATCACCCACTGCAAAAGACTACACCTCTCCGACGATGCGCTAGTGTAACACCGTGAGGGAACAAACACCATCTTCGCGTAGTAGTCACTTACGTACAAGTCAAAGTTTATTACACTCCTGCGTCCGATTGCACCAGGCACGCTACGACAGTTGTTAGAGTTCTGTGTATTTCGTGATAGTGTGTCTCAACAAACAGTCGCCTTTTGTACGGCAATGCTCCGATTGAATGCAAGTTTAGGCCTGCTCATTGGATGAGAGGCGAAAGAAATTCCAAACACAGGAGCAGTGCACAGAGCTGATGCAGCGCATGCAGATGGACAAACTATGCCTGTTTATGTACTGGGTAGTTGCGTTCTCGGCTTGCCCCATCCTATGTCAAAGTAAGTATGCGCGCTGGTATTTCAATCACTGATTTTTATCTGGTACTTTCTTATTTATGTGGTTTACGCCTTGATACTATGTTGTGATTACTGGTCAGGAGCATCAAGAAAAGATATCCCAGTGGAGCTGCAGCTAATGTCACTCAGGGACGAGGACCCGTTATGTTAGGCTGTGCTTTATATATTTTATATCGGCGAAGTGTTTGTCTAAGAATTACTTAGATTTCGACACCGATATTGCCTCAACTACCTGCTGCAGCAGGTCGTTCCGTACATTAACCACGCTAACTTCAAGACAAAGGTGGTGAGCGACCCGGTTCATGTCCGGTGCGACAAGCTTGCACCAATGTCCTCGTGTGCTGCTTGGTGTGCGCAGCTGAAGCAGCGGCCTCAACATGGGGTAATCACTCAGATGTAATATCCGGTGCGTAATGACTAGGTCAACATGCAGTCGACTATAAGCTAGGACGTAAAGACCTATTTTCTTACACCCGTCTTCGTACAGCACACCTCCTAAATTGTGAATCAGCCTGGTGGCTACATGCTGCACTCGCTCATTCTTTTCTACTTTGTCACGGGTGGTAGGACAATACGCGGGTGAATCGTACTGAAGCTTTAGTAGTATTATTTTGACGAAGCGGCGTGTGACAATCACTTCTGACCGAGTGCTGTAGCTGCGCCTTAGTGCCAAAGCGTACGAAAACTGTTTTGGTGAACCCTATTTGTGTTATCCATGGACTTGAAGTCGTAGCGTGAGAGTACACCGAGTTCTTGCACAAAATGGGGGGATGCAACGTTTGATCTGTCACGGTGTGTGTTGGAATGTGCTCACACTTACCCAGCTTCATGTATTGCGACTTGACTGTGTTGTTCGGAATGTTGACCTCTACAGACCACATGGAGAGGCAGTCGAGGTCCTGCTGAAGCAGGTCACGGTCATTGGGCGTGAGGGTTTCTAGCCGCACCATCAAGTCATCCGCGAACAAAGAACAAGGTGTATGGAGTAGCTCAGGCACATTGTTGACAGTGATCAGAAACAAAATCGCTTGCAGTACAGCGCCTTGAGGAACGGCGCTGCTAGATGGATCCCAGTCGGTCAAATGGTTGTCGACCTGGAACCTCCACTTTGGATCAACAACGCGATTCTTGATCCATCGGTGCAGCGAGCCACCAACATCGCAAACCCTCAGCCTGTTGAGGAGCACTGCAAGGTACACCTTGTAAAAAGCCTTACGGAAGTAAATATTAATGAAGTAGACCAACTTGCCTCGGCTCAGCGCTAGTAACAATTCATGCCTCGTCAACAGTAGGTTGGTAATCATTAGCGGCCTTTTAAGAAACCATGATGTGCGGGTACCAGGAAACCTTTCGACTGGAGAAGTTGCGGCTTACCTTTTTTCACTATCTCCTCGAGCGTCTTTATGAAAACAGCCGTCAGGCAGATCAGTTGGTATTTATCCACTTTGCTTGGATTGCCACGTTTCGGCATTGCCTTTACGAATGAGCATTTACCGCCGCCCAGGAATAGTCCAATGGATAATGCTTTGTTAAACAGCTCATTTAAGGAAGTCGAGATGATGGCCGACAGGTACTTAAGGATCAGTGGGTGTATTCCTTCTGGCCGGGCAGGTATCCTTCCGTCATGATTTGCTAGAAGCCTGCGCACATCTTCAATGCCGCATTCCAGGCTGTCTAGTTCACCGGGAGCGGTACTCATCTAAATCGATACACACACCTGGTCACTTGCAAATACGGAAGTGAAGTGCGTCCACAATGCGGACGCATTATATGTACTCGAAGCTAGGGGCTGTCCATACGAGCCTTCCGACACTGACACATGGCCCGCAGGCCTCAGGCGCTGTTTAACGTAGGCGAAGCTACACTTGGGAGCAGCTTTTGCAGTAGTTGAAAGCTGATATACGAAGTTTCTTCGCTTTTTGGTTTTCGAGTTGTTGCAGAGATTCCGCTGTACCTTGTAGGCAGCGTAATCCTCGTCAGAGCCAGATAACACAAATTTGTTCCGTATATTGCGTCTTCGGGCTAGTCTGCTGTATTCCTTGTCGAACAACTGTGGCTTTAGTGGTCCAACTTTCCGGTACCTGAAAAGTAAAAATCCGGCAAACAACGATTTCACTGCCGCTTTTATGATAGTCCAACTGTTTTCAACAGACGAATCTTCTGGTACCAACTAGTCCATCTGGCTCGCTGCTCGAGCGTGGCCATTAAAGTTCACCTTCCAATATTTTAAGGCTGGCTCCTTCGGGGGAGAATAGGGCATCGGCAGTTCCAGGCTGACTATGATCATCGAGTGGTCACTCACTTCCAGTGGCTCCAAGACTTGAATGTCATGTGCGCATTGCACACAGCTGGTCAAAAGCAGGCCTTAGCAAGTAAAGGTCCTGCGGGCAGTTATGCTAGTTGAAATATTGAATTCACCCACGAGTACGTACAGCGGACGACTCATGTGGTTGCGGTGAAGAGAACATCATAACTGCTCACACAGACTTTCAGCGCTTCGGTAGGTGCTCACTAGTCTCCCACTCAAGGAAGACCCTACGTAAAGCAGAACGTCACGGCGATTATTTGATGGCCTATCACAACGGAAGCACGAGTAGCCGCTATTTTCCAGTTCTTGGGCGGTTATGTCGGAGTTTAACCATATTTCAGCAAGGCCTTATACGTCTGGCCGCTGAGAGGTAACATAGTAGCACAACTCATCGCGTTTGTTCACCAGACTGCAGCCGTAGGTAAAGGCTACGCGCAGGCCCCGGTATGAACCGCGGGGCGCCCCTTATGCAGCAGCAACCTGTTGATGCGGATTCGCAAAAGAATCCAAACATTTACAATTCGGAGCTTTGTTTCTCCATCAACCGTGCTTCGCTTCAGTTCAATCATCACAGACTTGAGTTTCCCACTCTCTGCTGTATCCAACTCAGCGCGCACATGGAACTTTAGAATTTGCAGCTTATTATGGCTGAACAACATTAACTAAGGACTTGCCTCTTCAACAAGTCACCCTCATAAGTCAACTTTGCCCTCGGTCCTTTTTCCGAGACGAGATATCTGTTTCTCTTTCAGCTCGCCCTCATCCACCTCGAGCAATCTATCATATATTGTACTGAAAAAACTAGAATTCCTATTCATAGCGTTAGTGAGGATTCGAATCACAGAATTCAGTTGGATAAAAGAACGTGAGGCTGCTACGCTTCAGGTCGCTGGACATTGTTCTTCGTTTCTTTAGTAGTTGCATTTTCCATTCGTTATCGCCAATTTGTTTACTGCAAGTTAGAGCTTTAGAGTCAAATACAGAATGCGTAGGCGTTGAAAGCGAGCTTGCTGGAGCGCTGACACTTGGCGCCAGGGATAGCTACGCTGCCATACTAGGCGTTGGCAGTTTCTCTGAGGTGCAGGGTAAAGCGAGACCCGCGTTACAGCGCAATTCGCTCTACTGATCCGCTTGTCAGGATTCTCGGTCTATTTCTGGCCAAGCTTAGACAGATATTGCTTGCAAATGGTCTTCAGAAGGTCGTACAAAATGCCTTGGATTAAGCGACATTGGTCCAAAGACAGACCAACACACAAACTATGCAACTTTGTGCTGCATAAACTGCATGTAATCTCATTTGCGGGATGTCCAAGGATTTGGAGCAGCGACAAAAAGGTGTCTGCTTTGCCATTTAAAAATTAAATACAATTGAATACGACTAAATAAGCGTAATATAGAATCACATAAATTAGGATAAACACTTATAAGCTAAAGTAATTCCAAATCACTAATTTGCGTGAAGTACACAAATATTTATGGGCTAAAACGACTTCAGCAATGTAACAAACGCGGTTAACTGGCATGACAAAGACACGGGTAAAGTACGACCAGGACGGCGCTTTCCGCTCCCTCTACCCTAAACAACATTCTCTTATAAATTGCTCATTGCATATGATCGACGTATTCCTGCACTACTAAGCCCATACTATTATGAAGGTTATAATAAACTTTACCAAAAGTTGAAGGGATATGGTCCCAAATACCCTGGAAAAATTCCTCCAACCTTCATTTCACCGAACCTCCAATTCGGTTACACTAACGAATGGTATTAACCTAGACGTTGAAATAACAAACAATCAGATCCAGCTCATTAGATTATTAAGGTGGGTTGGATTAGATAAAGTGGACTAACTCCGCATGGCCATCTAATTGCTCTGTAACAGCTGAATACCAGGAGAAGGTTTAATCCCAGAGGTTGTATTTCGTAGAGCACTTCAGCATCCAAGTGAATTTATAGCCAATGTACTCAAGCGAACGTTGTTTTTCTCTCTAGGATTCCATATCGCATCCAGGTTAAGAATTTGCAAAAGCTAGATGAATTATTTCGCTCTCCACTTAGTGAACAATATCGAGTGTACTGAATTTGCGATTTGTCAAAGAATGCGTGGAAAAGCAGCTGTCAGACCAGTGCTCCTGACGTAAATTATTTCAGTGGTGAGATCTTAAGACTGTTTTAAATTAGTGTTCACACACATACCGCTATATCACTGTCTCTGCGAAAAGATTGGACATGACTACATCGCTGAATGATTCAATAGTTAAGCCGATGCATTTGATTGTGATAGCACATTATTGCGTAATTTGACAGACAACCACTTTTTGACATACCCTTCGGCTCTTTATTACCAGTTGTGAATATTGCATCTTTCTGCGTGGTAGTTTTCATAGTAACTCAAAAAGTGGTGTCCACTATTCACAGTTATTAATATGCATAGTCTTTGTTTAAGCCGACGTACCGGTTTCTTACCTTTTTCTACTACTTTACTCTCAGTGATTGGTGAGCTAGCGGTGAATTTGCTAAGTAGCACTTGTGATAACGTATAAGCGCATTTTATCATGATTTTTCAGGTGTTGTTCGAAATGCGACTTGTAGCAGGAATTTCACGTCGCAGAACTCCGGCAGCTTTGAGAGTCCCGAAAATTTGCAGAGTTATGGAGTCCACAGATTTTGTAACTTTGCTATCAAGGTGCCGCACATGGGAAGGATCAAAATCACATTTCAAGCGCTGCATGTACGTTTCCTTATCGAGTGCCTGTGCAAAAGCTTTCTTATCAAGTTGATGTGATATTACCTGAATGAAACGCCTTATCATGCATTATTTCCACTAGTAAGTGTAATCCAGATTTGGATGTAATTCCAATATATTAATTGTCTTGGCTCTTTGTTTATCAACATTGCAATTTGATGTACATCCGATTCTTGATTTGATGGTTACAGCTGATAAGTGAAAAGGTGGTTTTCGAATACGTTGTCATATTCGATGGTCCTGATTGTACATCCAAACGAATTGGCCTATATTTTGTGGAACATACTCTGGCAGTTGTTTCAAGCAGTAACGAAATGACAGCCCTTTTCATATCAGATTATACAGATGGAAGGAGAAGATTCAAAGCAGAGTACAATTTGGGTGAGTATCGTGTTCAATAACAAGATAGAATGCTGCGTTGCTGTAAGGTTAATTTTCGCAAATTAATGTAATATGTACCAGAGGTAATGTTTGGCTTGCTTACGTTTGCACTTCTGGTATTCGAAACCATTTCAAATACGAAGGATTCCACCTTAAATGTTTTATTTACTTCAACTTATTTAATGGTGAATATAGTTTGCCACTAAAGCGAATTAAATGAAAATACAAAAGCAACAAATCGGAATGTGCTGGAAATATGAGCGGTTAATAAAGCTTGCTTATTTTTTAGCAGGAAAACGTTAATAAATTGGTATTGAAATAGATAAAATTCGTGTGATAACCTTAAGTAAATAGTGCATTAAATTTTTGCCTGGCTTACGAGCACAGAGGGTTTCACGAAATAGCCGGCCATTTTAAATTATATGAACGGACGACACCTCATGGTAACACTGGGATTCGATACGTAAATCCAAGAAAACGCCGTTAGGTACTCGTGAGACTAATGTTAGTGAAATCAGTCAAGCTGCTTGAAACATCATTGGTCCCAAGTCTCGGTAGCTTAGGTGCTCTTTATGTTCGATTCTCTGTTTGTCTCTCTCTCTGAATCATTTCCGCGCCTCTGTTACCATGCAATTGATCCGATAAGAGAAATACATTTTGAGTTTATTTTTCCACACATTCACTGCTTATTGACTTGCATCGTGACTGTGGAGATAATCCATTTTTGTACTTACACAAAAATGGCAGTGTACGCGGAAGTGAATGTGCTTTTGATAAATATATTTGGTTGTTTCGTTTTATGTTAGTCCATACGAGCATCACATATTTAATAAACTACGAAACAAATGTTTACGTTTAAGAGAAAACCAGCTACTGTGCGTAGCACTTCTCAATCACGCAATACCGTACTCGATGATTATTTATCATCTTACCAATTTATTCAGAAATAGCTCCTGTTTATCGCCTGTATCATCGCATTGGCGTTTTATTCACAATTCAAAAATCATGATTCATTAAATGGACCATATCTTTTAAAGAGTGTTGCTAATGCTTATAACTTGAAATGCCCTTGAAATGTAACGGAACTTCGGAAATCTTCGTTACTATTATGATCATGTCTTAAAATACGATAGCTGTCATTTTCCATATTTCATATTTTTAACTATTAGAATAAGTTGCAGCTTCTCAGAGGTTGTTATGTGAACTAATTAGTGTTGTCATTAAGCTAATATTATGCTATGCTTAACTCATGAAATAGTAAAGAAACTTACACGTTCATATCTAGATCAGCTGACTGTAATCAGATTATTCTGAATACGTGCATGAACTGCCGATGTCTGCGCCTGTTAATTCATGCTTTGCATTTTATCCATTCTTCAGTTTCTGATTATCCGAAGAGTAAGTCATTTCTCCTTGTTAGCCAAATATAAAACATGTATAGTAACGTGTGTACTACTGCACTTGTTTCAGTAGGTAGAAACTGATCACATTCAAACCAAATCTGAATATAGCAGCCTACATATCTCCCACTGAAAAAATGAAACTTTTTCTCCACAAACGTTTCATATCATGCAATGCATCATTATGCTATAATACGTGTTGTATTATTAATGATTAAGTGCATAGATATTTCTTAACTAATCCGCTGTTTCCTTGGTTATAGGTTCAGCGGAACCAATAGATGGTAAGTTGTAGCAATTCATAGATTTCATACTACGAATTCCTTAGTGTCTGAGAAAAGGCCGCAGTAATAAGTAAAATGAACTTGTTTACAAAATCAAATTTTGTCAGCAGAGTACAAATTTACTGTTTGTAAAACAACTGCATCTATAATTTTTCTACAGCAAAAAGTCGGTTTTTGGGTAAGTTTCATCCCAGCAATATGTATTACATGATGCATGTTTATTCGATGACATATTTTCCTCGCTCTGTGAACAACCTACCTACCTCATTGTGCTTTGATAGCATGACAGACAGCAGATTAATACCACAACCACCAAAAGCAAAGCGCTTAATTGACAAAGCCAACAATTGAAATGCTTGCGAAATTCTAACTGTGAACCGTCATATTTTCTCCTGAAGGTCTACTCAAAGAATCTTAGGATCAAAAACATGGGCATAGGTTTTAGAGGCTGCATAGCCAGAAATTTACGGGGATCAGTTTGCCCAACTGATTTTTTGTACTGTATTATGACATCCCAAACTTTTTTGCTGCCAATCATAAAGCATATACCTTTTCTACTTGTCGCATTTAGATAACTGTGGATGGAAATTACAAGGGCCTATCGGAAGGTTTTCTTTTAATGGAGACGGAAGAACGAATGCTTTGTGTATTTGGACCCTCAAAGTTGCGATGGGAAACAGAGTGCATGTTCAATTCACCAAGCTTAAAGTAAGTCATATTTTATTACCGATGAATATAATTGATTCTCATTCACAAGCCGACTTTCTGAGAATATCACATGCCTAGTTTGCATGGTGCGTTACACCGCATGGAACACTTTGTTTCGCGTACCTATAAATTCGATAACCTAAGAAATTAGATGTATCACGTTCCTAACATAAAGGATTTTTATAGATGCAATCCACAGCAGTGTTTTTAATTTGTCTTCCTTAGCTGGATTCTCCATTTGCCTGGCTACGTGTTTTGGATGGCGATAACTGTGCGGCCCCCGAGCTGCAACTGGTAAACAACACGGATGTGTTTACTCCATTCAACTGCACTTCTACCACGGAAGTGATGACCGTCGTGTTTGCTTCTCTGCTGGGTTTAAAAGAAGCTGCATTGTCGGCAGTCTATTTTCAGAGTAAGCATTTTTAAGTATACCCTATGCCTGAAAGTGTTTCCGTTAGTTATCACATGGAAATTTCAAGCCATTCTCGTAAAGACATATGATAACTCTTTGGTTGACGCATCAGTTTTGTTCGTGCAGACATATATTTGTACTTAACATCTGTGAAACGCCATCGTTAAAGCGGTTAACTGACTGGTGTTAACACTCAAGGTCCGGCAACAAACGCAGTAAACACAGTCGAAGAGTAAATGGAACAATGGAACAATGGTTTATTACGGGGAAAAAAGCATCGCATAACAAGCCCCGTGGGATGGAAATTATTGCGAAAATCAATTGCATAATAAATTGAAAAGCGTTGTGGTGCACTCACCATAAAGTTATGTGGAATAGCGGAGATGTTCGCGTATTAAACGTATAAATCCATCAATCCATTGGTTAGGCGTTTGGCAAGACCGTTTGATTGCGTTTTGTAGCCCCTGGCTAACAAGTCATAAAATGAAATGTAAGTGAAACAGTGTATCGTCAACATGCTATTTAAATATCGTCAGATTGGGAGCAGACGACATAATTAGGGAGGACGTTCCAAGACTGGCACACGCGGAGAGAAAAGAAATTTCTACGGCAATCAAGCCGGCTATACTGAATTGTCAGTTTCAGAGGGTGACCACTTAGTTTAGTGTTGTGGTTCAATTCCAGCAGCGGACGGCAAATGTGTTTTGGGTTCTTCAGAATCTGGTAAACCATTATGAGATCCCCTGAAAAAGCCGATATCGACTGCTGTAGATTCTTAGAGATTTCAATCTAAGCTGATAGGGCAGATGAAAGAGGCCCCTGACGTTCTTGGTTGCCCGTCTTTGAGGAGTCTCGAGAGCAACGACATCCTGTTTCTGCCATGGCTGCCACGCCTGAATAACATATTCCACGTGAGGTCGCACGTGGGCTTTAAGCATTTGTGGAAAGATTGTGGGTTCAGGCAGACCGAGGACTCTGCGAAGAAGGCCGAAGTGTTGATTTCCGGTTCTCGTCGCCTTATCTGCATGTTTTGAACACCCGAGATCTTTCTGCACCAATACACCCAGGTCACGCTCCTGAGAAACCTTCGCCAAGGTGTGGTCTCCAATCTTGTAAGCCCTCACCGGCTGGTGACGCAGATGCATCACTTTGCACTTAGCTATGTTCAATTGAAGCTTGTTCCTCTTTGACCATTCGTAAATGCAATCTAGGTCATGTTGGAGCAGATCCTGATCTCTCTTGTTACTAATCGCCCGCCATATCTTGACGTCATCAGCGAAAAGCAGGAAATTTGAGGAGATGACTCTTGCCAGGTCGTTGATAAACACCAGGAATAAACGCGGTCCCAGCACTGAGCCTTGTGGGACACCACATTCCACCTCAATTGGGTTAGAGAGTGATCCCCTAACACGTACTTGAAGCTTTCGTTGGTAAAGGAAGCTGCAAATCCAACCAAGTACAGGATCTCCGATTCCGTAACTCTGTAGTCTTTGAAGTAGGATGCGGTGATCAATTCAGTCGAAAGCTTTGGAGAAGTCCAGATAGATGACGTCGACTCCGACCCCATCATCGGCCACTTCCGTCCAACTACCTCGTGCAATCAGTAGGTTAGTGGTGCATGACCGGTGTTGACGGAAGCCATGCTGTTCCGGTACCAAAATGTTGCATTTTTCTAGGTAGTCCATTAAAGCCTCAGCGACGACTGCTTCCATCAGCTTCGCGAGCACAGGGAGGTGAGTCACTGGACGATAGTTTGCAGGATCTGAACGGCTACCGCCTTTAAAAATAGGGGTTATAATGCCACACTTTTACATAGTGGGGACTTGTTATTCATCAAAGCACCTTTGGAAGAACTGTGACAGTGGTTCAGCTAGCTTGGTGGCCGTAGCCTTCAGTGCCTTCGGGCGGATGTTGTCTGCTCCCGGAGAACTACGCTCACGCTGTGAGAGTAACTTCCTTATCACAAATGATGGGTTGAAAATTACACGTGTTACTAAAGATGATTGACTAGGAAGATGAACGTGGACGGAACTCAGTTAATAATATAAGCTTTCGCATGTAAACCACATCAGTTCAGCTTACGAGAACTTTGTTACTTCGCAAAGGTGATTTGTCCAAAATCAATAAAACAAAATAGAAAGTTAACACAGAAATGCGTAGATTCTAGCCACTTTCCTCCTTGTATTCAGAAACATAGGGATGCAAATTGTAAAACAATCAGCTGTTATTCCGATGACTGTAGGTAATTAACCCCTAGATTATTAACCCGTTTAAATCAAATTGTATTCGTGATATGCACAAAAATTTATGGACGTTCTAGCGAGTAGTCTTGTGTGCGGAATAACCATCGATCACAACGTGTCTTCTCTACAAAGGATCCCTAGTATCTTAGGTTGACAAACCACTCTAGGACGAATAGTAACAGTATATGTTGTTATCGTACTAATGACATTTCAGCAAGCAATAATGAGCCTTGACGAAGGCTTTTCTCATTGTCCTATCCGTAATATTTTCAAAACTGTTTTTCCAAAATAAATCACTTTCTTCCATAATAAATGTATACAAACCAGCAATAAAATATAGTATTTTTGAAATAGATTAGCTATTTTCTACAAAGCAACTTGACATAATATGATGGGTACAAAAGCAACGAGTCTATTACTCACTTATTTATACAATACTCTAACTCTTAAATAGCAGTCGCCATCCAACTGAAACATTGCCATGATGGCAATACCATAAGCATTTTTGTAATGTACTGCTTTAGTTCCCATCAATCTCCGTGAAATATTGGTTATTTGTCATCATAATGTCAAAAATTCTCATAGTTACTCCGGCTGATTTGTTCACATTTCAAAGGCTACTTCACGCATATATTTAAGCAATTGCGTGATATATAAATCAATGTGGATTAGGTGTTGTTAATTTCAACTATTAAAAGATAGCAATTATTGCTACAACCAATGCTATGTACTGAAAATGTGAATTACCCTAAATGTGTATAATAGCAGGTTATGCTTTCAAAAGTCTAACTGTAAAACAGGATAAAAAATTCAACTGAAAACAGGAAACTAAAGAAACGCTCCTTTTGTCATAAATACTGAAGATTGCACAATGGGCTTCCCTCATCCAGCAGGTCTGGCGTTTGTTTTTGTGATATCTCCTACTTCATCCTTACCTCGAGCAGCTGTGCAAATAGCAACATCAAAATTACTTGTTTTGTTTACTACTGCATGGTATTCGTGCAGTCTGACGTCGTTTACTAAGTGTGTAACTCAATGCTCAAAAGGGCTTCAGATCAAAGAAAGAAGGAATTGTATGAACCAACTGTCTGTTCTTTCCCGGACGGAGGAAGGAAAACGTATCGTCTTCAGTTCACAACGTATTTACTAATTTACCTGTTGGTAGCATTGGCAGATTTCATGTGGCATTGAACTCGAAGATCAAGTGGCACATGCGTAATATGTTCCTGGGCGAAATCACTTTATCCTTCCTACCTTACCTATATACGAACTTTACTCATTCAAGGATAACAACTTATAGATCAGCTATGGTCCGTTTGGTAAAGCTGTAATGCTTAATATCGTATTGAGATGTTATTATTTATTTTTCGAATCTTGCCAAAGTCCATGCGATCAGTTAGGTAAAGCTCATACCCTGCGTAAATTTTGATTGTTTATAACCTTTGAACTGTTATGGAAAAGGGTTGCCATATTTGTTCTATACCCCCATCCCTCTAGTATTGCACGTTCACCTGTAATTAATGGAGGCTGACAAACCAAATGGAAATCCTGCATTAGCCAGTTTTATCCCTCAATGTGTTATTTATACAGTTAAATGAACTTAACTTTGCGAATGTTAACTGTTGATGGTTATTGGATACGTGAACAGCTGATTTCGACGTTATAGCCAAATTTATTGTTGTAAGTGATTACGCTGCCCTTACGATACTGAGACAAACAATCTTGGTTGGAACAGGTTAACAATCGCAGTAAAATCGAATTACTTTATAGTGCACAACAGAGCGTAGCAGCCTCTCTGCAGCAAAGAAATGCAAATATTGCTGTATTCTGTAAGATCCATGGATTTATCAAGAAATGACTATACATTACTGAAATGGGCCAACAGTAAAACTGTCCGACGTATGAGATTGACTTTCCAGTCAGCACAGATTTTGCTTGAATATTTGGACCACTTGTTCATAATTCATTTACAGGTATTTTTGGATTTGTGCAAGCTTCGTGCATTATCCTAAAGTGTTTTCTAAACGTCGACGGGATGGGCAAGCTTTTAGAACTACAACAATAGTCAAGCTAAACTAAATTACAAAATTAATAAAAACTGCCAATATATAGTAACTGAAATAATTCTTCAAACTAGATGAGCCTTGGTCACTCCAGATCACGGTCTTTGGAATTTCAGGGTGAGACCAAATTATTGGTGTGTAAAAGAAGTGTAAACAACGTATTGCAAAATTCGCGCTAATCTCTTTTCTATGTTATGGTTTGGAACGCTCTCTCCTTTTGCAACCGTTACTAATCCTGCCCATATGCATGCTTTTTGCATACTTAACTCGTAATCGTGCATAAGCTTTTGTGTATATTTAAAGCTTTTTATGAATGAGGACATAGTTTGTACCGTTCATTTACGTTATACTATCTCTCACTCTCTCTCTGAAAGATCTGTGTCTCTATTGCATCTCAGCCTATTCATTATATTTTTGAATTGTTTGTAAGCTTACACAATCAACTGTAATTTCCAAATTAATTTTCCAATATTTGTTGTAAAGTTTGTTTCAACTGTCTGAATATATAATGTCGTATCCAAAGTGCGTCACCTATTCTTGCTTCAATTCGCCGCGGGTACTCTCTTAATGATTGTTCTTCGCTGTTGCTTGGTATCTGGTGAGCGAAATTGTTGCTACATTCAAAATGTCTTTCATATCAAACAATGCATCTAGGTCTGGGCATTTCGAGGGCTTAGAATTATCGAAGATCAGGACAAGTGCTTTCTTATATAGTTGAGCTGTTCTTGTGCCGTCTTTATCACTACAGTTTCGTTTGCAATTAAAAATGCTATCACGCTTTATTAAGGGTATGCTTTCCTTGGGCAAGCGCTCTAGTTCAAATATACTGAATGTGCATGCATTGAAGTGGAGCCAAGGACATATAAGTTGGTCTGGAGTGGTCATAAAGTACATATGGTTAATCAAAGCAGTCGTACTCATTAAACACTTTTCAAAAAGATACTCAAATCATCCACTCTGTTGACTAGACCAAACACAGTTCAAGATCGATCAGTTTTGGCAATACAGTTTCTACATTAAAACGTTTGAAAATGTCCGCGGTATTTGCAGGATTGTCCCGAAATTTAACATGTGAACTTTCCAGGAAAATGCAAAATTCCAAAAACACCGATTTATATTTCGAGCTTTACGAATGAACAATGAACAAGAAACAATAATTTATCACGGGATAAAACCAAGCGCTTGACACGTTCCGTAGGATGGTTGGGGTGAATATGATGAAATCAAAATATATCTGAGTCCTCTGCCCAACGTCTGCCTAGATAAATACTTCGATAAATTACATCAGTGTAAAATTTAAAAAAGTCGAGCGTAAACATTCAGAAAGACACTGAGGTGCATTGATCGTTGACGTGATGCGCGAGAAAAGTAAAATATGGTCCCTCACTTGGGTGCATTTGATACATAAATCCTGTTGGAAAGCATGCTTGGCGTAATCCACAATAGAGGAGTTAGGTAACAAAACGCTGGGAGCTAAGAGCAACATCTAATCGTTTCATGTAAACGTCAAAAGTAAGAGAGGACACAACTGAGTCTGGGAGTGGGTTCCAAGGTTGGCAAACCCGAAGGGAAAAGTAATTCCGTCGGCATTCTAGACGGCTATATTGTTCCTTCAATTCTAAGCAGTTACCCCTGAGCTGCGTGTTGTGGCTACGTTTCAGCAAATGGCGGCATACGTGGTTGGGGTCACTCGGTATTTGATATTCGAATATGAGGTCACCGCGCAGCCTTCGATAATTTCCGCTGAAAATTCCCAGCAAGTTCAGCCTTCGGTGATAAGAGTGATAGCGCGAGCTGTTTAACTTCTTTGTTGCTCTTCGTTGAGGTGCCTCTAACGGCTCTTGGTCGCGTTTCAACTAAGGTTGCCAAGCTTGGATAGTGTATTCAACATGCGGGCGCATGTAGGAATTGTTCATCATTTGGAAGGTTGATGGGTCAAATCTCCCGAATGCCCTTCAGAGCATGCCGACGTGCTGGTTGCCTGTTTTCGCAGCTCCCTCAGCCCGTTTGGAAGAGTTGAGGGCGCTCCGTACGAGCACACCAAGGTCACCTTCTTAGGAGTTGGTCTGCAATCCGTTTGTCCCAAGTAAATAGGTGTAGTTATGTCTATGGCGTAATTGTACAACGCGACAATTGTCTACGTTGAATGGTAGGGCAATTTGAACTGACCATTTCGCCACGGGCTAAGATCGCACTGGAGCCGTTCGTGGACCCATGGTCCTCTGATCGTTCGCCATATCTTGATATCATCAGCGAAAACTAGGAAATCGGAAGAAATTGATCTCACGAAATCGTTAATGAACACCAAGAATATACGAGGTACAAAGTCGGAGACATGTGGTACTCCACACACGACATCGATTGCATCAGACAATGATTCTCAGACTCCCACCACTAGCCGTCGCTCTTGTATCAAATTGCTAATCCAACTCAGGATTGGATCGCCAATGCCGTAGTTCCGAAGCTTCTGAAGGAGAATGTAATGGCCTAAGCGATCAAACGCTTTTGAAAATGCCGAGTAGTTGACATCGACTCCTACTATATCAACAACAGCTTCAGTCCAGCTTTAAAGGGCAATTAGTAGGTTAGTTTTACACGAATGCTTTTCAGGAAAGCCATGTTGCACTGGAGTTATTAAGTGGAGGCTTTTTGCTACTGCTCTAGCGTATCTGCGATGATTGATTCTATCAAGTTGGATAATACGGAAGGTAGTGTTATTGGACGGTAGTTGGCAGGATCAGTGCGGCTATCTACTTTATGGATAGGAGTGATGACCCCTCGCTTCCATACTGGTGGAATACAGTCCCCTTCTAAACATCGCTGATAGAATACAGCCAGTGATTCTACTAGATCAGTATCCACCGCCTGCAGAGCCTTGGGTCGGATGTCGGCTCCGGGATAACAGTGGATATGCAAGGAAAACAACTTCCTCAACACAGCTTCTGCAGTGAATGTGATGTGTTCTAAACCAGATGGTGGAGTATTAGAAATGAGGAGAATGTTTGGGCTCGTTACCTGCTGGAAAGTTTAGGAGTAATAAAGCCGTAGGAGATCAGCTGCTTCCATTGCTGATCGCGTGCACCTATCATCCGTGACTAGTGTTGGAACCCCCGCTTCACCTTTCGAAGGCCGTTAACGTGACTGTAAAGAAGTTTGCGGTTAGTGCAGAATCGCTTCATTAACTCTTAAGGATGAGTGACCTTGTCTTCTTGGATCTGTTTCACACAGAAGTTACGATATTTCACGTGTGCAGTCCAGGTTTCGGCGTTCCAGCAATCCTGGTGATCTCGCCATGCCAACTCCCTCCTGGACATACATTAACCTGTACTGCTCCTCAGAAATGACTTATGCTGGTTTTGGGACTGGAGGGACTTCTGTTCCGATGCGTGCGCATCCAGTGTGCTATACGTCCTTGTAAAGTTTTCCCAGGCAACATCTGGGAGGCATTCGGTTAAGAAAGTCCAAGACGTATTCTTAGCAAGCGTAGACAAAACATCATGGTGCGTGACAGTATGCACTTTGTCATCTTCCTTTTCAGGGTACTCCGCATAGCATATACAGTCAGTGAGTAGAGTAACATGATCAATACGTCCCAGTGGTGTGCTTGTAACCATCCTGTCAACCATGAGTTCTTCGTTAGTGAGCAAAAGATACAGTATCAACTGCTTGTTTGCAGTACGAAATCTGGTGAGCGAGGTTACGTAGCTGTACAGAGGATGGCTAGCAATAAGCCCTTGTAAGCAGGCTTTAAACTGCATACCGTCGGTTGCCGAAGTTTCTAAGCCGTGCACGTTACAGTCTTCAGCGATAATTATGTGCGTGTTGGACTTGTTGAAAGCAAACTGAAAAACGTGCTTCAGTTTGGAGTCCATTTCCCACCTTGAGTTTCGTGGGCGATAAATCACGGCTAGTAGACATGTAACTTGGTTTCGTAACCATAGGCGGCACCAAAGCGAATCAGGAGCTCGGATTTCCGAGTGATCGATAACATCACATCGGAGGTTTGTATTATAGTAAAGAATCCCACCGCCACCCCTTACAGTTCCATCGTTCCAAAGCAGCGACATCCCGGGTAAATTGATCTTAGAATCTGCTAACTAAAGGTTTAAACATGTCTCTGTAATCATGACGAAGTCCCGCGGTTGTGTCATGGAATTCTCAACTTTCGGCCAACTTGCTTAGTAGGCCTTGGGAGTTTGTGTATATGCAAGCTAGGGCTTCGGTAGTTGGGGTGCGTTGACGGATGTTTACTTTGTGTTAGTTTTTAAGCCGACTGTTAGTTGACCAGCCATTAATCGTTTTTTGTTTATGAATTGCAATCATGTTGCATGACATTATTGATCGTTCCGGAAGAGACATTTCACTCATGCTGTGCTCTGTCCTGTTGTATGCCGTGGGCGCTGTTGTGTCGGTCTCTCCGCAGGAGTGTGCAAATAAAGAATTTGGAGCGTTTGAAAGTTCCATCGAATTGCTTCCACGTTTTGGCCGTTAGCCTGTTGACTTTAGCCGGATATCTGTTGGCAACCTAGCTGGAAACTTTAACCAGCTATCCAACAGAACTGGCGTCATTCCCTCAGAGTGTAGTATTACTTTCATTAGTCTTGGACCGCAGCCATTGTAATATGTGATGAGAGAACCATTGTCAGGGGTTTGGCAAAAACATTGTCAACAGAGAGTGCTTGGCGGATGTAGCACCACTGCTCTCGTTCATGCGTTTGCGCATCGTGATCAAAAGAATGCAGAAGCTCCGGAACACAATAAACAAAAATTGTTTTCTTGCTATCCCTATTAGGAATGCCGCGTTGCTCAACTGCTTCTTTTGAGCGATCTTTTCAAGGTAGATCAGGTAATATGCGCACCAGGCTCGGTGAGTTGCGAAGACCAACTGCTGAGAGCAGAACAGCCTATGTGTCAGCCGCTGAATCTATTGTTACGAGAAGAATTCGAGGTTCCCCAGAGTGTACTGAGGTCGGGTGACGCGCTACGCATAGCAGGATTGCAGGCACAACCCGAATACCAATCGCCTCGCAGACGGAACGCCACTGGTTGCGATCGTCTTGCAACTTGTCTTTTATTGTACCAGATTCGGGTTCGGGAACATTGGTGCACACGAGAGTTAACGCAGCGTGGTTTTGTCTAGCGAGTGTTGGCTTTATACTTTTTGCCGGTAATTCGGGTTGTTTAGAAGGCACCACTGAAATTGACTGTGGAAGCTGCTTTGCGCCACTCGTACGCGGTTCTGAAGATGGACTTAGGTGTGTCGTTCCCAGTGTGTTTGTCGAGGCCATCGATGCGTACGTTACCTGCTTGTGTTCTGCACCGTATTGCCTTCGGCTCTGAGTTGTCGGTTTCATGGCTGAATCTCTAAGTGAAGCGTCTATGGTTGGAGAAGTGGAAGCAGGTATGTTTTAGGTTAGTCCCATTATGGGAGTGAGGTGACGCAGTGGATTTAGAGTCACAGAAGCTGCAGTGCGGTTTGAGCGTCTAGCTCTCTTCTTCAGCTTAGATTCGGAGCTTTCTTTGACTGGGGGAGGTATTATCGTGGCCATACTTACCTCTGTGGGATCGATCTTAGTATTTACAAAATGCGCGCTTATCTCAATCATCCTAGCGCACTTTTTCATGAGCAAAGATAAACAGTTGGCAACTGGAATGACATGACATTTTGGGCAAAAGCAAACTGTGTCAGCAACTTGGTTTTTCTGTTTTACTGCTTGGATGGATTTGCCTACACATTGCGGACAGTACGACCTAATGCAGCTAGAACAGGTAACACTGACCTTAAGGACTTTACTGTAGTTGTTTGCGCAACATAGGCGACGTTGAACCATTGGAATGCTAGTCACCCTCTTATTGTTTACAGCAAGGCCTGTCTAAGCGATCACCTTAATGAGTGTTCTCTGTTCCAGGTGTGACACACAAACAAGTCAGAACACACACACGAATTGAGCTTTGTTCAACCGTACCAATTTCAGGCGGTAGAGGCAGATGGAGGCCGTAACGCGCAGACTGTAGGGTTCAGCGATCAATCGACTCGCAATTGAACACACACACCCACACCTGCCTTAATTGAGATGCAGGTGGAGCGCTGATAAGCATCCCTAGAGCTGCTCAGTTGATGCGCGGAGAAAAAGGGCTGTCACTTGGTTATGCCGCAACTTGCAGGGATGGTTGCCGCGTAGTTTGGGAGTCCTCAACTTCTTCTTCCGAATGAGACCAAATTCTTTTCCGAAAGACCGGTTTGATGTAGTTACACAAGTGGAATTCGGCAAAGAATATGCCGAAAACTGGGAAGTGGATTAGAAGTATAATCCACACAGGTTAGATCCAAGAGTTGGGAAACACTTAATAGAGCTGGTCGAACTGCTTCGACCAAGCGCGCGCACAATATTGTGTGGGAAAAATTAGCGTGGCCAAAGAGGGCAACGCGAGCGCCGAGTTAAAGTGTGGCCGCAAAGGAAATTTAACAAAAGCGCGAAAGCATACCTACTGCATCGTGGGGCATTCCGTTTGGTCTTTTTATTATTCGACTCTGGAATACTTAATTCTTACTTGGCTTGAAGCACATGTGATCCAATCGAACCGACAGCACAGTTTAAAGTGATACTAATTGCTCAATTTGTGCATCCGAATAAGCCAGTTCAAGCCTGCTTCCGCAGCGCTTGAGTATTATAACTAACCTAAACTAACCCATCACAAATTTCAAAAATCCAGCAACGTCAAACAATTAGTTATCTAAAAACCCGTATTCAGGAGGATTCCGTGTCTCTATGAGTAATATAACCCTGATTAAGCAATTAAATATTTGGTATGCTCCTGCCTTTCATAACTTCAATTTGACCGATGTGAGCAAGTTCCTTGCAACCTAACAAAATTCGTATGCCAAACTGAATACCGAATATTGTAGTACAGAGCAAGTGGAAATCAATTCTGTACGACTCTTTCGAAATATGGTGAAAAACCTTATAAAAACTTCAGCCGTGAATATCGCTGTCGGTCTCAAGTCACATTTAAAATATCTGACGACATTGCAGAATTCACAAATGTGATATGTCATCGTAAAAGTGCAATCATTCTCTGAAACGAATAGTGCAAAAATATAAATCTAAAAACGTTTCGAACTGCTGCGCAGATGTTGCCTCCATCACATGTTTAGGCAAACGGTTACAAATATTTACCACTCTCCGTCCGAAACACGGTGGGTGGGGTACTCGCTGCACATCGGTATGTTTGAGGGTCCAAAACATGCGCTGCCTGTAACGATATAGCCTGTTCGTGTTGTCCACGGACTTTAAATCGTAGCGTGAGAGTACCCCTACGTCATACACAGAGGGGTGGGATATTGCGGTTGGCCGTCAACGGTTTAGATTCGGTCGTCAGTACCCTTGCCCAGGCTCATAAATACAGATTTGGCTGGGTTTACCGGAAGCTGAACTGCTGCAGACCATGAGGATAGGCGGAAGAGGTCTCGCTGAAGTAGTCCACAGTCGTCAAGAGCGTCAATACCTTCCCCAGTCTTCATGTCGTCCGTAAACATGGCACACGGCGACCGCAAAAGATGAGGTAGATCCTTGAAGTGGATCAAGTACAGAGTGGTCCCCAGCAGAGTGACTTGAGGCACGTCACTTTTAGATGGATACCAATCAGTTAGCTGGTCGTCGACCTCTACTCTCCACTTTGGTACAACAAAAGTCGAGGATCCACAGGTGCAGTGAGCCACGGACTCAACACATCCTGAGTTTGTGAAGGAGAATCTCCTGGCTGAACTTTTCGAACGATTTATTGAAATCGATGAATATCACGACGATGGACTTCCTCTTGCTTATCATCTTTAACCACTCATGCCTCGTCACAAGCAAGTTTGTAATGTATGAGCGGCCTTGCATAAAACCGTGCTGTGCGGGCGTCAGGACCTCGTTTGACTATAGTAACTGCAGCAATCCTTCTTCCAATTTTCCCACCAACCATTTCCAAAATAATGGTCAGACAACTTGGCATGTAGTTATTTACCTTGCTAGGGTCGCCGACTTTCGGAATAGGCTTCACAACCGAATTTCAAGTCAATCGTCAACGAACCTTCGGACAGTAACCTGTTGAAAAGGTCAGTCATGACAGGAGAGACGACGGTCGAAAGTTAATTGATACTCAGTGGGTGAAGCTCATCAGGTCCGGCAGGTTTGGTGCCTTCAAGGGTGGCGAGTAGTTGACATACCTTCTCGACGCCGCAATCCAGAATTTCGAGTTTTGGTAAAGGCAGTCCACGTCGAACTCGAAACGGACACTTGGTCATTCGCAAATACAGAAGCGAAGTGCGCCACCAACGCGAACGCACGCTCAGAGCCGCACAATCGTAATGCTCTGTTCACATCACGTGTCACGGTGCTTACAGGCACTTGCAGCAGTTCGGTGAATTTCCCACAATACTCCCCACCGCTTTGAAATGCTGTTCAGATCACACTGCTGCCAAATTCGCAGTCTTTGTGTATTCGATGCCTAAATCCATGCGAGTGAAGTATTGCTCCTGTGCAGTTAGAACCTTATTGTTGTCTCCTGCAGAAGAGACTGAGTAGTCTCGCACACCCTTGTAACCATCTCTGCGGGCTGCAGCTAAAAATCTACCGCATAGTTTGCTTAGCCCTCTAATAAACAGCGATGTGAAGCTACCTCTTGTCAGCCTTAGGGTTGCTTTTGTCGCCTAACGTGGCTTGATCCATAGCCACCACACCTTAATCTTTTTGCCTACACACGAAATATGGAGGCAACTCATCTGCTAATCTATTAATCCATCCTCCATGTGAAACATTTATCGACCACGACCTGGATGCTGAGGAGAACAACCTGACCACTTACTAAGATCCGACATTGAAATACTCGCCAACAAAAGGTTCGCATTACTTCTTGTGCTTGAGTGGCGTAGGGGCTGCGGCTAAATTCTACTCCTTAACATGGAATAGTATAATCAAAATAGGACATAAAATTACAAACTGCTTTACACATTTCTATTTGCAATGCAAGATGTTGACGTTACTCTAGGTAAGTATGCAGGATGGCTGGCAGAACACGTTTGTTCCGCGTGATGTATTCAACCATCACCTTAGTTAAGACGTGGGATGCACTGTTCTAAAAGTAGGAAAACTAAACAAAATCTAGCTTTTTCGAAACAAACAGCAAAAACGTATGACCCATACTTTGGAACTAGACTTTCTAAACTCACCTCCACCGGGCTTAGATTAAGCAAAACAGAGAAGCGAATCTAATTGGTAGATGACTCATCGTTTCATCTCTGATCGGTCAGAAGTTAGCACCTACATATTTTTGAGCCAAATCCGAGATTAATTGGAACTCGATACAGCACTGAGCCATGAAGCACTTTCTATCGAAAAAGTGCAAACTTACATGCGTCATGAGTGGTAAGGTAGGGCTAACGGAGAAATATTAAAACACAGTACCTGCTCTATCTAAACAATGATAGTTCGTAGCATTAAATTACACCGTCACTCGGCTTGGTCTAATTACAGCAACAGGTACTAGCTAATAAACTCAAGGTAGCTTCCACTAATAGAAAGCGTATACAGTTTCAAGTAATAAAATGTAGTTTGATGAGTGCGTCATCTAACCGTGCATGAACGATCAATTCACGGAGAGGTATCCGTAGGAGATACACACAAAAATATCAAAAATTCAGCGATTATACAGACGACTGTATTGTTTTGCTAGTTTCAAGTTGTGACCTCTGTAGTTTTTGTTAATGTTTGGTTGCAGTAATGGGTGGCACACATGATTTGGATCTTGTGGAATCAAGTGGGTTATTAGCAGGTCTCCTGGTATTCGGAAATGTTATCCGCTGTGTACGTTTAAAAGTTTTAACCTTTGCTATTATAGTGATCGCATATTCATATGACAAACTTGTATGCCCCAGGGTGAGGCTCCTCAATTGCATTATGTTCTTGCTTCAGCAAAGAATTCATTCCTGGCTAGAGTATTCGACATGGGGAAGAAAGTATGCAATGAGCAGGTATAAAAAGTAACGTCGGCTGAATGTCGTAACGCCCATCGGACCAGCCCTGCGTGTTGATTAACTGTTTTATGTCTAATCGGATTGGCTGGATCAACACAGATCATCTTGAAACAGCACACACAATGCATGTTTTACGGAAAATTGCTGTAGTATTTGCGTTGCTAGCCTGGTGGAGTACTTGCTCTATAGTCGTAAAAACGAAGCTTGAATTTACTCACGTTGAGTATCAGAACATTTTGGCTTACTACTAAGGTGCAGAGCCTAGACCAATCTAAAGAGTAAGCTTGTGGCCATTATTCTTGAAACCTGGGCCAACTCCTATGGGGCTGATCAAAAATTAGCAACTTTGTGAAGAATGCACGTGCGAGTTCATTAATAAATGCAAAAAGCAATCGTGTCCCTAGCATTGAGCCGTGAGGCACATCACACTATAGCATTTCCCTCAAAGTTGCATAAAAGGTCCAAACTTTGGCAAGGAAGAAGCAAAATTTTGCAAAGAAAGTCCAAAATGTTGTAAAACCTTGTGCGATTCGCCAGCCGCTCAGAGCCAATCCTCTGACCTTAAGTGTCTTCTCACTGGCCGGATGCCAAGGTTCGGTGCGTTAACCTGGGAAGGTGAGCGCGTTGCCCGTTGAATGGGTACGACTTGTAAACTAACTTTAGTGGCATGCACTTCGGCGTTGCAACGGGCTTGTAGGCGCCCCCCTCACATTCGAAACGGTGGGTCACAATTGGTTTGCGAGCAATGAACAGCTGGAACATAAGCGCACGACCCAAAACACGTCTATGATACTAACCTCCTCGGCGTGTTTTCTCGCGTTCGACATATATCACATCAGACATAGGTGACCGAGTTTTGGGCGCCAGCGTCAACGGTACGGACTGGCAGCTGGTGGCAACTGTGAACAACGTCAAATATCAAACAGCCTACTCCTGGATTCGTCGTTCTCTTGATCAGGAGCCGAGTACTACGCAGGCGCGCGGTCGTAAGCCGATTCTGTCGGAGGATGATGCAGATGCCATTTTCGATCGGATCGCAAGGGAATAAACTCTTAATTTACGGGAACTGCGAGTACGAGGGCGAGCAGAAATAGACAAGGACATTTCGAAGTCAACAATCGCACGGCACCTAGATGCTCGATTGATAACTATGAAAAACATCTAGCAGGTTCCCGAGGGAATGAACAGTGAGCGAACTAACGGGATACGCAGGGAATTCGTTCAGCAGTTTCTCCAACAAGAGCGATGGCAAGTTCTTCATTTGGTCAGGCGCCCAGACGAGTGCGTGCCTGTTGCAAAGTTGTCAAAATTAGAGGCCTCAATTTGCATTTGATTGGTGCACTCACAATGGAAGGGAAGGTGTGCAGGACCACCCGGAGAGGCTCATTCACAGGTCCCCTATTTCTCGAATGGCTGCAAAGCTATTTAGGCAACCTGAAACGGGAGATGGCGCTGCGGCAGGTTGTCGTGGTATGTGATAATGCCCCAAGTCACACATGAGTGGAAGGACTGTCCTCAGTAGATGGATAAGTGTGAGTATCCATAAGGAGATGGAGCCCATACTCTCTGTTCCTCAATATTATCGAGAATGTTTGGCAGATTTTAAAGGTCAGAGTGAAGAATACAGTGCTATTGTACTACGAGGAACTTCTGACCGGGGATCCTCAGAAACCGATGATGCAGATGGAATGGAGGCTGCAGTTGCTTGAACGCATTGCCGGAGCAGCCACCAAGGATATCAGCGTTGTGGGATGTCGTAATTCTATTCGACATATGCGTGTGCAGTGAGTCTGACGGCAGAAGGCTGATGACCGTGTTCATTTACCTACCGTGGCTCGCTTATAGTGAACGCCAGTCATTTACGGTTGTCCCCAACATCTCTTAGCCATCCAACTTTTGGCGCACTTCGTAAAATGCTACTGCGCGTGCTTAACATGAATTTCTCTTAATTTAATGGTGAGAATGTATGGAATTCTCGGCAGACGAGTGCTTTAGTGTAGGGCTCAGCTGAGTGCAGGCGTAACATAGTGAAAACGCACTGACATGAGGCTGGGTTGGTCATCGATCTAGATGAGTACGGACATCCACAACGTGTTTCCGGCGTCCGTTAGCTGTCAGCTGACTTTGCCCCGAGTGCTGAAGGTCGTGGAAAACCGTAGGCTTTGGAGAGATCCATGGTTATTCGTGTGTCTCTCTGGCTACCCAGCGAAGTCTGTGTAGGCAAGATAGTAGGAGAGTGTAGGATAGTGCACCTGCCAATACTGCTAAAACGGTGCGTGCTTGCCTCACCAACAAATTTGGTCACCATCGGATAAGATGCGGTGAACCAATGTAGTGACCTGCGCGCTCACCAGATTTGAACCCCATGGACTTTTTCTATGGGACTATCTGAAGCGGCGGGTACACAAAACAAGACCAAGTACATTGGACCAAGTGTGAGGAAATAATGTGAACGAATGTCGCGCGATCACGAGGGATACATTGCAGAAAGTGCTCGCCAACTGCATCAAGCCGTTTCTGCACTGCAAGCAGAACGCTGGCGGACATGTTGAACAAATCCTTCACCAGCATAAGTGACCGTTCAAATACATTTCTGTTAATATAATTGTGCGCTTTCATAAATGTGTTAACGGCAAACTGGTCGGCTGACATATGGCGCTAATAATGCGTCCGGTCGGATAGGATTCTTAACGTCCAGGCTGTCGTTGACCACATAAACAGCGTAGGCACCGGAACGTTTGATTGCTACTTATGGCGGAATCACTGAGTCACTATGAGCTGAGGTTCTTCTTGCCTTAATGAAAAGCCGACTGTGTCGTTGACTCAGTTTCAGGCTATCGCCTGTGAAGTTGGTGTTCGGGAGGGGACGCAGTAGGTGGCGACATGCGTTAATGGGGTTGCTCGTATCTGGTAGACTAATATGAACTCTCCACGTAGCCACGTGCAACGTCTACTGAACACGCCGAGTGCTTTTAATCGCTGCTGGTAAGAAAGGTTACACAATCGCTTGACATTTGGTTGCTCGAGCATGGTGAGTTTCGAGCGCTGTGTGGTCACGCTTTCCCCAAACCTGCCATGCCTGGATTGCGTATTTGACGTGGTAACGCACGTAGGCATTGCACATCATGGGGCAGATGAATGGATCCAAATTTAAGAATGCCATCTGCAAGCTAAAACGTGCTGGTTACCAATTTGAAACGGATTCCGACTCTCTTGAATAACCGAAGTCGTGGTGCACCAACACACCGAGGTCAAGTTCCTATGGGCCTATCAGCATGGCGGATGCCTCAATTTTGTACAAAATAGGCGTGTCTATGGAGGATGTGGACAACGTGTCAGTTGGCCACATTGAATGGCATTGAATTTCTAACCGGTTAATGCCAAATCCAACCTATGTTGCACATGAAGGGATATGACCGGGAAGCATGCAAACACAGGCACGCTGTGTTTGGGAAACAAGCGCACATAAGATGGAGGCTGGACCGTAGTACGCTTTACAATGATTTCATGCAACCACTCCCCGAGCTTACCACGGACCCAAGAACAGTGCACCCCGTCCCATTCAGCAAAGACCAACTGTCTCCTAGAGCCAATATAAACGAGGTACTGTGTACTAGACAGGTAGGAACCTTGACAACATGCACCTTAAGTGCAGCCACACCGGGGATATCAAGCAACAGCCAATCACTTGAAACGACAAGATGAAATAAAATAAATTGAATAAAGCATACAGATACGGAGACATAGCTCTTCATTAAATGAGCTTATAAAATAAGGATTATGAACGAATCTGCGATAAGTTCAAGAGGTCAGAAAGCATAGTTTAAAAAAAGGCGACGAACGAGAAAGTGTTATCGAACTTAACTACAATTAGCTTCAGCATCGTTTGCAAGTTTATATAAGATAGTACAGGTAGGCAATAACATAAAAAACTCATTAGAAAAAATGGAAAAATCATCGCTTGAAATAAAGGGACTTAGCATGCAAGCACACGGTTAGTAAATAGGATGCAGCGTACCTACAAACCCTGCGCCGGTTCTGCTTACGTTCTCTGCAGAACCAGTCGTCGCCCAGGTGATGGTCCCGAGTGCCCTCGCTCATGGTTCACTAGGCCTGCCTGAATCAGGCACTCGCGACTGTATGTGCCACAGCAACATGTGCTAGATGTCAATGGAGTACAACCCATCGGTTCTTGCCGCATCCGCACTTGCTGATTCACACTTACCGCTTCTTCACTGCATGCATGAGGTCTTTCTCCCGCACTTCGGCAACTGCCTTCGTGATCAGGTCGCGCCATGCACTCCAAACAATCGCCATAGATTCCCGTGACCAGCAATAAATACTAGAACGTGAGAGGCTCAATTTGATTATGCCCTGCTAAGGAGGCTTCGGTTTCCCAACATGCCGCTTCCCATTACTTAGCTGACCATATAATAGTAGTTTCGGTATCCGCGTCGAAATCATACGTCTGGCATGACCTAGCTACCGCAGGTGCCTCAGTAAGAGTATGCTGTCCACTGCATACATTCCACTTCGTCGAACACTTCCGTGTCCGCAACTCTGTCGCCCCATCAGGTGCGCATAATCCGCTGCAAGCAACGTTGAAGGAACCGCTCGAAATATCGCACATCCCGCCGGTACATAGTCCACGTTTCACTGCCGTAGAAAAGAACGGACAGCACCATGGATTTGTACACCATCATCTTCTTGCCAGTGGTAAGCTGATAGTTGTTCCACACTCGGTACTCTAGCTTCCCGGATGCCGCTGCTGATTTCGAGACGCCGATACGCAGCTCACTTTGTAGCTGCTGATAAGGTGATATCACACACACAAGTTAGCAGAAGCGCGAGGTGGTTTCCAATATTCAGCACCAATGGTGGTTCGCAGAAATATTGAAGATTGCACCTCCGGTGAAGGCTGAAAGAGACAGACAGTTTTGTGTTTGTTGAAGGTGTGCCCGAATTTGGCCGCTGTCGAAGCCAGAGCACTAGTCATGTGCTGCAACTCTTCGCGCTGTGTGAAAACAACGCTCAGTGGTCGGTGAACAGCTATATACTGATAGTAGCCTCACCTACTAGGGTTCTCGCACCGAAACGACGGATGTTCAGCAATACACCATCAATACGATGCTCCACACGAACACCGTAAGCACAAGCCGATTCAGAAGCACAAGACCTCATTGCATGAAGCTATGTATTAAACAGGGTAGGATAAAACTGCAAAGTCCTCCGAGGTCTCTCCACTCAGCTGCACACTCGCTCGCATACCACTGTGTAGACATTCAATTAAACATACAAACTTACGCGAGCAACGAAACTTACCCAACACCACCCACAAAGCCTCGCGGTTCATCGGAACAAATGCCTTGGTGAAGTCAACAAAAGGCGTGTGCAACTGCTGGTGCCGTACTCGACACTTTCCTGCGACTGACGACCCGCAAACACCGTATCTATAGTGTTACTACCCGAAAGGAATACACACTGATCTTCAGCCATGTTCGGATCCACAACCTGGCTGACTAGGTGGTTGGGCAGGATCCGGGCAATCACTTGCCCACACAACTCAGTTAGTTGGTGCCAAGATAATTGGTTCAACATTGCTTGCTCGCTTTGCACCTGTACTGTGGTAGCATAAGGGCAAATTTCAGTTCAGGAGGCACCATACCCTGAATCCGTACGTGTTACACCAAGTGGTGCAGTGCAGTCACCAAGGCGAGTCCGCCGTGCTTCAATACTTCAGGCGGGATCCCATCGGCACCGGCACACTTTCCGTTTCGCAGCTGAGTAAGTGCTCACTGCGTCTCATCCAGTGTCGGCCAGACTCGCCTTTACATCGTACTGCTTAAGACCGTTCCATGTGGGCCAGTCGATCTCTGAACGGTTCTTCAAGAGATATTCGAAGTTCTTTCGCCAGATCTACATTATATCTGCCGTCGTTGTACAAGCAGAGCTTGTACTACCGTCGAGCAGCGTCCTCAGCGGCTCCAAGCTAGGTCCATACACCGCCTGCAACGAATCAAATAATTCCTTGTGTTGGCGGAGTACGGCGCAGCATTCCAGTTGCTTCGCCTTCTCCGTCCATCCTGAAATTTTAATGCGACGGAGCTCGTGAGTCAGTCACCGACGCTTTCTGCAAAACTGACACCTTTTACCCAACTCACTGGGTTCTGCCACATGTGCAGCAAATGATGCATACTTCTCCGAAACCAATGCGTCAATCGTTGCATTGTTCTCATCAAACCAAACAGACAGCTTACAGTTTGCGCGCCCGATATTCACCTCGGCAGCAGCTGTCACCTAGGCGCGAATGCGGTGCCACGGGTTCACCAATGTGGTTATGCATTCTACATCACACAGGCGTGCAGCCATCGCATTATCCAGCGCAACACCTTATGCGAGAAGGTTAAATTTACGCCGATCCATGGCGGACGTGCAATACATAGATTTACGAAAATATATATAGTTTAGTCCGCACCAATTTATTATCAGTGCCACGCTCAGCTCCAAGCAGTACACGTGTCAGTCGCACTTCACGCATATCACGCAGCCGTATGATGACATAGTCGAGCAGGTGAGCGTGACCATTCTGTGGGTGCGTCCAATTTGCTATATCACTCGCACTCAGTGCAAAACGAGTGAGTAGCTCACAGTTAGAGCAGCGTGTCACCGTTCGCATTCGATGAACCAATACCACGCGGACCGATGACATCGGTCCACACCGAAGCATAACGCCCAACACGCGCCTTGGGTGACAAACTTAATTCTTCCGAGCCCTAGGCGAAAAGTCATCAGTAGCTCGCTGATGCCTGTTGGTTCACCCAAGAGCTGCCCATGGAGGCGATCGGATATTGCAACTCCGCCCCCAAGATCATGTGATGCTAAGGCGGCTTTGCCCACCCAGTAGCTTGTGTAGCCAGCACCTGCTTCATGCAACATACCATGCTCAGAGAGCTGGGTTTCACTATACCATCTCCGAG
>OX104063.1:267597225-267636796 GCA_944474145.2 Dicrocoelium dendriticum | reverse complement strand
CATTTCCGATGGCTCTATGTAATGTATTTGATCCAACAATGCAAACGCTACGTAAGGTATGTCCTCCGAAGATACACCAATCTTTACTACTTGGTTATAAATGAACAGGTGTTTATTAATTCACATTTGGAGAGATTGTACCTGCCTTGGAATAGAACAAATGTTGAACAGTTTTGTTCCACAAGCCATTCCGATCTAACATAGGATTACAAATGTCACTACATCAAGCAGGTTTTGCATACAAACAGGTTAAATCACCGTTAACACATGTAGTGCCGTTAAGAGCAATATCAATAGCAACAATTTTACTGGGTTGACTGATGTGAATAGTTGAGTTTGCTAGAAAGTGATGCAGGGGTGGGGTTCGTTATATTAACGTACCTGCATTTTTAAATCTGCTTTCGTCACTATCCATTTTTGCCTCGGTCCCGTCGATAAATATACCATTTTCACTTTAAATTGGATATTTTTCAACCCACATTGGACATTTTGCAAACCAAATTGGACATTTTGCAAACCAAATTGGACATTTTGCAAACCAAATTGGACATTTTGCAAACCACATTGAACATATTGCAAACCACATTGGACATTCTGCAAACCACTTTGGACAAGTTGCAAAACAAATTGGACATGTTGCAATCTAAGTAGCAACTCGCCAATTTGTTGGTAAGAAACGAGCAGTAGGACTGCTGACTGATGTTCAGAATATATACATTGTGATGACGCTAATACACCGGCATTGTGTAAGCAGCGGGCTACACTGTAAAAAATTCCCTTGATCGTGAGCAGCGACCATTGACATACGCCTAGTTGGTGTCCAGTGCCCATACGCATCAACCTGTGTAGGTGTGTGACAATTGGAAAATTGGACGTCCGCATCGTAATTGTGTATAAATCACTTTGTGAGTGGATTGCGATGCGCAAGCTCAATGTGCACCGTTATTCTCATTAGAGGGAACCTCGTCCGATTCGGTCAATGGGCATTAATGATGTTCCTTGCCGTACTCACGTTAACACCGGCGACTTCAGCGGCTTCCCGAGTAGTTTTGCTGTGGAGCAGCACAAGTTTTGTGAGAATTTCTCTTTGCGCAAATGATGTTCGCCTGCAGTGCCGTCGCGTCGGACACCAGCTCTCCTGTTGTTCGTCACTCGTTTTGGTCGTTTCGTGCGGCACGGAGCTAATAAATCTAAGTTGTGTTGAGTGGAACCATTATCGTTTGCTCCGCTCTAATAGTGGTACCGCTGCATAGGTCGGTCCACACACCCAGACAAAACACACGAATTCCTATGGGGGTGTAGGGGAAAATAGGTCACCGATTTTGACCGAGGCGAACGGCGCGCACGTCAAGAGAAGGGCTTACACAATCACCCGCTACGTACGCAGGTCGGTTACATTGTCGTGACCACAATGTGGCCTGAACATCGTGTAATCGGCCCACTCCTCAGTAGTTGATATGTTGCAACAATAGGCTATATATCTAGACTGGTTTTGCTGGGGGTCATTACAGCCTACGCTGATACAATAACGTGGCAGTTGCGAAAGCTAATAGAGAGACGGGCGAAGATGGGACACCGCCTACCTGCTTCATCCGACATGGTCCATTGACCGAATCGGACGAGGTTCCCTCTAATGCGAATAACGGTGCACATTGAGATTGCGCATCGCAATCCACTCACAAAATGATTTATACACAATTACGTTTCGGATGTCCGATTTTCCAATTGTCACACACCTACACAGGTTGCTGCGTATGGGCACTGCACACCAACTAGGCGAATGTCCGTGGGGAGAGGGGAGCGTAGTCCAGAAGTTCGGTCGCTGCTCACGATCAAGGAAATGTTTTACAGTGTAGCCCGCTGCTTACACAATGCCGGTGTATTAGCGTCATCAAAATGTATATATTATGAACATCATTCAACCGCCTTACTGCTCGATTCTTACCAACAAATTGGCAGGTTGCTACTTAGATTGCAACATATCCAATTCGTTTTGCAAAATGTCCAATATGCTTTGCAACTTGTCCAAAGAGGTTTGCAAAATGTCCAATGTGGTTTGCAAAATGTCCAATTTGGTTTGCAAAATGTCCAATTTGGTTTGCAAAATGTAAAATTTGGTTTGCAAAAGGTAAAATTTGGTATGCAAAATATACAATGTGGTTTGAAAAATATCTATTTTAAAGTGAAAATGGTATATAAGTAAATTCCAGCGTCAGATGTTCCGGAATGTTCCGCAAGACAAAATCTGACGTAGTAAGGTTTCCATCTTGGAACATTGAAGTATCTCGCTATTTCAAGTAATAAAAATTTGCGATAAAAACCACAATGCTCTTAAAAAGTTCTCAAATAATTCTGTGTATGTTTTCCTAAGAGATATTCGTTGCACGTACAAGAGGTTTTCCGCATTGGGATAACTATAGACAACTATTCCAAAACTCTCACAATTTGCCATAGGTCCTTACGTCTTGAGTAATTTATTCCAAAAACTGGAGTATGCAATGTAGAAAGACATTTTGTATGCGATGGCCAATGTATCTCTTGGTTTTCTACGGAAAGCGGTGCATGGTTTGCGAGTAATTACCCAGGACAGCATCAACGATGTTGTATTCATGACCGATACAATGCAGGCTTGCGGTTGGGAAATCAGATTATGATATGTAAGAAAATCGCAAGTTGTCATATTCGCATCATAACATGCAAAAGGGCCACCAACGAGTGGTCTGCACGTTCAATTTGCAACCATAAAGTCACCGGTTCGAATCCGCGTAGTAGTAGGCGTCCTCGCTGTATACTCAGCTCGCGTGCGACTGGTGGTGGTCGCGCGGCAGCGAAGCGCCGTTACGGCGTACAGCTGACACATGATTATTATTAATACTATTATTATCATTATTATTATTAAACTCGCAAGAACATGTTGTGCAACTAGGCCAAGAGATTCCTTGTAGTACCTCGAGAAAACCTGTGCGTGTACATGTTCCATTCAGCGTCCGCAATGTAGACACTGCAATGAAGCAGATACTGTGCACAAACTTGGTAACGCTCGTAGATGTACCTTGGAAAATTTTGCGTCGGCAATTCACGCTGCTGCGTCGGTCATTGGCCAGCAATTCCTTGAGTGACCGATGCATACACTGTACAATATAAGTATTGTTCTTGTGACAAAATTGGAAGGCGTTAGTTGTCAATGTTCCGTTGTGAGTACACTGTTGCATCTAAACGTGTCCTATCGGATAGTATGTCAGCGGTCCCCAAATGATACCACAAACAAACCACCAGTGATCAACCATAAACACTGAGGTTACCGAGTGAAAGTTTGTCCCTGTGAACGTTCGGACATTATGGAATTTACCGCGCTAATATACTTGTTCTTTCTTTTTCTGTGGCTAGCCACAGCATACTTCAGAAGACTGAGAGCTCGATTATTTATCAGTCTGATAATTTCTCCTTGGCCCCCATAACCGTTTTCCTTGAGAAAACTTTGCTGATGCATGCATGGAATGCCCTCTCCATCATGGGTATTTTACCGGAACGCTATATAGAGACAAACAAACATGCACGACCTATTATCAGTCGATTAATCCTAGCTGGATCAGAGTCCAAAATTTGCTCTTCTCAGTCCACCCTACTTTAATATTAATTTAAGACCCGCAATTTACATAGAGATGTATATAACAAACCATTTTCATGCTTTCTTTAAAGTATCCGACACGATGGATTTCCGATTGGATTTTTCAACTTCACTAAATCACTTTATCATGAAATCCGTGGCTTCCGCCTCTGAACTTGTTCAGCAGTTTTTAAGGAATTTTGGCGCAATATTATCCACTGACGGCATGGTTATAAGGGAATTATTAATGATAACTATAAGATGGTCAATAAGCTTGATTATTTTAATATACCAACTATTTGTGACTGGCTCTGTATATATATATATATATATATATATATATAATAAATGCTTATACAAATCATACGCCTGCGTTCCGGTCTTACACATTTTGCTCACACCGGATAATGGTCGCATAAGTATAACTGTGGTTGTGAGTTACTAGTCGCTCGTGGTCGCTTTGCAGAAGCAGACGTCCTGTGACGATCATATGGAGGACATATTTACAGGCAAATCGCAATACGAATCACCAAACACATCTTTATTTAAAATGGTTAAATCTGAACTAATCGTATTTTTCCCAGGTTGCATAAGTTGACCGACTTGGAAAGCCGCTTTAGATCTTGCAACGCAATTTTGTGCCGATGTTCCGGACTGCCACATGGTATTCTCAAGAAAGCAGCAGCCTTACTAAAGGCTATCATCTGAGCTGTAAAATCTGATGGCCCACAAGCTAATCGACTCGAATGTACGACACGATGAGGCAGCGCTCGTAAACAGGGCATGAACTTGATGTCTAAGTATCTTGTAACAGGCACCAACAGATACAGTTTTCGGAAAACAAGTTGGAACATAATGTGGGGTGTTTAAGGAAAGCAAAACAAACTTAGACAATTATAATACCAGTATCACAATCACATTTTGAACATCTGGGATAAATATATCTTTCGTTTGGACTCACGCTAAATTCTGACAATGCAACGAGCAAGAATATTTCTACAACAACCAACGGTAGCCTACTAACCGCAAAGGCATTTGCAGCGTAACTCTAAAACGCAAGTAGAAATGCGCTTCGTTTGAAAATAACTGATGTTAACTGGCCTCGGAGGAGCTCTTCCAAATTATTTTACGTAATATCTTACCTAACTACAAAGCAAGTTTTTACATATGGGATTCACTAGCGTTTACAAATCGGCAATTAGGATGGAACAATTGAAGAATATTGTTTCACTCGTGGAAACGAGAACGTCTAAAATCTCGGTAGTATGACCACAATGTAAACCATAAATGGTAGAAAAACCTTGATAAAAGGAAAATGTTTTCGCTGGGCTCACCATGTTGTTTACATCGAACCGTGCGACTGAAGGCACCATTCAATTGAGAATTGTACTATAGTTCGTGTAACGCTTTTCACATTACTTCATTAATTCAAGTACATATAGTTCGTGACGTAGGGGGTTAAAACAATTTGGGTTATTTGTAACATTTGCTGCAGAGGCAGAAACTGCGCAATTGGAAAAGATGTTTCATGGTTGGTAGGCAAGAAGAGCTTAAACGTTCGGAGACATACAAGCGCCGGGTAAAATCAGATCAACTGAACCAATTTACACACATGTAAGTGTATTGTACCAAGCTTTTAGCGTGGTACATTTGCGAAATCGCGTGACGGACTTTCAAGTTTGACAGGCCAAGAACGCTGAGTTTGCGTCCTTGACACTCCCATTGGTCATGGGACATAAACCAATGGGACATCGGTTAGAAGCGGCCAGCATAAGCGACAGACAGTCCAATGAATGTGGTCGAGCACCACCTTCTGTTCTGCCTTGATGCCCATCTGAAGTAAACCTCGATGATTGGTCTCTAACCTGAAACCAACGAATAGGCAAATTGTGCTGCCTGTCAAAGGACGAGATCTTAGCTACCACATTATCCAAAGTTAAAGACGTAAGCAGTGCGGACAGACATACTAACCAGCAAATGAAGCGGTCAATACTTAGCGATCCCTAGCGGCTACTTGATGGTGGCTTATTCAGCGGTCTAACCATGATGGCATAGACAGGCAATGTTCTAACTGGTATTCCGCAGATCAGCAATGGCTGCTAGGCGTTTATACAATTGTGTGCGCTTGTCATTGCAACGATCATGGGGACATTTTCCCCATTGAATTTGGTAGACCAACCTGAAGCTGAACAACGAAAATACTAAGTTAGCTTACTTCGATCAACATTGATGACTCAACAAAAAATAATAGGATTCCAAGTGTGGCGTGGTCACGACGTTAATGAGTGTCCATTATTGTCCACACCAATAGGAGACTTTGTTGATCAGCTATCGCTCATTTGTCTCTATGTATGGACGTTGGTAAAGGTCATAGAAACCTATGTATTCATAGGATAATTACGCTTCACTACCATATAATCGCCCATGGTGGCGTAGCCAGGTAATCATCTAAGTGGTGTTCCGCATTCCAGGAATGGCTTCTATGTGGTCATCAAATTTTGTGCAATTGTTATTGCGGTGAACATGTGGGACATTGTCCCCATTGAAGTTGGTAGAGCAACCTGAAGCTCAACAACGAAAATTCTAAGTATCCATACTTCCATCACAGTTGGTGACTCAACAAAAAATTATAGGATTCCAAGTGTAGCATTGACACGAGGTTAGTGGGTATTCGTTCATCTCCACAACCATTGGCGAATTTTTTAATCAGTTATCGCTTCAGTGTCTCCATGTATAGCCTTATGTAAATGTCATAGGAACGTATGTATTCATAGGATAATTATGCTCGACTTCCATATGATCGCACATATATGTTGAGACGCTTTGACAAGTGGCTCTCCAAATGGAATAATTAGAAGCACAGTCAAGGCTGATGGAACCTCCCTATTCCCTCAAGTTCAAGTTCAAGTTCAATTTGGAAAGGAACGGTGGGAAAATTCCCATGTGTGTTCCTTCTTTAATGCGTCGTTGAACCAGGACTGAGTTCGCGGAAGCGATTTGAAACCGAGAAGCGCCAAATCAATACACACGAATCCCATAACGGTCAACCAATCAATGCCGACGCGGCTTGCAGTAGCAGTCCCCGCTGTAACAGCCACGTGAATAGAATAAAGGCGAAGAGAAGGGAATCAACCAAAACAAAATAATGGTACTTGTAGTACAGGAGAGAATGTGTGGAAAAGACAATAATGATACTAGATGTGGGAAGCCAAGGAAATAGATATAGAAGTTAAAAACAAAACAGATAGTTCTGATAATGCAACCCAGGGGCGTCGAGTTGATGTTCAAACTCCTTCAACGTTGGTGCTAATACTACTTAGCTGGGTAGTGCATTCCATGATTGGATGAACCTGGGTGATAAACGAAAGCCAGCTCTAACATGATCAGATCTAGGCCTATGCAACTTCAGAGGGTGACCACGAAGAGATGGTAGCTGAGCCGGATGGAGCCGTCCAGTTAGATCAGGCCCAATCTTCCTGGTCAATATACGGTATGTAAGAATTAGGTCTCCCCGAAGACGCCTATAGTGCAGTAAAAACATCTGCAACCTGAGCAGCCTATCAGGATACGACAGATGTCTCGGACCTTATACCAATTTCTTACGAACCATCAAAACTCGTTCAAGTGACATCTTATCGCGTACTAAGCATGGAGGACAGGCCTGCATGCAATACTCCAAGTAGGGCCTGACTTAGGCTTAAAAGAATGTAACAAACATATCATAGGTTATTATGCCGAAGGATCTGCGGATCATCCACAGCATTCGGAAAACCTTGCGGGTAGTATTTGTCCAGATCCCGCTACATTTGAAGTCACAGGTAAGCGAGATACCCAAGTCGGGTTGTTCAGTCACTTGACCCAATACAATTCAGCCACGCATGTAAGAATTTGTGGAAGTGTTTGATCCCATGCGCAGGACCGAACACTTTACAAAATTGACTGGCAGCTGCCACAATTAGGACCACTCCCAAAGCTTGTCGAGAGCGGTCTGCAAAGTCGTAGGTCCAACAGAATTGCTCATTGTATTCCAAAATTTTAAGTCATCCGCAATCCTAAGGGATGGTACCTTAAGCTTCTCTGGGAGGTCATTGACATATAATGCAAACAGTAGAGGTCCGAGAATTGACCACTGAGGAACACCACTCAGAACGGCTTGTATGAAAGACAACTCGGAACCCACTCGAACGCTCATCTGTCTTCCTTCCCGGAAAGCCGAAATCCACTTCAATACTTGGCCTCATACGCCGCAGGTTTTCTAGTTTAATTAAATGATGGCGATGCAGTACGGTGTATAAGGCTTTAGAACAGACAGTGCACTAAACATCCATTACCTTTCATTGATCCATAGCCTCAGCCCAGCACTCTCGGGATACCAACATGTTAGTCAAACAGGAGTGGCATCTGCGGAACCCATGTTGAGACGGACTGAGCAATCTGCACTTATCTAAGTATTTTTCCAGAGCATATCTTACAAGCCTCTCCAATACCTTCACTAGTGCGCTTGTTAGGCTAACCGGTCTATAATTTTCAGGTGTGCTTATCACCCTTTTTAAAATAGGGCACACGATAGCATCTCTCCAGTCAGCAGATAGGGAGCAGTCAGGAAGAGACTTCTCAAAGACACATTTAATCGGTTTGCACAGCAACGCAGCCAGCTCATACAAAAGTTTGGTATGGAGGGCATCTATCCCGACAGCTTTAGTGGGATTTAGGTCCCGCAAGAGCATTAGTACCTGAACTTCCGCAATGGAAAGGTCCATCAGAAAGGAATCTACTGGTAGCTTCGCTTGCAATTGGAAATAAAGGAACCGAGATTCATGAACAAACGACTTGGCATACTGTTATGCAGCTGTGCAGGATTTGCCTGAACGGTTGACGCTTCAGTGCCGTCAGGTCCAAAGACAACAGGGATAGGCGAATTTGCATTGCATCTCCGTTTTACATAGCCAAAGAACCGTTTCTGGTTTGTTGATGCGAATCGAGACAGCGCTAGTTCATATATTGCTTACATGCATTTCGCACGCCTCGGTAGCGATGATGGGTACTTTCTGAGGGAGCTGATAGGTAAGTCCTCCAACACCTGGATCGCCTACCGAGCAACCTGCGCGCCTCAGAGTCAAACCTCGCGAAGATTGGAATGTGGGGGAGGCAAATCTCGCAAAGAAAATATTTGAGCTTTTCCCAAGCAACCTGGACGGTATCATCATCTGAAACAATACAGGATTGATTTACAGCCTTGTCAATGTTGGCTTGAAAATCAGCGCGCTAGATATTTGGCCTCGTGCCAAAACCCTCCTCCTGTCCCCGAATTAAGGTGCATTTGAATAATGCAAAAACGTGATAACTAGAGCCCCACTGGGAATCACACACTACAACTCTAACAAAGTCCAGGGATTTCGCAAAGATGAGGTCTAAAATGGAAGGATTTGCTCCACTCATAAAATTAGTTGGCCTTGGTACAAACTGCTGAAGGGATGCTTGTAAGGAAAGGTTAAGGAGAGCATTAGAAAAATGTCTAGACACTGCAGTGCAGAAGTTGTGCCAATCAACCTGAGTAACATTAAGATCTCCTATAACCAGACATCTATTTGTCGTATGAGTACGAATAAAATCAATGAGCCTGCTTGACGTACTTTCGAGGCTTCTGTATACTAACACAACATTGAATTGCGTGAAACAAGCGCAAACATCCACCGCAAGAACCTCGGAAGTTATATCGGTGGAATGGAAAGAATATGTTCGTGAAATAGTCAAGGTGGATTTGACGTACAAAGAAACTCTACCTCCGTGACAGCATGAAGGACGATCAGCTCGCAGAAGAGTATAGCCAGGCAAACACATTTCACTGTCCAGGATATCGGAGAACAGCCACATCTCAGTGAAAGCAAGTACGTCTGGCCTGGAACTTTCTACAAAAGTGCCAATCTCGCACAACTTGTTTGTCAGACTACGCACGTTGCTGAGGGCTACTTTAAGAAAATTGGGATCGTGAGCCGCGGATCGGGTGCCACCAGCACTGGCTCTGAAAGGACGGAAGTAGACCTCCGGCTCACCACCCGAAAACCCACATCGAGGACCAGTTTTCAGCCGCCTCGCGACGGGCTGTAAGGTCCTTTATGGCGGCCTTCAATTTCAACCTATCAGTCAATGGGAGGTCAGGTTGAATACTGACCCCAGAACCATTGCGTTTTAAAGCGAAATGCAGAAGCGTATTAAGCTCGACCGGTTTTGAAAGAGCGACTCTCAGTTAACGGGGTTTGACGACCCAAGCATCGACCGGCATAGACCCAAGCCTAATGAGTTTCCGTACAGTTGCGCTAGGAAACCCGGGCGGTAGCAGTTTAAATGCAAATATTAAACCATTGTAGGTCATCAAGCATTCGCTCCTTTGGACGAGCGGCGGTGGACTCCGTGAAAATCCTAAAGATCACACTGCTATCAGTTTAAGCCTCACGGCGGCTGCGGGTGCTTACACCACGCACCAAAGTTATAGAATCCTGAGACTGGGTGGCTGGTTGTTTGGATACAATAGCTGCGTAGGAAGAGGTTTTGGGAGGAAACGCCGAAGGACTCAGTACTGAAGGCTCTGCAAGTGACTGTAACGGGGTTTAGGAAACCAGTCCGGTATGCTCGACCTTGCAACCTAAGCGCAGGTTACCGGATTCAACGCATCAGTTCGTTTGAGAGAACGCGTGAGCCCACCGGGAGACACAGCGATGGTTGGACAGCGAATCACGAGTGGCACACGTATACAAAAACCGACAAACCGGATTGGACAATAGAACATAGAGGGCGCACTGGGAACTCGAGAATCGCTATTAACGGCAACTTGCAGATTGCACAACCAAATATAAGTGGTCCAAAGAAATACGGCCAATCAGATGCCAAGCACGAAAGACGTGATCATTGCGCGAGACAGGAAGACAGCGACTGAAGAGGAATAACATAACCCAATGAAATAGAAAGGGAACGCGCACAATGATGTGAGCCGAAAAACAGGAGACCCACTGAGAAGGCTCGAAGATTAGCAGTGTTTTATCCTTTAAATAGGCTACACTATACTGAATAAACGTCTGTTTTCCGCCAGACGCCATCGTGACTTTTTGATCGTTTCCGTGTCACTTAACATGGTGACAAAGGAGAAGAAGAAACCGATGTCCAAGATGCAGCTTGCTGTTGGAGGTCAACCGGCGATTCCGTTTGAATCCATTTTGCAGATTACTGAGAGTTCCCTACCAGACAGTTGGCGGATTTGGAAGAGCAAGTGGGCGGATTTCGTGACATTGACTCAGCTGAATGCCCAGCCGATGAATTATCAACTCGCAATGTTTAGGCAAGCCATTGGTGACGATGCAATGAAGGTTCTTGAAACACTGAAGTTTGGCGACCAGAATGCGGAGCTATCCGAAGTGATGCGGACATTTGGCGAGTTCTGCAAAGCGCGTGAACGAGACCTACCAACGATATCTGTTTTTTTTGGACGCGATCGTTTACCGGGGGATTAGTTCGAGAGATACATCACAGAACTGAAGCTCATGGCACGAACTTGCCATTTCTGTGAATGCTTGAAGGAGTCACTGATACGGGATAGCATCGTTATCGGGATAAGGAACCATTAACTCACACGCCGGTAACTGCGACAAAGGAACTTGTCACTGGAACGGTGTGTCGACATCTTCCTCAGTGAGGCCAGAACAGATCAGCAAGTCGAACATCTGCGCGCCGAAAAGAATACGGAGTTCTTCGCAGTATCCCGAACCGAGGGATGTATCCCGAGATCACCCGATGAACAGGTAACTGATTGCCAGTTTTGCGACTGCAGGCACTGAAAGAAGAAGGAGACTTGTCCAGCGTGGGGTCGGACGTGCATGAAGTGCTCCAAGAATGGTCACTTTGCTCGTTGCTGTAGATCATCCAGAGTAAGTTCGTTTGCCGACGATGCCAGAGAACGGGAACAAGAGTTGTTGATAAACAACATGGATGGCCGGGCGAAAAGCAAGTGCGTGTTTGCAACACTTTTGGTTCGAGGACAACCGGTGCGTTTTCAGCTAGACTCCGGGGCTGCGGTTAACATCTTGCCTGAAAAACACTGCAAGGCGGTGCGATGTGAAGAAACTCAAAAGTGTCTCAACATATGGAACGGCTCAAGGCTGCAACCGAAGGGCATCGTCATTTTGGAGACGGTTAATCCAAAGGAAGGAACAGAGAACCGGCTGGAGTTCCTGATGGTTTCGGAAGACCTTATGCTCATTCTGGGCGTTGATTTCATCCAGCGTTTTGGTTTTGTACCAGAATACTTCAATGGTGTGCAGGGTGATCAGCCAATGGGAGACATAATACGTGATTGGTCACCCTGGCAATCTGGCGAGCGAGAGACATCTAAGTGAGGGATGCTTATAAGTGGATTGGTAGCTTTCGTTGAGGCCGCAAACCTGGCAGACTGTTGGAAGAGAAGATTTGAAGGTTTACACGAGCGGGATGACGTCCAATTGAATAGTGATAAGAAGCGGATGGGTTGATTGTCTTGAGGTTACAACTCTTGCAGGCTGCTGGAAGCTAAGTAGACTTATGGGTTGACTGCACGTTTGCCTTCCATGCTGGCTTACCTATCTGGCCACACGGGATGCGGTATGCAATGTAATCATGCCACTGCGAGCAATCCGGAGAATCGATAGGTGTACGATTTCGCTAAGAATATGCGTGTGTTTGTTAAGGCGGGGTGAGGTAATCAGAAACAATGCAGTAATTCGGATGGAGGTAAAGCTAGTACTTCTTGGAAATGGCATATTTAAAAGCTTTACAGCTACAAAGTTCTCGTGCTGTGTTTCTTCAGTTCGCCGTACACCCATGGGAATAGCGTAACTACGTATTGCTGATGTATTCGGCGCATTGTATACTAAGGTCAAGTTCGCTGTGTAGGTAAGACCATCAGTGGATCTGTAACCATTGTTCCAAAGAGGAGAGTTCCTAGTGTGGCGTTGCCACGACATTAGTGAGTCTTCGTTCGTCTCCACACCTGTGCGCCAATTCGTTAGTCAGTTACCGATACAGCACCCATGGACCTGTCGTTATGTTAAGGTCGTAAGGTGCACGTCAATCCTGCGTTTCAACATGGTATTTACACTTCACTTCCAAGTGACTGATAAGCTTGAAATATCAAGTGACCTCACGGCCCTGATATAAGCCGCCAACGGGCATTGCGTACGCATAGTAAGCATAGAGTTTGGAGCAAGTTTCCTCCTTCAACAATGCCTCCGGAATTACCTGCTTTTCAATGGAAAATTGTTTCCGAGTAGTTGTCAAGTCGATAACAACCAGTGTCACGGCGTGCACACATGACTGCGTCTAAGACTAGCTGAAACAGTAGTCCATGGAAGGATTAGTGGACGTGGTTGCATTTGTAAATGATTGCAAGCACATTGTAGAAACGACCGCGGGTGAGACAACAGTGTTCGTCCGTTCCAACTACTCACCTGAGTTACCAGAGTAAAATGCCTGCGTCGCCACTAATTATAAGTCTTGCGTTCTTTCTAGCAAGATGATATAGCATGTATAAGCACTGTAGTCATTATAGCCTCTTTAGGTGCTTCTTTGTTGAATAATGCCGATTTCTAGAGAATGACATGCTAGCCTATGGCGTGCTTGTCGTGTTTCACCGTTCGCGATTTTCTTCATTGAAATCCTGGTTTGAGAACACTTGTTGAATAGCACTGCGCAGAAAATTTGGCTCTTGTCACTTTTCTTGTGATCCAAATGGACTTGGAAGTGCCAAATTACCGGACTATTTGTCACGGCCTGCCTGTCGTGTTTCATCGTTCGAGCTCTTCTTCGACGAATACCTTGTTTGGAAACTATTCGAATAACACTGCACAAAACTTTGACTTTTGACAGTTTTTCTGTGCATCGAAAGGACTCCGAAATCCTAACATACAATTAATATCTATGGGTGTCTTCATTGACACGACGCAGTCTCCGTGACTTACGGCTTGCTACTCCCTGCGTAAGCTGAATACTCCTTCATCTGCACGGAAACGCGTGTGGACCCTGTGCTGCTTGAAAAGTGCATCATGTTATCATATTGAGTTCAAATCGGTGCGTAGGTTTTACTTGCGGTATTATCCGACTTTGCTCTCGCTGTCTGCATTGTAGGCCTTCGCAAGCCGGTCCTCACCTTTTCGTTGTTCTTACCTTTTCTTCATTGTTGTCAGGATGGTTAGAAAACTTGTGGGTGTGCCTTCGGGTCTTAAAACAGCTGATTCAGTTTACCTATGCGGCTTAGTGAGATGCTCTATACCTGAAACCGACTTGTCGGGTGGTATGCAATGCGATCTTTGTGGTAGATGGTTCCATGAGGCATGCACCGGTTTGCCTGCTGATCAGTATGCTCTCTTGGCAAGCAATGAGAGGTTCCCTTATAGCTGTGAGGATTGTTTTAAGCTTAAATCTGAGCGCCTGGTAACCACGAAGATTGCTTCGATTCGCTCGTTTCCAGACTGACAAATATAGAAAGCGTGTTGTCTTTGCTGTTGACAACTTTGGATGGGAAAGTTGAAGGTTTAGTAGATCGTCTGACACCATGCGTTGTTCACGGCCAGGTAAAATTAGCGGATAGTAGCACGCAAACGGATTCCATCGACCTAACACCCCATCTAACAACTGATTGTGAGCTAGTTGGCGCTTAACAGTTGGCAAGAGTACGTGATTCCACAGCTGGTGACGAAATATTGCAGACCTTGCCATCGAAACGTAAGCAGAGCAAGAAGAAGAATGCTGTAAACTTGCAAAATGCGGTAGTCTCGGAGTGTACAGTGGATCAGTTAAGCACTTCACTCTTAAGTGACACGGACACGATCAAAAAGTCACGATGGCCTCTGGCGGAAAACAGACGTTTATTCAGTATAGTGTAGCCTATTTAAAGGATAAAACACTGCTAATCTTCGAGCCTTCTCAGTGGGTCACCTGTTTTTCGGCTCACATCATTGTGCGCGTTCCCTTTCTATTTCATTGGGATATGTTATTCCTCTTCAGTCGCTGTCTTCCTGTCTCGCGCAATGATCACGTCTTTCGTGCTTGGCATCTGATTGGCCGTATTTCTTTGGACCACTTATATTTGGTTGTGCAATCTGCAAGTTGCCGTTAATAGCGATTCTCGAGTTCCCAGTGCGCCCTCTATGTTCTATTGTCCAATCCGGTTTGTCGGTTTTTGTATACGTGTGCCACTCGTGATTCGCTGTCCAACCATCGCTGTGTCTCCCGGTGGGCTCACGCGTTCTCTCAAACGAACTGGTGCGTTGAATCCGGTAACCTGCGCTTAGGTTGCAAGGTCGAGCATACCGGACTGGTTTCCTAAACCCCGTTACAGTCACTTGCAGAGCCTTCAGTACTGAGTCCTTCGGCGTTTCCTCCCAAAACCTCTTCCTACGCAGCTATTGTATCCAAACAACCAGCCACCCAGTCTCAGGATTCTATAACTTTGGTGCGTGGTGTAAGCACCCGCAGCCGCCGTGAGGCTTAAACTGATAGCAGTGTGATCTTTAGGATTTTCACGGAGTCCACCGCCGCTCGTCCAAAGGAGCGAATGCTTGATGACCTACAATGGTTTAATATTTGCATTTAAACTGCTACCGCCCGGGTTTCCTAGCGCAACTGTACGGAAACTCATTAGGCTTGGGTCTATGCCGGTCGATGCTTGGGTCGTCAAACCCCGTTAACTGAGAGTCGCTCTTTCAAAACCGGTCGAGCTTAATACGCTTCTGCATTTCGCTTTAAAACGCAATGGTTCTGGGGTCAGTATTCAACCTGACCTCCCATTGACTGATAGGTTGAAATTGAAGGCCGCCATAAAGGACCTTACAGCCCGTCGCGAGGCGGCTGAAACTGGTCCTCGATTGGTGGGTTTTCGGGTGGTGAGCCGGAGGTCTACTTCCGTCCTTTCAGAGCCAGTGCTGGTGGCACCCGATCCGCGGCTCACGATCCCAATTTTCTTAAAGTAGCCCTCAGCAACGTGCGTAGTCTGACAAACAAGTTGTGCGAGATTGGCACTTTTGTAGAAAGTTCCAGGCCAGACGTACTTGCTTTCACTGAGATGTGGCTGTTCTCCGATATCCTGGACAGTGAAATGTGTTTGCCTGGCTATACTCTTCTGCGAGCTGATCGTCCTTCATGCTGTCACGGAGGTAGAGTTTCTTTGTACGTCAAATCCACCTTGACTATTTCACGAACATATTCTTTCCATTCCACCGATATAACTTCCGAGGTTCTTGCGGTGGATGTTTGCGCTTGTTTCACGCAATTCAATGTTGTGTTAGTATACAGAAGCCTCGAAAGTACGTCAAGCAGCCTCATTGATTTCATTCGTACTCATACGACAAATAGATGTCTGGTTATAGGAGATCTTAATGTTACTCAGGTTGATTGGCACAACTTCTGCACTGCAGTGTCTAGACATTTTTCTAATGCTCTCCTTAACCTTTCCTTACAAGCATCCCTTCAGCAGTTTGTACCAAGGCCAACTAATTTTATGAGTGGAGCAAATCCTTCAATTTTAGACCTGGTCTTTGTGAAATCGCTAAACTTTGTTAGAGATGTGGTGTAGGACTCCCCATTGGGCTCGAGTTATCCCGACTGTGCATTATTTAATTGCGGCTTCATTCGGGGACAGAAAGAGTGTATTGCCAGGAGGCCAAATATCTAGCGCGCTGATTTTCAAGCCATCAGGGACGCGGCTTCAAATCAATCCTGTATCATTTCAGAGGATGATACCGTCTAGGATGCTTGGGATAATTTCAAATATTTTCTTTGCGAGATTTGCCTTCCCCCCCCCCTACATTCCAATCTCAGAGAGGTTTGACTCTGAGGCGCGCAGGATGCTCGGTAGGCGATCCAGGTGTTGGAGGATTTACCTATCAACTCCCTCCTAAAGTACCCATCATCGCTACCGAGGCGTGCGAAATGCATGTAAGCAATATATGAACTAGCGCTGTCTCGATCCGCATCAACAAACCAGAAACGGTTCTTTGGCTATGTCAAACGGAGATGAAATGCAAATTGGTTTATTCCTGTGCTCTTTGGACCTGACGGCACTGAAGTATCAACCCCTCAGGCAAATGCATGTACACTTGTATGACAGTAAGCCAGGTCGTTTGTTCATGAATCTCGGTTCCTTTATTTCCAATTGCAAGCGAAGCTACCAGTAGATTACTTTTTCATGGACATTTCCATTGCGGAAGTTCAGGTACTCATGCTCGTGTGTGACCTAAATCCCACTAAAGCTGTCGGGATAGATGCCCTCCATACCAAACTTTTGTATGAGCTGGCTGCGTTGCTGTGTAAACCGATTAAATGTGTCTTTGCGAAGTCTTTTCGTAACTGCTCCCTACCTGCTGACTGGAGAGATGCTATCGTGTGCCCTATTTTAAAAAAGTGTGATAAGCACACCTGAAAATTATAGACCGGTTAGCCTAACAAGCATACTATTGAAGGTATTGGAGAAGATTGTAAGAGATGCTCTGGAAAAATACTTGGATAAGTTCAGATTGCTCAGTCCGTCTCAACATGGGTTCCGCAGAGGCCACTCCTGTTTGACTAACCTTTTGGTATCCCGAGAGTGCTGGGCTGAGGCTATGGATCAATGAATTTTCTAAAGTCTTTGACACCGTACCGCATCGCCATCATATGTTTAAACTAGAATCCTACGGCGTCTCATGCTAAGTATTGAAGTGGATTTCGGCTTTCCGGGAAGGAAGACAGATGAGCGTTAGTGTGGGTTCCGAGTTGTCTTTCATACAAGCCGTTCTGGGTGGTGTTCCTCAGTGGTCAATTCTCGGACCTCTACTGTTTCCATTATATGTCAATGATCGCCCGGAGAAGCTTAAGGTAGCATCCCTTAGGATTGCGGATGACTTAAAATTTTGGAATACAATGAGCAATTCTGTTGGACCTACGACTTTGCAGACCGCTCTCGACAAGCTTTGGGAGTGGTCCTAATTGTGGCAGCTGCCAGTCAATTTTGTAAAGTGTTCGGTCCTGCGCATGGGATCAAACACTTCCACAAATTCTTACATGCGTGGCTGAATTGTATTGGGTCAAGTGACTGAACAACCCGACTTGGGTATCTCACTAACCTCTGAATTCAAATCTAGCGAGATCTGGACAAATACTACCCGCAAGGGTTTCCGAATGCTGTGGATGATCCGCAGATCCTTCTGCATTATAACAAATGATATGTTCGTTATTTTGTTTTTAGCCTTTGTCAGGCGCTACTTGGAGTATTGCATGCAGGCCTGACCTCCATGCTTAATATGCGATAACTGGACACTGATGGTTAGTTGGTTGGTTAGTAAGAAATTGGTATAATGTCTGAGGCATCTCTCGTATCCTGATAGACTGCTCAGGTTGCAGATGTTTTTACTGCACTATAGGCGTCTTCGGGGAGACCTAATTCTTACGTACCGTATATTGACCAGGAAGATTGGGCCTGATCTAACTGGACTGTTCCATCCGGCTCAGATACCATCTCTTCGTGGTCACCCTCTGAAGTTGCATAGGCCTAGATCTGATCATGTTAGAGCTGGCTTTCGTTTATCACCCAGGTTCATCCAATCATGGAATGCACTACCCAGCTAAGTAGTATTAGCACCAACGTTGAAGGAGTTTGAACATCAACTCGACGCCCCTGGGTTGCATTATCAGAACTATCTGTTTTGTTTTTAACTTCTATATCTATTTCCTTGGCTTCCCACATCTAGTATCATTATTGTCTTTTCCACACATTCTCTCCTGTACTACAAGTACCATTATTTTGTTTTGGTTGATTCCCTTCTCTTCGCCTTTATTCTATTCACGTGGCTGTTACAGCGGGGACTGCTACTGCAAGCCGCGTCGGCATTGATTGGTTGACCGTTATGGGATTCGTGTGTATTGATTTGGCACTTATCGGTTTCAAATCGCTCCCGCGAACTCAGTCCTGGTTCAACGACGCATTAAAGAAGGAACACACATGGGAATTTTCCCACCGTTCCTTTCCAAATTGAACTTGAACTTGAACTTGACGGAATAGGGAGGTTCCATCAGCATTGGCTGTGGTTCTAATGATTCCATTTGGAGAGCCACTTGTCAAAGCATCTCAACATATATGTGCGATCATATGAAAGTGAAGCATAATTATGCTATGAATACATACGTTTCTATGATATTTACCTGAGGCTATACATGGAGACACTGAAGCGATAACTGATTAAAATTTCGCCAATGGGCGTGGAGACGAACGAATTCACACTAACCTCGTATCAATGCCACACTTGGAATCCTATAATATTTTGTTGAGTCATCAATTGTGATCGAAGTAAGCTAACTTAATATTTTCGTTGATCACCTTCAGGTTGGTCTACCAACATCAATGGAAACAATGTCCCCCATGATCGTTGCAATATCAATCGCACACAAATGTCTAACTGCCCAGCAGCCATTGCTGATCTGCGGAATACCAGTTAGAACATTGCCTGTCTATGCCATCATGGTTAGACCGCTGAATAAGCCACCATCAAGTAGCCGCTAGGGATCGCTAAGTATTGACCGCTTAATGTGCTGTTTAGTATGCCTGTCCGCACTGCTTACGTCTTTAACTTTGGATAATGTGGTAGCTAAGATCTCGTCCTTTGACAGGCAGCACAATTTGCCTATTCGTTGGTTTCAGGTTAGAGACCAATCATCGAGGTTTACTTCAGATGGGCATCAAGGCAGAACAGAAGGTGGTGCTCGACCATATTCATTGGACTGTCTGTCGCTTAAGCTGGCCGCTTCTAACCGATGTCCCATTGGTTTATGTCCCATGACCAATGAGAGTGTCAAGGACGCAAACTCAGCGTTCTTGGCCTGTCAAACTTGAAAGTCCGTCACGCGATTTCGCAAATGTACCACGCTAAAAGCTTGGTACAATACACTTACATGTGTGTAAATTGGTTCAGTTGATCTGATTTTACCCGGCGCTTGTATGTCTCCGAACGTTTAAGCTCTTCTTGCCTACCAACCATGAAACATCTTTTCCAATTGCGCAGTTTCTGCCTATGCAGCAAATGTTACAAATAACCCAAATTGTTTTAACCCCCTACGTCACGAACTATATGTACTTGAATTAATGAAGTAATGTGAAAAGCGTTACACGAACTATAGTACAATTCTCAATTGAATGGTGCCTTCAGTCGCACGGTTCGATGTAAACAACATGGTGAGCCCAGCGAAAACATTTTCCTTTTATCAAGGTTTTTCTACCATTTGTGGTTTACATTGTGGTCATACTACCGAGATTTTAGACGTTCTCGTTTCCACGAGTGAAACAATATTCTTCAATTGTTCCATCCTAATTGCCGATTTGTAAACGCTAGTGAATCCCATATGTAAAAACTTGCTTTGTAGTTAGGTAAGATATTACGTAAAATAATTTGGAAGAGCTCCTCCGAGGCCAGTTAACATCAGTTATTTTCAAACGAAGCGCATTTCTACTTGCGTTTTAGAGTTACGCTGCAAATGCCTTTGCGGTTAGTAAGCTACCGTTGGTTGTTGTAGAAATATTCTTGCTCGTTGCATTGTCAGAATTTAGCGTGAGTCCAAACGAAAGATATATTTATCCCAGATGTTCAAAATGTGATTGTGATACTGGTATTATAATTGTCTAAGTTTGTTTTGCTTTGCTTATACTCCCCACACTGTACACTGAAAATGACATGTGTTCTTTTTGATAATGTGATGTCGTGAGTTAAATAGAATTAAATGTTGCAAGGGAACTTCATGTGCCATTAGAATAATAGAAGGTGCCTGAAGCATCTTTTACTATTGCACATTTCCCGTTAAGTTGGACATAGTTAAAATTCTGCTCCCACGATACTCTATTCAGTATTTATTAAGCAATCCTTAATCCCCGGAATTCATTTAATACAATCGCCTTTTCCGAATTTTCCGTTAAAAAGACATTTTGGATGATGATTAGCGGTGATCCGTTCAAGCACCATAGGAAAAATGGACGGCAATTTGGCTCCCTCTGGTTTACAATGAATCCCAGATTTTTAATCCTGATTAATTTGCTCTTCTATGCACAAAGTATGTTGTCAGAATGTTGGTTACACTCAGCATTAAGATTGAAACTCCCACCGTATTCATCCTTGATGATACCAAGTCGGTCAACTTATGCAACCTGGGAAAAATACGATTAGTTCAGATTTAACCATTTTAAATAAAGATGTGTTTGGTGATTCGTATTGCGATTTGCCTGTAAATATGTCCTCCATATGATCGTCACAGGACGTCTGCTTCTGCAAAGCGACCACGAGCGACTAGTAACTCACAACCACAGTTATACTTATGCGACCATTATCCGGTGTGAGCAAAATGTGTAAGACCGGAACGCAGGCGTATGATTTGTATAAGCATTATATATATATATATATATATATATATATATATATATATATACAGAGATAGTCACAAATAGTTGGTATAATAAAATAATCAAGCTTATTGACCATCTTATAGTTATCATTAATAATTCCCTTATAACCATGCCGTCAATGGATAATATTGCGCCAAAATTCCTTAAAAACTGCTGAACAAGTTCAGAGGCGGAAGCCACGGATTTCATGATAAAGTGATTTAGTGAAGTTGAAAAATCCAATCGGAAATCCATCGTGTCGGATACTTTAAAGAAAGCATGAAAATGTTTTGTTATATACATCTCTATGTAAATTGCGGGTCTTAAATTAATATTAAAGTAGGGTGGACTGAGAAGAGCAAATTTTGGACTCTGATCCAGCTAGACTTAATCGACTGATAATAGGTCGTGCATGTTTGTTTGTCTCTATATAGCGTTCCGGTAAAATACCCATGATGGAGAGGGCATTCCATGCATGCATCAGCAAAGATTTTTCAAGGAAAACCGTTATGGGGGCCAAGGAGAAATTATCAGACTGATAAATAATCGAGCTCTCAGTCTTCTGAAGTATGCTGTGGCTAGCCACAGAAAAAGAAAGAACAAGTATATTAGCGCGGTAAATTCCATAATGTCCGAACGTTCACAGGGACAAACTTTCACTCGGTAACCTCAGTGTTTATGGTTGATCACTGGTGGTTTGTTTGTGGTATCATTTGGGGACTGCTGACATACTATCCGATAGGACACGTTTAGATGCAACAGTGTACTCACAACGGAACATTGACAACTAACGCCTTCCAATTTTGTCACAAGAACAATACTTATATTGTACAGTGTATGCATCGGTCACTCAAGGAATTGCTGGCCAATGACCGACGCAGCAGCGTGAATTGCCGACGCAAAATTTTCCAAGGTACATCTACGAGCGTTACCAAGTTTGTGCACAGTATCTGCTTCATAGCAGAGTGAACATTGCGGATGCTGAATGGAACATGTACGCGCACATGTTTTCTCGAGGTATAAGGAATCTCTTGGCCTAGTTGCACAACATGTTTTTGCGAGTTTAATAATAATAATAATAGTAATAATAATAATAATGTGTCAGCTGTACGCAGAAACGGCGCTTCGCTGCCGCGCGACCACCACCAGTCGCACGCGAGCTGAGTATACAGCGAGGACGCCTACTACTACGCGGATTCGAACCGGTGACTTTATGGTTGCAAATTGAACGTGCAGACCACTCGTTGGTGGCCCTTTTGCATGTTATGATGCGAATATGACAACTTGCGATTTTCTTACATATCATAATCTGATTTCCCAACCGCAAGCCTGCATTGTATCGCTCATGCGTACAACATCGTAGATGCTGTCCTGGGTAATTACTCGCAAACCATGCACCGCTTTCCGTAGACAACCAAGCGATACATTGGCCATTGCATACAAAATGTCTTTCTACATTGCATACTCCAGTTTTTGGAATAAATTACTCAAGACGTACCGACCTATGGCAAATTGTGCGAGATTTGGAATAGTTGTTTAGAGTTATCCCAATGCGGAAAACCTCTTGTACGTGCAACGAATATCTCTTCCGAAAACATACTCAGAATTAGTTGAGAACTTTTTAAGATCATTGTGGTTTTTTATCGCAAATTTCCTTACAGGAAAAAGCGAGTTACTTCAAGGTTCCAAGATGGAAACTTTACTACGTCAGATTTTGTCGTGCGGAACATTCCGGAACATCTGACGCTGGAATATACTTATATTTATCGACGGGACCGAGTGAAAAATGGATAGTGACGAAATCAGATTTAAAAATGCAGGTAGGTGAATAAAATGGACCCCACCCCTGCATCTCTTTCTACCATTCTCAACTACTCCCACCAGTCAACCCAGTAAAATTGTTGCTATTGATATTGCTCTTAACGGCACTACATGGGTTAACGGTGCTTTAACCTGTTTGTATGCAAAACCTGCTTGATGTAGTGACATTTGTAATCCTATGTTAGATCGGAATGGCTTGTGGAACACAACTGTTCAACATTTGTTCTATTCCAAGGCAGGTACAATCTCTCCAAATGTGAATTAATAAACACCTGTTCATTTTTAACCAAGTGGTAAAGATTGATGTATCTTCGGAGGATATACCTTACGTAGCGTTTGCAGTATTGGACTAACTACACTACATACAGCCATCGAAAATGGTTTGACTCATTTCTAGCCACCAATTGGCATCCAGGTGGTTTATGTTTATAGCAGAGACAGACAGCAGCAAGTTTCCTCAGTCCCCGGTGAGTAATTGGTGACTTTATACTTAATGGTTCTGGGGTCAGTATTCAACATGACCTCCCATTGACTGATAGGTTGCAATTGAAGGCCGCCATAAAGGACCTCACAGCCCGTTGCGAGGCGGCTGAAACTAGTCCTCGATTGGCGGGTTTTCGGGTGGTGAGCCGGAGGTCTACTTCCGCCATTTCAGAGCCAGTGCTGGTGGCACCCGATCCCCGGCTCACGATCCCAATTTTCTTAAAGTAGTCCTCAGCAACGTGCGTAGTCTGAGAAACAAGATGTGCGAGATTGGTACTCTTGTAGAAAGTTCCAGGCCAGACGTACTTGCTTTCACTGAGACGTGGCTGTTCTCCGATATCCTGGACAGTGAAATGTGTTTGCCTGGCTATACCCTTCTGCGAGCTGATCGTGCCTCATGCTGTCGCGGAGGTAGAGTTTCTTTGTACGTCAAATCTACCTTGACTATTTCGCGAACATGTTCTTTCAATTCCCCCGATGTAACTCCCGAGGCTCTTGCGGTGGATGTTTGCGCTTGTTTTACGAAATTCAAATTTATGTTAGTATACAGAAGCCCCAAAAGTACGTCAAGCAGCCACATTGATTTCATTCGTACTCATATGACAAATAGATGCCTGGTTAGAGGTGATCTTAATGTTCCTGATTTTGATTGGCACAATTCCTGTACTGCGGCGTCTGGACATTTTCCTAATTATCTCCTTAACCTTTCCTTACAAACATCCCTTCAGCAGTTTGTACAAAGGCCAACTAGGTTTATGGGGGGCCAAAAGCCTTCCATTTTAGACCTCATCTTTGCAAAATCGCTAGACTTTGTTAGAGATGTCGTTTATGATTCCCTATTGGCCTCTGTTTATCACGTCTGTGCATTATTCAAATGCGCCTTAATTCGAGGACAGGAGGAGTGTATTGCTAGGAGGCCAACTATCTAGCGCGCTGATTTTCAAGCCATCAGGGACAAGGCTGCAAATCAATCCTGTATCGTTTCAGAGGATGATACGGTCCAGGTTGCTTGGGAAAAGCTCAAATATTTTCTTTGCGAGATTTGCATCCCCCACATTCCAATTTCAGCGAGGTTTGACTCTGAGGCGCGCAGGATGCTCGGTAGGCTATCCAGGTGTTGGAGGACTTAGGTATCAGCTCCCTCAGAAAGTACCCATCATAGCTACCGAGGCCTGCGAAATGCATGTAAACAACAAATGAACTAGCGCTGTCTCGATCCGCATCAACAAACCTGAAACGGTTCTTTGGCTATGTCAAACGGAGATGCAATGCAAATTCGTCTATCCCTGTGCTCTTTGGACCTGACGGCACTGAAGTATCAACCGCTTAGGCAAAAGCCTGCACAGTTGCAAAGCAGTATGCCAGGTCGTTTGTTCACGGATCTCCGTTACGTAATATCTAATTGCAAGCAAAGTTACCAGTAGATTCCTTTCTGATGGACTTTTCATAGCGGAAGTTCAGGTATTCATGCTCTTGCGTGAGCTAAATCTCACCAAAGCTGCCGGGATAAATGCCCTCCATCCCAAACTTTTGTATGAGCTGGCTGCGTTGCTGTGTGAACCGATTAAATGTATCTTTGAGAAGTCCCTTCGTAGCTGCTCTCTACCTGCTGGCTGGAGAGATGCTATCGTGTGCCATATTTTAAAATATTGTGATAAGCACAACTTAAATTATAGACCGGTTAGCCTAACAAGCGTACTAGTGAAAGTATTGGAGAATCTTGTAAGAGATGCTCTGGAAAAACACTTAGATAAGTTCAGATTGCTCAGTCCGTCTCAACATGGGTTCCGCAGAGGCCACTCCTGTTTGACTAACATGTTGGTATCCCGAGAGTGCTCTGCTGAGGCGATGGATCAATGAGAGGCAGTGCATGTTTTGTTCATAGACTTTTCTAAAGCCTTTGACACCGTACCGCATTGCCATCATTTGTTTAAACTAGAATCCTACGGCGTCGCAGGCCAAGTATTGAAGTGCATTTCGGCTTTCCTGGAAGGAAGACAGATGAGCGTTCGAGTGGGTTCCGAGTTGTCTTTCATACAAGCCGTTCTGAGTGGTGTTCCTCAGTGGTCGATGCTCGGACCTCTACTGTTTGCATTATATGTCAATGACTTCCCAGAGAAGCTTAAGGTACCATCCCTTAGGATTGCGGATGACTTAAAATTTCGGAATACAGTGGGAAATTCTGTTGGATCTAGGACTTTGCAGACAGCTCACGACAAGCTTTTGGAGTGGTCCGAATTGTGGCAGCTGCCAGTCAGTTTTGCAGTGTTCGGTCCTGCGCATGGGATCAAACACTTCCACAACTCCTTACGTACGTGGCGGAATTGTATTGCGTCAAGTGACTGAACAAACCGACTTGGGTATCTCGATATCCTCTGACTTCAAATCCAGCAAAAACTGGACAAATACTACCCGCAAGGTTTCCGAATGCTGTGGGTAATCCGCAGGTCGTTCGGCATTATAACAAATGATTTGTTTGTTATATTGTTTTTAGCCTAATTCAGGCCATACTTGGAGTACTGCATGCAGGCCTGTCCTCTATGCTTTTTACGCGATAAGAGGACACTTGAACGAGTTTTGAGGATTAGTACGAAGATGGTATAAGGACTGAGGCATCTCTGGTATCCTGATAGGCTGCTTAGGTTGCAGATGTTGTTACTGCACTATAGGCGTCTTTGGTGAGTCCTGATTCTTACGTACCGTATAATGACCAGCAAGATTGGGCCTGATCTAACTGGACTGTACCATCCGGCTCAGATACCATCTCTTCGTGGTCACCCACTGAATTTGCATAAGCCAACATCTGATCATGTTAGAGCTTACCTTCGTTCATCACCCATGGCCATCGACTCATGGAACGCACTACCTGGCGTGGTGGTATTAGCACCAACGGTGAAGGAGTTTGAACATCAAATCGACGCCCTTAGGTTGCGGTATCAGAACTTTCTGTTTTGTTCTTAACTTCTACATCAATTTCCTTGGCTTGTCATATTTATTAATATTATTGTCTTATTCACACATTCGCTCCTGTACTACAATTACCATTAGTTTGCTTTGGTTGATTTCCTTCTCTTCGCCTTTATTCTATTCACATGGCAGTTACAGCGGGGACTGCTACTGCAGGCCGCGTGGTCATTGATTGGTTGACCGTTATGTGATTCGTGTGTATTGATTTGGAGCTTCTCGGTTTAAAATCGCTCCTGCGAACTCAGTCCTGGTTCAACGACGCATTGCAGAAGGAACACACATGGGAATTTTCCTACCGTTCCTGTCCAAATTGAACTTGAACTTGAACTTGACGGAATAGGGAGGTTCCATCAGCATTGACTGTGCTTCTAATGATTCCATTTGGAGAGTCACTTGTCAAAGCGTCTCAACATGTATAGGCGATCATATGAAAATGAAGCATAATTATCCTATGAATACATGCGTTTCTATGACATTTACATACGGCTATACATGGAGACACTAAAAGCGATAACTGATTAAAAATTTCGCCTATGGTTGTGGAGACGAACGAATACTCACTGAGCTCGTGTCAATGCCACACTTGGAATCCTACAACTTTTTGTTGAGTCACCAACTGTGATGAAAGTATGGATACTTAGAATTTTCGTTGTTCAGCTTCAGGTTGGTCTACCAACTGCAATGGAAACAATGTCCCCCATGATCGTTGCAATGACAATCGCACACAATTGTCTAACCGCCTAGCAGCCATTGCTGATCTGCGGAATACCAGTTAAAACATTGCCTGTCAATGCCACCATGGTTAGACCGCTGAATAAGCCACCATCAGGTAGCCGCTAGGGATCGCTAAGTATTGACCGCTTCATTTGCTGGTTAGTTTGTCTTTTCGCAATGGTTACGTCTTTAGCTTTGGATACTGTGGTAGCTAAGATCTCGTCCTTTGACAGGCAGCACAATTTGCCTATTCGTCGGTTTCAGGTTGCAGACCAATCATCGAGGGTTACTTCAGATGGGCATCAAGTCAGAACAGAAGGTGGTGCTCGACCACTTTCATTGGACTGTCTGTCGCTTATGCTGGCCGCTTCTAACCGATGTCCCATTGGTTTCTGTCCCATGACCAATGAGAGTGTCAACGACGCTAACGCAGCGTTCTTGGCCAGGCTAACTTGAAAGTACGTCACGCGATTTCGCAAATGCACCACGCTAAACGCTTGGTACAATACACTAACATGTGTGTAAAATGGTATAGTATAGGCAACCCTCAGGTTTGTGCTGTGACTCAATTGTTGCAAATGTAGGCAGACGTGGTTAGCGTTCCACGGCCATCTGGAGGCTGCTGTTGGATCATTACTTGGGCGCAGATTGGAACTTGGTACTTTCGCATTCTTTGGTCCAACTCGGCATGATAAGTGGAAACTCAGTTGACTTGCTTAATGCCTCTTTGCTGTGGTTTCTCGGGTACTGCGTTATCTCGTTTGTTCCAACTCTGTTATGTCTGGATTATGTAGTGCACATGTGGCTGCACGTGTGTGTTAAACAACTTTCGACAGACAGATGGATCAAACTGTCCAACTACCTTTCGCGGCATGCCATCGTGCTAGTTTCCAGCCTTTGACGGCTCCCCCAATTGTTCTTAGCCTGGATTAACGCCCCAACGTTGCGCTCCGGACTGACTGCATGCAGCTTAATTTTTCTAAGCTTGCATACGATGTTCAGTTATTGATGAACATGGACCACTGTACACTTAGAAAAATTAATCTGGAGCAACGAATAAAATGAGGATTAATACGCCCTTTCCAGGACTGGCTGAGATGCGACCTGATCTCAATGCTAACCTGCAGCATCTTCACAACAGCAGCGGAAAGCAAGAAATCCAACGCTAAGATTATTAGTGAACGCGAGCATCGAACGTGGCCCCAGTACTGATCATTAGGGAAAGGTACATTCTAAGTGAATCCGATCTACGTCGCACTTCCTGTTGTAATCTGCAGTTGCCATTTCGGCCAGAAATTGTTCATCTATTCAAGAACAGGGTCCCCGCCTCCGTAGGTTATAACGCTGTGAAGCAGATTCCGGTGGTTCATTTTGTCGAAGTATCCGAAAAATTCGAGGTAATCTACATATGTATCCGTCTTCCTATCTGCCGCTTTTACTCGACTATCGCGTACAACCAATGGGTTGATTAAGGAAAAGCCTTGGTGATGGTAGCCCGCGCTGCGCCGGTACAATGAATTTGCAATGTTCTGCATTGTTGACCAAAGCCTCATCAATTATTTTCCCCTTCATATTTAAAGGTGCAAGGAGGAGAACATCCGGGAAATAGTGTGTAGGTCCGAAATGACTACTAATTTTAAAATTTATCATAAATTGGACAGTGATTTCACATCGCAAGTACCAATAGTTTGCCCAAACATTTTGGAAGACATGCAATACTTCCCCTGCCAAGGTTGCTGCGACGTTCCACGCACAGCTGCGAATGTTCTAGTTTCCATGCTTATTGTAGGTGGGCAATGACAGCAGTTGTCTCGTAATATCTGCGGTGGTATTCGTAAGGTGAAGGAGTCCAGGTGCTGGGACGATGGGTGCCTGTATGTAACACTAGTACTCGTCTCGTTTTAATGTCGGAATAATGCATTCGTAGAGCATTAACCACCTCTTCATCGCTCGCCGCAACGCGCAGTGGAGTCTTAAGTGCCCGGATTCTGTGCTTCAATTTCCATACGATATCAACAAGCTTAGCTAGGGGCTTTTAATATTTGGCAATTTTAACAGCCAATATTTGTTTTTGATCCAATTTATCTTCCCGGACAAGCGAATTACAATGTATTTGCGGCACGTTTCGGGAAATGAACGGGCAATGAACTCATGCTCAGTTGTATTTTTTACTGAAGTGAGTTTTTGAGCACTGTTTCTAACGAACGATGATGGCTTAGTTGAACTAGTCGGCTGAGTTTCCAATGCATCCGACAAACTGATTACAACCGCTATCAGGTGAGGAGCAGTTCAAGATGTCCACCTCGGTTATTGCCGCCAGGTCTTTCAGTAGATTGAGTTTTGTGTTGCTGCGTGTTCGTTTAACTGGTTCATCCAACATCCAGCGTAACACACTTTTAAAACTTGTACACTTAGTTCTCAAGGGGTGTGTCTGAAACACTTGCCAATCATCCGTATTTTTATTGGTAATTTCGCGGTCTAATAGACATTGTATGTTAGCAACGCTCTATAACATTGCCGAGTCAAGTTAGTTAATAGAGGAAGCAAATTGGTTCGTAAGCATTTTCGACTTGGATCGTAAGCATTTTCAACATGGTTCATAAGCAATTTCAAGTTGGTGCGTTTCAAAGTTTGGCAATGGTGCACACACGCACCGAGGACTAGCTTCCACAATGGTCAGATACAGTCGGCCAACAGGATGCCGTGTGTCAATATAGAGTAGGGGCTCTCAAAATTTCCGGCACGTGCAACACTTTGTAGTGTAACCTAGCAAGACGGGCCTCTGAGCTTCCCTTATCCACAGAACTATAACATTTTACACGCATGTTAGCGTATTGTACCAAGCTTTTAGCGTGGTGTATTTTCGAAATCGCGTGCAGTACTTTCAAGTAAACGAGACTATGAACGCTGATTTGGCGTTCTTGACAATCGCATTGGTCATGGGACGTAAACCAATGGGACATCGGTTAGAAGCGGCCAACATAATCGACAGACGGTCCAATGAAAGTGGTCGAGCACCACCTTCTGTTCTGCTTTGATGCCCATCTGAAGTAAACCTCGATGATTGGTCTCCAACCTGAAACCGACCAATAAGCAAATTGTGCTGCCTGTCAAAGGAGGAGATCCTAGATAACACATTATCCAAAGCTTAAGACTTAACCAGTGTGGACAGACAAAATAACCAGCACATGAAGCGGTCTATGGTGATCGCTGGCGGCTACCTGATGGTGGCTTATTCAGCGGTCTAACCATGGTGGCGTAAACAGGCAACCACCTAACTGGTATTCCCAAGTACAGCAATGGCTGCTAGGCGGTTAGACAATTGTGTGCGAATGTCATTGCGAAGATCATGGAGGACATTGATCCCATAGAAGTTAGTAGACCAACCTGAAGCTGAACAATTAAAATACTACGGTTGCTTAATTCGATCACAGTTGGTGACTCAACAAAAAGTAATAGGATTGCAAGTGTGGCGTTGACACGACGTTAGTGATTATTCGTTTGTCTCCACCCCCATGGGCGACTTTGTTACTCATTAATCGCTTCAGTGTCTCCATGGATCTTGTTACGTAAAGGACATGGGCACCTATGTATTCTTAGGGTAATTATACTTCACTTCCATATGATCGCCCATTCGTGTTTAGACGCTTTAACAAGTGGCTCTCCAATTGGAACCATTAGAAGCACAGTTAATGCAGATGGAACCTCACTGTTACGTCACTGGACTGGCATGCTATCCTAATAAAATCGGCATCGCTCAAAAAAGAAACACTTAAAGGGGCTACAATGACTACGGGGTTTATACATGCCACATCGTCTTGCTAGAAAGAAGGCAAGACTTATGATTAGTGGCGACGCAGGCATTTCACTCTGGTACTTCAGGTGAGTACTTGGAACTAACAAACACGGTTGTCTCACCCACGTGCATTCCTACAATGTGTTTGCAATCATTTACAAAGGCAACCGCGCCCACTAAACCTGCTATGGATCACTGTTTCAGCTAGTCTTAGAAGCATTCATGTGTGCACGCCGTGACATATGTTGTTAGCGACTTAGTAACTACTGGGAAACATGTTGTCATTGGAAAGTAGGTAATTCCGGAGACATCGTTGAAGGAGGAAAATTGCTCCAAACTCTATGCTTACTATGCGTATGCAATGCTCCTAGGCAGCTCATATCAGGGCAGTAGGGTCGCTTGAGATTTAAAGCTTATCCATCACTTGGAAGTGAAGTGTAAATATCATGTTGAAAGGCAGGATTGACGTACACCTCGACCTTATCATAACGACAGGTCCATGGGTGCTGTAGCGGTAACTGATTAACGAAGTGGCCCACAGGTGTGACGACGAACGAACACTCACTAATGTCGTGTCACCGCCACACTAGGAATCCTCCTCTTTGGAACAATGGTTACAGATCCACTGATGATCTTACCTACACAACGAACTTGACCTTAGTATACAATGCGCCGACTTCATAAGCAATACCTATCTAGGCTATTCACATGAGTGTCCGGCCGACTGAAAAAACACAGCACGAGAAATTTGTAGCTGTAAAGCTTTTTAAAAGTTCTATTTGCCAAGTTCTAGCTTTGCCTCCTTCATACGAATTATTTCATTGTTTCCGATTTCCTCACACGGCCTTAACAATCACATACACATCCTGAGCGAAGTCGTAGACCTATCCATTCTCCAGATGGCTCGCACTGGCACGATTACACTATGCATAACGCATCACGTGTGGCCAGATAGGCAAGCGAGCAAGAAGGGCAACCGTGCAGTCAACCCGTAAGCCTACAAAGCTTCTCTTCAAAACGTGTTGCAGTTTCAACACAATCAACCAATCCGCTTTCTATCACTACTGCGGGCCGAACCTGTACCTACATAACTCTAAACCTGACAAGGGACTCGCCGTCAACACACACTCACGTTTCTCAGATCCTGTGTCTCACCACTCCGGCACTAACTGATCACTGCTCCACTTAACACTCACTTCGCACACTACACACCCGCACTCTAGCACGCATCATAACTCCTGCGCTCACCTTACATCCCATCACTCACGCTGGCCCAGTAAACCTCCAATCACTACACTACCTCTTCACCACTCCACCCACCACCCTTCACCACTACACACACGGCCCCTTCAGCCCAAACCTTTCACACTCCTCACACTCACTCTCCCACCAAATCATCACTCATAGTGACACTGAGCACACATCACCACTCCCCATAGCTACAACTCACCCAACGGTAACTCTGCCCCCCCCTCCACCATTCCAGATCACACCACATGCGCACATCCCCTTATCTGGCAGCATCCCCATCCGCCCCCAGCACACCCACCACCCACGCACACACTATGTGTTCCTGCTGTAAATCCACCAATCCCACCTGCTCACCACATCCACACCTCGAATCACCCACCACTCAAGGGGGGGGAGGTGCACGTGGTGGCCAGGATCACAAAACTAATCCTCACTGACATACTGTAGATCCGCCCACTCGCTTCCACTAGATGTGGCTAATCACCTGTCAACCCCACCAGGACCCCACAACACACCCTCACTGCAACACTCCCAACACCACAAACCAGCCTCTCACTCACCACCTGACACCGAGCACCTTCTCTGCCCCCCTCCCCCCATCCACTCTATCACAGGCATTACACAGTACCGTCCACACACACTTGCTGCAACCAACAGACGATCACATCCCCACACACCTTCAACTAGACGATACTACGTCACACAACCACCCACCCACCCCTAAACCCCCACACAATCACAGCAAGACGACCTTCCTTGCTCGGATAAAGCCCCACTCCCTCACACGCCCACAACGCACTTGCACGCCCCACCCTCCGCCCAACTGACGTCCCTCAACCCCGACTGTGGCTCCCCATTGGCCTGCACTAGCACTAAACTCGGACAGTCACAACGCCGCACTCGCTCATCTATCACTCCACCCACAAAACACACCCTACTCTCCCGATTGCTAACGCACTCTGCATCCCCCCTCAAGAGTCCTCCCACTCATGAAAACACTTCCAGGCACTATCTTCTCTACTCCAGAAACAACATACTCCCACAACACCCCACCTTGGGTATGGCTGACCAGATCACTGGTGTAAACACACCACCAATTATCGTGTACGTTCTTACCCCTCCAGACTGCCCTGATCCCACATCACACCAACTCCCAGGACCATACGTTAACGACTTAAGACTTAGCCCCAAGGTACACACCAAACACATGTGGCACACACTAACTCCCTCCCTCGAAGCTCTACACACAGTGCTGTTCTGTCAGACAACACTCCTCGCGAACAACACACCCGCCCAGCCGACCCCGAATACCAACACCTTGTCATTACAACACTGTAAAACCCACTACCGCCACTCTGTTTTCCGCCACAGACGACACGTTTCACATACCCCAGTACTCTATCACTTATCAATGGATCGTATCCACCCCGCGCGCGGGTTCCACATCCCTGAGCCTACGACAAGCCTACCACCAAAGGCCCCCCGCGAGCCGTTCCCCTGCTTTAACACACATACGCTTTCACTCAGTTGCGGTGCCACACTCCTCGACAACACTTCGGTGTCCCCAGTCACCTGTACTCTCCTCCACTCTAATACACAGTCTATAACGATGCCACATTGCCTACGCACTTTCATTACCTTCCCAACCACCACAAAACTCTCCACTACATCTCACTCACTACGCTCCACACTCACCAGATGGATTCCACTCCAGTCAACTTACACGTATCACTCGTCTCATCACACACCCTTAACGACACTCACACCTCACTCCACAGTGCACACCAACACGCACAGCAACGGCAGCATGTACAGTCATACTCTCCCCTCACCCAATCGTTCACACCCTCAACATCCACCCACTGATCCACCTTGTCAACTTCCCCACCCCCCCAAAATCCAACTGCCCCCCCTCAATCACACTCCACTAATTGGGCCTCCCAGATCAACACACTCTGCCTATCCATCGCCACAAATCACTCACCTGTCCCCGCCTATCACTTGCCTAACACACCATAGGTTAGAAACACAGCTAGCCCACTCGTTCACAAACACACACTCTCCAGTCAACTCACAATCCATCACATTATCTCACCCTCCCTCGCCAACTATCACCCCACACGCCATTAGCGCTCCCACTAGCACCCCAATACCCTATCATACATCACACACACCACAATCACCCCTCCCATTCGCCATCTCCCACCCTGCCCACAACACCCAAAACCCACACAGTATGATAACCCATCCACCAAATCAACAAACACACATTCATCACTCCACCTCACTTACAGCCACACGCACATCACAAACACAGCACTTCAAACACGTTCACTTCGCACTCCCTAAACACAATACTATCACACGCGGCCCCATCCACACCTACGCGGATCAGGGATTGAACCCTGGCTTGCATAAACCCTACACCCCTACCACAAGCACTTAGCGCCTCAAACGCAACACACCACCCATCCCCACTCCTCTTGGCCCTTCCAACCTCACCCACCCCTCGCCCAGACACCCACACCCAGATCGCTACTGCTCCATCACCCCAACTCATTCCTTCTCCAACCACCCCACCCTGACCCCACTCCCCATCACTTAATTCCCGGCTATCCACTCCTCCACTCGGTCACTCAAATCCTCCTAGCACTCTATAGTTACTGGCGCACATGGCACTTTCACTCCACTAAGGGTCACAGCACTACGGTAGGGACGCCCCCACAAATCACTATCCCTGTCACTGCCGGCACTAGTGTACGCACCGATGCACTCGACACCCCCAATTGACCCTGCAACAGCACACCCCACTCACACATCCCGACCCCCACCCCCCACGCGGACCGCATACCACGTCGCCCAAACCCAAACATACACCGGAAGCCACCCGGCAAGCACCACAACCAGACTCACAGGAACACACATACCGCGCGCACACTGCCCTCACACAGCAAACACTCAAACAGCAGTACACCCATGGCCCACGACCGCCCAGACAGTCACAGCAGCACACAATCACTGGACCACTACTAACATCACAAACGACCTCAAGCTGGATTAAGCCACACGCCCTAACCATCAATGTCTCACTTCTGACCAGGCTGCCCACCTCGTACATTTAATCACTCCACTGCCCACGTACTCACACTCTCACTCAAACTCTCCGTGACTGCCGGGCGACTGCACTGCCCACAGCCACTCTAACCACAACCCCTGCCATCCGCACTCCCGACCTGCACGGGCTATACCCCCCCTACATCCCTCATGCAGATTCACAACACACCCAACTCCCCACCTTCCATCGATTCCATCCCATGAAATCACAAAGAGCCGCTGGCGCTTCCCTTATCGCGGTCCCCCATGGCCTATCACATGAACCCTACCCACACAACGTGACGTCACAACACACGGCGCCACCCATGATGTCACACGATCCACACACGACAACACCACACACACATATTCCTCCAATACCGGCCCACCAACCGTAACCAACCCACAACACTTCCCACCAACCTCATCCATACACTAACACACAAGGAACCAGAACGCTCACTTCTAACACTAGCATCCCTCACTAAAACACACTGGCCCCTCCTCTCCCACATCTTCGGCGCCCCAAACCGCAACTTGCCAGCCACATCCACCCACACCACATCTCAACCCAAGGCTTCATCACTTTGCACTAGCCCTGCCAGTGCGTCGGATACTCGAATCACTCCATGTACACGCACTGGCTTCATCTCGTTGAAACTCCACTACACGAGGTAAAATCACGTGCGCCACTGGCTTCTAACACCACAGCAACACTAGCCTCACTCTAAGTATCATCACTCAACATCCTCCACACTGTACCTACACCACACTGCTCACCGACAGCAGCCTCAGCTATCACGTTAACCGGCGCCTAGGTCGCTATCACTGCTGCCAATCAACTAGACACTCCCCCCCTCCCAACCAATACCGACTAGTCATAACTTACATACGCTGCACACACTCCCACTACGAATTTGACACACCACCCCCTTGCATCCCCCAGGCACACTACACCTATCACTCTAGGCGCATCGATCTCCTGACTCCGCCTGCTTTCAACTCCATACATCACCACAAAGCTCTCACAGTCACCCTGCCACCATTTTAATAGCTTCTTCTACATAGACCACTAAATCCAAAAAGCGTCCTACACAACGCACACTTTGTCAACATATCACTACCTGCTCCCCCACAATTAGGAACCATCACTTTCAGCTACACTCCAAACACCACAGAAGTCACACACTCATCCCACTGGACTACAACAATCAACACTCGCGGCACGGGGGCCCACCTTCCCACAACGTCACTCACAACCCACTCATCCCCACAACGTCGCAGCGGCACACCAGCCCCGAACGCCAGTCTGGCCCAAACGCACTCTAACCCACACCCATCCTAACTCCCGCACCACACACCGGCCAGTCCTCACACTCACAACTCCCCTGTACCCGACGCCCGCTCACAAGCTCTTACACACCACACAATTATCCTTTAACGCCCCTCCGCGGCTACACGGTCGAGCCCATACCACCGGGTGGTTGCTGGCTGTGGTAGTCAGCGTCATGCACAACCACGACCTCACTACACAACACAAATCTGCTTTCGGTGTCGAACAGGCAACCCACGCTGGAACCATTCCACACCGCAACCCAACACCATCACACTTCCCTGCGCCTCACAAACAACATCCTACATCACTCGGGAACGTCCGCAACACATCCTGCAATCTCAGTTGACCCCACTCGACCTTCCTCCAGCCCACTTGCACCCTCAGCTCCTCTCCTTCAACACCACCGACTACAACCAGCGGTGCCTCCCCCATTCCACATACCCGACTCCTAGGACTTACTCGGTCACCACTGCACTCACTAAATGACTAACTGCCCTCCACAAACACATGGCATAGCAACTACACCTCACAGACGCTCAATCACTCCGCTCATCACACACACTCACTCGCACTGCCAGTTAAGCCACAACCCTAGTTGCGACAACCGATGCCACCACACTCTCCCCTGTCTTGACTTATCCGCTGTCCTATACAATCACTCCGCACCCACTTCACTACACTCTCACCTATACTCGACACTCACTACTATCACAACTATCACACAACCTACAACGCGATGCCTACCACACACATCTTACCACGCCCGAAATCATCCCGAGCGGCTGTCACTACTTACTTGTTCGACATCTCCTGACACCGCCCACCCAGAGCGTGATCACACCGCGCACCTCCCCTCACGTCCCAGCTTGCCACCCACCGCCATCCAGCCCTTGCCCCTACATATACCACCCAAGTCCCCCTCCCAGGCAGCCTCCACTTCCTCCCAACACCGTTTCTACTCACACGACGCACCTCGAAGTACTGGCTAACACACTACTACCGGAGCACCTCGCACTATGTATACCTCCACTTCCACGATCCGGCGCCAGTCACAGCCGTGCACCCACTCCGACTCACCCCACACTATACGATGCCACTGCTCTATCCAAATCGAAGACACGTCCCCCCGAGCGCCCTCGATCCTAACACAGACTAACTGGCCATGAACACCCTATAATCCCATCACTAGAGCCCAATCACTACACTTTCCCACCCCTTCGTTCCGTACGCGCACTAACACTCCACACACTCCTCACGTAGCGCATCACATACACTGCTCTATCCGTTTCAGAGGACTCACATGTTGCGATCACTCACGCACACTCACAGCCGCACCTAATCACTCGCCCTATCACTGGCTACTACAACAGACTCGCCCATTTACCACACTCCCGAAAACACTCCAACCCTCAAACACCCATTGGTCCGCCATCTCTCCGCCCTCCGGCTAAACACACACTATCCACTGACGGCTTTCAGCTGTTGTCACTAACTTCATCACTATCTACCACACTCACACTCCGTCCTAACCTCCTTAGGTCCTACATCACCACATGGAACATAGTACACAGGACGCACTGATTCACACACCCCTGCCATACACTACCCGAAACATCCAACGATAGTCCGCACAAACCCCACTACCAGCCTCCCATTCTGCCCACTGTTGGCCTGAGCCACAACTAACTTCCAGCAATCAATCACTCATCCCTGAACTCACGCACTCAACACTCCCGAAGGTGCTCCACCGGGACCCCATAGACTTTCTAGACGCGAACACTTAGCACACAGAACCAATAGTTCGAGATTCCATTGACTTGCCCACACCACCTAACGACTCACTTCTCCTAGTCTAACACATCACTAAGAAGTGCACACTACAAATAAACTGGTGGTCATCACTTACACTGCTAATCACTACTCAATTAGTTGTCATCACACTCGTGTAAGCCTCCAAAGCTTCTCTTTCAACAGCCTGCAAGCGTTTCAGCGTCAACAAAAACCGGGATTGAGGATGAGATCACGAACCGTATAGCAAAAGCTCGAGGCGCTTTTGCTAACCTTCGCCACTTATGGCGCCGGAGCGACATCACTCTTGCCCTGAAGGGTAGAGTGTACAATGCAGCGGTACGTTCGACCCTACTGTACGGTTGTGAAACCTGGCCGCTTAAAGCAGCGGATCTGAAGAGGCTAGTTACGTTCGACCACCGGTGCCTTCGTACTTTAGCTCACATCTGGTGGGAACACCGCGTGAGCAACGAGCGTGTTCGACGCCTTGTTTGCGGCGCAGGAAAAGGAAATGAACCACTCAGCACCGTTATTTCACGCACCAGGCTCCGATGGCTCGGCCACGTGTTACGCATGCCAGCCCACCGACTCCCGCGACGTGTGTTGTTTGCGCGCCGGGGTGTGGATGGAAGAAGAGGAGGGGTGGCCAAGCGATGACTTGGTCGAGAGGAATGAAGGCCCTCACTTCTGAGCTGGCCTCGGTTGGAGCGTCTCGGCTCCCTGGTTGGGGTCCGAAAGACGATGAACACGTTTGGTTGGACACACTTGCTGATATGGCTAGGAGCCGACCTCAGTGGCGTTCGTGCTGTGAGTTTCTTTGTCCCACCCCATCCCTCTTAGCCTCCCCCTCCAACCACGATCTCATTATTTAGCCTTATATAATTTTGCACAGTACTTTTCTTTTGATGCACGGTAGCCGGCTGGTAGTTTACTGGAACGATGCCCATCCGTTACCGGTAGCTCAGCCGGCTCGCACCAGCTGCATTCTATTTTTTCTCCATTTTTCTGTGTATTGCAGCAGAGTAGCTTAGGTGTTCACCACTTCTAGCTAACGTGTATGATGAAGATGATGACGAGGTTGATGTGCAGTGTTGATCAGCTGCTCACAGATGCGATGACCGCAGCGCAGTAACTCTTTTGACTGAAGAACAGTGTGATTGCCTAACTGTGAAAATGCACACTGATAACTGCACACGGTCAATAATATGACAGTCTTAGTGCATGTGCCACGATTGAAGTGGTTGCATTTCGAGTTAGAGGGACACTTACAGGAAATAATATAATAGCACAGGG
>OX104063.1:267485095-267596728 GCA_944474145.2 Dicrocoelium dendriticum | reverse complement strand
TTATATTTATCGACGGGACCGAGGCAAAAATGGATAGTGACGAAAGCAGATTTAAAAATGCAGGTAGGTGAATATAACGAACCCCACCCCTGCATCTCTTTCTAGCATACTCAACTACTCACATCAGTCAACCCAGTAAAATTGTTGCTATTGATATTGCTCTTAACGGCACTACATGGGTTAACGGTGATTTAACCTGTTTGTATGCAAAACCTGCTTGATGTAGTGACATTTGTAATCCTATGTTAGATCGGAATGGCTTGTGGAACACAACTGTTCAACATTTGTTCTATTCCAAGGCAGGTACAATCTCTCCAAATGTGAATTAATAAACACCTGTTCATTTATAACCAAGTGGTAAAGATTGATGTATCTTCGGAGGATATACCTTACGTAGCGTTTGCAGTATTGGATCAAATACATTACATAGAGCCATCGGAAATGGTTGAGTCATTTCTAGCCACCTGTTGGCATATTACTAGTCAACAACCTGTGGGGACATTGTCTTCCTTCCAAAAAGTGTACTTCCTGCGATTTCAGAATACGCGCAAACACCAGCTGCGGGTCCATTAAGAACCGACGAGTAAATTAGTTTAGGGATTTTGGTTCTGTTAGCTTTTTCAGCGTACAGTTGTTGTTGACCTATTGTCTCGCAATATTTCGTTTATCTAGTTTTCCTTGTTCAAGACCCGAGTGTACCGTGGCAAGATACCTACTATTTATAGGTTTAGCTATTCTCAGTGGACTGAGGCATATTTAAGATTCTGTGTTCCAACGGTGGCATATTATCGCAATACAACGCTCACAAAGATGGGAATTCTGATTGCTAGTGAGTGAGCAGTAACCTGCTATTGAAAATGAACATGCATGAAAACTAAGTGAATTGGTAGTCAAAGTTTCTACTGGAGCAAAAATGTTAAAATTGGCCATTTTTGCAGATATGGAATCAAATAAATCGCCATGTGGGATGGAAGCTGTCGCCCAAGATTTTGGAATTGGCTTTGTTAAGAAAATGTATAATTTTCCCCCAGTTAAATAATGAAGAGTGATGGGAAGTTTTGTGGTCTCGGGACGTGAGGTAAGCGATGTTGTAGAGGGAATGAGGAAATAATGATCTGGCCATTTACTAAGCAAAGCTTCCTGGATTGTAACGTTTTACTTACTTTTTGGCCGCGTAAAATCCTCGGACGCAATCTTATAGTATGAGTTGGAATCTGAGTGCAAGAGTGCAAAGTGCCGAAAAGCGTTGGACTATAAATTTGTCCAGTTCAACTAAACAGAATTCTTCACAAGGCATTGTTGGAGAAACAGTCATGGACAGCCTAAGAAGCTACAACGGCTCCAATGGAGGGTCGAACAACGTTGTTCTGGCCTTAGTGAATATAGCTCAGTATTTCGCTAATTAAGTAAGTTGCAAGATCAACAGGCAAATCTGTTATCAGTAGCCGAGTGGAAGATCTGCGTAAAACCAGCATAAGCACCTCCAGTTGTGTATTATGTGAAAATCTCAAACGCGTGGTATCTGTCCAATGTAGCTAATATGCCGTCCACCCGCAAAAAGATAATCGCCATATCCTGTAAAGGAACTGAAAACCTTGTGAGAATATGAGCCAGGATGGTTGCGACTCTTGCGGCTGCGATAATGGGTGCAATAAGACGGTCAGTTGGGTGCTGGAATACAGGCAGCAAACACAAATCAGACAACTAACGTGAGTTACATCGAATACGCAGTTGACAACGTAAACATATTTGACAATACCTGAATCGCTGCTCCATTATGCATTGTGTGAAATAATTTATTACATTTTGTAAACACACGTGGTAGTAAAGGTAGTAAATTCATGAAGAATAAAATGCAGCCACCAACAACGGATGGCATGGAGTAAATTATCTATGGAAATGAAAGGAGTCACGGATCGGATAGCATTGATGCGCTTAAATCTAAAAGGACTGAAAGCACTTGAAAAGCATGAACGAGAGATCAGAGTTGATTAAGTATATCGGGCTCATATTGGGTAAGCCATTCACGTAAATCCTTGACTTTCTTTGACAACTTTTGACAAGTCTGTTTCATGAAATTTGCTGAGCTTACAGAAATGGAACTTATAACTCTGAACGTCGGGTAGTTGCGGCATTATCACTAAATCGCTATACACCTACAGATGCCAGGATATCCTATTTCCACTGTTTAAATTAAATCGCCACCAAAAACTCACAGAGCAGTGTCCACAACTGCATTCACCTTGAATGTTTGGCATCTTCACCTCAGCAATATAGTTTGCAGTGATTCTGATCATTGGAATTGCGTGTTTTCTTTAACAAAACACTCACCAAATTCCGATATTTATCATATCGCTTTACGTCTCATTTCATTATATACACTGTTTTCGATCAAGCGTTGTATCACTGGATGTGTGTTACCCTGCTGAACATATTGCTCACCAGTGATCTTTCCTGGTCTCCTGAGTAGGAACCTTTACGCATTTGCCAGATCAGTGAAGCATCTCACTCGGTGTAGTCGCATTTCAAGACTGCAATTTATTTGCATCAATGGCGCCAGCCATGTCAACCAGTGTAACAAGCTTGCATTTAAAATACTCATCGGTGTTAGCCATCTCCTTCAAATGGCGTCATCCGAATGCGCAGCAACCTCGTCTGAGCAGACAAAGCTAGAAAACTCTATATGCGCATACAATGGTCTATGGTACATCAGCAATTTCTTGATCGGCATGTATGTTTGAAGGATAAATACTCAATAATATCAAATCTGGTGAGTAAATCATTCCAGCTCTATTTGTTCGTTCAGGTTACTTTGATAATAATAGTTATATGCCTAGTCCCACGAACAGTGCGTTTTTCTTTTGTTTCCTTCTATAACAGGTGTGTATTCGAGCTGAATATTCGCCATTCACGGGGTAAGAACACATTATTGACTTGACGTAGACAAGGATAGGCTTTTATCGATTTACTGCGTCGCATATCCATGAACCATAAGGTGAACAATAATGTTGTTATGAGCTGACAAAACGCAATTCGAAATTGCGTTTTGTATATTCACTGCTTCCACATATTGGGTGCCGACCCGATTTTCCTTCAACGAGAAACTTATTTCCAACTATAATGCTCCATCGCAGTATATTAGAGATAAGGTGTTGTTTTTAGGGCATACACGAAACTGCTTTCAACCGTACAGACGAAATAACAGAAGGAATTCAAAACAAAAGGGCAGGAAAGCAAAGTGTATTCAATCACAAACATAACACGTAAAGAGGGCTCAAACACAAAATTATGATAAACATCATTCAGCCATACAGGCGCGAAAACAAATTGCATTCAAGTCCAGTTACATAAATACAAAATGTATTCAAACCAAGTAGGATAACAAAATGAATCCTACCCCAAAGGCAAGAAAACAACGGAATTCAACTGCAAATGCATAACACAAAATGAATTATTTCGCGGTGATAGCAGAACGTATTCAGCAGGGGCAGATATTAAACTGCACTCAACTTAAGAGTACCGTTCTCAAACTGAGTGAATGTTTATATTCCAAATGGGCATCCAACGTTCATATAGATATTCACGATTGGAGATGCGAGGCAGTAGAATATGGTGAAAGCTCTTGGGGAAATCAATCTCATGTCTATTCATTTCCGGATTCTGATCAAACATTGATGATCATGTTTACATAATCATATTTTCGCTTTCTCATTGTGTTGCACTTCTCAAGAACAGCTGGTTCACTCATTTTTCCTATTCCTTATTTGGTTTATCCTTTGCGACGAACTCTAGCGTAGTCACTGTGCATTACTCGGTTGGTAAACCAAATACTCTTTCCTCTTAATCTGTGGGCTTGGTGTATGTGGGGAATATCGCTCAACCGCGATAGACTGCGAAATGAGGCGAACTGTATAGATTACGCAAAGCTAGTATCGTACCTGTGTTAATTTGAGCTACCAGGTGGTTTATATTCACAGCAGAGACAGACAGCAGCAAGTTTCCTTAGTCTCCGGTGAGTTATTGGTGACTGGCCAATCTACGGAGCAACACACTTACAAAATAAAGTGTATTCTTAATCCTGAACAGCTGGCTGCCGCTGATAAAACTCAATCGCTTGACGCATATTAGCTTCTATATATTTGTGGGACTTAGAAGCAGACGTTAGCTTAAAGCAGATGGTACCTCCGGAGTATATTTATTATTAATCAACATCTGACCAATATACAATTGGCAGCGCCACAACACATAGTGCACAACAACAAAAGAAGAAGAAATTAGTAGACAATGGAAAGGTTTGAAGGTGTACAGGGTTAACATGTTGTGTGAGCAGAAATATATTTTTTTGCCTAGGCCTGGGAAGAAGGTTGATTTAATTAACACCACTCCGAGCCTTTGGTCACAAATACCTGACCCGCAAAATATTGGGACGATTAACAGTGACCGTTGACATCTGGGTAGTTCATTTGCCTTCTTTGTGTTCAGCAGTCCACAGAGAAGCGGGTGGCCATAAAGGTTATTCATCAGACCTTGGTTAAGTACTCAATTCTGGTTACAGAATTGACTGGTCAGTGATCCTGTAGCCGGGCACATTGACTTTGCACAGCGCTGTACGTGCAGTCTTGGTATTTGATGGAGAACCAGGTGACAAGCGCATAAATCCCCACGCTCTGAGACGCTGTCGCTGATTGTCCGCGACTGCTTTTTCATCTCGACTACAAGGCAAACGATACCTATTCTCAGTTACCTCCACAAGGAAGGCATTCCCCGATGCGCAAACTGGGTAACCGCCGGAAATTAATGACTACCCGATTTATCTTTGCGTCTTGGTGTGCCCACCGTCTATGTTGATGTTGGCATTTATTGAACAATGATTTTTTGGTAACTTAGCAGTTATACATCACGTCCCGTAGGATAAACAGAGCGAAGCTTTCGAAACAAAATGTAAAAAAGTAATAAAAAAATGTTGTACATTCTGGATTTCAGCGAGTCATCAAGAAATATGCATGAACACTATTGTACGTTTCCTTATCGCTATGTTGCGGAAAACCTAATGGTACGTAGTTTAATTTGTCGTGTCCTCCTTTGCGTAAAACGGGCTACATCGCGTAATACCCTTGCGATAATTTGACGTCTATTCGCTTTGAAACTACGTTAATGTTGTAGCAAAAATTACTTCTTTGGATAACGTTCGGTACCGGAAATTTTGCTTTGGGGCTGTTTGCAGCAAGACGCGACAGATGTGTTCTTGATTGGTCTGTTTTGAAGTGCTTATGTAACAAAACCATGAGGAAATTCTCAGCTCTAATTTGTGGAACTTGAAATGCAACAAAATCCGTTTTACTAAAACGACGCCGAGATTTTATTGCCCACTCCACCGGTGGCATTTTGTAGGCGTTCAGCATTTGCAGTAGGACAAAGAGCGCGAACCTTTGGAAAGCCAAACGTAAGGGTTAGTATTATTATTATCATTTATATTATGCTTGGTAAAATTATGAGTATTAAATTATGTGCTAACTGGCTCTTGTTGATTTCTTATCAGCATGTCTCAAGCAAACATGGTCATGCTTCACGATTAACCAGAAGTCAAAGCCTTAGGAAGCAGTTTGTAACTGATGGCCATCTCACTACTGCCGTATGCTAATAAATTATCATTTCAAACGTTTAATTGGATCTTGTTTTTGGACGAACACTTTAGGTTCTTGTCGACATACATTGGCATTTCGGTTTAGCCATCTAATTACTGGACATCGTACCAGATTTTGCTATGGTCTGCAAATAATAATAAGCCCGATCGTAGCACAATGGCAAGGAATCTGATGAAAGCTAAGTACAAAAGTGGACCCAGTACCGATCCTATGGGCAATACCCACTGAATTTAAATTACGTCAAATTAATGCTGTGGAATCTAATTCCTTTGCCTTTGAAGGCGGAACTAGCTTACTTAATGAAGTAGACGGTCGGTGTTTCCTGAGCTCCAAAGCCTCTGAATCAGAATTTGGTGGTCCAGGTGGTCGAACCCCTTAGGGAAGTTCATGCATGCGAGATCGACACTTACTCTGGCATCGACTAACTCCGTTCAACTTGCTCGGCTTAGCAAAATGTTTATTGTGTAGGAACGATTTCGGTGGAATCCATGCTGTTGTGAAACTGTTATGTGGCTAATCTCAAGAGACCATAAGTGTGGGGATATCTTCCATAACATTGGATAGCACCGGGAGTAGAGTTATTAAACAGTAGTTCGAGGGCTTCGCACAATAATGTGTAATATGTCGTTGTAACACGTTGTGGGAACAAACACTTCATAAAGGATACATTGGAAATACCGAGTTAACTATTCGGAAATGTGCATGTCGGCTGTTAATAATGTATTCCATCCTGCCCTTCTCACCAAAAGAGTTGTGCGCACGCAAGGACAATTGTCTGCAGCAGATATTTTGTCATGTGCGGCAAGTGACTTAACCCTAATATTCTATCTTCAAACAAATTTCTGATACTCTGGCCACCGCAGATTATAAGCAACGGTGCCTCTCTGCTGCATCGAGTAAGCTGGATAGAGGTTTGGATGTTATTGATCAAGACTTGCCGTCTTCTTATTCCTCTCTTACGCTTTTTCACCCTCAAGGTCCATTTCCAACTTCACTTTTATCCCCCAGTATTCAAACCCCCGATTCTTGGCCATTCCCAACATGCTTTGCTAGGTGATTATCTCCTAATTTCAACTCGCAAGCTAACGCGGAGCTTCACTCCTCTCCTGTCGACAAGCCCATGGCAATCCAAGCCGTCCATACCAGTTCAATTACTTCCATTTAGAGCCAACGATCATCCTTCAGATTGGTATGGTTCAATGTACGTACATTGCTACAGATCGATCAACAGGCAGCAATTGCCCGAACATTGGAAACCCTCTCGATTTAAATCTGCTGCTTATCGGACACCCGCCTGCAAGACACCAGCTCTGTGCTCACACTGCGATCCAATTCAGGTGACACAAGCAGTAGTTGCTCATTGCGCCTATCTGGCGACGATGCAGCTTCGAGCACCACCCAAGCCAATGTTGGTAATGTCATGAGTCCCCTAGCTGAAGCTGCTCTGGTTGACTGGATTCCAATCAGTAGCCGGTTGTGTGCCTTCCGATTGGCTGGCACATTCAAAGACTCGAAGTCGGACGGGACTAACAGATATCAATTCATCATCGTTGCCTACGCGCCACCACACTGTAGTCATGATTCGGTAAAGAACAACTTCTACCGCCAACTGACCCAGCTCCTTAGCCACAGAAGAAGCACGTACACTCTTGAGCTGGTGGGGGATCTGAACGCACAAGTTGGGAAGTTGTCCACTGATGAAATGCATCTGGGCTGTCAGCACGGTGTAGACTCCAGTAATGATAACGGTGAGTGGTCACATGTTCATCAGACCTTACTATCAGCAGGCAAATCCTCATGTGGTAAGTGTAATAGCCAACAAGGACATTAGGTCTCTCCGCAGTCTCTGAGACTTATCGATGCTCGCCGGTATATCCCGGCTGGAAACGAACACAATGAAACTCGCAAAGAGCTCCGGGCAAGACACCGTGCTAGCATGAAGTGAGACCACGGTTCTTGGTGGTCTCATCGTGCTTCAGAGTCGGAAGTGGCCGCTGCTCTTGGAAACCATCGTAAGTTATTCCGCCAGATACGGGAAAGGCGCATCAGGAGACCTGGTGTTAGTGAAACTATACGTGATGAGAGTGGACAGCCTATCCACAATTTGTCAAAGCGTTTGGAGCTTTAGGCTGAACGTTTTGAAAAGCACTTTAATCGGCCAGAGTTGTTCGATTCTTCGCCAGCCAGTGATCGCGCTGCTCCTTGGGATCTCCATTTAAATCCACCCACTTGCTTAGGAGATGAACGTGAGATGGGACTATGGAAGTTAGAAAGGCCGCAGGACCAGATGACGTTCATCCAGCCCTCTTCAAATTCAGGGGTTCTGCTCTTGTTGCTGAGTTACATGAATTATTATTGATACTGTGGGAGCAGGGGACTGTCCCAACCGAATAGAGCCGCTCCGTTATTGTGCTCATTTTCAAACGAGGCTCGATTACGGAATGCGACAACCATAGAGGCATCATTCTGGTCTCCATTGCTTCCAAATTACTCGCCACCATAATTCTTCACAGACTGACTGGCACTCGTGAAAGCCAGATTCGTGAGGAGCAAGCGGTGTTCCTCGACATCCAAGGTGCCTTCGATTTGGTTGATCGAGGTGCGCTTTGGATTTATCTATTCAGCAATGGTGTGCCCGAGAAATATGTAAATATTATCCGATCATTATCCTCGCATAGCGCAAGCAGAGTGATGGTTTACGGCTGGCTGCCGCCGCTTTTCCATATTTTCAGCCGTTTGAGACAATGATGCCCGTTGTCACTGTTACTTTTCAACTTCGCTATTGTCAAAGCCATGGAGGTCGCATTTACAGGAAATGAATTAGATGGTGTGAAGCTACTCTTAGGAGAACGACTCCATGACTTGGAATATGCCGACAACATTGCGCTCATATGTAACAGCTCCCAGGCGTGTCAAGACGCGCTGTACAGATCAGCACTTGCTGTAAGCATCTTCGGGCTTTGATTTGCAACATCGAAGTGCAAAGCTTTCCTCCAACATTGGTATTGTTCGCCTCCTGCGCTAACCCTTAGTGACGAGCTGCTAGAAATAGTTCAGAAATTCAATTAACTGGGAAGTTGTATCAGCGCCCTTGCGACTGAAGATGAGATAACCAACCGTATACCAAAAGTTGAAGTGCTTTTGCTAACATTCGCCACCTATGGCGGCGGCGCGACATCACTCTCGCCATAAAGGGTAGAGTGCACAATGCAGCGGTAGGCTCGACCTTACTGTACGGTCGCGAAATCTGGCTCCTAAGATCAGCAGACGTAAAGGGGCTAGTTATTTTCGAATATCGGTGCCTTTGCAGTTTGGTTCACATCTGGTGGGAACACCGCGTGAGTAGCGAACGTGTTCGAAGCCTTGTTTAAGGCAGAGAAAAAGGAACTGAACCGCTTAGCACCGTCATTTCACGCACCAGGCTCCGATGGCTGGGCCCCGTGTTTCGCATGCCAGCCCACCGACTTCCGCGACGGGAGTTGTTTGCTCACTGGAGGAGTGGATGGAAGAAAAGGAGGGTTGAAAAGCGATGATTTGGTCAAGAGAAATAAAGACCCACACTTCGGAGCTATCCCGGGTTCCAGCGTCACGGCTCCCTGGTGAGGGTACAAAAGACGATGAATATTTTTGGCTAGATACATTTGCTGACATGGCAAGCAGTCGACCTCCGTGGCATTCGTGTAGTGAGATTTTGTTCCTCCCCATCCCACTTAGCCTCCCCACCAACCACGAGCTCACTTCGTAGTGTAACACAATTTTAAATAATAACTTTTCTTTGCTTAGTAATCTGCTGGTAGCTTACCAGAATAATGCCTATCCTTTGCTGGTAGTTCAGCTGGCATGCCACTGTTGTATTTCTTTTCCTTTTTCTTTATGTATTGCGGCACAGCCGGTGAGGTGTTTCCCATATTTAGCTAACGTCTATAATGGTGATGATGGTGAAGCGGTCTTGTGAGATGGGTAAAATACGGTTGATACGAAAATTCACGCTGAAATATGCGGATGTAAGGTGCAGTGCTTTCAGGCGAGCAACACCAATTTTGCATCCGCTTCATCAGCTACGGTTGTAGTGGTCAAATGGCCAAGGTTCAGTTCAACGGGAATCACGATCCACTTTGAGATCGCGCGCCGCAGACATCCACGCAACGTGTACTTCAGATTGACCCTCCGATTTGTCTTAACCGTTGAGCGAAGGTGTGCTCGACGTGACCCGGTGGATTAGTGTTATCGATCAGAAATAACATCCCAAACTTTTTGGATTCAAAGCCTACTATCTCTATCTGATGAATGTAAATAACCTCGTAAGGCGTCATCGAGTGTCCTGCTTTTAGGCGGGCAACACCCAAGTTGCTTCGGCTTCATGCATTGACTTAATGGCTTCCATTAGTTTCATTTCGCTGACGGTGTTCAGACTGTTCGGATTAAGACAGTCAAACACGTGTTGGTCATATTTGCACCTTCTATGCTGTTTTAGCGTTAATTTTTCTTATCAGTTTCCCCTGCCTAAATGAACAGTTCTTGGCTATTTGCTCTTACTGCTGTTTTAAGTATTGCTAAATTTTTCCTTCGCTTTATGCCCCTATGTCTAATATACGTGCTTCTGACACGGAATATTTTAACAGCTCAGAGTCTTTTAAGTTTCATCTCACCAATGGCAGAGTGCAATATGCTCTTTTCCGCATCTGGTTATCATTCGCTGCGGTAAGCTGTCAACACCCATAGCACTTTGACCAAAGTTTTCACCGTTATGAAGCAAGATGCCTTTTAGTTTCCTGAAAGCTTTTGTAGTTTTCCGCAGATAAATATTTCTATTGGGCTATGATGGTAGTCTGGGACGATTTTAGGTGAGTAGTGGTTGTCACCCCACTGCAAGCCGATCCAAATTTTCTCATAATTCTTCAGCTGTTTTAAAGATATTTTAAACCACCACATGTGATCCAGAAGAGATCAAGATGAATTCACCTCTCTTAGGATTTTGACTGGCACGAATGAATCGTGTAACTGAAGCCGCAAAATTTGGCCAATAATTCCTGTTATTCATGCCAACAAGCCATGTGTGCTTCAGCGCATACCTTGGCTTCAATTCAGATGGAGTTAGTCAACCGGATGCTAGGTGCTGCTAATGAATTTCCATTCATAACTCATGATTTATTTGAGCCACTCCTTAAAGTCGGATACTGTTTAAGGATCGACAAAATACTCGTACATATTTGCCACGAAGTTAACATGGACCGTGCACTTCGAAGCCCAGACCACTCCTAAATTTATTTTAATCAATGCAATATCACCATGCGACCCAAAATACCACGCGTTGTTTAAACAAGTAGCAGCTACATATGCCTCCAGAACGAGGAACGCTAGCCGACATCAATTTCTCTGTCTGTTATACACTCCAGTATGCTAAAATGCGAAACAGACTATAAAACACGTGATGCAACTAAACGATCGGATCCAATATGTCTCTCTGGGTCAAGGAATAATAGTTCAAGCTAAGCCGGCCAGTGTGATTCCTCGCCCGTCAACCAAATTCCGTACACTACGGTGAACCGCAGTTCCCCCAACTAAGGCACCAGTCACAGAAAGATGCAGAGGCAATTTAGTTGCCAAGCACTTGCGTGCACGGTTCGAATATGTATAGCCGTTCTTTTTGGCGAACGTCGAAAATGCAAACAAAATACGGATGACTTCTGTAAACAAAATACGTGAAATAAGTATTTATGCACGGTATCCCCCAGCAACAGACATCAAACGATCTAGATGCCAAAGCGCATGTCAAGGAAAAATGACGCTTCATTCATTACGTACTCGCATTCTAAAATGTGTTCACCAATTTGAAGTCAAGACTACCGCTACCATCCAACTAAAAATCAAATGGTCTCCGAGTAATGAAAGCAACGTTGCAATCCAAACTGATGGCTAAAAAGGTAGTCGAAACATGGCAAAAATTGTGCAAAATGATTCCATTATAAATACTCACAAGTGGGATGAACAAGAGACCAAAAACTGACAAGAAGTCATTGAACAAGGCGGTCAAATGTGCAATCTCATTAATAGACAGCACAGAAGCGGGACAATGTCAAAATATCTAGACAGTCGGCATAATACCAGCTTACCAGCCATATGCTGACACAGTACTCCACGTATTAACAGGAAACGGCGGTTGAACAAAATGCCGTCTGGCAGCCGACCCCACAAGAGTAGGCGTAGATTCGAAAGAAATCAGCAGCCGAAAATGAGCTTCTAAACTCAGGGGCCTGCAACTTTATGTACGTCATGGGCTTCTAGCTATTCTAAATGAGCTACGTCCTCCTCAGTTCCACTTCTTGGGACAAGGTCATGATCCCAAATGTTGCCTGGATACAGTATCCCGATGATGAGATTGATCTAGCTTACATAATCGCCGTAGGTCACGATCAACCCAACAAAGAAGGAAAATTGCTGTGTTACCGATTTGACATGCACGTTGATATTATCGACGGTGCAGAAACGCAAGTTCTCCATACTGTTTGGTGGCGGCTGCAGTTGCAAAGTGATGATGTGCATATAAGTGAGATTTTACCGCCCTCAATGTCCATTATGGAAAGGCATTACCGTCTAAATTCAGCACAAAAAAGAGTCGTGACACCGTCATACATTCTGGTTCTTCCGACTTCGTGTTCACCAACGACGAAGTAATGGTCGACACCGTAATAAACTAGGCACAGCTCATCCGTAGCGACCATACAACACTACATCTTTTCCATTACATTTGTATGTAGAATACATCAGTGAAGACAACTATGAAAAACATTACTATCTATTAAGAAATTCGTTTCGATGTCGTTCGAGAAACCAATTACTCATTCCTCCAGAGGTCAACTGGAAAGAGTTTGTCAACTAGTTGAGCGAAATCTTAACAAACGCCTAGAGAGCACGAGTCTTACGCAATAGGGAGCGAAAAACTTTAGCGGATCCAGACCTAAAAACGCATGGCAATAAGAGATTTAGCGTAGCGCGCTCACAAATCCTGTCTTACTGTGCAAGCTTACGGTGCCTACATAACTCAACAAGGCACTGCCTCAACTTGGTAAGTGAAGATGAATCCTAACATCAACCAAATATGGCGGAAAACATCAGTCTATATCCCAGACTATTGTACAGATAGGCCAAATAACTAAGAAGATGGTAGCGGGTAATCTAGGTTCTGCGGGAATCAGATGTTTCGGTGCTACCTACGATGGAGCCAGCCAATACATTTCGGCAGCGCCAAATCCGCACATTTCAGCGTGAATGTGACACAGCTCACAAGACATCTTAAGATTACGTCACTTGCCGCACATAACAACAAATATGCAGAGGAATAATGACCTTGCCTGCGAACAAAACTTTTGATGAGGACGGCAGGACGGAATGTATTATTGACAGCCCCATGAGCATTTCGCAATAGTTAACTTTGTATTTCCAAAGTATCCGTTATGACATGCTTGTTCCTACAAGGTGGTTACACTACATATTACCCATTATTGTTCCGAGCCCTCGAACTAACATTTGATAAGTCTACTCCAGGTGCTATCCAGTGTTTTGGAAGATATTCCCGCTCATTTGATCGCTTGAGACTATCCACGTATCAGTTCCACAACAGCATGGGTTTCGCCGAAATCGTCCCTGCACAAGAAACTGATTGCTAAGGCGAGCAAGATGAATGGAGTCAGTCGATGCCAGAGTATGTGTCGATTTCCCATGCATGAACTTTCCAACCTGGACAATGGGTCACTACTCAGTCTCAGTAAGTTATAAATGCTTGTCGAGATGTTCCGGCTGATAGCAAACACACGGCGACTCGCAACTTTTATGGGCCACACTGCTTGCTTTCCTGAAAAGAGACTGATAAGCCTGCTGGTCGAGTGTTGTGTACGCCTGGCTTTTACTTATAAAGACACCGGTTCGAATCTATTTTCTTAGCCTTCTTCGTCATCCTGGATGTCTTCTCGTTGCTCACCCATCGCCTAGACGCCCCGTCCGTGGGAAAAGTTGACTATCCCATTGACTAAGTGTTACCCTGAGCGAATACCGTGAACAGGTGATCAAGTGTCACGATAAGTGATAATCGCTTGAATACTGGGGACATTTTTGACAATTGTCATTGCCCGTCGTGCAAGTACGAAATACTGCCAATCAGCCGGATTATGTACGGCACATATATCTCCCAACCCGACAAGGGTGCGCACGAATCCGTTACTTCAACTTCTCTAGAGTTTGTCGTAATGATTCTACGTTGTTAAACTTGGTACTGACAAAATATCAGATACAGACATGCGAAAGTTTAATTTGATTACTACCATGTATCTTATCTCAAGAAATGTATCTTGGGAAACCGAAAATTACGCACAATTGGGTTTCCAAACTGCCGCTTGTGTACACTGAATCGCTATATCCTACCCACTCTGAAGATATCTTCGACTCACATGGATACATAAATAATAATACTGAGGTCCCCATTCACCACGTGGTGTATACTCTAGCACCATTGATTCTTAGGTTCTTTGTGAATGTGTTGTTGCATTTACACGAGTACCGACAATTGTCTACAACGCCCACAGAACACTGCGTCGCCAGTAGCGAGCTGTACAGTTTTGTCCTTATTTCAGTTGCACAATCCGACCGTAGTTTAGCCCTGTCAGTGGTGGACAAGTTGGTTGTTAGTCTGCACTGGCTCAACGTTGTTCAGTTTACTTCGTGTCGGGCCTCAAAAGGCCGCCGATTTCCAACCCGATTTCAGGTAACTAGTCCAACCATCCCTTGCAAATCATTCTAACCGGCCTTTGGTCATCTCGATTAGCATGACTGCACTTGTCGAAGGACAGGGAGAAGGGACATACATGGGTGTCGCACAACGAAGGAGCCATATATTACAAACTGGCATGTCCTAGAGGCCAACGGTGTGTGAGCGATGTGAGTGGCCGGGTCAAAAGAGGTCAACCGATGGATCATCCGAACGAACAAGACGGTATCCAAGTCGTACTGGACAGCTATTCGGGCCATCCTGGAACAAATTTAAATTAGGATGCTGTAGGAACGGTTGCTTTTAAATCTAAAGTACAGCTGCCGAACCGGCAGAAGTGGGCTCCGAATTGGACAGACCAAATTCCAACCGAGTAACGAATTAACGCGCCAATGCACCCAAATACAGCAGACAAACGTCGCACAGAGACGGTTTCCATTAGACACGCGATTCATTCGTTCAGCTTCAATGACGACATCTTGTCTGGCAATGGACGTGTTTGCGAACTCGCATCTAGCATTTCTTCTCACTATTGGAAAGACCTGACATGACGTGCTCAGTAAGTTCCTATTCACTACTTTTCAACTATCCACGTTTATATCCCATACTGTGATATATCTGACGATTGCTACACCCGGCAAGCTTACTTGATCCTACAATGCGCTTTCCAAAGTCCTAGTTTTCCGAGCAAAGGATCTGTATCTACATTATTTCACGCTGATCATGAAGTAGTACGGCGCAGCGCATACCAGCACGAAAAGGACCATAAGTGGAACATATCACTCGGGCATTGCTCACTGGAAGTCGGTTTCGTGTCATCAGACATCAGATAGACATCAGATATCGCTTCAAGCCCCTACGAACACACAAACTTACGTTTGTGCATACATATTTTGAAAACACTGTGAGTACCCACACGTCCCTAAGCGATGCCATTGAAGTGCTATACAAACAGATACAAAAAATAGGCCAGCAACGAGATCAATACACTTCTTTTTTTCTAGACAATTAGGAAATGTACACGTATGTGTCGAATAGCGTTACGATATCCCACAACGCTGAGATTCTTGCTGACACTTCCGGCAATGCTTTCAAGGAACTGCAGCCTCCGTTCCATCTGCGTCATGAGTTTCTGCGGATCCCCGGCCAGATGTTCCTCGTAGTGCACCATCATCTCCTTCTTCACTCTGGCCTTCACAAACGGAGTATATGGGATTAATCTCAGTGTGGTTACTCTCTCGACAGTTCTTCCAGTCTCGTGTTACGTGGTGCATTCTCACACACCACGACAACCTGCCGAAGCTCCATCTCCTGTTTCAGATTGTCTACATGGGTTCGCAGCCATTCGAGACATTGGAGACTTGAAAATGAGGCTCTTCGGGTGGAAATCGACATTCCCATCCACAGTGAGTGCACCGAGCTAACGAAAATTGAGGCCCCCTACTTTTGGCAACTTTATTAATGAGTACATTAAGTAGTGCACTTAACACTCTGAGAAATTGTCTTTCAGTGTAAACGCTAAAAAATAAACTGTGAGCTGTAAAGGCATGATCAAAATAGCGACAGATTTTCCAATGTCTATTAGATTTTAAAGCACTTCAACTGATAATTTGTAGCAATACGCAAACCGTATTATATTTACTTTAAAATATTTGGTCCACAGGATCTAAGCCGATGTAACTTTCTCCAGTTAATGACTCATGGTTTTTGAGTCGTGAGTAAAACAAAAGTTAAATGCAGTGGGCGATAAAAATGAGCTCTTTCTGAATAAATATTTAAGAAGATATTCCAGGGATTTAGTCCTGTGTCATTAAGGAGTGATACGCACTCTGACTGGTTTTTCTTTCAAGGTAAACATATGTTTGGAGCTTCATTGAAAATATGGCGCCCTTATGAATTAACATAAACGAAATAACCCAGATGTATTCAATAGTTCATATGCTTCCGCGTCCACTGCTTTTATACATGTATGCAATAAATTGGTAATCGCAACATTTGCTATGCAAGACATTAAACTGTGAATGAGTTGGGAAATCATTTCAAAACTGCATGCTTAACATAGCACCACTGGCATGCTAAGGAAAAGCGGAAATAATTCCTACAGAGGTGGAGAATGAAGCATAAATGGGTCCCTATGCTACGCAGCCTTAGGACCAATGATATTGCAACGAGCCTGATTTTATTAAATTTCGTTTCGCCAGTATCTATCGTCGTTTCTTTGGATTTTTGCGTGGAATCCCAGTGTTGCAATGAGGCGTTAATTGTTCACATTGGTGCATTGATCGGATGCTTCTTTTAACTTGGGTGCATGTAAGCGAAAAGTGTATGCACTACATACTCAAGGTTAATCTGCGAGTTTTCTTTATTGCAACACGAATATATTTGCGTTTTCCACATGTAATAAGCCTTGTTAAAACCGTTCATAGTTCCAATAAATTTTAAGTTGATGCGTTTGTATTCTTCTTTTTATTCGCTTTGCTTGCACACTGTATTCGGTATTACATACATTGGTGTAATCAAAGCATGAAAAATGAAATCCTTCGTAGTTTCGAATATCGAAATTGCAGACGTAGTTAAGCCAAAAATTACTAGTAGGTATTATAGTAATTGCGACAATAAGCTTTTTAGCAATGCAAACTTTTATCTTGTTATTGAACACAACACTCACCCAAATTGTAATCTGCTTTGAATCTTATTTTTCCATCTATATATTCTGATATTAAAAGAGCTGTCATTTCGTTACTGATTGAAACAACTGCCAGAGTATTTCCCTCAAACCCATGCCAATACCTTGCACTTTGGTATCGTCTATTCACGCAAGGTGTACTTGAGAAATATGTAAATATTATCCGATCATTTTATGCGCGTAGCTCGGGCAGAGTGAGGGCTTACGGCAAGTTGTCTTCGCCCTTTAATATCTACAGAGGCGTGAGACAAGGATGCCCGCTGTCACCTTTCCTCTTCAACTTCGCTATTGACGAAGTCATGGAAATCGCGTTCACAGGACACGACTTAGAAGGTGTGGATCTGCTCCCAGGAAAACGACTTCTTGTCTTGGAGTATGCTGACTATATTGCCCTAATCTGTGACAGCTCTCAGACGTGTCAAGCGACACTGGACAAATTACCACTGACTGTCAGCCGCTTCGGGCTCTGCTTCGCACCCTCGAAGTGCAAAGCGTTCCTGCAAGATTGGCCCGGACTGCCTCCTGTTTTGACCATTGGTGCTGAACAGCTCGAGGTCTTTCAAAAATTCAACTACTCGGGACGTTGCAGCATCGCCCCTTGTGTTGAAGATGAGATCAAGTACCATATAGCAAAAGCTCGGGGCACTGTTGCTAACCTTCGCCACTTATGGCGCCGGCGCGACATCACTCTCGCCCTGAAGGGTAGAGTGTACAATGCAGTGGTACGTTCTACCCTACTGCACGGTTGTGAAATCTGACCCCTTAGATCAGCGGACCTGAAGAGGCTATTTACGTTCGAACACCGGTGCATTCGCTATTTAGCTCACATCTGGTGGAAACACCGCTTGAATAACGAGCGTGTTCGTCGTCTTGTATACGGTAAAGGGAAAGGAAATGAACCACTCAGCGCCGTTATTTCACTCATCAGGCTCCGATGGCTCGGCCAGGTGTTACGCATGCCAGCCCACCGACTCCCGCGACGTGCATTGTTTGCGCGCCGGGGTGTGGATGGAAGAAGAGAAGGGGTGGCCAAGTGATGTCTTGGTCGAGAGGAATGAATCCGCTCACTTCTGAGTGGGCCACGGTTGGAGCGTCTCGGCTCCCTGCTTGCGGTCCGAAAGACGCTGAACACGTTTAGCTTGATACACGCGTAGATGTCGCTAGGAGCCGACCTCAGTAGCGTTCGTGCAGTGAATTTTGTCCCACCCCATCCCTCTTAGCATACCCCTCCAACCAAGGTCTCACTATTGAGCCTTACATAATTTTGCATAGTAATATTCTTTGATGCACGGTAGCCGGCTGGTAGCTTACAGGAACGATGCCCATCTGTTATCGCTAGCTCAGCCAGCTTGCACCGGCTGCATTTTTTCTCTCATTTTTTCTATATATTGTCGCACAGTAACTGAGGTGTATCCCAGCTATAGCTAACTTGTATGATCATGATGATGACCCTTTGTAATCTATCCACACTACTTGGGCTTTAAATTGACCCTCCATTCTGTCATTCAACGTTGTGCTAAACCATCTACTGAACGTCTGCTGAGATGAATACTTTGATAAATAACATCAGTATGAAATCTAAGGAAATGGAGCGTAAAACTTCAGGAACACTGGGGGTGCAGTGGTCGTTGATATAAGGCGTGTTAAAGTAATATATTCTAGCTAACTTGGATCCATTTTGTTGTGTCCTCATGGTTCGACTTAGCAGCTTCTTATTTTGCGCCACGCGAGTCAAAAATCAACGCACCGGACAGGAAGTATATTGCGAAGCACTGCACAGGCCGACGTGGGTATGAAAACACTCTGATAAGAGTAAAATCACGGCTGAGTGCTAATCTGAATTTATCGATCTCGATTAATCATGGGACATGTGGTTGGTATGGAACAAGCGAATGTGACGAATGTTCTACCGCACAGAAAAACTCTAGTCTGACTGTGACTGAGACAGTTCTGATACAACGCACACGGTTACTTGGGGAAATGGCGCACTTACCTTCCCGAACAAGGCAATTTTTTCGTTTCTGTGCGCATTTGACGTTGGTCTGACCTAACACATTTGATACCTAAATCCTGCAGAAAGGTATGTTTGGTGTAATCCACATTAGAGAAGTTTTGGTAACAAAGTGCTGAGAGCTGAGAGCAACATCCAAACAATTCTTGAAAAGGTCCAAGGTAGTGGAGGATACAACTGGGTCTGAGAGTGCGTCCCAGGATTGGAAAATCCGAAGGAGAAAGTAATTACGTTGACACTGAAGACTTTGTTAGACAGATGGAAAAGTATGCACTGCTGACAAGCTAGAACAAGGCTGCCAACTCTATATACTAAGGAAAATGTCTCTGAATGTCCTCAATGTTTGTATCGCTTTTATGCGATCAACACGTTATTTTTACTACTTCGTCAGCTAAAATCGTAGTGAAAATTATGGACAAGTTCCGTTTCGATGGGAATAGCGGTTAACTTTAAAATTGTGCATCGCATTCCTTTCACAAATTGTGCAATTCAAATTGACGCCCCAAACTATCATCAACCGTTTTCCATGCTTTTCTCAGAGAGAGCCTTCAACTAAGATCTAGCGTTATACACTAACGCCTTAATTGTCCCGTATTTGTTGGCTGCTACTTCTGTGGATAAAACCTCACATTACTTCATGAAGTGCAATGACTTCAGGCAGGCAAGACCCAATTTTCTTCCGCTACATCAGCTATCGTCCTTGTGATCAGATATACAAGATTCACTTTAATGTCATCGCGGTCCACTTTGATATTGCGCGTCGAGTTTCATCTAAGAAAGTGCACTTATAAATTGACCATCCATTCTGTCATTAGCCCTTCAGCCAAGCTTTGCTTTTGGCACATTAGGGGTAAGGGTAACAGGTAACATACAAAATCTCCTGGCTTGATGCCTGCTATCTCTGTCTGATGAGTGGAAGCAACCTCGAAACGCCTCATGCAATGCAGCGTTTTTTGCAGGCCAAACCCAATTTGATTTGGCTTCGTCAACTGCGTTCCCAGTAATCGAATGTCCAAAGTTCTTTTCAATGGGAATCTCGTTCCACTTTTAGATGGCACTTCATAATCCATCCACAAAAAGTGTACTTCAAATCCATCCTTTACTTTCTTGTCTTGGTGCCTGGTTTTGCCCTTCGGTACCCCGTGGCTTAGGGGTAGCGGTCGCAAATGATAATGGACCCAGGTTCGATGCCTGCTCTCTGTATCTGCTGAGGGGAAATAACCACGAGACGCTTATTAGACTTAGCGTTTTTAGGCTGGCAACACCCAATTTGCCTCTGCTTCATCAGGTACGGTAGTGGTGATCGGATTGCCAAGGTGTACTTCAATGGAAATCTTGGTCAACTTTAAGACTGCGCCTAATTCAAATTGTCCAACCAAGCTATCAATAACCATGGTGCCAATGTTTGCCCGAAGTGAACCGGTTGTTAAGTGTTGGCGGTCGAATTAGTCATGCCAATGATTCCGTGTTCGATGCATACTACCTCTATCTGATGAGAGGAAACAACCTCGAAACGCGTCATGCAGTACATTATTTTCTTGCGGACAACATCCAAGTTGCTACTGTTTCATCAGATGCGGTCTCAATGATCAAATTTACATGTATCACTTCAATTGGATACGCGATCTACTTCAGTTTGTGTGTCACAATCCATCAACACAACGTGTACTTCCAATTTATCATCCAATCTCTCATTATACTTCCTGTTAAGCTTGGCTCCTCGTGACCCGGTGGCTTAGGGGTAGCGATCAAAAAATAACATCATAATGGTCCCAAGTTCGATGCGTGCTTTCTCTTTCTGATGTGAGGAACTAACTTCCAAACGCTTAATGCAATGCGGTGTTTTGTTGTTGGCAAAACCCACTTTACCTCGGCTTCATCAGCCACGGTCCCAGTGTACGAAGGTCCGAAATTCATTTCAATGAGAATCGCGTTCCGCTTTGAGATTGCTTGTCGCAATCCGTACACACGTCTTGCTTTTTAAACTTACCCACCAATCTGTCAATATCCATTAAGCAAATTTACCCCTGCGAAACCCGGTCTCTTAGGGCCTGAGGTCACAAATGACATTCCAATGATCATTTCCAATGATCTCATGTTCTATGACAGCTCTCTCTATCTGATGAGAGGAAATAATATCGAAACGCGTCATGGAGTGCAATTGTTTCAGGCTGGTAAGACCTAATTTCCATTTGCTTTATCAACTACTGCCCTAGTGATCGAATTACCAAATTCCACTTCTTTGGGAATCCCGATCCATTTTGAGACTGCGCGTCGCAATCCATCCGCAGAACTTGTACTTCAAATTGACCCTGCAATCAAACATAAAAGGTTGCGTTACTATTTTGCCGCCCTGACTATCTGGCTTATGATTAACGCTCACTATTACCAATCTAATGGTCCAGGTTTCGATGCCTGCAATTGCTTTCTAATGAAAGGAAATAACCCAATAATGCAGCGTTAGTTTGCGGGCAACAACCAATTTTATTCTAGTTCATCAGCTATACTCCTGCTTCTCTAATGGCTAACACTGAGTTAATAGGAAATGGCGCTCCACTTTGAGATTGCGCGTCGCATTCCATTCCCTAGTGCCACACTTTGACCGTCGTGACCCGTTGGTTTAGAATTGAGGCCGCATAATACATAAATGGTCCCGGGTTGCATGCCAGCTATCTCTATTTGACGAGATGAAATAACTTCAAGACGCAAGAACTACCTGGTCTCCACTGCGGCCACACCCAATTTGCTTCTGGTTCATCAGCTTCGGTCCTAGTGATCGAACTGCCAAGTTTCCGTTCAAAAGAAATCACGTTCTATTTTAAGAGTGCTCGTCGCAATCTATCCACCAATTTGTGCTTCAAATTGACCCACCAATCTATCATTATCCGTTGTGACAGGTTTTGCCCTTTCTGAACTGGTGATTTAGGGTTAGCGCCCATAAAAAACATTTTAGTTGTCTTGTGTTCGATGCCTGCCATCTCTGTCTGATAAGAGGAAATAACTTCTAAAGGCCTCAGGAATTGCGGTGTTTTCTAGGTGGGCAAAACCCAATTTGGTTCTACTTCATCAGCCACGGTACAAGTGAAGGAATGGCCAAGATTCACTTTAATGGGAATCGCGGTTCACTATAAAAAAATTGCACTCCTTAATCCATCCACACAACGTGTACTTCGAATCGACCCTCCAATCTCTCATTTACCATTGTACGAAACTTTGCCCGAAGTGACACTGCGGCTTTGGCTTATTAGACACATATAATAACTTAGTGGACCTGGGTTCGAATATGGCTACCTCTAGCTCAGAAGAGGGACTGACCTCTAAACAAGTCTTGGAGTGCAGTATTTTCAAACGCGCAACGCCGAAATAGTTTCTGCTTCATCAGCTAGATCCTATTGTCTGAATGGCCAAGGAACCCTTCGATGGGAATCGCTGTCATCGTTAAGCTGGTGCGTCGCAATTTTTTACGCAATGTGTACTACAAATTTACCCACCAATCTGACATTAATCGCTGTGCAGAGCATTGCCCGTCGTGAACCGATAGGTTGGCACTCGCAAATGTTTTCCCAATTGTCCCGAGTTGGTTGCTTGCTCTTTCTATTTGATGAGAGGAAATGATCAATAAACGCGTCAGGAAGCTTAGGGTGTCAAACCGGGCAATACCAAATGTGTTTCTGCCTCATAAGACTCAGTAATTGTGACCGAAAGCGCAAGATACACTTCAATAGGAATAGTGAACAATCTTGAGATTTCGTTTCAAAATCCACCCACACAACGTGTACAGCATATTGGCCCTCCAATCTGTCGGTACCCGTTGTGCTAGCATTTATACTTCCTAAACCGGTGGCTTAAACGTAACAGTAACAAGTGACATTCTAATGGTGCTGGATACGATGACTGCTACTTTCATCTGAGGAGAGGAAAACACCTCGAAACACGTCATGAAGTGCGTTGTCTACAGGAAGGTAAAACCCAAATCGCTTCTGCTTCATAAGCTACGCTCACAGTGATCGACTGTCCGTGACTCAGATCAAAGAGTATCGCAGTCCACATTGAGGTTGCGCGCCGCAATTAAAATGCACACAACTTGTTCACAAACTGACACTGCAATCTCTCAATATCCGCTGTGCGAAGATTTTCCCCTCGTGACCCAGCGGGTTAGGCGTAGAATTCCCAAGTAACGACCCAATGGTCTCGAGTTCGATGCCTGCAATCTCTATCGGATGAGGGGAAACAACCATAAAACGCGTCATGGAGTGCAGTGTTTTCAGGCGGGCAACACCCAATTTGCTTCTGCTTCATCAACTACGGTCCTATTGATCGAATGATCAAGGTTCACCTCAATGGGAATCACGGTCCACTTTGAGATTGCGCGTCGCAATCCATCCACACAAAGCATGGTTCAAATTGGCCCTGCAATCTGTCATTAATCGTTGTGATATGTTTCACCCGTAATGACCTGGTGGCTTAGGGGTAGCGGTCATAAATAATGTCACGATGGTGCTGAGTTCAATGCCTGCTACCTCTATCCGATGAGAGGAAATAACCTGGAAGCGCGTCATGGGATGGAGTGTTTTCAGGCAGGCAGCACCCAATTTGCTAATGCTTCAAAATGTAGGGTCATTGTAAAATAACGACCAAATTTCAACTCATTGGAATTTGCGAGCAACTTGGAGATTGCGATTGCAAATCTATGCAAAATACCTTTACTTCAAATTAATCTTCCAATCTGTCACTGACCTTGGTGTCAAGCTTTGCCTGTCTTGAATCGGTCGCGTAAAGATAGCACACAAATAACATCCAAATGGTTTCGTGTTTCATGCTTCCAATCTCTAACTGATGAGAGGTGATGACCGGGAAACACGTCATGGACAGCAGCGCTTCAGGCGGTGAACACCAATTTGTTTCCCCTTCATTAGCTACGGTCCTAGTGATCGAATAGCCAAGAGTCATTTTAATATGAATCGCGGTCCACTTGGAGATTTTGCGTCGTAATCCATCCATACAACGCATAATTCAAATTGACCTCCAGGTCTGTTATTAATCGTTGAGCTAAGCTATGCCCGTCGTGAACCTGTGACTTAAGTGTAACGGTCTCAAATACTAATCCCAAATGTCGGGTTTGATTCCTGCCATCTATATCCCATGAGAGGAATTAACCTGGAAACGCTTCGTGCATTGCAGTGTTTTTACGCGGATAACACAAAATTTGCATCTGCTTCTTCAACTACGTCCTAGGTAGCAAATAGCCAAGGTTCACTTCAATGGGAATCACGTTCAACATTAAGATTGTGGGTCGCGATTTTCCACAAAACATGTACTTCAAATAACAATCCAATCTGTCATTATGCGTTGTGCTAAGCTTTGCCCGTCCTAAACCTGTGAATTATGGTAACCGATCACAACTGACATCCGAACTGTCCCAGGTTTGATGCATGCAATCATTATCTGATGAGAGGAGATTACCTCGAAACTAGTCATGGAGAGCAGTGTTTACAGGTTTTCAACACCCAATTTGCTTTGGCTTTATGGTCGATGGTCCTAGTATTGGAATGACCAAGGTTCACTTCAGTGGGATCGCGACCCACCTTGAGATTGCGCATCACAATGCATCCACACAACGTGTAAATCAAATCGTTATGGAAATCTATCATTAACCGTTGTGTCAAGCTTTGCGCTTTGTGACGCCTTAGCTTAGGGTCAGCGTTCACATCTAACATCCCAATTGTCCCAAGTTCGATGCCTGCTATCTCCGTCTGATGAGAGGATATAATATAAAATCTCCCCAATGGCTGTAGTGCTTTCAGGCGTGCCGCACCCAGTTAGCTTCTGCTTCATCAGCCACTGTCCTGGTGATGAAATGTCTAAATATCACTTCCATGGGATTCGCGGTCCACTTTGAGAGTGGGGGTCGCAATCCATCCACACAACGTGCAATTCAAGTTAACCCTCCAATCCCCCAATCACGGCTTTGCCATACATTTTCGGCTGGGAACCGAAGAGGCTTCTTCAGCTTCTCGAGTGGAAAAGCCTCCGGAAGCCCGCAAAGCATGGTTTCGTGAATGGTCGCTCGTGCATCAGCAATTTACTTTTGACGAGGCAAGAATGGTTACAAGCGCTGGACCAAGACAAATCAGTCGACGTCATTTACATTGACTTCAGTAAGGTTTTTGACAAGGCAAATCATGCAGTGTTCCTCGACAGGCGGAGGATGTGCGGTGTTGGTGGTTCGCTGCACCAATGGATAGGAATTTCCTTGTTGATCCAAAGTTGAGGGACCAGGTTATCATCCATTTAACCGACTGGTATCCATCGAGCAAAGGCGTGCACCAAGGCCTTGAACTGTGGCCGATTTTTGGTTCTGATCATTGTAAACTATATGCCTCAGCTATTCCAGTCACCTTGTGCGTTGTTCGCAGATGACTTGAAGGTGTGGAGAATAATCCGAACACCCAATGATTGTGATTTGCTTCATCAGGACCTGGATCGCCTCTCCACCTGGACTGCAGAGTTCAACCTTCCGATCAACTCGGTGAACTCACAGTTCATGAAGCTAGGTAAGTGCGAGCAAAGACGAACATACACCGTGGCTAGTCAACCGTTGCATCCCGCGTCTTTCGTGCACGACTTCGGCGCATTCTCACGCTACGACCTAAAGTCCATGGACAACATGAATAAGATTTACCAACATAGCCTTCGTATGCTTTGGGCGCTCAGGCGAAGCTTCAGTACTTGGTCCGAAGAGATTGCAACTCGCGTCTTTGTCGCAATAATACGACCAATGCTAGAGTATGGCGCTACCGCGTATTGTCCTATCACCCGGGGCGAGGTAGAAAGTCTTAAGCGAGTGCAGCATATAGCCACCTGGCTGTTTCCCAACTTATGAGGTGTGCATTACGAAGACCGGTTTAAGAAACTAGGGCTGTACACCCTAGCTTATCGTCGAATGAGAGTAGACCACATAATGGCTCACCGGATTTTACATCTGCGTGATTAACTTATGTTGAGCCCACCGCTTCATCTGCGCAAACCGAGCGGCACACGAGGATATCGGTATAAGCTTGTCGTACCGGATCTGAAGCGGGTCGCTCAACAATTCTGCTTCGAATGCAGTGGTGAATGTATGGAAGCACCTGTCGCAGCACATAGTAGAGGCAAACTCAGTGTCGAAATTTAAGAAGCTCCTTGACAAACACTTTGTCGGCACAAAATATATAGAGCGGAACACAACATAACGGATACATGTCCTTGAGCGGTGAATGATGCAGCTAGGCAGCGCAAGCAGCACTTACTGCTTCTAACCAGGAATTAGTAATCAGTACCACATTAATCAACTGAAGCGGCACATAAGTGAACGTTGTCACTTCTGTTTATTGTATCCCTCACGGAGCACTTGAAATATAACTGCTCTCCGTAATATGTTGTATGTGTAAATTCCAGTCCGATTTCAAACTATCTTTATGCAACAGTGAAGTTAAATCGTTCGACATTTAAATGGAAAATTAACTTAACATATGATTCCTTTACTTTTAATTTGCACTCCACTCATCTTACGGGCCTTGTCAAGCGTATGCCTTTTTACCCCGATAATTCATGGTTCATTGTTCATGTGGAAACAGGGCACAGTCTAGCAGATTCACAAAGGATGAATTCGCTCAGAGACCGTAAACAAGCGCCCAGTAGTCCTTCTCTCTCTAGTTTCAAATGTAATCGAGCAGTCATCGCTGAGGCTTTGGTCGACGTACTAGAATGCCACAGCATCACAGCATCTGTGCATCACGGTTTCCATCAATAAAGTCAATGTTCCACCAGCTCACTGATTGCACGTAGTATCTGGACGGGAGCGGGTGATAAAGATAGGGGAGCGATGTCATTTACCTTGACTTCTTCAAAGCCTTCGACCGAGTGGACCACCGAGTTCTGCTACACCGTTTCCAAGGGTTAAGATTTGAGGATCCAGTACTTGGGTGGATCATGAATTTTCTACAGAACCAGCAACTGCAGATTAGCGTCCGAATTGCGCTAGCTGAGCCGATTAATGTCTGATGTGGGGTTCCACTTGAATTACTTCCTGAAACTCGTCCAGTTCCGGTGTTTATTAACGAATGTACGCGCTTGCTTGTCTCGGATCCCGTATTGTTCGCTGATGAATATCAAATCTGGCAAGCAATCGCCGAGCAAGTAGATCACGATGCACTTCCGCGAGACCTGGGTTGGGCGTAAGAATGGTCACCTCACAACCTGGTCCAGTTTAATTCGTCGCGGCATAAGGTCGTCTACATTCCTCACCAGCCGAACCTCAGATACAAGCTTGGAGAACATGTCATACCTAGTCACCCAGGAGTGCGAGTTTGTGTTATTAATTAAGGCTGACTTGGGATGCTCAGAATAATACGAGAAAGTGTCAGCGACTAGAAACCAACACGTTAAGATGTTGCGGAGGGCATTCGGATGGTTTGATCCCTCTGTTTCGTCGCAGTTGCTTTACCGATACGTGCGGCCTCATGTAAAACGCACAATACAGGAATGGCAGCCCCGGTACAAGCAAGACCTCGCAGCACTCGACACAGCACAAGTAATAGCCACAAACTACGAAAATGGCTCGTTCCAACCTCCATATCAAATTAGGCTGAGAACACTAGAATTGTACAGCGACCGATATCTGCGACTACGCGACGACCTAATAGGGGCCTACCAGATCTGGAGGGACCTAAACCACGTCGGCCGCCGCCTACTGAAACTCAGTCACAACAAGAATTTTGGCACCATCAGCTTAAGTTGACCACGCAAAACAGTCAACTAGGATGTCGGTGAAACTGTTAGCACTTCATGTGTGTAAGCCATTGAACACCATTCCAATTTGCGTTATTTCCACCCCCAATTTATCTGTAGTTGACGACGCCTTGACGCTGCTCTGACCAACATTCATTTCGCGATATAGCCTAGGTACATCGACAGAGGATATAATATGACTTATTTTGCACAACATACACTAATCGGTACTACGAAGTTTGGTTCCTTTCAGCATGCCACCTTGTTAACACTATGGTGAGACCACCAAAACGATTTTCCTCGTATCCCTTCGTTTTCTTTTTATTGTAGTGTGTCTCATTCTGGCAATCCTACTAGGTTTGTTAAGCAGTTGCAATTGTATCCGTAATTTGCCATTGTTCCATTGCGCATTTTAGCTGTATCTAGGGAAAGGACTTCGTATTTCTGTGGATTCACTGCTGGGTTACAATAAATATATTTCATAAAGCATGCACAGTTTGAACCCCACCAACATGTGTGACATTTTAATGCCATTCTCAGCTCCACATGGTACACGTGTCATGCGCAATCTACACATGTCACGCCAGCGTACAATCGCATTGTCCTGTATGTGAGCACGACCATTTCATGGATGCGTCGAAATTGCTCTCTCATCGCCACCCAGAGGGAACAGCATGTTCATGGTCATGCCGTGATGGCGCACAGTTGGAGGATGCGTTCACCGTTCGCATTGTCTAAGCCAATGTCATACGGACGGATTACGTCTGTCTACCTTGAAGTATCAGGCCTAACACGCGTGGGGAAATCACCCACGCTCCTCGGGACATAGACCGTATCACGGAGAATAATGTAAAACTGATGCGTCATGTCATTAGGATAACACACGGTGGGGAACTACTTGCTAATAAAAGTGGCATACAGTGTGATCAGTCGTGGGCTGATGCCTGTCGGCTCTGTCACAACTTGGTCATTTAGGTGGTCGGATCTTGCGAATCCGACCCCACGTTCACGTGGTGCTGAAGTTTTATTCCCACCCAGTATAATGTGCAACCAAAATCAAGCTTATGAAGCTTGCCTTGTCAGCAACCCGTATCTCTCTGAATGCAGCAATATCGATGTGGTAGCACGTCAGTTCCATCGGGACCAATGCTTCGTGACGCTCGGGACGCTCACTGGTGTTCCGGTGGAACAGTTTGCGCACGTTTCAACACGCGATGTTGAGCGCCCTGCGCGGAGTCGTGCGAGTGTGTTGGCGGGCATCTACATGAACGGTAACAAACTAGCTTGGGGAGAGAGTGAAACAGGTACAGGGAAGCGGATACGCAGTGGATGAAGAAAGATCGCACGCGTTAGCGGGATGCAGCAGAGAAAGCGATACTTTTCTAGTGCCACTGAAGTACAGTGGATGCAGCATGTGACAACTTGTAGTAAAACGATTCATATTTGGATTTAGACTTGAATACTGCCAAGGCGTACACGCCTGACAGGAGAACAACTCGAGACCTTAACTAATACGTTCGACGAAATAAGAAGAAGGCTTTTTCGTCTGTTAACCGTCCCTTTTGCCATAATGACCTGAGCTTGTACATATCATACAGAGGTAAGGGCTAGAAATTTTAACAGCGTCTTTTATACATGATCGAAACAGCCTATCTTCTGTCCATGTTAACATGACAAGTTGCAAGTACAAGTTTTGTACAAGGCGTCCGAGTTGAATTAGGTCGCTAACGTAGGTTCATGCGGCATCATCCAGGCAATTTACATTGTAGTACGTCTCGCATTTATCCAGCTAACATATCCTCTGCCAACATGGGAACAGGCAATTGACAGTTTTACCAATTACTGAGGTCACACCTCATGTGTGATTTAGAAATAGTTTACTAGAGTAAGCTGTATGATGTGCTACAAATGAATAAATATTGCACTTACTCTCATTTCAACATGCCACACTTATTCATTCCATGTTTGCAAAATCTCTGGCCGACATACCACGATTTGTCCTGCAGCAAATCAAATCATTCGACAAAGTTCTTTGTGGACTGGTGAAAAGAGTAGAATTCCAGAGTAAGTTCGTAACAAAGACGTCAGTGTACAATCGTACTCAGCATTGTACGCTCAGTATAGAAGCAACCAACATTTTACATGTTCTGAAAGCAAGGTCCGAATCCCTGTGCGTGTAACATTCGTGCGGGAAGTCCCAGTGGCCTTTGAATACCCCTCATAACTCCTACATACACGTGATAAGTGACGATGATGTATCTCAGTTAGACTTGGATAAATCAGTTGGTACAAATGTAAATGTGCCGACGAGGCCATATATGCTTACACATAAATTGGTGAATTCCATGCGAGTAATGGTGGGAGAAAAGGTAGTTTAGACACAGGAATGGCAAAAGAATGATCGGGGTAAAGAAACAAAAGTCAGGTTTTGGCATTTGTGTCGGATACGTCTGCAATGAATCCATGGAGAGGGAAGGCGAACGAAGGGGCGTAGGAACGATGAGCATTATATATGAATGAGAGCACAAAGAGGGCAAGCCACATTTTACAAATTTTGCAGTTAGCATTTGTGGTAGCCTCGAGTGAAACCAAACATATAAGCATATACTTCCTGGCAATTTTGTCCTTTACATCTGCTTTGGGTTAGATAGCTCCGGACCCAAAAGTATTACCTGTTCTTAATGAGACCGAACTACACTGGGTTTAGAGCTTATTTAGCTCTATCGTGGATTCTGAATGCTGTGGTAGCACCTGCGCTTGACATTCTATATTGTACTCCAGAAATAGAGGATTGTGAAAAGAGTCGATTTTTCAACAAAAGAAATAAGTGAACATCAACCTTGTTTAATGAAACAAATCAAGCATCCCAAGCAGTTAGACAACAACTATGCAGTAATATTACGTAAGCTGTGCAATTTGCTTTGCTCCTGGTATTATGTGATCCAGCCTGGCCCAACTGTAATGGGACATCTGCCGTTGGCGTCAGCAGTTGCGCTGTCTGCGTTTTCAGATGAGCCGATGAGGGAGGTTAGTAACCGAAGCCTTTTAATCCTTTTTGGCTGATGTTAAGACTTTGCGGGTGCTAGTAGGACTACCCGGTAATCAAAGGGGTAGAGATTTCGACTACTATGCCAATGGTCGGGGTTCGAAGCCTGCTATCTCCATATGATGAGATGAAATAACATCGAAACCCTTTGTGGTTGTGCAGTTTTATAATGGTGTACCTGATCCTGAGAAACCCCAACCACCCATGCCATTCCCTTCTGCTACTCAGTCAAAATACCCCGCTAAGAGGTCACCAGTTTACGTTAGTCACGCAGCACAGCCGCCTGGAATGTCGGCGAAACTATTTCTCCCTTCGGGTGGCACAGCCTTGGAACACCCTCCCGGAACATGTAATTAATCCAGCCACCTTATCCCTTTTTCAGAAAACGTCTTGACGATACTCCGTCACATTTACACTACATGCTATAGCCCATGACCACCAGATGCTGGCACTAATGTACAAGAGACAGTGGATAATGCCATAACCCTACTCGAGAATGAGTAAAGCCAAACCCCGTGAACGAAATTTGATAAACGCTACCACTATAGAAAGAAGATTTCTGTATCCTGTCGACCCAAGATAGTTTTACACGAGTGAACCGTGTCCTTGCTATCTATATTATTCTTTTTCACGTATTATGTGATCAAAAACCACTCCACTTATTGTGTTGTGTGCGTACATTCTCATTTCAAACTCCCTTTATACGACAGTGCAGTTACCTCTGTAAGCGCCCGAAGTGACGACTCCATTATCCCTTGGTCTATCTTTTGTCACGCTAAACACCCTACCGGATATGTCAAGCACCTGCTTTTTCACCCGTTATAAATCATTGTTCATTGTTCATCTAGCGCGAACTTGAGAAACCCTAGAATCGGTAGGTGAGAAAGACACTGCTATTGCATGTGGACAATACCGCGATGTTCACATCCGCCAGCGAGACATTAAGATTTAAAGGGTTTGGACCCACAGTCTGAAAATCACCCCTCAGGAACGCGAAGTTGGTGTGAAGGTGCAGGATGCTCTCGGTTGTTCCAGACACTCTAGGTCCACTTCAATATGTGGTAATAAACATGTTGATCTCTTACGGAGGGCGCTCGGGATTTTGAATTCATCCATTTTCTCTCAGAATCGCATAGACTAGGTGGGTCCCTACGTTGAAAATGCACTCCAGACTTGGCTTCCTTGGCTAAAGCCTGTCTTTTCAGCGCTTGAAATTCCCCAGAGCGGAGCAATGAATTTTGTCAAAGGATTTCACAACTTTGCTTACCAGCAACAAATGAAAATGCCCGGATATTTCATTGGACGCTACCGGCGGTTTGTATACCAAAAACTGATATAGCCCATGCGCATATGCTGCTACCTGGAATACAGCTGCAATGCCAACTTGAGAAGCGGTAACTTAAAAAAGAGCAAACTAGGTAGTTGTCTTGCTGGTCGATCAATATACTTCTCTGTCCGTGTCCGAAAACCCTGGAACGCCCTTCCAAATTTAGTCGCCTGTGGTCCCAACCTAGCCTTTTACAACAATGTTTGGATACCGCGCTCAGTCTCCTGCAATTTCATTTGTAAAAGGATAGTCAGGCATTTGTTCCTTTTAACCAGCTTCTTTGCAATTAAAACCCACAGCAATACATGTAATTTGGTGAACACAGGTGATCAATCCGATGGATCTTTGCAATTAGCCTTTTACCACATATACATATCTGAAAAGCACGGTAAGAAGACGAAAATTGGTAGATGCATGCATTTCGTATTGTCTCCTCAGTACCATTATCAATAACCGGTATGCAACTATATACTTAGATTTACGTGTGACCGAATAAGCATGAGGTGCAAAATTAATGACGGAAGTTCCACCCCTATGTCCACAGCAGTCTTGAGCTGAGAAATAATTGCTTTTGAACACACAGAGTCGGCTTCATCCGGCTTATCGCAACGGCCTCGGCGAAACAAAGGAAGCGAGGATTAGGGTGACGTAATAAAAGTGGGAACGCTGATCCGAGCTCTATCCGGTGACGCGTAGTCAGTTGGTGTTTACATATTGAGGAAGTTGGCGGCTTGCGCAAACACGGAACTTCAATGGGACAGGGATAATAATTTCACGTTGAACCCACCCTGGCACGTGTTCCTTTATTCGGGAAGTCAAAGGCCAATTGGTTCTGCCTATGTAACTGTCTCCGCAATCGCACACGAATTTGTATATGCAGTGTGAGTTGGCCACTATCGGTTGAGCTTCCTTCGTTGGAGGCACCGGCAAGTTACAGGTTCCATTGATGAGCACAACCTGAGCAGCACAGTAACTTCTCTGCGTAGCAGAGATTAAACGTTTCGTGGTCTTCAATACCGGAAAGTCATCCTTGACAGCCAACTCGATATAGATCTTTTTCTTGGCTCTCGTATGCAATAAGCCTTTCGGGCCTCGCTTTTGGCTATGTTTCTCTATGAATCTACTTGGATAACCATTTGCAACGAGTGTTTTAATTAACTCTAGCTCGTCGCGTAGACAATCAGCTGTGCAAATTCGTCTTGCACAAGGGTCCGCTTGTACCGCACTGGTGTGAAGCTGGTGAAGTGCAGGTATTGTCCGGACTAGGTTTTTTTCTCTAGATAGACCATTTATTGAGCCCGTCATCCCTGCGACTGATGAAGATTGCTAAGAATGGTAGACAGCTCTTCTGTTCCACTTCGCAGGTGACCCGCAAGTTGGTATGTGCACAGTTGAGTTGCTGCACCAACTGGACAATCTGCTGCTCCGATGAACAAAAGGCCAATATGTCATCCACATAACGCTTATAGTATGGTAACTGTGCTGTTTATGCGGATATGTCTATTTCTGTTATCAGCATAAAGAAATCGACAAGTACAGGGCTTAGTGGGTTACCCATTGCCACATCATCGATTTGACGATATGGGGTATTCCGAAAGTGGAAGCCAACATTTGCTGGACAAGGAAGTAAGGATTCCTGTAGAAATTCGACTAGAATTGGTAACGAACAACTAGATGGCTGAGCTAGCTCACACATGTAATCAACTGTTTTTGTAGTGCGACGTTGGTGAATAGAGATTCCACATCCAAGGAACACATGATCTTATCGAGGAGATTGATGTAATCTGTCAACGATAAGTTGAAAAGAATCTTTAAGACTATATGGATTGGACAATTGTTGCAGAGGCGAAAGTATCTGCACTAGCCAGTGGGCCAATTTATGCTGCGGCGCATGTACCTTTGGCCGAATGGGTATAAGTAGTACTACACTCTTGTGCGTCTTCGGTGACCCGTATAGCTGCAGAGTTGTGCTGCCATTTGGCTTCAAACATTTATAGGTGTTACTACCAGTCACGCGATGAATGTGAAGCATTTCAAAATGAGCAGCTATGCTAGCCTCAACATCGGACACGTTTTCCATCATATTAAGTCGTTCAAATTCGCTCGTGTCGTTGAGTATGCTACTCATTTGCTGAGCGTACTCGGTCTTGTTCTTGACCACCACTAAAGAGACCTTATCCGGTTTCATCACAACTACGTTCTTAGTACGCAGTTCACGCAGCGCCTGAAGGTGTCAGGCTGTAAGTGCGCATTTTCCAGTCAGTGACACATTCTTAACTTCGTGGGCCATGTCGGCCAATTTGTTTCTAAACCAAACAACCCTCTCAGGACTGGATAGTTGAAGCTCCTTAAATTGATCAAAAGGATCTCAAACTGAGCTTCTATGAACAACCCGTTCAGTCTTCTGGGAGGAATTTTTATGTACATTACTACTAGTCGAAAAATATTTGCATCTATTCGCTATCACTCCAGCGATTTACGAATGTCATTTTACTGTGTAATCGTGCTATCTTGAATAAGAAATTTCTCCTTTACCAACTTACTGGACATATTATACTGATTTGTTCCAATGGACACTATGTGCTGGTAGTTGACCTAAATATTGTAGAATTTTTGCTGGATTATTCTTTGCGATGAAAGGTGTTGATCACCTTAGCGAATATACCGCACACCAATCCAAACCACCATACTGGTTGAGCGTGAAATTGGAAAACGTTAGTTTTGGCAGAATGCACTTTGCTTCCAACTTTGCGCAGACACTTTATACTACTAAAAGTACATGAGTAATTCAAAACCATTAATAGTTGCTGGTTCAACCAAACAATATCAGACCCATTTATACAACGGCCATGTATTGTTACAGTCATATAAGATACCTACTTAAACCTTCCATTAAATACTTAGTTTTTCTGGGTTGTGTCTGCCCAACTGGGGTTGGCTTCCGACCTATGCGCTGCACGCTTTCAATTCAAATACACTTTGTCTTATTGTATGAGATAAATACGGCCACGCAACGTAAGCGACACCAAACCTTGGATTCTGCTTATGACACCTTGGTTGATCGGACTGCCAGCGAACTAAATGGTTCATTCCCCTTATCACAGTTCATAAGACCCTAGGAAAAAAAGCTTTAAAAATGCGGAGTCACAACCACAACCCAAAATTGATTTCAATGGTATTTATCGAGTGGATTCATTGGACTGATTAACTGGAGAAATTGTCATATGAAATGGGTGTGCTGTTACCGGAACTTTTAGTTAAACATGCGAAGAAATTAGATAAGGATCTTGATGGTATCTGTGCTCCCGTAACTTAATAAGGCTGTCATGCGTAAAATAAAGTGTCATTGAATATGCATCTTATTGCAAGTTTCCTAACATATATGCGATGCAGCTTCACAAAGCGTCTGATTCCTGTTTCTGAAAGTTCGGTTAATATATAAACTAAAGGGTTCAGATCCGAAGGACATTAATCACTCGCGGCTGTGTGGAAACAAAATGATAAACTCAACCGCGCACATAAATCTATTCATTTGACAGCTTATCCGCAGGGTGGTACCACATTAATATGTTCTACTTGTTGCGCTATGGCGAGAGATTATACGTTACAAAGAAAAGCATTCTTAGTAGACATTTTTGATAACCTGGTAGAGCTTAAAGCTAGATATGTATCCACATCCAAATTGGCTTGCTGTCACTTAACCTAGTTTCCGGGTAGAAATCCGCTGGGCATTGTAGAAGTTATTTTTTCTGGTAACTGCTCTTAATACAACCTTGGGTGACTAAACACAGTCGACTTCGCAGTCGGAGATAAAAATTCGCATTTGGGTGCATAATTAAAGCGCTTTGCAATATTTCAGAGCCCAGTGGTTACCAAATATAAATAAAGACATTGCAGATTTGGATCATTTTGTCATTCTTCCAGCAGGTTTACTAAACCTTAGTGCGTGTCGCCTTGTTACAACTTCAAAGCCGACACCCAAAATTCGGTACTCACACGATGAATTTCCAAAAACGGATAAATATTTAGTCAAGTGTAGTTAAGTGTGTTTATAAGACAACCAAACTGTCAAATATGCGAATTCAATCTTCAGTGACAGTAAATTCAACATTGCTTACTTACGGAAGTTTCTCTTGTACCGCTACTAAGGGAGTATACATTATCCAGTTCAGGAAAAACGCAGCTCTTTTCACTGGCATTATATTTGAACATCGCCGGTGCAGTAGAGTCGTTGGCTAATGCGTCAATGTTGCGAATATATGCACGTAATCAGAACATCTTCTAGGCATACTTATTAATGATGGCAAATGTCCGGGATTACTTTTACTACAAAAGGCAGTCGATTGTAATGGAAACTTCCGAGGTGTCTGTTTATTTCCTCAGCAAATAATACTTATAAATGAGCGTCAGTTTGGTCAAATTTTGCCAAGCATTTACCAATATTGCGCCTAGTGAACAGGCCTTCCAGTGCAATTAAAAGGTGAGAATGGGTGTCCAGCACGGATACATCAGCAAAAATACGGACCTCACTGTTTCCTTTTCTTACTGCCACGATGGCTGCCGTCTAGTCTGAATCGTGTGCACATGCGATCATGACGTCAGACTATATTCGATTCCGCTCAGCTTCCAATAAAGATCGAGTAATACTCGGTGCCGAGAGCCTCGGTCTGAAGATTACTTTACTATCTGGTTTCAGCGTTCAGAAAAACACTGTTTACTCTACAGCATCCGAGAGCAGATGGGAACCATGCGAAGCCCGTTATCTTGGCATAACCGATAGAGCACTGTCTTCTCGGATGAAGGAAGACGTACCGAAGTGGATCCTGCGTGGGATAAATGAACAATCTTATACTCCCCTAGTTCTGCCGTTGCGAAAGCCGCCGGCATTCTCGGTAGGTAACAACCTAGTGATTACTGGCCACCGGATCATGTTCAATACCACATTCAAAATTTTGCTGAAGCACGCTGATCCGCGATATCCTCTGTTCGCTGTGGCTATCGCGATTGGTGGATTGCAGCCAATAATTTGCGCACACAAACAGTTATTCGTCAGTCTCATGCCTCTGTGTATACAAACTCGATTTGTTTTCATCCATCTTGATCCGCAGGTTGCCTTCTTTGTTTGGGCGTATCCGCCGCAGGTTATTGTTTTCAGCACTGAAGAGATTACAGAAAAGGCTTGGATCTAGTAAATGTCGTCTACACTCTGTACTTTTCAAATGTGTCGCTACTTCGCATTATCGCTTAAGTTGACTTTGAGACATAGGGAAAGAAACCCTCGTCAGCTTCTGCAGGTGAATTTTCTGTGGTTCAGCATTTACTGTTTACTGACTGATCAAGTAATTCCAACGCATACGGAAGTGAAATCCCAGCAGATGAAACCGCGGCTGCTCTTTTACGAAACAAGCATTCATTGGCCGACCAAGGCAACTGACTTAGCAGTTCAGTTCACCAATGTTCAATCTGTTTGGATGGAAGACCGCAAAACACCCATATACGCACATTGTGTACCCTGGTAAAACACCGAGAAATTCCAACAATTTGCCGGAGATCCAATCGGCGAAGTGTGTTTCACGGCCAACGTGCACACAATCGCGTGGAAGAGGTGGACATCTCTGTACCCTCTCCTGTGTTCGCATGACGTGTGGAGCAGGGTTTCAAATGCTACCTCTAATTCGACGGACTGCCACTTGTCGAGCGACGTGGGACATACGGATCATAGTAACTAAGTCAATACAAACGATGCATGCTTAGAAGTTTTCAATTCAGAAATTGAACACTTGCTTATACCGATGTCGCTGACATTGCTACAACCGGAATCCTGTTATTTTCCTGATGATCAGTGTGCTTATTAATAGTTTGTATAACGAATGTAGGTTCAACGCCGCAATAGCTGCGCGACGTACAGCACTCTCATTGGATGTTACTTGCTGAAATTTATGACAGCGTTTTACAAAACTGAGATTGTGTGCAACGGCAGAAAATCTGTGCGGCCTTACATCAGTACGAATGATTTCGCAACATTCACTGTTTAACTCGAGTTATCTGAATGCCACCATCTCAGGAAACGTAGAATCAACAAGAATTTCGCCAAAAGGCAATACGCTACAGTGAGAAATTAAAAGAAGGAAAATATGCGGTTTTTAGGACGTTTCAGGTTTGAGTATTGAATTCATACAACCAATATAAACAGATTGCACTTGGCCACTACTTTTCGGTCCATATGAGCATCAGCGCCACAAATTTCATTGATTAATGCTTTTTCATTTGCATGGTACATACAGAGTCCTTCCCCTGCGTTAGAAATAATCCACCCATCTACACAGCATCATTTATACATCATGGCAAGAATCTTTTACTTTAGGTTGAATTAACTGGTCAGAAAATGGCTAATTTTTCTGTTTCAGGAACGTAACCGGTAGGGTGTGTTATGTTATTAACCCTTAACCTTCATAGTATTGTAGTACAAAGAAATGCTCCTGACCTGTGCATTTCTAAAATGAATGCAGATGGAGTTTCGGGTACCATTTAGTGGCAACCTGATGGTGCACCAACCCATTACGCTCAATCGGTGCGGATACAACACAACGCAAATTTCGGCCAAGGTTGGATAAGTCGCGGAGGATCAACTGGGTGGTCTGCACGGGCTATGGAAACGTACAGTGTACAAAAAACTGGCCAAATTCCTTCGACCAGCTGAATCAGAACATGGTGTATGTATGTCATGCGATCACTAAAGAGACTTTGGATAAGGTGCATACCATTTGCATTAAGCGTTCGCTTTATCCCGTGCAAAAGGATGGTGGACACTTTCAGCAACTCATGTGATGCTAGCTATGCCAGTTTAATTCTACTTCTCTTAATAAACCTATCACGATTACACATGAAACGCAGAATAAAGAGGTCCACAAAAGAGAATGGTAGCAATAGTGGGTAACAGCAAACGTACAGCTAAGAATATTAGCTGCTTATACAGCGCTCTGCTGCATTCCGAAAGCTGTGATAATTGAGGGATACTAAATTCAACTGTTTGAATGCGGTTAAAATACTAGTGCATTGCATTTTGTCCTCATCTGTTCACAAGCCATTAGCTATTCGATAGCAAGCTTTTTAATGCGCTTATTGTCGGTGTACTGCATACTAAACATAGGAGGATGAATTCAAGGAAGTGACGGAGCCCTTAGTTTAGGTACTGTGCAACTCCCCGACTCGTGTCAATACGCATTGGCTATGCAACCTCGACGCTCCTTATTTTGTGGTTTCTACCCAGAGACCATTCACGGCAATTACAAGTAAAGGGGCAAACCCATTACGGACATACGGCTGCGACAAACCAGCACTGATCAGGGTTACCAGTATTGGACAGGGAGTAAAAAAGAGTGGAGCAAATTTGCAGTACGGTATACCGTAATTGAGGAAGAGAGGAAAAGTACCAGCCGGAATCAACCGAGTAAATTTTGGGTATCATAGGTTTATAAGAAAAAACTTTCTGGACCAGAGGAGCTTAACATTTTCCACGCCGTTTTCTACAAATCCAGTTTATTGTAACCAATTACACAACAAACACAGGTTCATTTCAAAGGCCGAGTTAAGAACACATATCACACACTTGCTTTTAATTACAAAACATCGGCCATTGGTAAGTACTCTAATCATCCAAAGCAAGAAAATAGTTATATTTTTCAAAATGTCTTGAAATCAAGATGGTATATTCGTGAATAATATGGCTTATATTGCTTAGTTCCAACAACCTATGATATATTTGTTGAAGTTTCGCCTAATGTACATCTCAAGTCGTGCTCTAAGTTAACACAATTCCTTGTTTTTTTTTCAAAGTCACCGTTGCGAATGGAATCAAGATTCTAAATGCTCCTTCGGATAACAACGGATACGCACTACCCTTTCTCATTCAAAGGTACAAACATTTCAGCGCATCGCCTTTACGTTTGAAGAATGTGATATATTTTAATACGAACTGAGAATGACTTCCTTTAAAGTGACCCTTCCAATTGCTGGGTTTAATGGGCCCACTGTTGTCACTTTGCTGCACAAAACACATTACGATTTCCCAACAATTTTCTGGACAAATTAGTGAATTTGAAAATTTAAATACCTTTAGTAATTTTGTTAAAGCCATAAGAAGACCAATGCTAGAAGATTACAAGTTTATTATTAACTCTGCGGTGCCAATGCAATAACATGCAAATATATAAGATGACGGGTAGTGTTAGAACGGAACAATGGAAAAGGGTATATAGTAATTGTGTATCACAACTAAAGGTAATTTGGTATACACTATATGAGTTGGTGCCAAAAAGTGGTATTTCCGTCATTAGAGTAACAAATTTTCGATTAGTGCGGTTGCTATCAACAGTTAGAGCAGCATAATAAGTTCACTGGACGGCGGAAACTATGCGCTTGCTTGCCCGCATTTTGGCAAAATTACCCATAAATTTGAACTAGTTGTATAACTTTCTTTTAGTAAATGCCGACACCTTCGGTACCATCAACTTTGTTTGATTATGTTTGTTGTTGAAACTTCGTGGATAGCCATTTTTCAACAGCTTCTCCTTGAGCGAGTTTATGTCACTAGCTAAACTGTCAGTGGCGCATAATTTTCTTCCAAGGTCGAATGGCTTCTTGATTAAGGTCCGCTTATACCACGTTAGGGAGAAGCTAGTAATGTGCGAGCACTGACCTGACCAAATCGACATTCTGTAAACCTCTATTTAGATGAACCCATCTACACTCTGGCAAATCAACACGTCCAGATAAGGAGTGCAATAGCTTTATCCATTTCGATTATTTTCAGATTTGTATGCAATTTATTCAGGCCATTTGCCAGACGCGCCATGTGCTCTTCTGATGAACTGAACACCAAAATATCATCCACATGCCGCTTAAAGTTGCTACGAAGCCATATTTCTACCTTAAACTTTGTTTCAATAATCGAGACGAAAAAGTTTGTCAGCACTGGTGCTAACGAAATACCTATTACCACCACATCGATCTGACGATTATGAATGTTTTTGTAGTGGTAACCGATGTTCTCAATGCATAGTAGTAGGTTGTGCTTCAGTAATTAGACTGGTATTGGAAGTGTTAAATCGGAGCACTCTGCCGAATTACACAGCTACTCAATGGTCTCATGTAGAGGAGTATTGAGGAAAAGCGATTGTGCATCCAAGTTTTTATCAGATAAGATAAATTCATTTAAAGCATTGTTGAGCTCGAAGGAATCTTTAAGCCGGGTTGACTTTTTCAGTTCTAACGCCGCAAAACTCCACTAGCCAACGAGCCAGCTTATGTTGTGTCGAATTTGCCATTGACAAGATTGGTCTAAGCCGGCTGTTAAATTTATGGGACTTCGGCAACCCGTATAGCAGAGGTAGATGAGACCCTTTCGGTTTTAGGCTGTTATATAAATTTTCATCAATCACACGTTGTAAAATGAGCATTAGATTCCTTTGTTTTTGTTGACAGTTCAAAGTTGCTGACAGCCCTCATTACATCTTTCATTTTCTGTGTATATTCTTCCTTACATATAATAACGGATCCTTAGCCTTTGCCTGGTTTAAGTACAACCCCTCCCTTCGATCTCATTTACCGTGGTGCATGAAGGTGCTCGCTTGTGGGCAAAATCTTCGCACGCACTGCTGTCCTTATGACCTCGTGGGCGACATCAATCAGTTTGTTTCTAAACCAGTTTGACATATTTGGACTGGACGCCGGTAATTTTACTAACTGGACATAGTCATTTTCAAACTGTGCCGCCATTAGTAGGCGGTTCAGCTTACCAGGTGGAATTTCGTAATCCATAATAAGCGATAGTACCTACACTTGAAGGAGTCAAGGGGTAAATTTAACAGGTTTAAAACGTTCATATTGGAGTCACGATAATCAGACGATTCGAGATTGTGAAGGAGAGAACCGTGCTTGTTCTAAATTGTTCCGGTCTCACCCTACCTGTCTTGTTATCTATTTTCATACTCATGTGTTGATAAGGAACAAACAATACGAAAGGTTACTATCTGCCAGTGTCCGCATTCTTAAGGCTGAATTAAAAATATTGAAGCCAAAATATAGGGAATGCTTCCTTCCGTACGCTACAGCATGTCCGGCATTTTTGAATGAAAGATCGCGAAACAGCCATGTTGGCACCAAAAATATACGCACATTGGGTGCCTTAAGCAAAAAACGAGCAATTCTAACTGCTGTCAGGAGATCCAATCGGCGGAGTGATTTACACAGACAACGTGCACACCAGTGCATCTACGCGCACAATCGAGTAGATATCGCCATACCCTTTACTGTCCTCGCATGACATGCAAAGCGGCCTTGCAATTGCGGTTCCAAATTCGACGGACTGCAGCTTGTCAATTGACAACGGACAGACAGACAAAATAACATTCGATCGAATGATTCTGGTCTGTGGGTTGTCATAAAACCCTTTTGGTATTCAACCTAAGCAAGTGCATATTTAGTAAGCTGTGCCGCGCGGGTTACTCATGGGTAAATGCGGTCGATTAGCTGCTATAGCGATTGATAGCTGTCCTTGGATCGTGCTAGGTACCCAAAATTCCGCTGTGTAGCCATATAAGCCATGAATATAGGTACGCTATGTGGGTGCATGTAAGAAACTGTCAACTTGTCCATCTATAGTGACATAGCGTTTGGCGTTGCACTTAAGTTACCGGTTATATATTGGGTCTACTGCAGTAAATATTGGTTTTCCGTTGTCAGACGAAATTAAACGTGATCCGCAACTGCCGCTGTCATTTCCCGCTGCGCCATACGACCTTGGTTCTTATTAATATAGACGGACATATGTCGTCCTTAGCAATATTTGTTTGATATGATCCTACTTTTATCCAAGTTAAAGGTAAAACACAGCTATGGAGAACGTGCTGTTAAGCTGAAAACTAGTTTTCGACAACATACAGTAGGACAAAATAGGCCAAACTTTAACTAGACATTTCACATTAGAAATAATAATGGTTTGGTAGTGGGTGCTTTCAATATTTTGGCAATTTACTCTCCTATTAACTGAGCCAATTTAGTAGCAAACGGGAGTATTACTTTCCGGAACAGGGGGTTTCTCACCTGGGGCAAATATCTCGAAATACGTAAAATAGCATTTACGGGGGTAAACAATAGTAGAACGATTGGATCATCAGTGTCACAAAATGAGCTTATGAACGAAATCATTGTTATCAATAAATGTAACTAAATACATACACGAAATGTTGATTACCCATCAGTGACAATTCATTAGTCACTGCGACTACCTGTTGCCTCTATCGGCTGCTGCGTCTATCGTTGCTCATTGATTCACTCTGTCGTTTGCCGTGTCGAATTACAGAGTCGAGATAACACCAATATTGGAGCTCAGGTTAGTCGACCAGGTAAAGTAGCAAGCGAATGTTTACAAATTAAACACAGCAAACCGGTCGATTTGTGCTCACGACATCGATACAGAGTGATTGTGGTAAGCTATACTGCGGAAAGCAATTTAAATTGAGATAGGAAACACATGAGAAACCACTGACATCTGCTCACGTTGCATTAGGAACAACACACGGAAGTGTCATAAGATGCCTTGAATCGCTGCAACAGCAAGCGTTTCGAAGTTCATAAAGATATTGGTTTTGGAATCACACAAGTATGGCAGGTAGTGCAGATTAGAGGCTAATACTCCTTAGTTGTTGGGTTGATCACTTTCATCTGCTGTTGTTTTTGATGTGAAGCCATAGCAGGTGTGTATAAATTCGACGGTTATTAATAACGCTAACAAGATGTTTTTATTACTCGCAAGTAGCAGGCTTTTAGTTGTGATTCTGCTAATGCTTTCATCCCAGCATTTCACAAACTACATAGTACAGCCTAATCCGGCAAGGCACCGGACGCGTTTCGCCCTTTTGGGGCTCGGCTATGTTTCGCATTCCCTTGGTTCTTTAGGGAAAATCGAACGACAGCTTGCTGTAAGCCCTCACTCTGTCCGTGCTTGCGCGTATAATGCTCGGTTAATATTTATCTATTTCCGTGTATACCTTTCCTGAGTATACATTTTGAAAGAGCACTTCGATCAACCGAATCGAAGATACCTTTGATGTTGTGGAGCACGATTACGGTGGGCCGCCAATATATGTGGCAATGTTCCAACAATTGACACAAAGTGAAGCTGTGGGCGATGCAGCCATGACACCGATGAAACCCGACTTGCTCCTCAAGAATCTGCTTTACACGAGCACTAGTCAGTTTTTGAAGGATTACCGCGGCATGTAAGTTGGTGGCGATTTGATCCGACTGATTACTCTATGGTTACCGCATACCAAGAGAGACCTCTTTGATGATGGGAACAATAAGGTGGCGGCTCCAGTCTGCAGGGACAGTATCCTGCTCCCACAGTTTCAGTAGTATTTCGTGTAGATCATCAACAAATGTAGGGCCCCTGAATTTGAAGAGGGCTGGATGAAGGTCACCTGCTCTTGCGACTTGGTTCTACTTCAACAGTCCGATCTCAATTGTGACTTCTGAGCGAGAGAACAGATCCAATGGGACAGACCAAAGAGCAGGACTATCATGGATCGGTGAGAAATCGAACAATTCCGGCCGAGTAAATTGCAGTTCACTGGTAAGTAGCAGGATATTAGTATGCAGTTTGTTAAGGTTTTCATTCCAATAGTTCACAAGCTACATAGCAATGGCTAGTCCGGAAAAGAACCAGACGCGTTTCGCCCTATTGATGCTCGTCCGTGGTGCCCATTCTCTCAGTTCTCTAAGGTGGATCGAACCCATGACCGCTAGAGGCAGATGCCAACAAGCCAGCAGCGTAAGCCGCTGAGCAAGAGCGACTCTGGCGGAGCTACCTGATTTGCAAAATGACTGTGATATAGCACCACTTATCTTCCACTGTCACAGACAGTTTTTAGTCTGCGAGGTGATGACATCCTCTCGCTAAACTGTGTCTATAGCATTTGAAACTAGGTGAGGCTACTTTTATTTTATATTACGCGCGAGTAGCAGGATTTTAGTTCTACTTCTGACAAGGCTTTCATCCCAGTAGTTCCGGAATAAGCCCTGCTCTGTAGCTTGTGAACTACTGAAATGAAGTATTATCAGAATTACAACTAACATTCTGCTACTTGCAAGTAATATAAAATAAAACGAACTGTCAGCCGTCCCAAGATACCCCACATATCGTTAGAAATCGCTGTGATAACTAAAGCAGGATGAAGTTGTCACCAAACTTGCGTGCAACGGATTTGTACATTTATGCACTTATGCCTGTTAACGCCAGCAACTTTAGTTGTGGTAGTAGATCTCGTCAGATCTGGACTACAGAATGTTGTGGTGTTTTTGCGCTTGCTTCTGTTTAAACTATGATGACCTGCAGAGCAGCATGACTCCTTATGACCACCAAGTTGGCAAACGTGTTTCTTGTGTAGACAGTCGAGTGTATCACGCCATCTTCGACAAAGGCAACAGGCGAAGTTAGGTTAAGAACATGATAGACTGACATGAAGGACTTATATTATGAGAGTACGGCTGACTGCGCGTATATGTTCATGATCGTTCGGGTCCACAAATGCTGTATTCTTGACACATGACATTTCAGATTCGTTATCCTTCGCCATTCAGCGCTCAATTGCTGCAATGTAAAGTTAGGATTTCAATCAGAATTATTTTACCAATCTCGGCGTATATGGATGTGTTTATAATGCAAACTCATATGAGGCCAATTTATTCGCCAGTTGTCTAATGTAACTGAGACCGCTCGAAATCTTGATTCACAAGGCTCGGATAACCGACCAAAGCATCGTTTTCTTTCTAAGCCATCGTCAAATGCTTGAACCAGATGGTAAACAGATATGTCTGATTTGAACATATTTGGCATAAAAGAAACAACTCCATTTGAGGACGGGACAGTACTTCTCTTCATTAGAATTACATCTGTGAACTTTTCATATTCGGTTATACTCAGCTTCTGCATAAAAATTAAGTTTTATTCTTTCTTGAGACTATGACCTATTCAACCCGAAACATAAGAATAAGTTTGGAAACAAGGGACGAATAATCTAGGAGCATTTTATCGAAACATTTACTGATTTACTAAATCAGTGTTCCGGGAAAGAGGAAATATTGCACTGGCCCCTAACCACTATGTTGACTGTATTGGAATCTACTGCATCAACATCTCAATTGTTCTGTGCTTTGTAAAAATGAGTCTGTATTTGTTACAAGAATACATGCAACTCTACAAAATGGATTGCAATTTTTAAGCTTGATTGAAAATCGTCCCCACTTATCTAATGCTTTGCCTGTGGCACTGCTGCCTACCGTCCAATTTACGTGGCAGCAACCCGAACAGCGTAAAACAGTGGCAAATGGTCGTTGGACAAGTGTAATATAAACGGACATCTCCGATTATACTTCGAATGTATATTCTAATTATGGAAATCATGATTACCGAATATGCCGCTTCCCGGCCTCAAGCAGTGGGCACGTTCCACTGACCTAATTTACTATAGTTGGCTCTTTGTTCTCGTCAGAGCACAGATCTTGATAACTCAATCGACATTCGTCTGACTTTGCTCGCCTGTCAATTAGCGCCGATGAACCATATTTGACTGGTTTTACACGCGCCGGAGCAAAATCTTTGACACGTGGTCGACGGTCACCCGAATACACTAACCAATCCCATCGCCCATGGATGAAGAAATGTAGCACGTGGGATAGGTAGAGGCGTTCCCCATCGGACGACATGCGTTATAATAATTACCGTTTATTGTTCCATACAAAATACAAAGGGAAATATGTCCGATTAAGCTGTAGTTGAGTATTTTAGTGTTTGACCAATAACACCTTTGCATCATGTATTAGACTTGTGCAAATTTTCTTCTTAGCGAATTCCTTACTTGTCTCATTGTGGTCACTTTCGCCACAATTACCACAGTGTCCCAGATATTCAATCGTTGCATCGAAAACGAATGTATCAGTTACCGTGAGCCGATTTTGTGTATTTACGCATTGACAAATGCCGGTGAGAGCCAAGGATTTACCGTAGCCCCGAACTATGAAATCCGTAGTTACGTCACTTCCTAGCTACCATAGTTGTACGGTTATTTGCTAGTCTTGAGTGACGCTCGGTCAAGCAGTCGGCATAGTCCAGTGTTACGGCGTTGTGCGGCGGTATTCACCCCGTTTGACCACCAAATAATATTAAACCAACATTAAAGCTGGATTTTGTTCACATTCCCATTCGCCAATAAATGCGGGGGACTTGGCTTATCGGTAACATTTCTGAACATGTTTACTTTACCTTGTAATATGACAATTATCGGCGCAGTGGAAAACATCGTATAGCACGTGTCGTCATAGGGTTGACTAAAAACACAACGTCGTTAAGTACTATCCACTTCGTCACGCATGAGTAACATTCAGACTGCTCAAAATTGATTTAAAATGGAATGGTAGGCCTTACTTTTCGTGTTGGACTGCTTAACATACTGCAGCACGGGTTACTAGGTATAGCTTACCGTTCCAAATGTCCGTTGCCCTATCTGTTTACATAGTAGAAACAATCGACTCCAGTCATGTTTGTAGATTTTTATTCCTGAATGTGCAATCGGCATTCGAGCGAATAGGTCACAAGCGACTATTGAAAATTACTTGTCCATTTGGATCAGAGATCCATTACGGGATCGGTTCACCTCGTGGCTGAATGAGCATTCTGATATGGTTATCATTGCTCTTTCCTATGTCCATCCACCAGTGTTGTCAAACAAGTAAGCGTACTTGGTCGAATCCTCTTTCGTACTTTACATTAGTGATATCAGCAGGTACTCAGGAACTACCGCTGCTCCATCTCAAGCAAAAAGACAAATCCTAATTTGTTTGTAAAATGAGACGACCAATAGTCACTTTTCAATTCGTTTTCGCAATGGAATTTTCCGCTTTTGTCCCCTGATATTAGCAAGGGAAAGGTCCCTCACGATCAGTAATGTTTTTATTTTCCCTGTACTCAAAGCTCATTGACCAACATATGTGTTGTCGTTGGAGCAGTTTTGCTTTGCAACATTCCGTATCCAGTGGCAAAAGTTGTGTTTTGTTCTTTCGTTTCCTCCACGGCTTCTCTGACTTCTGTTCTCTTACTGAAAATGTTTCCGTTCATTGATCACAACTGGTCTGCTACTTTGTAATGTCAGAATTCCAGATCACACTTCGGCATTCTGGATGATTTGACACCCCAATAGAAATTACCGTGCAGTGGCACCTTTATGCGCCTTTTCTTTGTGTTATCACAGCATTTGGATGAGATGGTAGTTTGTCATTTGTTTGACTGATGTTGCGTTTTGGAGTGCCCACCGTCCGTTTGTGTGATAACGCAACATATCTATTGGGGCGTTGGCACTGAATCCGAAGTAAACAGCTCTCAGTGACACTTGTTCCAAACACTTCCCTCCGCTGTGGTAACGGGATCGAGCAAAGCTGAAAATTCCACTACTCATCTACCATTTTGCCAAAGTGCTGGATATTTTTCAGGAGACTTAACAGATTTTCTGTTTACTGGTGTATTGGTCTGATTGGTCTTGATAATCTATAGTCACTAAACTGCCAAGGCCGGTAGTGTCACCGAAGTGTCTGCCGAAATTGAAGAAATAGGTGACGATGTACTTTCGTTTCGTCACGGTATTTTCATTTTTGGTGACTTTTTTCGAGTTCAAATATTACAGATCTCATTATCAACACTACATTAGCAATTCGGCTATATGTTACTGAGTAGAGAGTTGTGACGGAGCGAACTGTCTTGAGCGTGCGATGACCTACTGTCTTCTATGCACTTTTTTGCAGTGTGATACACAAACAATAATCTTATCGGAAGTTTGCAGATGAACAGTGTCGCAAGCCAAAGGACTTACCATATCCTGCTCGTGCATCTAACCTTTCTGGCTCCAGATGGGTACGTGAACCGCTTTATTCTCATTGGTTTCAGGTAATCAGGCAATGAAGTTAGGAACTAAGACTTTAGAGATGGTTAAATAAATAAATAAATAAATAAATGATATATTTCTCGACATGCGAGACACAGGCAGACTACGAGCCTGATCATGTGGTACAACAAAGTCGGGTAGTGCACAAATAAAAGTGGGTGGACGTATAGTAACGTGAAATGCTAGATTTTTGTCCGACGTTGTTCGATTCAGATTGTACAAGTTTCACTGGTAACTGACAACCTCAGGAATATACATGTTTTTTACAGAAAAGGAGAAGAATTTTCGGAGGAAATAGTAAGATAGCTCCAGCAATTGTCGGAGATCAAAATGGGAAAATTGGTGATGCGAAATAATTTTGTATGGTACTGGGAAATGTTGTATGTACGCATGGTATTTTTCAGGGAGGGAGAGAAGACTGTACGCAAAGTAAAGTAAGTTAACCGTCGTCCCAACTGTTCAGCTGTGTGCGGTAAGAGGAGAAGCTGATTTCGATGAGGGGATTTGTTCAGAGTGAACGTAAGCGTGGAAGATCATGGTAGGTTTTCGGAAGGTGTTATCAAATGGATTCAGTCCAGAAGCAGAAGGATTAAATCAACATTGATTTCGCTGAGCACGTAACACAGCAGCTCGTACCCAGGGGAGGGGTCCAGGGGAAAAGATAAGTAGAAGATAATTAGCATTGCAGAACAAACGCAAAATAATTTGCTCGAGAGGAACTCTAGGGCACATTTCCGTCTTGGTGAGTGTGAACTTCATTATTAATCAGGATATTTTGCCTTTAGAAAACACGTTATTGCTACTGATAAATTTGGGGAGGGCAGTAAGATCGGGCAACAGGAGAATAAAAAGATCCCCTGATATTGATACTATATCCATCTTGCTCCTATTTCGTATGGGGATTCACTTGTCAAGGTAGGTTGCAATATACCGATCGCTGTTTCGACGTTTAGAAAGGAATGTATAACGTGTCGGAACTTCATCCCTGACTGGATTGCACGTATCTCAGATGGAAGCCTGTTCCACAATATGGAGTATCGATTTAGGAAAAAGTTGTCAGACAGTTTCGTTCGTGATCTTTTCACTTTTACTTTATTGTGATTGTTATTTCGGGTGCGATAATTTGATAATTCTGCTCGTTGTACCGATGGGCGTGAAGAATGTATTTTTTGGGTAATTGTGTCAAAGGAGATGAAAAGGTTAAGTTTCATTCTTCGCAGCCACAGTGGATCAAGTTTTAAGGCAACGCAACGATCCATGTAAGATAGGGTGGTGGAATAGCCTAGAAGACGCTTAGTAAATGATCGTTGAACACGCTCCAATGCCATACGATCACTCACTCTAGAATTACAGTAGGTGATGGAGCCATATTCAAGCAGCGGGCGCGTTTTTATTCTATACATGGTGTTAATGGATTCTTTTAAGTTAAATGTTTTGAACAAAAGCCCAATGCTTCGGCGGGCTTGAGCTGCGGTGTGTCCTGCGTGTTCGGAAAAGTTAAGGGTGCTCGAGTAGTGGATCCCTAGGTCACGGATGGTGTGGCAGTGAGACAATGGTTTACCATCTATAGTTAGCGAACCTGGTGTGATGTCACATCTGTAGGATACCACGTGGCATTTATCAGTAGAGAATGTCATCATCATCACAGTTCGCTCGCAGTCATCAGGCCTACGCTAGTCTGGTAAAGTACCAGATACTGGCGTTTCCACTTTCTGGGTATCGTCAGCGGTGCACCTTCTAGCAGACGCCTCACAACTTCCGCCTCCATGCCTTCCCGATGCCAGCAGCTAGTGCCAATTCGCCATGATTGACAGCCGCGGAGCCGTGAAAACGTAAGAGTACGACATAGACGCAGAATCATGTCCTTACCAAACTTGCGTCCTTCGACAGAAATACCAACCACACGGTCAAAAGAAGTACATTAAGAAACAACATCAACGCGTACAGAAGAAAACGCCTCAGTTTGCAAGGAAAATGTAAGGTAACCTTCAGAGAGTGTGACCCCTCAACTTATTGTAGCGCATCGAAGAGACCGCTGGAGGACATGCAAACAGACTTTGGTGCGGATATCGTAGCAACTGAAAGAGAACGAGGTCCGCCTTCCCATATCTACATTCTCCAGCACATTTGGAATGTCAAATACCTCATCCTTGAGGTAATACTACGATCCAGGCTGCATTAACAGTACCACAATGGCAGGTAATTGGCAGGCCCATATTCTGACTACTCGGCATACGTTTTACAAGACAAAGAGTTTGTTACCTACATAAACCAGAGTGGGTTGAACTTCCATCCACGAAAACTTAGTCACGTTCACTGAATGGATCGCACTCGAATCTTAGCCCTCACGAAAGCCTAGGCCGCCTACTGACGAAGAATAAGCATAGCACAGTTCGCTCAAACGCCATCAGCTATGGCACCTGCAACGGTAGTAACTCCCTGTCATAACTAGTGATTGCAGCATTAGCTTCTCCATCTCAATGAGACTGGACATTAACGAGATGCGACGGTTTGCGTACCTCATTGACCCATTGAGCTATACTGAGTGATGCCTCTGGGCACCTTGGGAGCTACTCCTACCAGGTTGGTCAATGGTGAGTGCTCAGACAAACTCAATCTCCTGGTCCTCCAGGCTGGAGGTTTAAAATGGCATGGCGTCCATTTCTTTAAAACTAACTCATTGCCACCTCACAACAGCCTTGCGGACAGGCGTTTGCACCAAATGCTTTGGATGAGGACCCTAATCGTCCTCCTGTCTAGGTCGCGGCGAACTGGCAGTCACAGCCCACATACAACTATGGCATTTCCTGTTTCAAATATAAACTTCATTCTGCATCTGCCGTCGCGCAGATTATCAATGGTCGACTTATCTGCTGCACACAGCAGGGCGGATAAGCAAAGCATGCTACTGCTGGAGCCTCTCTTCTTTCTTTTCCACCTGTTCTTCTTAATCCCATCCCGACCACCATTAGTAAACTTCCTCCTACAATTCCCGGCTTAATTGACTGCAACCGAAGTGCCACTGGAGCAAAACCATCTGCAGCCATCATCCCACAACACCTATCGGATTCCCATCGACAAAACCCCCTTATAAGTTCACGGTATCCCATTTCCATGTCGACATGTAACGTTCACACTCTAAGACAAACAGGTCATTAGGCTGCATTTGCACGCACCTTGGACACACTGGGTATTGATGTGTCGTGTGTCCGAAACTAGGATAAAAGACCCTAGCGGGGTTATTGAATTAACTGCATCCGGCTTATCCTCTCGTATCTTGGTTGCAAACATCCGGAGACCGCGATGCATCACTCACGGGTCAAGCTGTTGTAGGTATCATTCTAAGTTCCTTTGCTGAGCCATTGTTGGTTGATTGAATTCCGGTGAATAGCCTTTATGTGCATCCCGTTTGGCGACGTCAGCTAAGGTTGATTCACGAAGTAGTGCAAAACTCGTTTGTTTGTGACTTCCGCTTAATCTCCCACCGACGGCCCTTCTAATGTTGTCAAGGACACATTCTATCGAGAAATGAAAGCGCTACGATGCAGTACTACTAGTTCAGATATTATAGTTTTTGTAGGGGATGTGCACGCACAAGTAGGGCGTCTGAGCTCTTCAGAAGCTCAGCTGGGTGGCAATTGTGGGCTTAAATCCCAACGGACTGACAGCGGTGAGTAGCGCTGCTTTTAGACACAGTGGGCGCCGAAGTGCCACATGGCGTCCTCCTGTATCTGGCCAGTCATGGACCCAAATTGACCACATAGCCATAAGTTGCAGATGGCGTGGTTCCATCTTGGATTGCTGCTTGTACTGGACTACCTGCCTTGACTCTGCTCATGCCTTGGTACGCGGTCGTTCCTCCATGAACTTAATCGGAAGGCGCATCAAGCGTCTCCTCCAAATGGCAAAGGAGCAATTGTATCAACCCTCGGTCAAGCAAGCCTATCAAAGCGCACTGCGTACCGAAGTTTTGCTGTCTTGTCCTAATGACGCTGTGCTTCAGTGGAATAGGATCTCGGCCGTCATGCACGACGCAGGAGCATCTGCTTGTGGCACTATCCATCCTCACCGCACCAGTCACTGGATATCCGACAGGTCGGTGAACCTGTTGGAATATAGAAGACCCCTACCTGCTTGCTTTGAGCACAGTGTGAGCAGACGGGCTATTATGCGTGAAATAAAGCAGAGTCTACATGCTGTCAACAAAGCCTGGTAGACCAGTAGGTTTCAAGAAATGGAGGAAGCAAGAGCAGTAGGCAATTACCGCAAGCTCTTCCGGCTAGTCCGCACCACTGGTCCTAGAGAAGCAGGCGTCATTGAAAAAATCAGAGACAGCTCGATTGCACTGATATACAAAAAGGAGAGCCGTTCAGATCATGGGGCGCAACATTTACAAGGCCGGTTCAACTAAGCCCCTTCTCCCGGACCTCTTCCCAATCAGGTGATGCAGGATGAGCCACGGACGGTTAGTTTAGAGCCTCCGTCGGAGGCCGAGGTCCGAAACGCGATAACAGCCCTAATCGTTTTCGTCCCGCTGGCCTGGTTTCTCTCCCATCTGCACTATTTAAGGATGGAGGTAAGGTTATCTGCAACGCACTGACCTCCCTGTTCGAACGTATCTGGAAGGACGAGAGGGTCCCGGCTAATTAGAACAAATCTATTATATTGGCAATGTACCAGGAGGGCAGTCGCACAGACTGTTCTATCCACAGGTGTATTAGCCTAAAACCAGTTGTGACACCATTATTTGCCTCGATTATTGTTCGTCGCCTCACTGCAGAATGTGCATCTCGGTTTCCGCCCAGGAAGTGGCTGCATAGACTATATCTTTATTTTGCAGCAGGTGCTAGAGCAGCACCAGGCATACCGCAGACTGACAATAGCTCTGTTCCTCGATTTCAAGAGTGCGTTCGATTCAGTCGATCGATCGATTCTGTTCGACATACTTGCGCGGAAAGGTGTTCCCACGAAATATGTGAACATACTTCGTGCTCTAAATTCGAACACTACAGGTCGCGCCAGGGTCTACGGTGCCCTATCGGATAGCTTTCCGACCACAAGTGGCGTTCGTCAGGGTTGTCGGATTACCCAGCTTTTGTTCAATTTCGTCGTGGATTCTATCATGAAGTTTTCCCTTGCGGAATCTTACGAGATACGCGATGAAGTGTTGCCTAGTGAAAGATTAGTTGATCTTGATTATGCGGACAATATTGTGCTGCTTTTCGACCACGTTGCCACAACACAATCAACCCTGAATAGCCTGTACAGGGTGGACCCATTAGTTGGCATGCAATTCCTACCATCAATTGCAAATTTTTGCTGCAGGACCACCAGCCACTTGATGACCCTTGACGAGGAACTCCAGGTGGTTGATCAATTCACTTATCTTAGCAGCGGCATCAACAACGATGGGCGCATGGAAACTGATGTCAGCTGACGCATTACAAAGGTCAGAGCTGCCTTCTTGAACCTGCTGCCTCTTCGGCGTCAGAAGGGAATTTCCCTCCGTCTGAAAGGCCGTGTATATAAGGCGACAGTGAGGGCCGTTCTGCTCTATGGTAGTGAGACTTGGCTCCGTCGGTCTGAAGATCTGAGATGCATTCAAGCCTTCGATCATCGTTGTCTGCAAATCATTGCTGGAGTTGGATGGCACCAGCGTGTTCGCAACGATAATGTGCGTAGGCGAGTACTAGGTAGTGATAATCATACTAGATCTCTAGAACAACAGATAACTGAATAAATTGCGTTGGCTGGGACACGTGTTACGTATGCCTAGTCACGGCTTACCTAGGAGGGCCTTGTTCAGTCTACCAGGTGTAAGCTGGCGCAAGGCTCGAGGTGGGCAGTTGACTTGGCAGTGAAATGCCATTACTGACGACCAAACTGGGTGCCGTTGGTCCGTCTCGCCTTCCGGGCTGGAGTCCACGTGACTCGCCTTGTGCTTGGCTCGAGACTTTAGAGAACATGGCTCGCAACCGACACCAGTGGCGCGTCTGCTGCTGTCTAATCGGATTGCCTTTTTAAAGTCTGTTTGGTGCTGAGTTATCTAGGGGTAATTGCTGATTGTTACACGGGAGAGTGAGAGCCGCAAGATAGCTGTCTCGCCGGTGCCGCCTTATCTTTGCACGATAGCCAGCTCTTGGTGAAGTTATGTTTTCTTCACCAGGTGTAGTCGCCTTGAACCTGAATGTTTGCTTATGGCATTAAGGTTTGCAGGTAGGTCCTCCTCCCTCCCTCATCATGATTGTATGACAGCGAAGCATCAATTCAAATGGCTGATCTACTGTTGTTGAGGAGGAGGTTTATCATGTCCCCGGATTAAGGTGACCACTGGCGAAAAGACAATGTAATCACCGTAATTCAACACCAACATACAAGTCAAGTACTCGGTGGTTGTAGAGATTTCGGCTAACCCCCACCCCCCAAATGATTTCAATGGTTTCGATGCTGGTTATCGTTTCCTGACGTGATCAAGTACGTTCGAAACGCGTAGTAGAGTTCAGCGCTTTCGTGTGGGCAACACCCAACATAAATACACTCTACAAGTTAGACTGAATTTCCCTTCGGTGGTACTAACAGTCCGCATTGGGAGTGAACGTGACAGTCTCTTCACCTAACGAGTACTTCAATCGAGCCAATAATCCGCTAATTAACCTTGTTTCAGACACAAACTCGCGCTTTGTAAGCGCGAGTTCAGAGTTTCGACCTACATATTTTGGAGTACAAACGTAGGAGGCCGCGAGAAAATAGAACTGTGTGGCTATAATTTGAATTCTTATCGATAGTAAAGCAAGCAATTTTTAAAACTTTCCATTTTTTCATCGACACCAATCAAATAATACGGTAATATTTAGTACAGCAGCCAGGGTGAGAATTGTTGTTAAAGTAACAGGGACGAGACATATGTTCTCTACAATTTTCCTGTTCTATTCTCTCATAACCGTTCTTTTTCTATATGTTTGCCTGTAATCAATAGGAATACAGTGGTTGGCGAGAGAACAGCAGCAGAAAATAAAATTGCACGGATATTGCAACTGTTTTAAACCAACAAGGGAATTACCGAAGACAGTTTTACATTGGGATGTAGAGTGTAGTAACATGAATAAGTAGCATCTAAATAAATGAGGCACCAGCTGTGGTGTTTTCAACTCTTTGTCCTGCTGTACGTGGCAGACATTGGCAACCATTATAATGAAGCGCCACAGCCGATGCCCCATGTGGTCGCAGCTTGATGCACGGTGCCAATAGCACGAAAGCAGAAAGATTAGGGTTTTCAACATTTCCGTTTTATCAATAGCTCTCCGCAAGCAGCAAAAATGTCAGGGTTTTCTCTGCGTAGTGATGAAATGGACGCAAAGACGCTATTGGGCAAGGCGACCATATGACAAGAAATGGGAAAATCTCAGCATTATTAATTAAACTAGGTTGCATGCTACTGTGTATAACTTTACTCTTCGGAGTCAGGAACCACTGCTCATTCGACACCAGCAGTATATATCCGTTTGATTTCACCTGTCACAATCGAACCAACATTTCATTACTTCCACATCATAGGGTTCTAAAGTAATGGACGTCATTCCACTTGGAACTTCTAAGTTGGAGTGCAAGTACCCTGAGTTCACTTCTCCCCTAACCGTTGAGAAACTTATCCGTGGTAGCTATGTAGTCAACTACAGTCATGCTCAGGCAGAATAAGTAAGCAATTAGTTGCTCAAAACTAACATTCAGTTTCGCTTTGATTAAGTGTTTCTACAAGCTCAAAATAACGCAGTTTCGGATGGTAACTTAAATGCTCACACCATGCGTCGTCCACTGTCTACATGACTATTTGAATCCTCAGTCGTTTAGAAGCTGTGGTACATGTGAAACACCAAAGTTGCGCGGCTACATCAACAGTTTGGAAGATGAGTTGCTGCCGATCGTCATTTACTTTACGCAAACGAATTATTCAACTTAGTTCTATCAGTTTTTAAACATAGATACTCAGTTGATTGGAATTGCTTCTCATCGAATGTGAACCGATGATCAGTGGCTACATACTTCACTCATAGATATGCTCAACCCATTAGTCGTTTAGCAGTCGCTACTCTAGTTCTCATGTATTTAGACCGTTCGCACAGTCTTGTCCTATATTGTGCGTATTATGTTGCTAAAAAACCCGGAAGAGAATCATGTTCCGCTCTCACTACGCCCATATCTACACTGCATCTGTGTTTTAATTACGATGGGAAGTCATCAAAACCATAAATATCCATCTAGTCTCCAGGTGACTCCGATGAATTTGCGCATCAATATTGTCCGTAAATGCAACACTGCTTCTAATAGTTTTTATCCTCTGCATTATCACCCACGCGGAATAGTTGAACTACACATCTACCTACGTGACGAGAGCCATACCGTAACACATATATAGAAACTAGTGTTTTCTTTCTATGAACAAGTGAATGGCGAATTAAGCTTTGGTTTATTAACACCAGCGACTACTAAAACATAGAGCCAACGAAGATCAGCATACACCGTAACTTCTACTCACATTTTCGACCGAAATTCTTACTCCGTCCACAGAAACCAGCATCTATCACTCAAGCAATGTTGTGGACATTATATAGTCTATATGTAGGTGATGGCCATATTGTATAACTTCGCTCTTAATAGTCAGGAATCAGTGGTCTCCTTATGTCAAAATTTTATATCCGCCTTGCCACTATGTCTGCGTATGTTCCAGAGATTTCATGATTTCAAAATTCGACACTTGCTAACTCTCTTATTGTCTTGCTTTCCGTATCGATGCACTGCACAGAAGATGCCTTATGTCAATAAACATCGTCCGTAACATCTTTTCGCATTTGCCTAACTACATCGACAAAATGATTCTCAGTTTTACTTGAGTTACGGGTTTTTCAAAAACGCCATTTGCCCCTTAATATATCGGTAAACTTTCCTAACGTATTGGGTTCCACAAACGAATTAACAAACGGAAATGCCCCTTGAATAACTAGGTGATGTTTCCATGGCAGTTAGTCTGCTCACGACTCCTCCTTCCATGGTTGTGTTCGTGTTACGTGCAAATGCGATCATTGAGAACTGAAGCAGCGATATGTGCATATCGCTTGCGTTAAATACGAACACCTGAATCATGCGAAATCATCGCTATACCGCAAACACTGCGCAAATAATTGTGCGTCTCTCAAGCCGTTGCACTGGTTGCCTAATGACGTATCGTCCTCAAGTAGCTACCAATTAAATGTCAAAATTCTGTCACCGAAGTAGTGAGCTTCGGTGAATATTTCATATACTTGCTCATAGCTCACTGCTGATTAATTGTAAAAGAGTTCCTTCATATGACTATCTATGCTTACGCTCTAAACCTAGACACTACGAAGGTTCGAAAACCGAGCAGTTGGGAAGTGCAACACAATTATGGCCAATATCAGTTTCTTGCTGGCTCAGCCAAATTATTATTGCAAATGCAACTAGTTTCACGCCTAAATATATCAAATCGAATGCAAATATTTTGGGAAGACGTGCTGGTTTATCTTCTCTGGTTTTCTAAGTTACCTTTAGTCAAAATTTAAGCAGATGGAATGTAATACATCCCCATGCTTTCAAGTCGGATCTGGCTCCTGCTGCTTGATTAACTACGATAAAATAATGGCATCTCTTTCCTGCTAAACACGAGTAGTTATCTATGTTAAAATCAGCAGCTTGCTTTAGAGTGACGTGCATAGTGTTCAAGTTGTTTACCTAAAGTGAAGCTCCACGTTCCGTTACCTTTAATAAGTTGGCTAAGACAGTATATGTGCTTCAACTGTAAACTGACTGTCTCCGTTTTAGATCACGGCACTTTCGCTACGAACCGAACTTCACCACATTAAAAAAAGTACCAGGTTCATTTCTCATCCTACGCAATACTGTCGGCAATCAGCTTTACCGCAAGCGTTGTGCGAATTTCCTGAACTAACATCAATTTTTTTTCCCGGTATATACTTCATAATTACTGAATGGAAGTTGATGAGGTCGGTCACACACTGCATAAGATTAAGCCTCTCCAGCGTTGCGCTAGTGTGGCACTGTGAGAGAAAGAGGACCATCTTCTTTTGGTCACTCATGTGCACGGTAATGTTGATTACGCTCCTGCATCGGATTGCACCACGCACGCTACGACAGTTGTTGCAGTTCTGTGTACTTCATGATAGTGTGTCTCACCAAACCGTCTCGTTTTGTTGGGCAATGCTCCGATTGTGTCCACATTGTGGCCTGCTGATTGGTGGACAGTCGAGATAAATTCCAAACACAGGAACGATTCACAGGGCGGATGCAGCGAATGAAGTTGAACAAACTATGCCTTTTTATGTGCTGGATAGTTGCGCTTTCAGCTCGCACCATCTTATGTCAAAGTAAGTACTGCAACTTAGTATTTCAATCACTGATTTTTATATGGTAACCTTTTATTAATGGTGTTTCACAATTCGGTACTGATTAATGATAATTGACTGGAAGCAACGAAAACGGATAGCTCAGTGCAGCTTTATATAATGTCACTCAGGGACGAAGATCCGTTGGGGTGCGTTCTACATATTTCATATAAGCAGCGTTTGTCCAGGAATTTCTTAAATTCTGACACTGACACAGCCTCAAATAGGTGCTGCGGTAGGTCGTTCCATAGAATAACCACTCTAACTTCAAGACAGATTTGGTGATCGACCTGCTTCATTTCCGATATGACAAGCTTTTACCGGTGTCATCGTGTGCTGTTTGGTGTTCGCAGATGATGCAGCGGCCTCAGCATGGGATAATCAAGCAGATGTAATATCCGGTTCCTCATGACGTGGTCAATCCGCAGTCGACGATAAGCTAGGGTGTAAAGACTTAGTTTCTTACACCGGTCGTCGTACGGCACACATCGTAAATTGTGTATCAGCCAGGTGGCTACAGGCTGTACTCGCTCAACCTTTTCTACCTCTTCCCAGATGAGAGGATAATACGCGGGAGTGCCACACTCCAGCATTGATCGTAGTATTGAGACAGAGAGGCGAGTGGTACTCTCTTCATACGAAGTGCTGAAGCTGCGACTGAGCGCCCAAAACATAAGTATTCTGAGCTGGTAAAGCTATACGAAACTTCTACGCTTTTTGTTTTGGCATTTTTGCAGAGATTTCGCACGTCAGAGCCAGACAACACGAATTTGTTCCATATTCTGCGTTGTCGAGCCAGTATGCTCTGCTCATACTCGAACAAATATGGCTTGAATGGTCCAACTTTCCGGTATCTGAGGGGTATAAATCGGGCGCAAAACAATTTCACTCCCTGTTTTAGGACAGTCCAACTTGTTTCAACAGAGAAATTCTCCCGTATCGACCAGTCTATCTGGTTCGCTGTTCTAGTAAGCCAATTAACGTCCACCTTGCAATAGTTGTCGGCTAGCTCACAGCTGGTGGGAACACCGCGTGAACAACGAGCGTGTTTGACGCTTTGTTTACAGCACAAGAAAGGAAATGAACCGCTCAGCACCGTTATTTCACGCACCAGGCTTCGATGGCTCTGCCACCTGTTACGTATGCCAGCCCACCGACTTCAGCGAAGTGCGTTGTTTTCTCACACCGGGTGTGGATGGAAGAAGAGGAGGGCTGACCAAACGATTAGTTGCTCGAGAGGAATGAAGGCCCACACTTCGGAACTCGCCTCGGTTGGATCTTCACGGCTCCCTGGTTGGGTTACAAAAGAAGATGTACACTTTTGGCTAGCTACAATTTTTGACACGGCTAAGAGCCGACCTCAATGGCGTTCCTGCTATGTGTTTCTTTGTCCATCCCCATTCGTTTAGTCTCCCCTCCAACCACGATCTCATTTCTTAGCTTAATATAATATTATATAATAATTTTTCCTGTTGCCATTAGCCGGCTGGTAGCTTTCCGGAACGATGCCCATCCGTTAATGGTAGCACAGCAGGTATTCAAATGTTGTATTTATTTTTTTCTTTTATCTATTACGGCAAGGTAGTTAAGGTGTTTACGCCTCTAGCTAACGTTTATAATGATGAGGATGAGGCTGGCTCCAGCATTGAGAATATGGCGGCGGCAATTCCAAGCTGGCTATGCTCATCCTGTGGCCAATCCCTCTCAGGGGTCCAAGACTTGAATGGCATGCGCACGTTGCTCATAGCTGGTCGAAAGCAGGTCTAAGCCCGAAGAAGTCGCGTTCGCAGTTTTGCACGTCGATTGCTTGCTGTGCTATGTGTACCCAGTTTCCTATTTCAACTCCGCAAACTTCCTCTCGACTTCACTATGGCCTGGGAGAAGTTCAGCCTCAGGCCACTGTATTCGGGGGAAGTTGAAATCGCCCAAGAGTTGAAACAGCCTTTGGTTGCGGACGTGCGACAACCACACACAGCAGCTTAGTGGACTACAATAAACTACGCCCACAAGCAAGTCGCAGCGTCTGAAGAGAATCGAAACCATACCTGCACATATAGGTCTTCAGCGCTCCGGTAGATGCTCACTAGTTTCCCACACAAGGAAGACCTTATGTAAAGCAGAACGCTACCGCAATCAATTGATAGTCTACTACAGCGAAAGCACGTGAAGCCACTGATTTACAGCTTTAGGCTTTTACTTCGGAGTTTAACCACGTCTCAGCAAGGCCTAATGCGTCTGAACGCTGAGAGGTTAGTAGTAGCACAGTTCTTTGCGTTTGTTCATCAGACTGCAGATGTCAGTACAGCATGCTGCAATAGGAACCGCTGGGTTCGCCTGAAGCAGAAGAAACCTGTTGATTCGTATGCACGGTGGAATCCAGTTGACTATCCCGAGCAGTCTATCAATTGAATTGAAAAATCTCGACGTCATGTTCATAGCACACCTGAGGATTGGCGTAACAGGTTTCAGTTGTGCGAAAGACCATGAAGCTGCGGCGTCGCCGGTAGCCGGACATTGTTATTCGTTTCTTTGATATTTGCATTTTCCATTCACCAAATTGTTTATTGCAAATTAGGGCTTTAGGGTCAAATGCAGGATCTGTAAAAGTTGAAGCTGAGCTTGTCGGAGCATGAACACTGCTCCAGGGATAGATTCGCTGTCGTACTAGGTGTTGGCTTTTTCTCTGATTCTACTGCAAGAAAATCGAGCTGCGCGCTTGTGGGCAATTTGCTTTACTATTCGGCTTGTCAAGATCTTGACCTCTTTCTGCCCAAGCTTAGACTGACATTGCTTACAAATGGCGTTCTAAACGCTCTTCAGTGTACCTGATGTAGGCGAAGTAGGTTCCCAGGGAGTTCAATATAGCAATATGAGAATTTACGCTGCATAAACGGCAAGTAATTGCATATGCGCGATATCCAACGACTTTGGAGCAACTACCACAAGGTTTCTGCTTTACCATAACAAATGTAAGTACCAATCTATGCGATTAACTAAACGTAGTGTAAAACCACAGAAATAACAATAAACTGGCACAGGTAAATATGATGTGGAGCTTCCAAGTAACTAATGTGCGGGAAGTACACAAATATTCATGGAATAACACCATTTTATCCATGTAAATTACTTGGTAAACTGGCCTGACGAGGATACTGGGAAACTACGTCCTGGACGGCGATATCCACTATAGTTTCCGTAAACAAATTACTCTCATAAACAGACCATTGCGTATTATCGACGTATTACTGCACCAGTGAGCCCATACACTTAGAAAGTTTGTAATAATTGTCACCAAATATTGAGGGCATATGGTCCTAAATACTACGGTAACATTCAGCCAGCGTTCATTTCACCGAAGTTCCCATTCGGTTACACATATGAATAGCAATAATCGAGATGTGGGGGATAAATAAAACAAACAGATACCGCTCAATAGATTGCTGAGGTGTGTTACATTAGAACAAATTGACTAACTCTGCATGGACACCTACATTCTCTGTACCAGCTGAATAACAGAAAAATGTCTAATATCAGAGTGCGTGTTTCGTAGCGCACTTCAGTATCCAAGTGATTTTCTAGCCATTGCACTCAAGCAAACCTTGCTTTTTTCTGTGGGTCCATACGATAGGCATGTTCGGAATAAGCAAAACAGATGTGCACGGAAGTACAAGATAAATGAAGTTATTCTGTATCCACTTAGAGAACAATATCCAAAGTACTGTGTTTGCGGTTTGTCAAAGAAAGCTTGGAAAAACACCTGTCAGACCAGTGCTTCTGACGTAAATTATTTCAGTCCTAAGGTCTGATAACTGGTGTGAGTTCGTGTCATACGCACATCGCTGTAACTGCTATCTGCAAAAATATCTGACATGAACGCATCGTTAAATGATTAAATAGATTAGCTGAAGCACTTGATTGTGATAGCACTTCATTGCGCCATTTGACGGACGGTCAATTTTGACAAATTCTTTTGCTCATTATAACTTGTCGTGAAGATAGCATGAATCTGATTCGCAGTTCTCTTAGTAAATCAAACGTTGCTGTTAGCTATTTACAGTAATTGGTGTACATACTCTTGGCGCATGCCAACCTACCGGTTTCACCAACTTTCTACTATCACACTCTCGTGGCTTGGCGACCTAGCGGTGAATTCGCTCAGTATCGGTTGTAAATAACACACAAGCGCGTTTTCCCTTCGTTTTTTCAGGTATTGTTCGCAAGGCGACATGCAGCAAAAATTTTACGTCGCAGGACTCCGAGAGCTTTGGAAGTCCGGATAGTTTGGACACTTATGGGGATCACATATTTTGTAACGTTGCTATTAAGGTGTCGCACAGAAGCAGAATCAACATCACCTTTCAAGAAGTGCCCGTAAGTTTCCGCAGCAATTGCCTGTGAAAACGCTGTATAATCATGCTGATGTGATGTTACGTAAACTCAGCGTTTTATCTGCATCCTTTCCAACGTTAAGTCTACTCCAGATATGGATGCATTTCCAATATAATAATTGTGTTGACTATCTGATATCATGCTTAGCGACGATGATCCTTGGTCTGTATCCGATTCCTGATTTAATCATTACAGATGACAATTGCAACGGAGATTCCCGAATACTTTGTCATATTCGATGGCCCTGACTGCACATCCAAAAGAATTGGCGTGATTTTTGCGGGACAAACTTTGGCAGTTATTTCAAGCCGTAACGAAATGACAGCCCTTTTCATATCATATCACACAGATGGCTTGAGAAGATTTAAAGCAGAATATACTTTGTGTGAGTATTGTGCTCATTACAAGATGGCATTCTGCGCGGTTGTTAGGTAAATCGTCGCAACTAAATGTGATATCCACTAGAGGTATCATTTGGCTTAACAACGTCTGCATTTTCGACATTGGTAGTCACTACAAGTACAAAGGATTACACCTAAAAAGACTTAACTACACAAATTATGTTATGGCGCATAAAGTTTTTCATCAAAGCGAATTATACGAAAGACACAAAGGCAACTTCTCGGAATTAGTTAAAAATAGGAGTTGCTATTAACAACTTGCTTATTCCCAGCTGGAAAATGCAAATAAATTGGTTTGGAAATGAATGCAAATCCTTTGTTTACCTTAACTGAATAGCGCATACAATTTTCGCCTTCCAGACGAGCAGACAAGTTTTAAAAAGCATCCGGCCATTGTATAAAATATGCGCGGATTACGTCTCATAGCAACACAGGGAATCAACGCGCAACTACAAGAAAACGCGCATACATACTCCATAAAGTGCTTTTAATAAATTCAGTCAGGCTGCTTGAAGTATCACTGTTCCATTGCTCAGTATCAATTCCCCCATATGCGTCATTCTCCGTCTCTCTCACACTCTCTCTGAGTAATTTCTGCTCCTCTGTTACCATGAAATTAGTCCTATGTGACGCACCCATTTTTGAGTTGATTTGCCAACTCATTCACAGCTTTTGACTTGCATGTCGAACGTGGTGATAACCTATTCCCTGCAGTAAAGTATAAAATGCAATGTACGTAGGAGAATATAATATGTTAAATAGAGTTGTATACTTTCGTTTAAATTGATTCATACAGGCGCCATATACTTAATGAAATTCTAAACCAAAGTTTATGTTTAAGGAATAGCTGGCAAGAGTGCGTAACACTTTAATCAAGTAAGACTGTACTCAACGAATATCATCTTACCTATCTATTTACAAATTCCACTTTTCATCGCCCAGTATATTACACTTGTGTTTCACGCAAAATTCAAAAACAAGAATCAGTAAATTGAGCAACATCCAACTCCTTTGATCCTGTGGACCATATTTTTAAAGTAAACATAATACCCACAGCCTATTGCTAAAACTTCCTACTTTACATACCTACCAATTCGAACAGACATTCACAAATTTGTGTTGTCATGTTGAACATGACTTAAAAGAAGATAACCTACTTTTCCCCTAGTTCATTTTTCAAATATTAAACTAGGTGGCAGTTTCTCAGAGAGTGTTAGGTGGTCCAATTAATGTTATCACTAAGCACCTATCATCTTATTTTAAACACGTGAAATAGGAGAAACCAAACGCGTTTATATCTATATCTATATATGTGTTACCTGACAGTAATCAGGTTATACTGAATAGTTGAATCAACCAACGACATGAGTAAATGGTAAAGTGTTAATTGCTTTTTATCTATTCTTCAGTATCTGGTTATTCAAAGAGTAAGTCGTTATCCTGGGTAGCTGAATATAAAACACGGTAGAATGATTTGCTTACTAATGCACTTGTTTCATTGCGTAGTATCTGCTCATATCTACTCGAAGTCTGAGTATAGCAGCCTAAATATCTCACAAACTGAAATATTTCCCTACGAACATTTCAATTAAACCAATGTATCTTTATACCATAGTACCTGCGTCGTCTTATTAATGATTACATGCATGGATAGAGTTTAACTATACTGCTGTTCCCTCAATGATAGATCAATCGAAAGCAATAAAAAGTAAGTCATGACAGTCCACAGATTTCATTGTATGAATTATTTGCTGTCTGAGAAAAGCACCAGTAATAAATAAAATGAATTTGTTTGCAACACCAACTTTTTGTCAGCGGAAATGCGTTTCTTGTAAAACATAATTGGATCTGTAATTTTCCTCCAGCAAATAATCAGCTGTTGGGTAAGTTTCATTCTAGCATTATGTATTAACTAAGGCATAATTTTTGATAACAGCTTTCACTTGCTGTATAAACAACCCACCTATCCCATTGTTCTTTGATTACATTGTAGACAGCAGCTTAATGCCACAACTAACAAAAACAAAAAGCCTAATTGACAAAGCTAACGCCTGAAATTCCTGTGAAATTCTAACTGTGATCCAACATCTTTTATCGTGAACTTGTACACAAAGTTAATCGGTAACTTCTAAACATGAACATAGATTTAAGAGGCTGCATATCCAAGATATCTCAAAGATCAAATTGACCAACAGATTTTTCTGTACCACATAATGGTATTGTTGATGACATCCATTAAGCAGAGACGTTTATTTACGTCCTATTTAGATAATTGTGAACGGAAATTATTTGGACCTATCGGAGAGTTTTCTTTTAAAGGAAACGGAAGAAGGAATACTTTGTGCATTTGGACTCTCAAAGTTGCTATGGGAAAAAGAGTGCATGTCCAATTCACCAAGCTTAAAGTAAGTCATATTTTATTACCGATGAACATAATTAATTCAAATTCACCAAGCCGACTTTCTGAGAATATCACATGCCTACTTTGTATGATGCGTTAAACTAAACTGAACACTTTGTTTCGTGTAACTACGAATTCGTTAACCTGAGACATTAGGTGTATCAACTTCCGAACATGAAGGACGTTAATAGATATAATCCAGTGCAGTGTTATAATTTGCCTTCCTTAGCTCGATTCTAAATTTGCCTGGCTACGTGTTTTGGATGGCGATGACTGTGCGGCCCCCCAGCTAAAACTGGTAGAAAGCACGGATGTATATATTCCATTCAACTGCACTTCTACCAATGCAGCGATGACCGTCGTGTTTGCTTCCGCAATTGGTTCCAAGGTACTGGAATTGTCAGCAGAATATTCGGAGGGTAAGCATTTCAAAAAGGCGCTGTGTCTGAACCAGATTCACTTAGTTTTCACATGGAAATTTCATGCCACTTTTGTGCAGCCGTGTGATAACTTTGATTGACGTAGCAGTTTTATTCGTGTAGTTGGATAGTTGTACTGAACATCCGTGAAACACCATCGACCCATCCTTAAAGCGGTTAACTGATGGATGGTAAAACTCACGGTCCGACAACAAATGCAGTAAACACAGTCGAAGACCAAATGCGGTACTCAAAATTATTGACTAGGAAGACTGAACATGGCTGAATGCAATTAATAGTATAAGCATTTTAATATAACCATACGGGATTTGAGCTTAGTAGAAGTTTATGACTTCGCAGTGCTTCGTTCAATTTCAATATAACACAACGAATACAAAAACGGTAATGAACAGATTCGAGCCATTTTCACCGTTGTATTCAGCAACATAGAAATGGAACCTGTAAGAAAACAAGCTGTGGCTCCCAAAACCGCAACTTATTAACTCGCTTAGATGAATTTCTGTTTGTGACATACACACAAATTTGTTGACGTTCCAGCAAGTAGTCTTGTGCGCAGAATAGCTATCGACCACAAGTTGACCTCTCTACAAAGTATCTCTAGGATCTTAGGTTATACCAAGCACTGCAATAAGCGAAGTAGCAATATATGTTGCTGTCGTGCAAATGACATCTCATCAAAAAATAATGAGTTTTGACGAGAGCTTTTTTTCATTGTTCTATCCGTAATATTATGAAGGCTCTTTGTCTATAAGAAATCAATTTTTTTCATAATCAGCTAAACGTAAACAAGCACTAGCTTATGGTATTTTGAAATAGATTATCTGTTTCCTACAAAGCAGCTTGAGAAAATATAATAGTCACTGAATCTATGGGTTTATTACTCCATTATTTATTCAATATTTAAACCATTAATCAGCAGTGGTCATCCACCTAACGCCTTGCAAACATGAGATATACTATAAGCATTCTAGTAGTGCACTGCTTTAGTTATCATCCTCCATCACGAAATATTGCTTATTTGTCATCTTAATGGCCAAAATGCTCATGGTTATGCCGTTACGCCGGCCCATCTCCTCACATTTCATAGGCTACATCACTCATATGGCTGAGCGATTGCGTAATATATAAGTCAAGATGGATTGGGTATTGTTAATTACCATATTTAAAAGAGAGCAGTTAATGCTAGATCCGCTGTTCTGTTATGAATAGCGAATTATCCTAGAGGAGTACAGGCAATATAAGGTTGTACTTTCCAAAGTAAATTGTAAAACAGGATGGAAAATCCAAATGAAAACAGGAAAGCCAATAAACGCTCCTTTTGTCATAAATACTGAAGATTGCTTATTAGGCTTTCCTCACCCATCAGGACTGGTGTTTGTTGTTTGTGAACTGTCCTAATTCCCAACTACGTCAAGCAAATGTGCAAAAAGTGACAGTAAAATGCCTCGTTGTGTTTATTACTGCATGGTATTCGTGCAGTCTGATGTCGTTTACTAGGTGCGTAACTCAGAGTTTACGAGAGCTTCAGTTCACGAAAACAAAGGATTTGGATGAACCAACAGTAAGTTCTTTACTCGTAAGTAGCAGGATTTTAGTTGTAATTTTGTTGGGGTTTTCATCCCAGTAGTTCAGAAGCTACCTAGCACACCCTAGTTCGGAAAGCGCCAGGCGCGTTTCGCACTACTGGGGCTAGTCAGTGGCGCGATTTCCCTCGATCGTCCAAGTAGGACCGAACCCATGACCGCTAGAGACAGACGCCAACTAGCCAGTAGCTTAAGCCAGTGAGCCATGGGGGAATTTGGCTAAGCTACATAATTTGCACCAACTATCTAGCACAGTCACTGAAAGTGGTTAGACTGCGAGGTGATGACATTCTCGCACTGGAAGCTATATCTATAGCCCTTCGAACGTAGGAGAGGCTATTTACTTTATATTACTCTTAAGAAACAGGATTTCAGTTGTTCTTTTCCTTACGGTGGATGGAAAGCTTATCGTCTTCAGTTCACAATCTATTTATTAATTTATAATTTGGTACCATTGGCCAATTTGCTATGGCAGTAAACTTGATGATACAAAGACACACGCGTAATGGGTTACCGGACGAAACCATTAAGCCCTTCTTTTATCACTTCTTTATGAAATTTTATGGACTCCTTCATTGTTAAAAATTACCAAGCAGCTATTATTCGTTTGATCCTTCGGTAATAGTTAATAGCATGTTCAGGTATGGTATTACTTTTCTTCCTGAATCCTCCAAACTTAATGCGATCAATCAGATGATGCTCGTAGCCTGGGTAAATTTCGACTATTTGTAGCCTTTAAACTGATATAGAAACGGGTTGTCAACTTTGTCCTTTATCCCCATCTCACAAGTAATACAAGTTCAGCAGTTATTATTTCGCGTCTACGAAGCAACTGGAAAGTTTGTATCAGCCAGGTTCATCTGTTCACTGTGCTATTTAAATGTGCTATTTAAATGTGCTATTTAAATGTTTCGAATGATTACTGTCGTTGATTATTAGATAATTAATCCGCTACTTTCCGCATAATGGCATAATTTATCGTTGTAATTGAGTAAACTCCTCCCACGATTCCTAGGCAAGCAAGCTCAGATGGAAAAATTTAACAATCGCAATCAAATCGAATTACTTCCTAATGCACGTCAGAATGTAGCTAGCGTTTTTGCAGTAACAAAACGCCCGTATTGCTGTATTCTGTTAGATCCATGGATTTTCCAAGAAATGACTATCGCTTACTGAAAGTGATCAGTAATATATGTGTCTGGAAAACTGTCTGACGTCTAAGATTGACTTGCCAGTCAGCACAGAGTACGCTTGAATATTTAGAGCGCTATTCCATGATGCACATAATGTATTTCTACCTTTTGAAATATTTATTTACTTGCAACTGTCGTGTATTATTCCATATTGTTTTCTAATACTTGACATGATGGACCATCTTTTAAAATTTCAGGAATAATCAAGGTATATAAATTAAAAATTCACTGAATACAAATTGCCGACGTACGATAACAAGAGTAAAACTAGTCCTTACATTAGAAGTGCACTGGGGAAATCAGATGACGGCATTTAGTAATTTCAGAGTCGAACCAAATTGCTTGTGTGTAAAAGAAATACAAACAATGTAATGCAAAGTTCGCAAATATTTCTTTGAGTAGTTTTTGGTCGGAACGCTCTACCCTTTTGAAACCGTTAATATTCCTGTCCCATGCGTATGAATTTCAAATAGCTCATAAGTGGGCATAAGATTTTGTGTATTTTTATGAGCTTTTCACGAATAACGGTATATTTTAAAAGGTTACTTTGAGTTACTCTTCTTCAAAGACCTTCTCTGTCTCTATTACATTGCAAACTCTTCACTGCATTTTTGAATCTTTTGTAAACTTATAACAGTGGCTTTAATTGCTGCATTAATTTTCGGCTATTTATTGTACGGTTTGATTTGAATGTCCAAATATATAAACTCATATTCAAAGTTCGTCATTATTTCCTGCTTCCATTTGCCGCGGGTGCTTTCCAAATGGTTGTTCTGCCCTGTTGCTTGGTAGTTGATATGCCAAATGGTTGCTACATTCGAACTGCTTATTATACCAATTAATACATTTAGGTCTGGGCACTTTCATGGCTTGGAATCAGCCGAAGATCAAGTCAACTGCTTTCTTCAATCATTGAGCTCTTATTGTGCAGCCGTTAGCGCTACATTTTTGATTGTAATTAAACTTGACGTCGACCATTATTGATGATATGCTTTTCTTGCGCTGGTGCTCTAGATCGAATGTACTGGATGTGCGTGCATTGAAGCGGAGCTCAGTGCGTATAGCTCTGCAACGAGAAGTCGGAAATTAACTGTAGTTCCTCAGAGGCGCCATATCCATCAGACATTTTTCGAAAATTTTCTCGAAACATCCACTCTGTTGACCAGATCTTATACCATTCAAGATCGATCAGTTTTAGCAAAACAGATTCTGCATCAAAACGTTTTAAAAAGTCTGTGGTGTGTGCTGGATTTCGCCAAAAGTAAAATTTTTTCTATCCCAATAAAATGCGAATTCCGGAATCCCAAATTATTTTCTCGGTCTCCGCGAATCTACCAAAGTCACAGAAGCAAACCTATTGCACAGTGGGGCATTGTTTGTGGTCATTTCCTCATTCAGGTCTGGATACTTTAAGTCTCACTTGGCTGCAAGCTTGCATGATCTAATCGAACCGACATCATGTTTCAATGTGATACTAACAGCTCAATATATGCGCTGAAAGTGCATACCCCATGCTTGCTTCTGTGGCGCTCGCGTATTAATACTAACCTACACAATCGCAGCACAGGTTTCAAAAATCCATCACTTAGTTATCTGACAACCTGTAACCATGAGGATCCAGTGTCTCAGTTTATACTAACCGTGATTAAGAGATGAAAAATGTTTACTTTTCCTGCATTTCATAGGTTCAACTTGGTGAAATTGAGCAAAGTTCTTGCATCGTAACAGCATGCATATGCCATACGTCCGCACACCATTTGTGCTCTGGTCTCACTTGGCCTTACGCTTTCACGTCGCATCACATTTGGTTCGGTTCTGTGAATTTTGCTCAGTACGCACCAACTCTTCTAAATGCTGTTCGAATCACACTGCTGCCAAATTCAATGTCTAAATCCACGCGGGTGAATCATTGCTCCTGTGCTGTTAGAAAATTATTTGTTTGCTGATGAAGAGACTGTGTAGTCTTGCACACTCCTGTAACCAACTTTGCAGGCTGCAGCCGAAGAAAGCCACCGGATACTTTGCTTCCGCCCTTTAATGAAGTTTGGTGTGAAGCTAGCTCATGTCAGCGTTATGTTTGGTTTTGTCGCCTCACGTGGTCTGATCGATGCACACCACGCCTTAACGCTGTGCATATATATGCAAGCTAGATACAGGTTATCGCCTAATCTTACAATCCCTGCTCCAGCTTACAGAGTGACACATCCATTTCCCCGACCTTGGTGATGAAACGAATAACCTGAACGCAAACTAGGATTCAACAGAGAGATACGCATCAACAACAGGTTCGCATTACTTCATGTGGATGGAGTGGCCCAAGAGCTGTGGCAGAACTGAATTCTCTAGTATGAAATAATATAGTCAAACTAGGTCATACACTTACAAACTGCCTCGCACAACACTATTTGAAATGCGTTATTAACGCTAATCGTCATAAGTACGTAGGATAGTAGGCCGAACACTGTTGTTCTGCATGATGTGTCCATGCGTCAGCTTGGGTAAGACTGGGGCTGCACTGTTCCAATGTAGGAAAAATAAACAAATTATCGTTTTTGCGAAACAAACTGCTAAAACGTGCGACCCATACTTTGGCATTGAACCTCCTTACATTATTTCCAACAGGCTTTGATGTAGCTAAACATGGAGGCGAAGCTAAGTTCAATTGATCCATTGTTGCAGCCCTTATCTGTCAGAAATTAGCACCTACGTATCTTTGAGTCACATCCAAGACTAAATTAGCACGCGATACAGCACTGAGCGATGGACATCTTTCTACCGGAGAAAGTCAATTTACTTGAACCTTGAGTGGTATGGTAGGTCTATCGGAAAAATTTACAAAATGTATTACTTGTTCTATCGAAACAGTGACGTGTCATAGTAATAAATTACGCCGGCAGCCGGCTTGGTCTAATTACACCAAGAGATATTAGCCAATGAACTCAACGTAGCTTCGACAATTAGAAGGTAAATACAGTTTGAAGTATGAAGTTTTAATTAGATGCATGCGTCTTACAGCAGTGCGCGAACGATCAATTCACAGAGAGGTATCCGTAGGTGACAAAATAACAAAAATTCAGCGATTATACAGACGACTGTAGCTTGCTAGTTTCAAGTTTGGGCCTATGTAGTTTGCTACTGTTTGGTTGAAGTAGTGGGTGGCATGCATTATTTAGATCTTGTGGAGTCAATAGGCTCATTAGCAGGTCTCCTCGAATTCGAAATACTATCCGCTGTATACCTTGAACTTTACAACCTTTGCTATTATGGGTAATCGCATATTCATAGACGAGTTTGTATGCATCACGTTGTGGATACGCCAGTGCATTATGTTCGTGATTCAGTAAAGGATTCTAGGCCCGGATAGAGTATTTGACATAGGGATGAAATGTACAGTGTGCACATAAAATTATAGCGTCGGGTGAATCTCGGAACTCCCATCGCAACAGCCCGGTGTGTTGGCTTCGAGTTCCTTTCTGCTTGATCGCATTGACTAGAGCAACAGAAACAGCACACACAAAGCACGTTTTACGGAAGATTGTCTTGCAACGCTTTTGGAGTACTTGCTCTCATGTCGTATAAACAGCAACTTGGATTTACTCAGGTTAAATATAAGAAAATTTTCGCTTAGTGCTGAGGCACAATGTCAGAAAATATAAAGCGTAAGCTTGTGGTTATTCCCTTGAACAGTGCGCTAAATCCTATGAGCTTTATCAAACATTTGCACATTTGTGAAGAATGCCGGTGTGAGTTCATTAATAAATGCAAACAGCGATCGTGCTCTTAGCATTGAGCCCTACGACACATCACACTAGACTTGTAATGAGTCAAGCTTGGAGATATGAACACGGACACTTAACTGCTGTTGAAAAAGAATGTTAACGATCCAGCTTAAGAATGTTTAGCGATGCTATTATACTGGAGTTCAGCAAGGAGAATCAAACGATCAGAATGATTAATTGCCTTCGAAAATCCAAGTAAATCACTTCAACCTACTCTCCGGTGACGGTTGTCTCCGTTGAAATATTCCAGGCGAATAATAACACACACCGACGCTCCTCTACGCTATTCAACGTTACTTCCCGCCACTAATCTACGCACTGATGATGACTCCTCATTTGGTGACGAAACGTTGGCAACCAACTTTTCTAGCTCAGCGAACATTTCCGCCGCCATCTAAACAACCTGAGCTACCAGGTTTCAATTCTGTTAGTAAATTCATTGCGCACGATCGCTGTCGAAGGAAGACACGCTGCTCAGGAGTAATGATATTGAAGTTTTCCAGATAGCAAACGGTCTCATTCTCTATAATGGATTATAAGAACTTGTATAATGTAGAAGGAAATGATACCAGGCGGAAGTGCTGAGGCGCAGTCCTGCTTTCGCTATTGTGAATTGGAGTTACGTGAGTAGAGAAATAATCATCGGCAAGCACAAATTGCTTTATGTTTACAAAACAATAAGCAATAAATTTGTTCGAATTACTCTTGACTGTCGTTCAATTAGAGCTCTATTCATTCAAAGCTATTAGAGATGTAATTGCATGTTAAAGCGGGTACTTCTTCAAGTAGCTCAGCAGACTTCTGCAGGAGCTTCGGAGAATACATAGTGGATTCCACGCATCATATGCGCGAATTTGAGAATGCAGTATAGTCGTACGTAGCCATGCCTGGGATCGAGTATGAGTGAATTCCTGGATACATTGTCCAGCTAGTAAATTTAGACGTCATGGGAGCTGTGTGCAAGTGTTTTGTGCTGGTGCACCACGTCCCCTCCTGCTGGAGACCTCGGAAGATGCCTGGCTACATTTTTCTGCGCTTACCCCATACAGTGGGTAGCACACCAGTCTCCGGTTACAGGGCGTGGTCGTACGAAAGGACTGTAGCCACGTTACCGTACTTGATCAAGAATGCAGCCAGCAGCTGCTTAGCCACAGTGCGCTCACGCAGGAATTTCTGAGGCCGTGCGCCACATACGACCGTCTACTGAACCGACTGCTGATTGTTCACTGGATCGCAACGTGTACTCAGTACTCATCAGCAATGAGGATCTCCAATAAGCCAAATGGTCTGTTAGCTGTCGTGCTACTGTTCCCATTACATCTGAGCGAATGATTTGTACCGCAGGAGCGCTGCCGTTGTGCCAAGATGTCAGCTTTATCAAAACTGCTTTCAAGTTCTAAAAGGTTGCAAATTAGTCCTGGCAGCGTATAGCAGAATTTATCGACCGCATCATAATATCTTAACAGTTAATAAGAAGCAACGTGATACCTTATCGATTACATGAGTCAGATTTCCGGAATCAGCGTCGCATTTATTGAAACGAAAATTTATGTACTATCAGTGAAAGGGAACACTGCAGGCAACGTGCTCGTTCAGTCGATTGCACCTACCAAGCTAACAGTGATTAGCCGTCACCTGAATGTCAACCACTTTGGAGAAGCTTAGGCTTCTTTGAGATGTGCTAAACCTCTTTTCTACAGATTGGTTCCTGCGTAATCCTTCACATTACAGACGTTTCCTGATGCAAGCAAGCAGTGTCTAGTAGACTACACTGTGAACCCATATACAGCGCGGATTTTGCCTGCTGCGTCCCTCATACTCGTCAGCATAAAAGATGCGAAAAGGAAGCTCAGGACTGGGAGCAATAGTGCTATTTTTGTGAGTCTGCTCTTGGGCGGGGTTGTGGCTACTTCTGTCTCGAACCGCGAAGATCAGCAAAAAACGATGCGTCCTGCCTAAGTATGAGCAGGGCATCTTTTCAAATGAAGCAGATGTAAGTTAGGTTGCTACATCGATGGTAGTTGCTTCGGAAGGTGTCACCAATAAGCTCCGTTACAAAGCCGCAAGCAACACTATCGCTCACCTGATTTAAAACGACTCCAGAACTGAGAAATTAAATGGCGAAAACAACCGAAGCGTAGATGTTTCGTTTGTTTGAGAATGGTAGCCACATCCCACAAGATCCTGTAGCCTGAATTTAAGGATTGTGCAAAATGAGTTGTCTCAGGAGCTAAGTAACTTTTAAACGAATCTGAATGTAAAAGATGCACCGAGAATACCACCTAAAGGTTTAGCGGCAGCCCACACCAAGGTTGACATAATTAATTGCTCAAACCACATTTTCTTCGATTCGCTGTTGAATACTGAATACTGAATACTGTATTATAGAGCAAGTAGAAGTGGATTCTGTACAACTCTTTCGAAATATTGTGAAAAACATTATAATAGTTGTCAACCGTGAATATCCTTGTCGTTCTCATGTAATATTTAAAATATTCGACTTACGATATTTCAGGATTCACAAATGTGATATGTCATCGTAAGTATGCAGTCGTTCTCTGAATCGAATAGAGGCAAAATGCAAATCTAATTACGTTTTGAACCGTTGCACAGATGTTGCCTCAATCACATGTTCGGGCAAACTATTCCAAATGTTTACCACTCTCCGTTCGAAGCACAGTGGGTGTGGAACACGTTTCATATCCGGCACAACAAGTTTGTATCTGTGTCCGCGTGTGCTGCATGGCCCTCGTAAGTGCAGCATTGGCCTTAACATGGGGAACTCACCGAGATGTAGAATTCGGTAGGTCATAATGAGGTCGACTCGTACCCGACGGTAGGACAAGGTGTAGAGTCCTAGTTTCTCGCACCGGTCTTCATACCCAAAGCCACGTAAACTCGGGATCAGCCTGGTAGCAACGTGTTGGACCCGTTCGATCTTTTGTGCCTCGCCTCGGGTAATCGGAAAGTAGGCGGGCGAACCGTACTCTAGCATTGGTCTAATGACAGAAGAGAACAGGCGAGTGGCAACCTCTTCAGACCATGTGCAGAAGCTACGTTTGAGCGCCCAAAGCATGCGCAGTCCGGTCCGATATAGCCTGTTCGTGTTGTCCAAGGACTTCAAATCGTAGCGTGAGAGTACACCTAGGTCCTTCACGAAGGGTGTGGGATATAGCGTTTGGCCGTCAAGGGTGTAGGTTCGGCCGTCTGCACCCTTCCCCAGGCTCATAAATACCGACTTGGCTGGGTTGACCGGGAGAAGAACTTCTGCAGACCATGTGGATAAGCGTTTGAGATCTTGCTGAAGTAGGCCACAGTCGTCGGGAGCGTCGATTTCTCTCCAAATCTTCATGTCGTCCGCAAACAAGGCACACGACGACCGGAGACCCTACGGTAGATCGTTGATGTGGATCAGGAACAGAGTGGGCCCCAGCACAGTGCCTTGAGGCACGCCACTTGTAGAGGGTACCAGTCAGTTAGATGGTCGTCGACCTGTACCCTCCACTTTCGTCCAACAAGAAAGTCGCGGATCCACCGGTGCAGTGAACCACCGACGCCACACATGCTGAGTTTGTGAAGGAGAACCTCATGACTGACCTTGTCGAACGCTTCACTGAAATCGATGAATATCACCTCGACGGACTTCCCCTTGTTTATTGCCTTCAACCACTCATGCCTCGTCACAAGCAAGTTAGTAATGCATGAGCGACCTTGCATAAAACCATGCTGTGCGGGCGTCAGGACCTCGTTTAACTGTAGCAACTGCAGCAATCTCTTCTTCACGATTTTCTCAGCAACCTTTGCCAATATAGGTGTCAGACAAATTGGCCTGTAATTGTCTACTTTGCTAGGGTCGCCGCCTTTCGGAATAGGCTTCACCACAGAATATTTCCAGTCAACCGGCAACAAACCTTTGGAGAGCGACCTGTTGAAAAGGTCAGTCACGATAGGAGAGAGGATGGTTGAAAGTGACTTGAGAACCAGTGGGTGAAGCCCATCAGGTCCGGCAGGTTTGGTGCCGTCAAGTTTGGCGAGTAGTTGAGCTACCTCTTCGACGCCGCAATGCAGACTATTGAGTTCGGTAAAAGCGGCACATGTCGAACTCGGAACAGACACCTGTTGAGAACCAATAAACTTTCCTGCATGTTAGCTAATGCTTCAGACATTCTCATTGGAACTGTACCGATTCAGTTGCGAGGAACAAAGATGTTTATCAACTATGAGTAGACGGATTTCGGTATGATTCATATTGGTTCATCGCAATTAGATTACAAGCCGCATAGGTAAGCTACCAATCCTGAAAAGACTCAGACTAGCATTTCGCCCTATTGGGGCTAGTGAGTGGTGCGCTCCCATCGGCCCCTACTAGGGAGCGAATCCATGACAGCTAGAGGCTAACGCCAACTATTCAGCAGCTTATGCCACTGTGCCATGTGGGACGACAGCAGACCTTTACCAATTGAAACCTAACTGCAATATAACCCGACCCATCCTCCACTGCCGTGCAGGTTATTGCCCGTGCGGAGGCCAGTATTTGGCCGTCACGGTCAGGTATTCCCTTACTGAGCCCAACCAGTATTTAAAATTGCTGTGTGTATTCACAACGCTGGCAAGCGAAGACCTGACGGTGAACACCAATCACCGACCTCTGCAGGGGCAATATCCTGCACGGCAGTGAATGATGGGTCGGGTTATATCTCAGCTGGGTTACATTTCGCACTGGTCGGCTGTCGTCCTACATGGCACAGTGTCATATACTGCTGGCTACTTGGCGTTAGTCTCTAGCGTTCATGGGTTTAATCCCCAATAGGGGACCGATGGAAGCGGGCCACTCACGAGCCCCAGTGGGGCGAAACGCGCGTCTGGTGCTTTCCCGGATTGATGGCTTGCCTATGCTGCTAGGAACTTAATTGCGAGCAACCGACTTAAACAAGGCTTTTGATCGAATTTTTGTAATCATGTATTGGTTGCGCTCAGAGATAATTTATGCCGCGATGTTGGTACAAGGAATGTCACTGCCTCGTAGCGATCATCTAGCATGGTTTGTGGCGTATTTTTAAAGATATTATATGGACATGTAGTACGATCTGTTGGTTGATACGGGGAAGCATAGGACACATTTGCCACGGTACCGTTTACATCGCAGGTAAAATGACAACGGTTTCGTGGTAGTCGCTTAATGACCTAGCGTCGCCTTGTCCAGAAATTGGCAGCTGCCTACTGTCTGCAATCGTGAAGCGATTACGAATATGCTGCCAGCACTTCTCTATATTAATTGAGTTAAATGTTCACGAACTGGACGCCTGAAAACCCCGCAGTAAGGCATTCAACGGCCACACAAGCAAGCAATTAATACACAGCACAAACCTTAGAGGTCACCAATTATAGTTGACCACGTAATGCACCGCGCTTGTATGCCTCTGAGCGTCTAAGCGCTTCTTGCTTACCAACCATAAAACATCTTTTCCAATTACGATGTTTCCGCCTCTGCGGTAGATGCGTTAAAAATACTTCTTGACATTATTTTGACCAACCTACTTTACGAAATATATGTACTTAAGTACTGAAGTAATGGGACTAAGGTTGCACAAAACGGCAGTACCATTCGTAATTGAATTGTGCCTTCCGGCTCACGCCTCAGTGTGCACAATATGTTGAGCCCAGCGAAAACATTTTCATTTTATCAATGCTTTCTCTACTTTTACGGTTTAAATGGTCATTCTAAAGAGATTGTAGACGTACTCTTTTTCATGAGTGAAACAATATTTTTCCATTGTTCCATCTTAATTGACGATTCGTAAGCGCCAGTGAATCACATATGGAACAACGCGTCGTAAAGCATTACGTAAAGCAATTTAGAAAAGCTCCTTCGAGGCCAGTTCGATCGGTGTTTTTCAAACGAAGTGCGTTTGTGCTTGGGTTTTAGTATAACGCCTCAAATCCTTTCGGGGTTATTAAGCTCCTGTTGGTTGTGTTAGAAAGACTTGCTCGTTGCATTGTAAACATTTAGCGTGATTTAAAACGAAACATATTTTTTCAAATAATTAAAACTCGATAGATGGTGCAAGAGTTTAGTTGTATTTCTGATAAGGCTTTCATCCCAACAGTTCACAAGTTACATAGCAGAGTCTAGTCCGGAAAAGCGCTAGACGCGTTCCGCCCTATTGGGGCTCGTCAGTGGTACGCATTCCCTCGGTCCTCTAAGGAGGATCGAACCCATTACCGCTAAAGGCAGATACCAACCAGACAGCAGCTTAAGCCACTGAGCTATGGAGGACGTTGGCTGGGCTACATAATTTGCAAACTAACTGGGATATAGCATCACCTAGCCTTAAAACTCTACTTGTCTTATAATCGCCCAATTTTGCTTGGTTTTCCTTTCTTACTCCACATTAAATACCAACTAGTTTTCCGAAAACCTCATCTGTTGGTGCCTGTTACAAGAGACTTAGACATCAAGCCCATGCCCAAGTTACGAGCACTACTTCATCATATCGTACATTCGAGTCGATTTGCTTGTGAGCCATCACATTTTATAGCTCCGATGATAGCCCATAGTAAGGCCGCTATTCCCCTTGCGAATTCCATGTAGCAGACGTGAACATCGGCACAAACTTGCATTGCAAGATCTAAGGCGGATTTCCACAATAGATGATTTCTGAACGGAGAGAATTTAATGTTTGAAGCAGTTTGTCACGGTATGTCTTGCAGACCAACTCTGTGCAGCAGTTGAAAAGTTTGCTAGAATTTTATTGTAAAACAATTCGATTCAGTGGCTGAGTGTACACTGACCATGATATGTATTCTTTTTGCTTAATTAATATCGAGAGTTAAATAGATTTAAGTATTGCCAAAAGGTTGTGGTACCATTATAATACTAATAGGTGTCTAGGCCACTTTTCTTATTGAAAATATCCCATTAGAGTTTTACATACTCAAAATTCTGCTCCCACAATATTCTATTCGGTATGTACTAAGCAATGCTTAACCCCCGAATTTCATTCAATACAATTGCCTTTTGCTAAGCTCCCGTTAAAAAGACATTTTGTATGATGATTAGCGATGATCCGTCCAATCACTCTTTGAAAATTGGATGGCACGTTGACTACCTGTGGTTTACAATGTATCCCAGATTGTTAATGATCATTAATTTGCTCTTCTGTGCACAAAGCATGCTGTCATAATGTTGGTTGAATTCAGCATTAAGAGTGAAACTAACACCCTATTTAATACTGATGATACCAATTGGGGCAAAATCTGCAACATGGGCAAAAGACAATTAGTTTATATCTAACCATTTTAAATAAACCTGTGTTTGGCGAATTTTATTGCGACTTGCCTGTAAAGATGGCCTCCATATGGTGGTCACAGGACGCCTGCGCCTGCAGAGCAACTACGAGCGACTAGCACCTCACAACCTCATTCATACCTGCACATTCATTATCCGGTGTAAACACGATGGGTAAGACCGGGAGGAAGGAGTATATGTTGTATAATCATTATATGTATACATTTATACAGCTTCAAATAGTTGGAAAATTAAAATAGTCAACAATATAGACCATCTACTAGTTACCATTAATGAGTGCCTTATAACAATGTGGTCAACGGATAATATTGCGTAAAAATTCCCTAAAAACAGCTGGACAGGTGCCGAGAAGCATGCCACGGATTCCTATGATAACGTGAATTGGTGTAAGTTAAAAAATGTAATATGGGCCGCATATTATCAGGTAAGTTAACTATGGAATGGAAGTTAATTGTTACCTACATTTTCTTGTAAGCTACAGGCCTTAACATTATACTAGAGTAGAGTGGACTGAGCAGAGCAAACGTTGGACTCTAATCCAGCTGGGCATCATCAACTGATGCATGGTCATGTAGGCCTGTTTTTTATCTATTTATATCTAATTCCGATAAAATACAAAGAAAGTTGCGAGAGCATTTGTTGCACGCAGCGGCAAAGTATTCGCAAAAAAAGTGGTTATTTGGGTAAGGAGATATTATCAAAATGATAAATAATCGAGCTATCAGTCTTCTGCAGTGTGATGTGGCTAGCCACAGAAGAAAAAGGGAACCATATATATTAGCCCGGTAAATTGTGTAAAATATTGTGCGAACATTCACAGGGACAAAGTTTTACTCGGTAATCTTAGTGTTTGTGATTGATCACAGGTTGTTTGTTCGTTGTATTCATTTTAGAACCGTTGACATACTATCCGATAGGACAAGTTTAGATACAAAATTGTACCCATAACAGAACATTGACAACTAACACCTTTAAATTTCGCCACAAGAACAACGCTTACATTGTACGATGTATGTATCGGTCACTCAAGTAAATGCTGGACGATGGCAGATGCAACAGAGAGAAATGCTGATGCAAAAATTTCCCAGGTACATCTACCAGTGTGACCAGGTTTGTGGACCGTATCTGTTTCATAGCATAATGTACACTGCGGATGCTGAATGGAAGATGTACGCTCACATATTTTATCCAGGTACAGGGAATCTCTTAGTCCAGTTGCATAACATGTTCTGTGCGCGTTTACTTCCGTTTTAGTTGGTGGCCATCCTGCGTGTCAGGATGCGATTATGACAAATTGCGATTTGCTTAAATACCATTATCTGATCTTTAAACCGTAAGCCTGCATTGCATCGGTCATCAGTACAACAGATTAGATGCCATCCCGAGTAATTACTCTCAAAACATGCACCGCTTCCTGTATACAACTAAAAGATATTTTGGCAACTGCAAGAAAAGTGTCTTTCTCTATTGCATACTCAAATCTTTGGAATAAGTTACCTTAAAACATACGGGAATGTGGCAAATTGCGTGAGTTTTAGAATGCCTGTCGAGATCTGTCACAATGTGGAAAACCACTTGTACGTGGTACAAATATCTCTGGAATACAATACTCAAAATAAGTTGAGACGGTTTTTAAGAGCATTATGGTTATTTCGCGCAAAATTTTATTACATAAAAATGCGAATTACTTCAATGTTATAAGGTGGAAACTTTACCACGTCAGGTGTGGTCTCGCGGAAAATCTGAAATACCTGACGCTGGAATATACTTATATGCATCAACGGAACAGAGGCAAAAAAGGATACTGACGAAAGCATATCTAAAACTGTCGGTACGTGAATATACGGAACCAATCCACAGCATTAATTTCTAGCGTACTCCACTAATTCCGCCAGTCAACCCGGTGAAATTTTTGATGTTGATATTGCTACTAACGGCATTACATGGGTTAACGGTGATTTAACCTGCTCGTGTGCAAAATCTGCTTGCTGTAGTACCTTTTTTCTAATCCTATGTTAGATTGGAATGGCCTGTGGAACACCTGTGCAACCTTTGTTCTATCCCTATGTAGGTACAGTCCCATCAACTGTGGATTAATAAACACCTGTTCATTTATAACCAAGTCGTAAAGATTGATGTATCCTCGGAGAATGTACATAACATAGCGTTTCGAATATTAGCTCAACTACATTACATACAGCCGTCGGAAATGGTTGACCCATTTCTAGCCATATGTTGGCATATTACTAGTCAACAACCTGTGGAAGCATTGTCTTCCATTCAAAAAATTACTTCCTGCGATTTCAGTATACCCGCAAACACCAGTTGCGAGTCCATTAACAACCGACGGGTAAATTATATTAGGGACTTTGGCTTTGTTAGCTTTTTCAAAGTACAGTTGTTTTTACCCCTCGTCTCGCAATATTCCGTTTATCTACTTTTCCTTATTCAAGACCCGAGTGTACCGTGGCAAGATAGTTAATATTTATTGGTTTAGTTATTCTCAGTGGATCGAGGCTTACCAAGGATTGTGTGTTCCAACAGTGGCATATTATCGCGATACATCGCTCACAGCGAGGGTAATTCAAATTGCTAGTGAGCGATCAGTAGTCTACTACTGAACAATGAACGTATATGAAAAATAAGTGGAATGCTAGTCAAAAGTTTCTACTGGAGCAAGTTTGTTAAAATTGGCCCTTTCTTGGAGACAAGGAATCAAACTATATCGCCATGTGGGATGGAAGCTGTCGCCCAAGGTTTCGGAACTGGCTTTGTTAAGAAAATGTATAATTTTCCCCTAGTTAAATGCTGAAGACGGACGGAAGTTCAGTAGTCTCAGGACCTGAGGTACACGATATGGCAGACAGGATGAGGAAAATATGATCTGACCATTTAGTAATCAAATCTTCCTGGAATGTGACGTTTTACTTGCATTTTAGCCGCGTAATATTCTCGGAGGCAATCGTATAGGATGCGTTGGAATCACAGTACAAGCGTGCAAGGTGCCGAAAAACGTTGGGCTACGAATTTGTTCAATTCAACTAAACAGAATTATTCACAAGACAATTTATAGCTTTGTTGGAGAAACAGTCATGGACCGATTAATAAGCTCCAACGGCTCCAAAAGAGGATGGAAGGAAGTTGTGCTGGCCTAATTAAATATAGCTCAGTGTTTCTATCTTTAAGTGAGTTGCAAGATCAACAGGCAAATCTGTTATCCGTAGTCGAGTGGAAGATCTGTGTAAAACCAGCATAAGCAAGTCCAGTTTAGTAGTATGCGAAAATCTCAAGCACGTGGTATCTGTCCAATACAGCTAAAATACTGTCCATCCGGAATAATACGATGTAGCAGCAAGAGGATAATCATAATATCGTTTAAGTAAAATGACTGAAAATCGCCCGAGAATAGGAGCCAGCTGCGAAAATGGGTGTAGTAAGACGGTCTGCTGAGCGCTAGAATACAAAAAAGGAACACAACGCGGACAACTGAAGAGACTTACATAGCATCCGCGGTTGAAAACGTAAACATATTTGACAATACCAGAATTGCTGCTCCCTTATATATTGTGTGAAATAATTTATTACAGTTTGTAAACACACGTGGTAGTAAAATGTGGTAAGTACACGGAGAATAAAAAAACAGCCACCAACAACGGATGCAACCGAGTAAATTGTCTATAGATATGAAAGCAGTCACTGATCGGATAGCGATGATGCGCTTAAATCTAAATGGACTGAAAGCTCTTGGAAAGCATGAACAAAAAGTCAGACTAGATTAATTCAATTCGGCATATATAGGGTAGCCATTCAAGTAAATTCTTATGTTTCATTGACATATTTTGAAATGACTGTTGCATGGAATTTGCTGGTCTTACAGAAATGGCAGTTGTAACCCTCAGAGTCGGGAAGTTGCGGCATTATCACTATCTCCCTATACACCTACAATTGCAAGGATATTCTATTTCTGCTGATTAAAGGAAATCGCCACCAGAAACGCACAAAGCAATATCCACAGCTGCATTCAGGTTGAATGTTTTACCACTTCACCCCAATGAAATAGCTGGAAGTGACCCTGCGCAGTGGAATTCCGTGTTTTTTTTACTTTAACAAAATATTCACCAAAGTCCGATAGTTATCAAACGGTTACACGTCCCATTTCATTTTATACACCCTGTTTTTCGATCAAGCGTCGAATCACTGGATGTGTGTTACCCTGCTGAACCTATTGCTCACCAGCGATCTTTCCTAGTCTCCTGAGTAGAAACCTCAGCGCACTTGCCAAATCGGTGAACCATCTATCCCGGTTTAGTGGTTTTCAAAGCTGCAATTTGTTTACATCAATGCAGTCAGCCATGTTAACCCGTGTAACAAGCTTGCATTTAAAATACTCATCGGTGTTAGACATCTCCTTCCCATAGCGTCGTCCGAATGCGCGGAAACCTCTTCTCAACAGACAAAGCTAGAAAACTCTATACGCGCATACAATGGCCTATGATATATCAATAATTCCTTGAATGTCACGTATGTTTGAAGGCTAAATATTCAGTTATGTAAAATCTGGTTAATGAATAATTCTAATGCTAGTTGTTCCGCCTGGTTTTTTATTAACTATAGTTACTTATCTACCCCACGAACAGTTCATTTTTCTTTTGTATCCTTCTAGATCAGATGTGTATAGGAGCTAAATATTCGCCCTGCATGGTAGAATAAAGCATATTATTGACTTGATTTAGACAAGTATAGACTTTCATCGATTTACTGAGTCGCATATCCATGCAACTTGAGATGAATAATAATGTTGTTATGAACGGACAATACGCAAATTGAAATTGCGTTTTGTATATTCAGTGCTTACACATATTTGTTGCCGACCCCATTTTCCCTCAACGAGAAAATTATTTTTCATTAACAAGCTCCACTGCAGTATATTGGAGATAAGGTGTTGTTTTTAGAGCAAACAAAGGAGCTGCTTTCAACCTTACAGACAAAATAACAGAACGATTTCAAAAAAGGTGCTAGAAAACAAAGTGATTTCAATCACGAACATAACATTCGAGTGGACTCAAACACAAAGTTACGATAAACATCATTCAGCCATGCAGGCGCGAAAACAAATTGCATTCAAGTCCAGTTAAAATATACAGAACCCATTCCATCCAAAAGTATGATAGTAAAATGAATTCTACTCCAAAGGCAAGAAAACAATTGAATTCAACTGCAAAGGCATAACAAAATATGAATTATTCCGCGATGTTATGACAGCAGTGCGGATCCAGCCACAGAGGTAGATAACATACCACATCCAACTTAAGAGTACAGTACTCGAAATGAGAGAGTGCTAATCATCTAAGTGGGCATCCAGTCATAATATATACACAAAAGTGGAGATGAGAAGCAGTACATTATTGTGAAAGCTGCTTGGGAAATCAACATCGCTAAAATGTCAATTTATTTACGGATACACAACTTATATGCACGGTCATGTTCACATTATCACATTTTCGCTTCTTCATGGTGTTGCACTTCTCAAGAACAACTGGTTCACTCATTCTTTCCTAATCGTTATTTGGTGTATCCTTTGCGGCGAACTCTAGAGTAGTCACTGTGCATTACTGATCCGTATTTCATATCAACATTCACTCGGTTGGTACACCAAATACTCTTTCCTCTTGGTCTGTGGGCTTGGTATATGTGGGGAATATCGCTAAACCACGATATTCTGCGAAATGAGGCGAACTGTATATATTACGCATGGCGAGTATCGTACCTGTGGGTTAATTGGAGCTACCGGACGATTTATATTCATAGCAGAGACAGACAACAGCAAGTTTCCTCAGTCACTGGAGAGTACTTGGTGACCGGTAACCTACGGTGCAACACACTTACAAAATGAAGTGTATTCTTAATCCTGAACATCCGGCTACCGCAGATAAAACTCAATCGCTTGACGCAGGTTCGCTTCTATATATCTGCGGGACTTAGAAGTAGAGGTTAGGTAGAAGCAGACGAAACCTCCGAATTATTATTATTATTATTATTGGTAGTAGTAGTAGTAGTGGTAGTAGTATTCAACACCTGACCAATATACAATTGGCAGTGCCACACCACAACGTTCACAACAACAACAACAAGAAAATCAAAAGGGGAAAGAAGTAGATATTAGGAATGATTAGATGGTTTACAACGTTAATGTGTTGTGCGAGCAGGGATTCTTTAGCTTGCCGAGGTCAAGTAAGAAGTTTGATTTAATGAATATCACCCCGAGCCTTTGGTCATAAAGACCTGACCCGCAATGCATCGGGACGATTAACGGAGACCGTTGACATCTGGGTAGCTCATTCGCCTTCTACGTGTTCAGCAACAGTCCACAGAGAAGCCGGTGGCCAAAAAGGTTATTCATCAGACTTTGGTTAGGTACTCACTTCTGGTTACAGAAGTGAGTGGTCAGTGATCGTGTAACCGGTCACGCTAGGTTTGACACGGTGCCACACGTGCACTTGTGGTAGATGATAGAGAACCAGTTGACAAGCTCATAAATCCCCACGCTCTGAGACGTTTTCGCTCAATGTCCGCGACTGTTTATTCATTTCGACCGCAAGGCAAACGATACCTATTCGCAGTTACTTCCACGAGGAAGGCATTCTCCGATGCGCCAACTGAGGGAGCGCCCGATAGCATACAGCTCCGGAATATTAATGACTCCCCGATTTATTTTTATTCTTGGTGTACCCACTGTCTATGTGGATTTTGGCATTAATTGAACAATGAATTTTATGGTAAGTTAGCAATTATACAGCTTGTCCCCTAGGATGAACAAAGGGAGGATTTAGAATCAAAATGCAATAAAGTAATACAGAAATTTTGTAAATTCGGGATTCAAGGTAGCAATCAAGATATTTGCATGAACACTCTTGTAAGTTTTCTCACCGCTATGTTGCGGAAAATCTGATAGGCACGTAGTTTAGTTTGTCCTTTCATCCTTTGCTTAAAGTTTACTACATAATGTAAAACAATTGAGATAATTTGACCTCAATGCGTTTTTAAAAGACATTAATGTTGTAACAAAAATTACTTCTTTGGACAGCATTCCATACCCGAAATTAAGAAAGATTTTTGCATGAACAACTGTATTGAGTTGCCAGTTTGAGCTGTTAGCCTCTCAGCTTTGCTTTGTGGCTGATGTGCAGCAAGTAGCGACAGGTATGATCTTGGTTTTTCTGTATTAAATAAACCATGATGAGATCATATCGCTTACGTCATATTCACCGCTGTACAATCCAAGGACTTGCAGTCCGTGTTAGAAGGGCATGTGTAACAAAAACACAACGAAATTCGCAGCTCTAAATTGATGAATTTGAAATGCAACAAAATCCGTTTAACTAAAAATACGCCGATATTATATTGCATACTCTACGATGATATATTTATGCGTTCAGCGTTTGCGGAATGACAAATAGCGCGAAACTACCGAAAGCAAACCGTAAGTGATATTATTATTTTTACTATTGTTATTATTATTTTGTGCTAACTGGTTCTTATCGAGTCCTTCTCAGCGTTTCTCAAGCTTACAAGGTCATCCTTCACGATTACCCCGAAGATAAATTATTAGAAATAACTTTGCAACTTATGACCATCCAGCTAGTGCCGTATGCTAAGTAAGTTTCATTTCACACTTTAAATTGGGTCCGGTTTTTGACGAACACTCGTTTTGTTTATCGATGAACATTTCCATTTTTGCTTAGCCGTCCAATTACTTGATTTCGTGCCGGATTTTGCTATGGTCTGCAAATAATAATAAGTGCGATCTTAGCACACTGGAAAAGCAATCTGATGAAAGCTAGAACAAAAAGTGAATCCGGTACCGACACTATGGGCACTCCGCCCTGAATCTCAGATAGGTACAGATAACGCTGTGTACTCTAATTCCCCTGAATTTGAATGCGGAACTAGCTTATTCAAGAAGTAGATGGTCGACGATTCTTTAGTTCTAAAGGCTCTGAATCAGAGTTGGGTGGACCAAGTGGTTGAACGCTATAGGCAAATTTTGTGCTTGCGAGATCGACACTTACTCTGTCATCGACTGATTCCATTCAGCTTGCTTGCTTTAGCAACAAGTTTCTTGTGCAGGGACGAGTTCGGAGTAATACATGCTGTTCTGAAACTGTTACGTGACTAATCTCAAGCGATCAAATGAGCGGGAATATCTGCCATAACATTGGATAGCACCGGGAGTAGAGTTATTAAACGGTATTTCGAGGGCTCCGCACCATAATGGGTAAAATGTCGAGTTACCATGATGTAGGAACAAGCATTTCATAAAGGATAATTTGGAAATACCGAGTTAACTATTAAGAAATGTTCGTGGCGGCTGTCAATAATGCCTTCCGTCCTGCTGTGCTTACAAAAAGTGTTGTGCTGACGCAAGGACAACAGTCTTTACACATTTTTGGTTTTGTGCATCAAGAGACGTAACCATAAGAGATCTTGTGAGCCATGTCAAATACGGTTGATACAAATATTCACTCTGAAATACGCGGATGTGGGTTGCGATGTTTTCAGGCAGGAAACACCCCAGTTGCTTCTGTTTCATCTGCTACGGTTCTAGTGATCGAATGGCCAAGGTTCACTTCGTTGGGAATTGCGGTCCACTTTGAGATCGCGCGCCGCAATCCATCCACACAATTTGTCCTTCAGATCGACTATCCAATTTGTCTTAACTGCTGCGCCAAGCTCGCTCGTCGTGACCCGGTGGCTTGGTGTTAGCAGTCATAAATAACATCCCAAAGGTCCCGGATTCGACGTCTTTTATCTATTTTTGATGAAAGGAAATAACTTCTTAACGCGTCAGGGAGTGTAGTGCGTTTAAGCGGGCAACACCCAATTTGCTTCTGCTTCATGCTTTGACTTAATGGCTTCTATCTCTGTCACTTCGCTGATGGTGTTCAGACTGGTCGGATTAGGACAGCCCAACACGTGTTAGTCATATTTGCACCTTCTATGCTTTTTAATCGTTAATTTTTCTTGGCGCTTTCCCTTGCGTCAATAAATAGTTCTCGGCTATTTTCTATTATTGCTCTCTTAAGAATTTCAACATTTTCAGTTCACTTTATGGTCCTTAGTCTTACCTACGTACTACTAGAACGGAATCTTTTATCCGTTCTGAGTCTGTTTAAGTTTCATATAACGAATGGCAGTGGACAAGATGTGATTTTCTGCATCTGGTTATCATTCGCTGCGGTAAGCTGTCAACAACCATGGCTCATTGGCTAAAGATATTCACTGTTATGAAGCAAGTGAATTTTCAGTTTCCTGAAAGGTTGTTTAGATGCACGCAAATAGATATTTCTATTAGGTTATGATAGTAGTTCAGGAGAATTTTAGATGAAAGGTGGCTGTCTCACCACTACACACCGATCCAAAGTTTCTCATACTCCGTCAGCTGTTGTAAAGATATTTTAAACCACGTCATGTGATCCAGAACATATCAATATGACTTCACCTCTCTTAGGATTTAGACTGGTACGAATGGATGGCGCAACTGAATCCTTATAAATTGGCCAATAAGTCATGATATTCATAGCAACAGTTCATGTGTGCTTCAAAATATGCCATGGCCCCATTTCAGATCGAGTTAGCCAAACAGATACTTGGTGCTGTTAATCAGTTTCCATTTATAGCTCAGGTTTCATTAGATCCAAGCTTAAAGCCGTATACTGTTGTAGGACCGACGAAATACGCGTCCAAGTTGGCCACCAAGTTAACATAGACGCTGCACATCGAAGCCTTGCCCACTGCTAAATTTAGTGCAATTAATGCAAGTAATATCACCATGTGACCCACAATACCATCTGTTATTTAATCAAAGTATCAGTTATCTATTCCTCTGGAAAGTGGAACGCTAGATGACATCATATTTCTCCGTTTGTTATAAACTCCAGTGTGCTAGAATGCGAGACACACTCTTAAACACGTCATGCTACTAAACGATCGGAACCAGTGTCTCTACGTGTCAACGAATAACAGTTCAAGCTAAGCAGGCCAGTATGAATGCCTCGCCCGTCGCACAAATTCCGTACACTACGGTGAACCACAGTTCCTCCAAATAACCCTCCAGTCACTGAAAGAAGCAGAGACAATTTACTTGTCAGACACTTGTATGCACCGTTCGAATTTTTACGGCTGTTCTTTGGGGTGAACTTTGAATGTGCAAACAAAATAAGGATGACTTCCATAAACGAATAAGTAAAATAAATATTTAGCCACGGTATCCTATAGCAACAGACATCAACATATCTAGATGCCAAAGCGCATGTCAAGGAAAAATGGCGCCTCATTCATAAAGTACTCATTTTCTAAAATGTGCTCACTAATTCGAAGTCAAGACTAACGCTATCATCCAACTAAATAGCAAATGGTCTCCGAATAATGAAAGCAACGATGAAATCCAAACTGACGGCAAAATGGTTAGTCGAAAGGTGGCATAAAATGTGCAAACTGCTTCCATCCTAAATACACATTCATGGGATGGACAAGAGACAAAAACAGACAAGGAGTGATTAAACAAGAAGGTCAAATGTGCAATCTTATCTTTAGATAGCACAAAACCACATCAGTGTCAAAACACCCAAACAGCCGACGCAATACCAGGTTACCAGTCATATTCTGACACAGTACTCCACATATCAACCGGAAATGGCCATGATTATTGTGTGGCGGTTGAACACAATGACGTTTGGCGGCAGACCACACAAGTATCGGCGTAGACTCGAAAGTAGTCTGCAGCTGAAAATGAGCTTCTAAACTCTGAGATCAACAACTTGATGTATATCAACCAGGACTTCTAGCTACTCTAAATGAGCTACGTACTCGTCAGTTTCAGTCCTGGGGACATGGCCATGATCCGGAGGCTTGGCTGAATACAATATCCCAATGATGAGACAGATCTAGCTTACATAATCACCGTAAGCCACGATCGATCCGACAAAGGACGCAGAGTGCTGTATTACCGATTTGACATGCATGTTAATACTATCCACGGTCCAGAAACGCAAGTTGTCAGTGCTGGTTGGTGCTGTCCGCACTTGCAAAGTGCTGATGTGTGTACAAGTGACATTTTACCACCTTCAGTGTCCACTATGGAAATGCATCACCGCCTAAATGCTGTCGTGAAAAGAGTCGTTGCACGGTCATACAGTCAGGTTCTTCTGACCTCGTGTTCACCAAAGAGGAAGTAATGGTCGACACAGTAATGAACGGCGCACAGCTCATCCGTAGCGATCATAAAACGCTACATCTTTTCCGTTACATGTGTACCTAGAATACATCAATGAAAACAACAAGGAATCACACGTTATTAACCATTATGAAATTATTGTCGATTTCGTTCGAGAAACGAATTGCTCCTTCCTCCAGACGTCGAATGGAAGGAGTTTATCAACTAGTTCATCAAAATCTTGGCAAACGCGTCGGGAGCACGAGTCTTACGCAATAGTGAGCGTGGTACTTTTGTGGGATCCAGACGCAAAATGAGCTTCTCCGGGTGGTCATCGGCACTTTCGCTTCCACTGTGAGTGCACGGATCAAGTGCAAATTGTGGCCTCCACTGTTGGCAACTTGATTAATGAGAACACTAAGTCGTGCATCTAACACTCTGCGATACTGCCTTTCAGTTTATTAGTTGAATAAGAAATAAGCTGAAAAGTCTGATATCTATAAGGCATTATCAATATAGTGACAAAGATTTTCGAAGGTCTATTATATTTCAAAACATTTGAAGTGTAAAGTTGTAGCAATAAGAAAACGTATGATATTTATTTTAAAATATATACTCCACAAAATCCAAGGCAATGTAACTTGCTCCATTTAATGACATGGTTTTTGAGTTGTGAATAAAACACAAGTACAATATAATAGGCGACAAAACTAAACTCTTTCTGAATAAATATGTAAACGGATGCTCCTGGAGTATAGTCTTGCTTGGTTAAGAAGTGAAACACTGTATCCGATTTTTCTTAAAACATAAAGTATTGTTTGGAGCTTTGTTTAAGTATATGGCGCTTGTACGAATTAACGTAAACGAAATAACCCAGATGAATTCAATAGCTTATATGCTTCCGCGTCCACTATTTTTTATGCATGCATGCATAATATAGGTTATGGCCGGCTTAACTATTCAAGTCATCAAACAGTGAATGAGTTGGAAAATCATTTTAAAACTGCATGCCTTACATAGCACCGCTAGCATGATAACGGAGCCGCGGAAATAATTAATAGAGGGAAGAAGAATGGAGCATAAATGGCAAATATGCTATGGAGTCTTAGGACCAATGGTATTTCAACGAGTCTGATTTTATTAAATTTAGTTTCGCCATTATCTATCGGCGTTTTCTTGCATTTTCGCGCCCAAGCCCAGTGTTACAATGAGGCGTAATCCGTTCATATTATATGCAATGATCGGATACTTCTTTAAACTTTCTGGGTTGCCAAGTCAGGTGAAAATTTTATACACCGCGTACTGAATCTTAGCAAAAGGTTTTGTTTGATTTCCAAACGAATGTATTTGTGTTTTCCCTCTAAAATTGAATGTAGTTTATAGTTGCACTTACTTTCAATCTATTTTAAATTGTTGCCGTTGCATTTTCCTTTGCTTCGCCTTGGTTGCAAACTATATTCGCCATTAAATATTTTGGCTTAATTAAAGCGTGAAGGGTGGGATTCGTCTTCGTTGAAGTCATTTCGAATATCGAAATTTCAAACGTAGATAAGCTGAACATTACCTCGTGGATATTACACTACGTTGCGACAATTAGTATTTTAGCAACGCAGAATTCCATCTTGTTATTGAACACAATCCTCACCCAAATTTTAATCTGATTTGGTTCTGTATTTTCCATCTGCGTCATTTGAAATGAAAATAGCTGCCATTTCGTTACTGCTTGAAACAACTGCCAGAGTTTGTCCCTCAGAAATCACGCCAATTAGTTTGGATGAGCAGTCAGGGCCACCGAATATGACAACGTATTCGGGAATTACCTCTCCAATTATCATCTGTACAGGGTCATAGCAGGAACCGGATGCACACCAAATTTCAATGTTGATATCCATGATATCAGATTGCAAATACAATTAATATATGGGAATTACATTCAAATCTGGATAGACTTAAAGTTGGAAATGATGCATGATAACACACTGCGTTTAGGTAACATCACAGCAACATGATAAGACAAGATTTTCACGGCAATCGCTGCGGAAACATACATGCACTGCTTAAAATATGATTTTGGTTTTTCCTCTACGCGACACCTTGATAGCAAAGTTGCACAATCTATGGTCTCCATAACTCTCCAGATTTTCGGGACTCTCTTAGCTTGCGGAGTTCTGCGACGTGAAATTGCTGCTACGTTTATGCGTTATCTACAATTGATACTGAGCGAATTCACCGCTAGTTCGTTAATCAAGAAATGTGCAATAGTAGATGGGTAACTGCCTACTATCTGCAATCCCAATGGGTTTACACCCGAGCTACAGCTACGTCTTCATCATAATTGATTTAAATGTCCACGAACTGGGAGCCTCGACACCCAGCAGCAAAGCATTCAACGGCCACACCACTAAGACTTACGGCACGTATTCCATTGTTATTTAAATCTTTTCATCTACAAACTGGTTGGCGGCTTCCGTATCTGGATTTGCCCGTCACTGTGGTCAGCCATGGGACGCCTGCGCCTACAGAGGGACCATGAATAGATTGCGCTGCACCACTCACAGCTACAAAAACGCACCCCAAATCCACTGTAAACCCGAAGGAGTAAGACTGGGAGGCATGCGGATGGAAGCCAAGGTTCACCAACGGAGCCGGTCACAATCATTCACAGGTAAGCATAAGCACGCCGTATTTGATAATCAGTCGCACACAATGCGATGGCTGGACCGTAGTCCGCTCCACACTGATTGCATGGAACCACTCTGCGAGCTTAGCACAGCCCCAAGGACCACGCACCCCTCCCCCTCCATAAACGACCAACTGTCTACTGGAGACAGTGTGGACGAGATAGTGGGCAATATACAGGTAGGCACGTTGTCAACTTGCACATGAAGAACAGCCACACCGGGGATGGCAAACATCAGCCAAACATCCGAAATGCTGAAATCAAATAAAATATATCGAATAAAATGTCCACACCAAAGCACCACGCGTTTTAAATCCGGACAAATATCTGCATATTATCAGGTGCGTACTACAGAGCACGTGAAAATTAATAGCATCATGAATATTTAACAGTCCATCAAGTTGTTATAGAATTCCTCGATTTGCTGCTGGGTTTCTATCTTGTTACTACTCTGAGGGGAACATAAATCTTACACCACAGGACGGTGCCTCAGTTTGCAGCTGAGTTAATTGGATATATGAGAGGTTAGTTACATATCACGATGGATCGGAAGGTAAAATAGACTCAAAACCTTTATGGTTCAATGTCTTTTCAAAACGCTAAATTCAGATTTTCCTAGTTTCACGCACAGTATAACGGCAGTAGTTTATAAACTTGAGGTAACATACCAAGTTTAATTTGTCGATTTCCTGTCATTTGCCCAAGTACGTCTTTCTGTATTGACTTAGTTTCCCAGGGGATTCTTCAATGTAGCTCCTATTTATCCGTCTTAAATTCCTGGCATTTGTTCGCAGCTTCTGAGTACGTAGAATTTTGCAGTAGGCCGCCGGGATTTCGTTCAAGTTTAGACAACCTTCCAAAATGTCCTTCCACACGCACTATTTGTTAATTTTGCATTTCAACTTAACTAGCACTCCTAGGTGCTACACGCTGTATTTCGGGAGGTGGTGTTTGAGATAACTGAAGAAACTCTTTCCCGACAAACTTTCGGTAAAATGATTAACACCAAAGCACCGCGTGATTTAATTCCGGACAAAGTTCTCTGCATATTCTCAATTGCGTTCTACAGAACACGTGCAAATTAAGGGCATCATGAAGAGTTAAGAAAGTTGAAATTGCAAATTCATGAACATACGTACACCCACATAGACGCGCACACACCTCTTTGTCAATTCGTCAGCTCTCTGTTGGTTTACTACCAGGGTAGAGACAGTGTGACTATCGCATCCTTCAGCACTCAGAGACTAGGATCAACGAGTTTGATTGCGACCGCCTCAGCGTATCACAACACATGAGTGTTGTTTCACGCCTAGATCACACTTAACATACGCGCGGGGTCAACCCAGCGTTTATCGGGCAGGAGATGGCGGACGATGGGTGACGCAGGCCTCTCAAAAGTTTGACCACTTGCATTTTTGGCTGCGCAAGTTGGGTGGTGGACGGGGCTAGATTCGAAATGAGACTCTTCACCCATGCTGGGATATGCTCCGCGATTCTCACCGCAACTGGCGCTCTGTTATGCCTATGTAAGTGGCCTTGCAATTACATAAAAATTTGTTAACGGTATGTGAATGCCTAGACAGAGGTGGCTGCGGTTTAACCGAATGTGTGGGAGCGTGCGTTATTGTGTGTAGCAGTACGGGTTGCGCCGCGGGATACACTCGTGCAACCTCGGGTTTCAAAAGTCATTGAAATCTTTGGCCTAAATCAGCACCTTTAAACGGTAGCTTCAGCGTACCTTTAAGCTTTGGAACGATGGAACCTTCCCTTTCTCCCTCTCCTTACCGAAGTGCGTGATGAAAGAATTCGGATACCCGTTTTCTTCTATGGTATAAGTGAGGAATCGCACCTCTTCATCTAGCGTGTCTTGCGTTCAGATTATTTGTGCTCTGTCAAACAGGGTCTGCACCAATCCTTCTTTGTAGAGGTTGGGTACAAAACTACAAAAATTCAGATACTGGTCCTTCCACATCGGCTTACGGTATACCCATCTACTTACCGATCCATCAGTTCTGCGTTCGATCAGTACGTCAAGAAACGGCATGCTTTCATTCTGCTCTCGCTCTATTGTCACCCTGATGTTTTGATGCAGGTCAATTAATCTGGTGTTCAGTTGCGTTAGTAGTTCTTCTTGATCACAAGTGATCAGTATATCGTCCATGTATCTGAGAAATAGTAGGATTGGTGGATTTTGTTCTTGACTTGATTTCCAAGGTGAGCAATGAAAATATCCGCTAAGAGCGGTTCGAGCGGACTACCCATTGCAACACTATCCACCTGCTGAAACCCGTGCTTTTGAAAATAGAACTTCACATTCGATGTACTTAACAGAATGAGCCGTACTACTCCGAAAACTGGAATACCCAGATCTAATTGGCTCTAAGTCACATCGTTGCACATGATCTGGGTAATCTCTTGCATTGGTACCTTGGTAAATAGTGGGACTATACCGATGCTAACCGTAGACTTCCCACTTAGCTGGACACCATGCAACAGTTCTACTAGTTTGAACGTGTCCTTTAAGCTGTGCTTAACCGCTGACTTCTTAACTGGTTCCAGTATCGTTACTAGCAATTTAGCCAGCTTGTATTGCGGCGAGTTGCTCATGGATAAGATTGGCCTTAGTGGAGCTTCCATCTTGTGTAATTTTGGAAGCCCATAAAGCTGAGGTGTCTGTGTGCCATTACATTTTAAGGATTTTGCGGTTGCAGCGGTAATGAAGTTTCCTTCTAGCAAAGTCTACAATTTCATGTCTATCCATCTCTCTAGTTCAGCCGAATTGTTAGGGCTATCATCGGGTTCGAACTTTGTGTGGTCATTATGTATCGTCATAATCTTCTCCACATAGGCAGATTTGTCTAGCTTCACAGCGCTCGATCCCTTGTTGGGATGAAGAATAACTATTTTTCCTTCGGAGCTAAGCTGGTTTAAGGCCTCTAAATGCTTAGACTCCAGGGGATTTTGTTTGGAGTTCGTAATTCGATATTGATGTTCTAGATCAATGAGGTTTGCTTACAGCCACTGTTTGTTATCCCTGGTTGTTGGTATGAGTCCATCATGTTGTCTATAGAATACAGCTAAATAGCTTTGTGTGCATTGCAAATGCTGTATGGAAGACTAACGCGCACGTATTTTCCCGAAGTACACCGAATCTCTTAGGCCAGTACAATAGAATGTCCTGTGCGGGTCTACTTCCATTTACGATGGTAATCCTCTTGCGTGTTAGGTTGGGACCATGACAAATTGCACTTTGTTTATATGCAATAATCTGATCTCTCAGCAGCAAGCTTGTAGTATATTGGTCATCGGTACGACAGTTTAGATGCTGTCCTGTGTAATTTATTTCGAAAGATTCGCCGCTACCTGTGGACAACCATGAGCTCTTTTGGCCACTGCACGAGTTGCCCGAATATTGCTAGGCGATTCAATTACTGTGGACGGAAAGTGTTTCAAAAATCAATGCTAACTGACATAATTACTGCAATCATTTTGCTTTCGGTATTGTAAGGGTAATCCTGGTTGTGTATGACACTCACGTAACACATTTGTCAAACTTAATGTAACAGAATATCATCTGAATTATACCACAGGTGATAAGACTACAAATCGCTTCAATCTAATTCATGCGCATTTGTGAGGATAGGAACCAACTGCTATTTTAATCTTTGCAGAGTTGTGGAATTTGTTACACTAATAAAACTTTTTTGTTTTTGCTAAAACAGTATTTGTGAAGAGCAATGCAAATTCGCAAATATCCGTTGGAAATATTAGTAGTTCCTTCACGCTGCGTAAATTCCGGCGCCAAATGTACAAATCTTAAGTGCTCAAATATGTATCTTTGTTGAGAAGTCGTCAAACCAGCTTTAAAACAGTACACCAAAATATTATACACTGCACGACTATTTGCACAAGTGTGTAGAAGCCGACCAAAATGGCTATTGAGCAAATCAAGTTGCGATTTACCAGCGGGAATGATTCCATACTCTACAAAACTGAATTATTGTGAGCGACCTACCTTCCTGGAACTGCAACTAATCAATGCTAGGAATGATTTCAAACGTGCGTTTTCTTTTGGGAATCATAGATACCCGTGCTCTCACCTGCGAGTAAATCTGCGTATAAGCAGAATTACAAATACCCCATACGTAGTCTGACCTGTAATGTTTTACTCCAAAGGAAAAACAAATGTGGGAAAATTTCTTTCTCATTGCATACTGCAAAAAATGGAATAAAATACGTCAAAACATAAAGGAATATGGCAAATTGCATGAGTTTTATGAAGCATCTCAAGAACTATCCCGATGTGTAAAATCTCATATACCTGCTGTTAATCTATATCTTGGGGTACAGTATTACGTTTGAGTTGACATATTTTAGGTGCATTATGTTCTTTAATTACAAATAATTACATACAATAGCGACTTGCTTCAAGTACATGATCCACAATTTAATATGTCAGGTTTTTGTCTTGCGGAAGATTGAGATTTATTTGACTGTGAAATATACTTATATTCATCAACGGAACCAAAGCTACATGGGTGAGTGACAAATATAGATCTGAAATTGCCGGTAGGTGTATATAACGAACCCCTCTCCAACATTGCTCTCTAGCATACTCAACTACTCCCACCAGTCAACCCGGTGAAATTGTTGAGATTGATATTGCTATTAACGGCACTGCACGGGTTAGCGGTGATTTAACCGCAATATATGCCAAATCTGCATGCTGTAGTCCCTTTTTGTAATCCTATGTCAGATTGGAATGGCTTGCGGAATACAACTCTACACCGTTTGTTCTGCCTTTATGCGGGTACGGTATGCCAAACAGTTGCTTAATAAACACATGTTTATTTACAAGCAATTGGTAAAGATTGATGTATCATCGGAGGACATACATTACGTAGCGTTTTGTTTATTAGGCCAAATACACTATATACAGCCACGGGAAATTGTTATCCTATTTCCAGTCATCTGTATACCTATTATTAGGCCCTAACCTGTAAAGGAATTATCTCCCTTTCACAAAGTGTACTTCCGAGTGTTTTCCGAGTACGAGCAAACACCATCTGCGAGTACATTAAGAGCCGGCGAATAAGTTCGTTTAGGCATTTCGGCTCTGTAAGCTGTTTAAAAGTACAGTTGTTTTCTTACTTATGGTCTCGCAATATTCGGTTTCTCTAGTTTTCCTTGTTCAAGACCTGACTGTACCATGGCAAAATATTTACCAGTTCTAGGCATATTTATTCTGAATGGATCGAGGCTAATCTAGAATTTCGAATTCAAACAGTGGCACTTTATCGCAATGCGTCGCTTACAAGTTGCTGGTAAGTACAAATTGCTGGAGGATGATCCGTAAATTTCTGCTGCAAAATGAATATGTATGAAAAATAAGTGGATGGCAAGTCAAAATGTTCTGATGAATCAAGTTTGTTAAACTTGGTCGTTGCCTTGAGACCAGGAAACAAAATAATTCACCATGAAGGATAGATGTCGTTATCCAATGTTTCGAAATTGGCTTTGTTGACAAAATGTATATTTTTTCCATTTAAATACCCCAGTGGCATCGGAATTTTGCTGCTCCATGGATTTGTGGTAGGCAATGTTCTAGACAGGATGAGTAAAAAATGAACTAACCATTTAGTAAGCAAATCCTTCTTGGAGCAGCGCAATTTCCTCGGATTAAATCTTATAGGATGGCCGAAACTCGTAGTGCTACGAATTTGTCCAAGTCAACTGGACAGAATTCTTCATAATGCCATTTATAACATTGTTGGAGAAATTGTCATAGGATGCCTGATAGGCTCCAACGGAGTAATAAGTAAAAATGCTTTTTTTTAAATAAACAAAGGGTCGAACATCGTTGTTATGACCTTAGTGAATAGAGTCCAGTGATTTTCTATTTAAGTACGTTGCAAGGTCAATAGGTAAATCTGTCATCCGTTGCCGAGTGGAAGATCCGTGTAATACCCTGATAAGCAACTCCAGGTGGGTAATATGTGAAAATCTCAAACGCGTGGTATCTGTCCAATGCAGCGAGTATACATTGCATCCAGAAAGGTATGATGTTGCATCAAGAGGATAATAGCCATGTCGTTTAGGTAAAGGGACTGAAAACCTTACGAGGATATGAGTCACAATAGTTGGGACTCTTGCTGCTACCATAACGATTGTAATAAGACGGTCCGCTGGGCGCTAGAATACATGCAGCGAACACAACGCAGGCAACTAAAGAGACTTACATCGCGTACGCAGTTGAAAACGTAAACATATTTTACAATAAATGAACTGCTTCTCCCTTATGTATTGTGTAAAATAATTTATTGATATTCTTAGATATGTGCTGGTCAAAAAGGGTAAAGACATGGAGAATTAAAAAGCAGCTACTAACAACGGGTGGAACCGAGTGATTTGTCTATGTAAACGAAAGGAGCGATGGATTTGACAGCACTGGTGCGCTTACATCTAAATAGACTGAGAGATGTTGTGAAGCATGAACGTGTTTTAAGACTAAATTATGTCTATGTGGCGCATATAGAGTAAGCCATCCAATTAAATACCTGACCATCAATGACAAATTAGACAAAACTATTGTATGGAATTTGCCGATCTTGCAGAAATGGCACTTTAACCCTCAACGTCGGGTAGTTGCAGCATTATCGCTAACTCGCTATACATCTACAGATGCTAGGATATTCTGTTTCCGCTGTTTAAACGAAATCGTCAAAAAAAGTGAACAAAGCAATGTCCACAACTGCATTCATGTTGAATGTTTGACCTCTTCACCTCAATGAAATTGCTGGGAGTGACTCTCGGCGGTGGGATTATGGTTTCTCTTTACTTAAACAAAACATTCCCCAAAGTCCGACAATTATCAAACAGTTAGACGTCTCATTTCATTTCATGCGCACATTTTTTCGGTCAAGCGTTTTGGCACTGGATGTGCGTTACCCTGCTGGATATATTGCCCACCCGGGATTTTTACTGGTCTCCTGAGTAGTGACCTCAAATCATTTGCCAGATAAGTGAAACATCTCTCCCGGTGTACTGGCGTTTCAGCGCTGCGATTTGTTTTCATCAATGCAGTCAGCCATGTCAACTCATGTCACATGTTTGCATTTAAAATACTCATCGGTGTTAGTCATCTTCACAGAGCGTTGTCCGAATGCCCATGAAACTCCTTTGATCAGACAGAGCTATAAAACTCTATACGCGCATACTATGTCTTATGGTAATTCAGTAAGTTCTTGAGTGTCACATATTTTTGGATGATAAATATTTGATAATACAACATCTAGTTAGTAAATCATTCCAATTCTATTTGTTCTGTCAGGTATTTTATTAATAATAGTTATTTAGCTAGCCCTAGGAACAGTTCATTTTCCTTTTGTATCCTTCTATCTCGGGTGTATATTTGAGCTGAATAGTCACCGTTCATGGAACTATAAAGAACATGATTGACTTGAATTGAGTTAAACAAGGATAACATTTTGTGGATTCAATGGGTCACATATCCATGAAACAAGAGATGAACATAAATGTTTTTTATAAACCGATTATGCGCCTTTTGAATTTGCGTTGTTCATAATTTTTGGTTCCACATATTTGGTGCTCTTTTTCCTCCAAATATATACTTATTTTTAAGTAACATGCTCCAGCTCAATATATTAAAGCTAAGTTACTGTTTTAGGGCAAATAAAGGCGCTGCTTTCAATCTTACAGACAAAGCAACAGAACGCATTCAAAACAAGAGGGCAGGAAAACAAAGTGAATTCAATCATAAACGTAACATGCAGATGGGGCTCCAACAAGAAATTATGATAAACTTCATTCAGCCATGCATGCGCGAAAACAAATTGTATTCAAGTCCGTCTACATAAATATCAAAAGCATTCAATCCAAAAGTATGATAACAAAAGGGATTCTACCCCAAAGGCAAGAAAACAACTCCATTCACCTCCGACGACAGAAGGCAAAATGAATTCAACCGAGAAGTTAAGATAGCAGGGCATATTCAGCCACAGAGGCAGGTAAGAAACTGCACTCAACTTAAGATTACAGTTCTCAAACTGAGTGAATGATTATAATCCAAATGCGCATCCAACGATAATACATATTTTCACGATTGGAAATACAAAGCAATAGATAAGGGTGAAAGCTGTTGGACACATTATTATCATGTCAGTTCCTTTGCGGATCCTGATCAAACATTGACGGTCATGTAGACATCATCACATTTTCGCTTCCTCATCGTGTCGCACTTCTCAAGAACAACTGGTTGACTCATTCTTTCCTAATCGTTACTTGGTGTATCATTTGCGACGAACACTAGAGTAGTCACTCTACATTACTGATCCGTACTTCATATTAATCTTCGCTCGATTGGTACACCAAATACTCTTTCTTCTTGATCTGTAGGCTTGGTATATGTGGGGAATATCGCTCAACCGCGATATGCTGCGAAATGAGGAGAACTGTATAGATAACGCATGGCGAGTATCGTACTAGTGGGCTAATAGGCGCGATTTATATTCATAGCAGAGACAGCTGACAGCACGTTTACTCAATCACTCCAATGTACTTAGTGACTGGTAATCTACGGACAATCACATTTACAAAATAAAGCGTGTTCTTAAACCTAAACCGAAGGCTAGCACACCAAAAACCTATTCGGTTGACCCAGATTCGCTTGTATACGTCTGTAGCACTTAGAACCAGTGGTTGGGTCAAAGTAGATGAAAACACCGGAGTATTATTATTATTATTATTAAACACCTGACCAATATACATTTGACAGTGCCACAAAACAGTGCACCAAAATAACAACAAAAAGGGGAAAATGAGTATACAGAGGAAAGTTTTGGCAGGTTTAAAATGTTAATGTGTTGTGCGGGCAGAGATCTTCACGGTTGCCTAGGCCAAGGTAGAGGGTGGATTTATGGAACACCAACCCGCAAGGCTGCGGGACAATTATCGGAGACCGTTGACATCTGGGTAGCTCATTCGCCTTCTTTGTGTTCAGTAGCAATTCACAGAGAAGCCGGTGGCCAACAAGGTTGTTCATCCGCCCTCTGATAGGTACTCACTTCTGGATACAGAAGTGAGTGGTCAGTGACCCTATAGCCGGTCACATTGGTTCAGATACAACGCCGTAGATGTTCTTGTGGTTTTTGATGGAGAAGCAGGTGACCAGTCCATAACTTTCCTCGCTCTGAGACGGTGCCTCTGATTTTCTGCGACTTTCTATTCATCTGACCTGCAAGATAAACTGGACTTATTCGCAGTTACCTCCACAAGGAAGGCATTTCCCGATCCGAAAACTGGGGAAGCTCCCGATAGCGTACAGCTCCGGAATATTAATGACTACCCGATTTACTTTCGGGTGTTGGTTTTACTAAGGTCTATGTGTGTTTTGACCTCCAATGAACAACCAAAATATGGGAACATTATCAATTACATTGCATGTCCCGTAGAATAAACAGAGTGAGGAATATGAAACCAAATGTAAGAAAATAACATGACAATTTTGTAAATTCGGGATTCAACGTAGCCATCACGATATTTGCATGAACACTGTTGTAAGTTTCCTCACCGCTATGTTGCGGAAAATCTGATGGGCACATAGTTTATTGTGTCATTTCATCATTTACGTAAAACGGGCTGCATAAGGTAATACAAATGGGATATTGTGACGTCAAGGCGTTTTTGGAGAAGCTTTAATGTTGTAACAAAAAATAAATCTTTGGACAGCATTTCATACCCGAAAGAAAGAAGGCTTCTTCCATAATCAAGTCAACTGTCGTAGGTAGCCAGTTTGAGCTGGTGGTCTCTCAGGCTTGTATAGTGGCTGATTTGCATCAAGTTACGACATGTGTGATCCTGGTTTGTCGGTAATAGTTAAATCATGATGAAGTCCCCTCACATACGCCATATTCACCACGGTACAACCCAAGTAGTTGCAATATGTGTTAAAAACATGTTTAACAAAACCACAACGCAATTCGCAGCTCTAATTTGTGGAACTTGAAATGCATCAACATCACTTTTACTCCAAAGACGCAGATATTAGATTGTGTACTCCACGGGTGGTATCATTTATACGTTCGTCATTTGCGGAATCACAAATAGTGCAGAATTTCCCAAAGCCATCCGTAAGGGTTGGTGTTATTATTATTATTATTATTATTATTATTATGTACTGAACGGCACTTTTCGATTTCTTCTCAAGCTGTTTCAAGCAAACATGTTCATAATGCACGCCTACCCCGAGGTTACTTTCTTGGGAAGCAGTTTGCAACTGATGGCCATCCTGCTACTGCCGTATGCTCATAACCTTTCATTTCACACGTTAACTTTGGTGCAGTTTTCGGTTGACCACGCCTCGGTATTGTCGACAAATATTGGCCGTTCTTCTTGGTCGTCCACTCACTGGATCTCGCACTAGATTTTGGTACCGTCTGCAAATAATAATAAGCCCGATCGTAGCACACTGGCAAACAATCTTATGAAAGCTAAGTACAAGAGTGGACCCGGTACCGATACATTGAATTTCATTTGCGTCAACCATAAAGCTGTGAACTCAAAGTCACCTGACTTTGAATGCGGAACTAGCTTATCCAAGCAAACACAGGGTAGACGATTCCTTAGCTCCAAAGACTCTGAAGCAGACTTCGGTGGTCCAGGTGGTCGAATGCTTTAGGGCAGATCATACATGCGACGTCCACACATACATTTGCATCAAATGACTGCATTCAGCTTACTCGGCTTAGCAACGATTTTATCGTGCAAGAATGATTTTGGCGGAATGCATGCTGCTGTGAAACTGCGATGTGGCTACTCTCAAGAGATCATAAGAGCAGGAATATTTTCCATAACATTGGATTACGTCAGGAGTAGAGTTATTATACTGCAGTTCATGGGTTCCGCACAATTTCCAATCAATTAAATTGGGGTGACCATTTCGTGTTTCCACGTTGTAGAAACATGCTTTCATCAAGGATTCGTTGAAAAAACCGAGCTAAAATTTCGGAAAAGTTCATGGCAGCTGTCAATAATGCCTTCCGTCCTGCCGTCCTCAGCAAAAGAGTTGCGCGTACTCAAGGACAATAGTCTTCACCACATTTGTGGTTATGTGGGGCAAGTAACGTAATCCTAAGAGATCTTGTGAGCTGTGCCAAAAACGGTTGACGCGACAATTCACCCTGAAATGTGCGGATTTAGTGTTGCCGAATCGTATTGGCTGTCCCTTTTGTAGGTAGCACCAGAGCACCTGATTCCCGCAGAACTGGGATTACGCGCTACCACCTTCTGAGTTATTTGGCCTGTCTGTAAACTTTAGGATTAGTACAGATGTTTACCGCCACATTTGTTTGATTTCAGCGTTTATCTTCATGGGGCAACTTCAGTTAGTTTTTCCTTCGAGTTATGTAGACACCCCAGGCTTGCACACTTGGACAAGCTTTGTAACGAGCTGCGTTGAATCCCTTATGGTCATGCATTTTGCGTCCGGAGCCCCCGAAAGTACTTCGCTCATTTTGGCGTAATACTCTTGCTCTCGACGCGTTTGCCAACAGACTGGTGAACTAGTTGACGAACTCTTTCTAGGTGATGTCTGAAGGATTCTCGAGTAGGAAGGAACAAATGGTTTCTAGAACGAAATCGAACAGACTTTCGTGATGGGTGATAATCTAGGTTTCCTCGTTGTTTTTACTGATGTGTTCTAGGTAGCATTTTAACGGAAAAGAACCAACGTAGTGTGGTCGCTACGGATGTGCTGTGCATCTATCGTTACCTTGTCGACCATGCGTTTGTCGTTGGTGAAAATGAGGTCGAAAACATAAGGTTCTTCACTTGTTCTGAATCGCGTGCGTGTGATGACGTGGTTGTATAGTGTGGCATCAGGTAACAGTTCTAGCAAGTTAGTTGGAATTATTCTCGGGGAGAAGCGGGCATTTCGATTGCACGCTAGTTAGATGGCCCTACGAGAAAAACCTGACGGTACGACTGTGCCACAACTCGTTTCACGGTAGAATTTAGGCCGTGATGCATTTCCATCATGGACATTGAGCGAGGTAAGTTATTTATTGGAAACACACATCGCCACGTTGCAAGTGCTGTCAGCACCAACCAGTATTGACAAGTTGTATTTCTGGATCATCGATAATATAAAAGTGCACGTCACATCGGTAATACAGCGATCTGCTTCTTTTTTGGTTGATTGTGTAGTACGGAGATTATAAAGGGTAGAACTATTTCATCATCAGGGATACTATTGCGCCCTTCGACGGGTTGCCGAGCGGTCGCAAAATAACTGTTCTCCTGCGTTATTCGCCTCCAAATCTTTGGATTTATTCTCACAGAGACCTACGTGCCATCATTCGATTTGGCTCCGCGAGCTCCTTCTACCACTGTTCATCTATTGGATCTATCATTCACGGATCACCAGCAAACTATGCCCTTGCAAATTCGAAGTCAACCGTATTTGAACCTTATCGGAGGTTTTATTTTTCCTCTCGTCGCATAAGAACTCCTGTGGTCTTACTTTAAAGATCTTATTGAGAGTCACCCGATCAGCTTGCTAGCATTCCTTCAAGTCGCTCTACAAAGCGATAGTCGTCAATTTGATCCGCCTTTGGAACTGCCACTGTCGTCATTAGACAATATTTTCCAAGTCACTTTGCTTTGCCTCCGTCCTACGTCGCATCGCTACCTGCCCTCTACAGTCTGGATCGATAGCACGCACCTTGCCTATCTAACCTAAAGAACGCATGACTCATCTGGCCGCGACACGCCTGGACCCGCTGACCGCAAACCAGCGCCGATCGCCACGCAACGGTGAATCAGTATCTCTATCCTCTTTCTACCCCTTTTCTACCCCTACTTAGAACATGTCTCGTATGAAGAGCAAATTCGAATCATGTGCTAAAGTGGTAAAAAGTGGTCTGGTGTACCATGTGTTTGAACTCCTATCACACTACCTGTCTTGGGAAGGAGTCGACGAAAGCAAACACCGCAGAGATGTTTTGGTTCTGCTAAGTATGCAAGTCTATTCCATTTGTTAGCTGTCTATCTGTTCTACTGAAGAGGTGTGATAGACCAACCGAAGTGGTCGAGCAACTGCTGAGCGCCAGAGTAACTCCCATGGGAGGAAACGGGCCTGCAGTTGTGAGTGAAAATAACACCCCGAATTCCCTTGTCAGGCCGAAGAAGCGAGCCAGGCGTCCCAACCCAACCCCAACGACTCAGCCTCCAGCAGTATCAACTAAATTCTCTCTCCCTGCTATAAGTAAAAACAGTGCATGCAGCGCGCCTGCCTCAACTTCTGTACTGTGTGCTGCACCCAATAGTCTGTTCGCTACACTCGAGACTGTAAGCTACAGTCAACCAGCCATAGTGAACAACCCGGCAACTTACGCATCGGTTGCCGCCAAGCAAACACTGGAAAGAGCAACGGTAACCTTTGTGCCCGAACTAGAGAAAACAAAACTGCCGCAGCACGGATGCCACACACCAATGCCGTTCACAAATTCAACAAAAACACCGGATACTGAGCCTCCAAATCCAAAACCAGTAGCCACCAAACGCAACCATGGTGCCCTAAACATTGTATGCACAAATGTCCCCGAATCCAAATCCAATAAAATTAAGGGTAAGTTGACGGAGGATCGAAATCAGTGGGGATCCCTCTATACGTCGATCGGTGTCCATGCTAATCCCACGAAATTAAGAAGAATCGCGTGCCATTCAAACGCGTTGCACTAAGGCGAACCCCGGTTACTTCGGGTAACACTAAAATCGGCGGACGAGACTGAGGCCGTTCTGCTGTCTGCGAATTATCTCCGCAACGACTCAAGTGGAGTGCGCATACTACCCGAAATCGTGTGGAAAGAACATTCAGGGGATCGCGCTAACAAACATAGTTACAGAATAAGTCAAGATAAGAAAACAATGGTTGCTCACGGTGTTCCTGAGCTTACTGACTCCTCTTCCGACGATGCTCAGATGCATGACCGCGAGCAATGGCACCATATCCGGGAGGCTCTTTCTGTCGAAAATGTAGTGGTCACCTAGTTGACAAGGATTCCCGTATCACCAAACTATAAGGCGTGCGGTCCCAGGCTGTTAAAACTTGTATTACAATCAGAACTATTGGCACAAACCCTTCTAGCGAACTGGATTAAATTCCGTTGCAGATTACCAACAGAAATTCTGCTGAATGCAGCAGGAACGCTAACACCTTCTAATGACAATTCAGTAGAGGCACAACTCTTAGTGAAAACGCCAACTGCAGGACTCGACTCGGGGACGGTTTCAACAGTAGTCGTACTATCCGGAGGGACACAGCAGAGCACGAGCAAACACCGGGATTCGGGGCATCTGATACCTGCTTATATATCAAATACTTCTCGAGAGTATGCAACCCATCCAAAAAACGATTAGTCGCCGACCCTTTTAATGGTCGGCGTAAACTCATTTGCTTTATCTATCCAATATAACACGCTCTTGCTCTCCGGGAAGCTCTCATGCATGTACACAAATGCCCAAGGTCTACTCAGCAAATTAGCAGAATTAAGACTTCGACACGCGTCTGCAGCTTGGGACCTCATCACTGTCACCGAAACGTGGTTGCACTGCGAGATAACCGATGCTGAAATTGCACTAACGGGCATGTCCGTTGTCCGAAAGGATCGAGTCAGGAAAGATGGTGGGGTAGCCCTTTGGGTAGCCCTTGGGTAGCCTTGGGTAGCCTTTGGGGTAGCCCTTTTTGGTAACAAAATGCAATGCGAACCTATAAACGATTCGGAAACGGGGGTACCTGACGCCATTTGGTGTAATTTCCGGCTAAGAGGGAACGATCTTGGCCTATTGGTTGTTGTTTACCGCCCACCATCGTCTACTCCTGAGATGGACTTCAATTTGGTGGCTGCGTTGAGGCAAGTGTTAAACAGAAAGTATAGTCAGATTCTAGAGAGGAGTTCTTGAGCAGTTCTTGAGAGAAGTTGCGTGCTAATCGCTCACTTGTGCACTCGTGGTTTTTTAACTGTGGTTCAGCGACATTTTGTCGCACACCTTTGGATCCATATTCATTCGTCGTGCTTTTACAAGCTCTACTTTGTGATACCAGTTTCCCGAGCATACTTCAGTGCATCCTACATTTACCCTGATTTCTAACTTCCGGGCCGTGTTTCGTCGATATCCAAGCGGCAAAAGTTGTCTACCTCCAATCATCGGAGACATTGTTTGGTCTCATTCGATAGACCATTTCAACGGCTTTCGAACGAACTGTCACTCGTTCAAATCCAACATTGCTCGGATCAGCTACAGGCCTCAAAGCAAATTCACCCGGCGCGATCCATAGGCTAAACCACGAAAATTCTCAACCACACCTTCGTGTATTCCGCCCCGAGTTCAAGCCGTCACATTCAACTGGCACGCCAGAGAGGACAGTATAAAAGTCCACAACTGCAACGTGACCACTGTGACCTTACCGACAACGTCAACAACAGAACGACCTTTTAACATAGAAGGTGAGTAAATCAAATGGTTCGTAACATTTGCTCGACAAGCGTGATACCCGGCATGCCACAGACTAAAGACCTATGTGGATCATGTTCCAAACTTGTTAAGGGGGGCATTTTGTGCCGTAACTGTTGCAAGTTCTTCCATGCGAGATGCCTCAGAGTTCAACCTAGTCAGGCCAAGTTATTAAACAAACCAGACTCGCTATGGTTCTGCGTGGAATGCACATCGATCCCACTGATAAAATATCAAGTACATTCACATTGTCAAGTCACCGGCAACTTCAACTTACATGCTCGTAGATCCAGGCAACACCTGGACAGCAATTCATAAGCACTCCTCCTACATCTAGTTTCTCAAGACGTTTCGATTCAATGGACAAGTCACTTTCGCCCACCAAATCAGGGTTAATATTAGGCCATCACATATTGGACCGGATATTCACTAGTGAAGAACTGTTGTATAGAGAGAGTGATAGACCGGTAATCTCTGGGCCACGGCGATCAAGCGACAATAGTTGTTTCATTATATTTGGCCACGCGGGAGGGGTCTATCCTTAAATAGCTTGCCGAGAATATCTTGTCGTAACCAACTATGATCGAGATGTCCGACCTCATTGATTGTAACAAGCTGGTGGTTCTTAGGCCGAAATCTCACCTGACGGTATCCTGCGGAGAATCGTTTAACATATTCAACAAGTCGTGGCGAGCCATCTTAAAACGATCTCCACGGCATAAAAAGGATGAAGTGTTTTGTTTTGGTGACAGGGACACGTAAATGCATGCATTAGAGGACTGTGCATGGCACCTACATGAGCCTCCCCGAACGACTCATACCTGGGATGTCTAAACAATACAAAGGGAACCACTGTGTCAAACTCGTCCTGGAGGATAAACTGAAGAACCAACAAGGTCTAGTGGAAAGGTTTTGCTCCAATCCCAAACTGCTATACAGACCAACGTAAACAGACTTGCGCCGTGTGAAGCGCGGTATTCCCCTGCTGCTGCACGCAGCATGCCGGGTAGCCGCCAAACCGCACAAGAGGCGGCCAACGTCCTGTGGACAACAATTGGGCC
>OX104063.1:267442343-267484595 GCA_944474145.2 Dicrocoelium dendriticum | reverse complement strand
CTTTATGGCCACGTCACTACGCCCACCAGATTCAGGGGAACTGACAGGCCATCCATTTTGGACAGAATATTCAACAATGAAGAAGTAATGGTCGAGAGATTGATAACCGATACTCCTTTGGGCCGCAGTGATCATGCGACGCTATTGTTTCATTACATGTGTTACGCGGATTATCCTATAGATTATATCGAGGAATATCGTGTCATAACCAACTAGGAAGACCTGCCCGACCTAATTGATGCAACAAGCTGGTCGTACTTAGCTGAGTTAACCCCTGAAGTGGCCTGCGGTGAATTCGTCAACATATTTACCATGCTCGTGGCAAGGACATCTGAAGCCAAACTCTACCGACCTAGAAAGATGAAGTCCTTCGTAAGGAGCAGGACCCGTAAGTGCATGGCATTAAGGGACTTGGCATGGCACACCAACATAGCTTCCCAGAGCGACCGTACCTGGGAGGTCTACACAATACAAAGGAACCACTGTGTCAAACTCGTCCGGGAGGATAAACTTAAGAACCAACAAGGTTTAGTGGAAAAGTTTTGCTCCAATCCCAAACTGCTATACAGACACGTAAACAATTTGCGCCGTGTTAAGCGTGGTATTCCTATTCTGCACACAGCATGAGGGTTAGCCCAAACCGCACAGGATGCGGCCAACGTCCTTGGACAACAATTTTGCAGTACCTTCCATAGGGCGCAATCACCATACATCCTGCCTAAGCAGATAACGCCGCCATCCGGGCTAAATCACATATCGTTCACCTCCGCAGCTGTACTGAAGAGGCTGATGTCTCTGCGCGAGTGCAGCTCCCCGGGTGCGGACGGCATTCGACCGAAGGCGTTAAAAGTTGCTGCCATGAGTTTGGCAGGACCATTAGCAATTTCCTTTCCACGATGTCTGAACGAGATGCACGTCCCCACGATGTGGAAGAACGGAATCATCACGCCTATCTACAAAAGTGGTAGCCGTGCTAAACCAGCAAACTATCGCCCAAAAACACTACTGCCTGTGATCTCCAAGGTTATGGAGTCCATTGTAGCTGAGGTTTTAATGGGGTACCTAGAAAACAACCAAATTCTTGTTCCATAACAGCATGGATTTCGCCAAAATCACTCCTGTACAACTTATCTCTTGATTGCTCGTGCAAGCTGGACTGAATCCGTGGACGCTGGTGTAGGGGTCGACACGGCCAACTTAAATTTCTCAAAGGCATTCGACCGCATAGACCATCGCATTCTCCTCCACAAACTCCAGAAATATGGAATCGGTGATCCTGTTCTGGGCTGGATAGGAGACTTTCTCCTGCAACGTCACCTGAATGTGAGGGTTTGAAGCAACCTGTCAGAATCCATCGAAGTTCAATGCGGCGTACCTCAGGGCTCTGTACTTGGAGCCCGCCTGTTCCTGGTCTTCATAAATGATCTCGCGCGTGTGTTATCTTCTAATTGTTTGCTATTTGCTGACGACCTAATGGTATGGCGCACTATAGCTGCAGTGGAGGATCACACTTTATTACAGGAGGACTTGGACAAAGCGTACACATGGTCCATCGAGAATATGCTGCAATTTAACATCACCAAGTGCCAAGGTCTCAGTATACGGCCCAAGAGTACGCACAACTACCGCCTAGGACCACACATTCTACAGCGGACTTCTCACGAGTGCGATCTCGGTGTGATAGTTCAAGATGAACTCGGTTGTTTGAAGCAGACTGAAAAGGCAGCTAAGAAAGCAAACCAGTACCTCGGCCTTCTTCGCAGAGCCTTCGGGACGTTTGACTCTTCGATATTTCCAAAAATGCTTAGTGCGTACGTGAGGCCGTATGCGGAATACGTTATCCCAGCGTGGCAACCCTGGCTCAAGCACCATCTCACCGCGCTCGATACTGCACAACTTAGGGCAACGAAGAGCGTCAGAGGTTTGACTAGCCTCCCCTACCCACTCAGGCTGAAGACCCTCAAAATATACAGTGGACATTATCGGCGTCTAAGGGGCGATCTCATAATCGTGTACCTAATCCTGAGAGACCCCAACCACCCATGCCATTCCCTTCTAATACTCAGTTAAAACACCTAGCTAATAGGTCACCAGTTTAAGTTAGTCACGCAGTTCAGCCCCCTGGAATGTCGGCGAAACTATTTCTCCTTTCGAGTGTCACAGCCTTGGAACGCCCTCCCGGAACAGGTAATTAATGCACCCACCCTATCCCTTTTTAAAAAACGCCTTGACCATACCCTGTCACATTTACACTACGTGCCACAGCCCATGACCACCAGATGCTGTCACTAACGCACAACAGACAGGGGATAGTGCCATGACCCTATTCGAGAATTAGTCTTTCCAAACGACTTGCACGAAATTTGATAAACGCTACTACTACAGAATCTGGATTTCTGTATCCTGTGGACCCAAGATATTTGCACACGAGTAAGCGTTGTCCATTGCTATCTTTTTTTATTTTTCTCGCCTATGTTGTGAACAATAACCACTCCCCTTGTTGCTTTGTGTGCGTACATTCTCATTTCAAACTCCCTTTATATGACAGCGCAGTTACATCTGTAAGCTCCTGAACTGACGACTCCATTTCCCTTCGCTAACTTTTTGTCACGCTATACACCCTACGGGACATGTCAAGCACCTGCTATTTTACCCGTTACAAATCATTGTTTATTGTATTCAGCCAAGCTTCGGTACCTTGGCCATGTGCCAAAGAGTGGACCTGACGAGTACGTAGCTTAGTTAGACTAGATAAAACCTCTTGTGATTTGACGTATATGAAGTTGTAGGTCTCGGAGATTAGAAGCGTAATTCAGCTGAGGATTAATTTTGAGTATATGCCGACCCTAGTGGGGTCGGCCGCCAGACGTCATTTTGTTCGACCGCTAACAAAGCTTATGTCCGTGATATGCACTAATCGGTGTCGTCATATGGCTAGTAACCGGTCATTCCGTCGGCTGTTGGGATGTTATGACACTGTCTTGGTTCTGAGCTGTCTATTGAAGGGGTTGCATGTGTGACCGGCTTGTTTATTGACACACTGTCTGTTTGTGGCTTCGAGTCCATCTCATTAATGTGTATTCAAAACGGAAGCGCTTCGCACATTTTGTGCCATTTTGTGATTATTCTCTGTCATCAGTTTTGATTGCAACGTTAATTTCATCACTCGGGGATTATTCACTTTTTAGATGGATGGTAGCGTTAGTCTTGACTGCGAATTAGTGAGCACGTTTTAGAATGCGAGTACTTAATGAATGAAGCGTCATTTTTCCTTGACATGCGCTTTGGCATCTAGATCGTTTGATGTCTGTTGCTAGAGGATACCGTGGATAAATATTTATTTCGCGTATTTGTTTATGGAAGTCATCCTTATTTTGTTTGCACTTTCGAGATTCACCCCAAACAACAGCCGTAAAAAATCGAACGGTGCACGCAAGTGTCTGCCAAATAAATTGCCTCTGCATCTTTCCTTAACCGGAGCTTTAGTTGGAGGGACTGCGGTTCACCGTAGTGTACGGAATTTGGGTGACGGAGGAGGAATCATACTGGCCGGCTTAGCTTGAACTGTTATGCGTCGAAACAGAGACACCCTGGTTACTATCGTTTAATTGCATGACCTGTTTCAGAATCTCTCTGGCATACTAGCTTATTGGAGTTTATAAGAAACGGAGAAAGTTGATGTTGTCGAGCGTTCCTCTTTCTGAAAGGGTATGTAGCTGCTACTTTGGTTAAACAACAGATGGTATTTTGGGTCCCATAGTGGTATTATTAGCAGTACTTGTAACAAATTTGGCAGTGGGCATGGCTTCCATAAGCGCAAACATTGGCGTGTATTTTGTCGATCCTACAACAGTATTCGACTTTAAGCGTGGCACTAATGTAACTTGCGCTATGAATGCAAATTGTGTAGCAGCACCTAGTATCTGGGTGGCTAACTCGATCTGAGGAGTGGCCACCGTCTACTTTGACGAAAGCTTAGCATATTGCTATGAATAACATGAATTATTTGACAAAGTTTGATGCTTTGGCTATACGATCCGTTCGTGACAGTCTAAATCCTAAGTGGGATGAATTCATCTTGATCAACTTTGGATCACGCCACGTGGTTTAAAGTATCTTTACAACAAAGGACCAATTATGAGGAACTTCGTATAGGCGTAGATAAGTGAGACAACCCCCCACTTAGCCAAAACCTTGCTGGACTACTTTCATAGCCTATTAGAAATATTAATCTGCATGGATCTACAAAATCTTTCAGCAAACTGAAACAACACTTCCTTCATGACAGTGAACATCTTAGGCCAATGAGCCATGGGTGTTGACAGCTGACCTCAGCGAGTTATAATCAGATACGGAGCAGCACAGCTTGTCCTATCCTGTCATTGGTGCGATGAAACTGAAGGCGACTCAAAGGGCTGCCGAAAAGATCCCGTGCTGGAAGTACACGCGCTAGACATAAGGGCGTAAAGCGACCGGAAAATTTAGAAATAACTAAGAGAGTAATAGTAATAGCCAAGTACTAGTCATTGAGGCAGCAAACACGGCAAACAACAATAAATGAATAAACAGAAAGAGAGGCAAATAAGTCAAACACTTGTCTGCTCTCCAAAACCAACCTGTCTGAAGACCGCCAGCGGAGTGACACACCCAGAAGCAAGAATAGCAAAACATGAAACATAAGCAAATTGGGTACTGCCCACCTGAAACCACTGACGTGCTTGACGCTTTTCGGGCATATTTCCAGTCATCAGATGGAGATAGCAGACATGGAACCCCGAACCATTGGGATGCTAGTATCAACTGCAGCTCTTATAAAACAGTGTCACTATAGGCAAAGCTTGGCACAATGGTTAATGAAGATTAAAAGGGTCAATTTTAAGTACACCTTGTGTGGATGAATTGCAACGCGTAATCTGAAAGTGAACCTTGGACATTCAATCACTAGAAACCTAGCTGCTGAACAAGAAGCAAATTGGGTATTGCAAGCCTGAGTACACTACACCACTTGACGCCTTTGTATTTTATTTCGTCTCATCAGAGAGCGATAGCAGTTATCGAACTCGAGACCAATGGAATGTTAGTTGCGACCACAACCCCTAAGTCAGCAGTTCATGACGGGTGAAACATACCACAACGGTTGAAGACAGATTGGTGAGTCAGTTGGAAGTGCACGTTGTATGGATGGATTGCGACGCGACAGCTCAAAGTGGACCGCGATTCCCATTGAAAAGAAAGTTGGCAATTCGATAAAAAGTACCGTAGCTGATGATGCAAAAGCATCTTGGGTTTCGCTCGCTTGAACACAACGCATTTCATGGCGAGTTGCGTGGTTATTTCTTCTCCTCAGATAGAGATAGCAAGCATCGAACCCGAGACGATTGGGATGTTAGTTGCGGCCGCTATCCCTGAACCAAAGGGGCATAAAAGGCAACGCTTAGCACAAAGGTTAATGACAGATTGTAGGGTCAATTTAAAACACAAGTAGTCTGAATGGATCACAACGCGTAATCTAAAGTGGATGACTAATCTTTTTGAAGAGATCCCTGGCCATTCGAATACTAGCACCGCAGCTGATAATGCAGAAGCAATGTGGGTGTTGCCCGACTGAAAACGCTGCAAGGCATGAAGGGTTGCGAAGTTATATTCTCACAACAGATGGAAATAGCGTGGGTCGAAACCCGGAATAAAGAGACGTTCATTGCCATCGCTAATCCTAAGCCAATGGTTCCCAGCAGAAAATGTATGGCACAGCGGTTATTTGGGGGATTGGTGGGTCAGTTTGAAGTACACATTGTGTAGACGGATTGCGACGCGCAATCTCAAAATGGACCGTGAATCACAGTGAAGTGAAAATCAGACATTTCATCACCAGGACAGTGGCTGATGAAGCAGAAGCTAATTGGGTGTTGCCCACTTAAAAGCACTACAGCCAATGGGGAGGTTTTATATTATATCCTCTCATCAGCCAGAGACAGCAAGCATCGAACTTGGGACAATTAGAATGTTAGATGTGAACGCTAACCCTAAGCCAGTGCGTCACAAAGCGCAGAGCTTGACACCACAGTTAATGCCAGATTTCCATGTCGATATGATTTATACGTTGTGTGGATGGATTGTGATGCGCAATCTCAAGGTGAGCCGCGATTCCCATTGAAGTGAATCTTAAGCATTCCATCACTAGAACCGTGAATGATAAAGCGGAAGCGAATTGGATGTTGCAAGCCTGGAAACACTGCACTCCATGACGTGTTTCGAGGTAATTTCCTCTTATCAGATAATGGTTGCATGCATCGTACCTGGGACCATTCGGATGTCAGTTGTAACCGGTTACCATAAGCTACAGGTTTAGAACGGGCAAGGCTTGGCACAACGGTTAATGACAGATTGGAGTGTTATTTTGAAGTACACGTTGTATGGCAGATTGCGATATGCAATCTCAATGTGGTCAGCGATTCCCATTTAAGTGAACCTTGGTCATTTGATGACGAAGAAACAATTTTGGTGTTACACGCCTGAAATACTACAACCAATGAGGCGATTTAGTAATATTTCCTCTCAGCAGACAAAGATAACAAGCATCGACTTCGGGACCATTGGGGAGTTAGTTGGGACCGCTACCCATTAGCTATCAGGTCACAATGAGCAAATCTTGGCACAACGGTTAATGGCAAATTGGAGCGTCAATTTAAATTATACCATGTGTGGATGGATTGCAACTCGCAATCTCAAAGTGGAACGCGATTTCCATTAAAGTGAAGTTAGGCCATTCGTTCAAGGGTATCGTCGCTGATAAAGCAGAAACAAATTGGATGTCGCCAGCCTGAAACCATTGCACCCCAGGACACGTTTTGATGTTATTTCCTCCCATCAGGTAGCGATAGCATGCATCGAAGCCGGCATCATTGGGATGTTAGTTATGACCGCTGACGCTAAGCATCTTGTTCACGACATGCAAAACATTGCACGACGCTTAATGACAGCTTGGAGGTCCAATTTAAAGTACACGCAATGCGGATGGATGGTCACCCGTACTGTCAAAATTTACCGCAATTCTTATTGAGGTGAACCTTCATTATTCGACCAAAGGAACTATAACTGATGAAACATAGACAAATTAGATGTTGCCCGCTTGTAAACTCTGCACTCCATGAAGCTTATTGAGGTTACTTCCTCTCAATAGTTAGAGACAGCAGGCATCGAACCCGGAACCATTGAGATACCAGTTGTGAGAACCAGCCATAAGCCACAGGTTTAGGACGGGCAAAGCATGCCACAACGGATAATGACAGACTGGAGGGCCAACCAGAAATACAATTTGTGTGGATGGATTGCGACTAGCAATCCCGAAATTGACAACGATTTCCACTGAAGTGAAGCTTGACCATTTGATGACTAGGACCGTAGATGATTAAGCAGAAGCAAATTGGGTGTTGCCCATCCGAAAGCCCTGCACTCCCTGACTCGTTTCGAGATAATTTTCTCTCATCAGATAATGATTGCATGCATCGAACCTGGGACAATGCGGATGTCAGTTGTGACCGGTTACCATAAGCCTCAGGTTTAGGACGGGCAAAGATTGGCACAACGGGTAATGACAGATTGGAGTGTTATGTTAAAATACACGTTGTGTGGAAGATTGCGCCGCATAATCTTAATGTTGACTGTGATTTCCATTGAAGTGAACCTTGGCTATTTGCTACCTAGGACGTAGTTGAATTAGCAGATGCAAATTGTTCGTTGCCGGCGTAAAAACACTGAATTGCACGGCGCGTTTCCAGGTTAATTCCTTTCATGGGATATAGAAGGCAGGAATCAAACCTGACAATTTGGATATTGTTTGAGACCGCTACACCTAAGTCACAGGTTCACGACGGGCATAGCTTAGCTCAACAGTTAATAGCAGACTTGGAGGTCAATTTGTATTATACGTTGTGTGGATGGATTACGACGCGCAATCCCAACGTGGAACGCGATTCTTATAAAAGTGACTCTCGGCTATTCAATCAATAGGACCGTAGCTAATGAAGCAGAATCAAAATGGTGTTCGCCGCCTGAAGCGCTGCTCCCCATGACGTGTTCCGCGGACATCTCCTCTCATCAGTTATAGATTGGAAGCATGAAACACGAAACCAGTGGGGTGTTATTTGTGTGCTATCTCTACGCGACCGATTCTCGACAGGCAAAGCTTGACACCACGGTTGATGACAGATTGGTAGGTTAGTTTGGAGTAAAGTTATTTTGCATAGATTGCCAATCGCAATCTCCAAGTTGACCGCAAATTCCACTGAGTTGAACTTTGGTGTTTAATTTACAAGGACCATAGATGTTGAAGCATTAGCAAATTGGGTGCTGCCCGCCTGAAAACACTTCATTCAATGACTCGTTTCCAGGTTATATCCGCTCATCGGATAAAGATGGTAGGCATTGAACTCAGGACAATCAGGACATTATTTATGACCGCTACCCCTAAGCCACCTGGTCATGACGGGTGAAACATATCACAACGGTTGATGACAGATTGGAGGGCCAATTTGAAACACACGTTGTGTGGATGGATTGCGACGCGCAATCTCAAAGTGGACCGTGATTCCCATTGAAGTGAACCTTGGTCATTCGATCAATAGGAACGTAGCTGTTGAAGCGGAAGCAAACTTGGTGTTGCTCACTTGAAAACACTGCACCCCATGACGCGTTTTAAGTTTGTTTCCCCTCTTCAGGTAGAGATTGCAGGCATCGAACTCGAGACCATTGGATCGTTACTTAGGAATTCTACGCCTAACCCGCTGGGTCACGAGAGGAAAATCTTCACACAACGGGTACTGAGAGATTGCGGTGTCAATTTGTGAACAAGCTGTGTGGATTTTAATTGCGACGCGCAATCACAACGTGGACTGCGATACTCTTTGAACTGAGTCACAGACATTCAATCACTATGACCGTAGCTAATGAAGCAGACGCGATTTGGGTTTTGCCTTCCTATAGGCAATGCACTTCATGACGTGTTTCGAGGTGTTTCCCTCTCATCAGATGAAAGTAGCAGTCATCGTATCCAGGAACATTAGAATGTTACTTGTTACTGTTACGTTTAAGCCACCGGTTTAGGAAGTACAAATGTTAGCACAACGGGTACTGACAGATTGGAGTGCCAATATGCTGTACACGTTGTGTGGATGGATTTTGAAGCGAAATCTCAAGGTTGTTCACCATTCCTATTAAAGTGTATCTTGTGCTTTCGGTCACAATTACTGAGTCTTATGAAGCAGAAACAAATTTGGTATTGCCCGGTTTAACATCCTGAGCTTCCCGACGCGTTTATTGGTTATTTCCTCTCATCAAATAGAAAGAGCAGGCAACCAACCCGGGACCATTGGGAAAACAACTGCGGACGCCAACCTTAAGCTACCGGCTCACGACGCGCAAAGCTCTGCACAGCGGTTAACGTCAGATTGGTGGGTCAATCTGTAGTACACATTGTGTGAAAAATTGCGACGCGCAAGCTTAAAGATGATGGCGATTCCCATCGAAGTGTTCCTTGGCCATTCAAAAACTAGAATCTAGGTGATGAAGCAGAAGCAATTTCGGCGTTGCGCGTTTGTAAACACTACACTCCAAGACTTGTTTAGAGGTCAGTCCCTCTTCTGAGCTAGAGGTAGCCATAATCGAAAACAGGTCCACTAAGTTATTATGTGTCCGCTACGCCAAAGCCACCATGTCACTTCGGGCAAAGTTTGGCACAACGGTTAATGAGAGATTGGAGGGCCAATTTGAAGTACACGTTGTGTGGATGCATTGCGGAATACCATTTCATAGTGCACCGCGATTCTAGTTGAAGTGAATCTTGGCCATTCCTTTACTGGTACCGTGGCTGATGAAGTAGAAGCAAATTGGGTTTTGCCCGTCTAGAAAACACCGCAATTCCTGACGCTTTTAAAGGTTATTTCCTCTTATCAGAGAGAGATGGCAGGCATCAAACACATGACAACTAAAATGTTATTTGTGACCGCTAACCGTAAGTCACATGCTCAGAAAGGGCAAAGCCTGGCACAAAGACTAATGGTAGATTGGTGGGTCAGTTTGAAGTACAATTTTTTTGGATGAATTGCGACGAGCACTCTTAAAATAGAACGTGATTTCTTTTGAACGGAAACTTGGTTATTCGATCACTAGGACCGTAGCTGATGAACCAGGAGCAAATTGGGCGTAGCCGCATTGGAGACCCTGCAGTTCTTGCAACGTCTTGAAGTTATTTCCACTCGTCAGATAGAAATAGCTGGCATGTAACCCGGGACCATGTATGTATTGTGCGGCCGGAACGCTAAGCCAACGGGTCACGATGGTCAAAGCATGGCACTACGGAATGGAATGCGACGCGCAGTCTCAAAGTGGAGCGTAATTTTCTAAAAACTGAATGTTGGCTTTTCGAGTAGTAGAAGCATAGCAGATGAACCAGAACAAAATTAGTTGTTGCCCGCAAACTAATCCTGCACCCCAGGACTAGGTTATTTCCTCTCATCAGAAAGCAATTGCAGGCATCGAAACCTGGACCATTAGAATAATAGTTATGAGTGTTAATCATAAGCCAGAGAGTCAGGGCGGTAAAAGTGTAACACAACATTTGTCGTTTTATTGCAGGGTCAATTTGAAGTACAAGTTCTGCGGATGGATTGCGACGCGTAATCTCAAAGTTGACCGCGATTTCCATTGAAGTGCACCTTGGCAATCCGATCACTGGGACCGTACCTGATGAAGCAGAGGCAAATTGGGTGTTGCCATCCAAAAAACACTACCATCCATTACGAGTTTTGAGGTTATTTCCTCTCATCAGATATAGAGAGCAGGCATCGAAACTGGAACCATTTTTATGTTATTTGTGACCTCTACCCCTAAGCCCCCGCTTCACGAAGGGCAAAACTATGCACCAAGATTAATGAGAGATTGGAGAGTCAATTTGAAGTACAAGTTGTGTGGGTTGATTGTGACGCGCCATCTAAAAGTGGAACGAGATTCACATTGAAAAGAACTTTGGACATTCGATTATTGGGAACATATTCGACGAAGCCGAAGCAAAATGGGTTTTGCCTGCTAGAAAACACTGCACCTCATGAGGCATTTCCAGGTTGCTTCCACTCATTAGCTAGAAATAGCAGGCATCAAGCCAGGACATTTGGGATGTTAACTGTTACCCCTAACCCTAATGTACAAAAAGCAAAGCTTGGTTGAACGATTAATGACAGAGTGCATAGTCAATTTAAAGTGCATTTTGTTGAATGAAACTCGACACTCAATATCAAAGTGGACCGCGATCCCATTGAAGTGCATCTTGGACATTTGATCACAAGGACCGCAGCTTATGTAGCTGAAACAAATCGGATTTCGCCTGCCTGAATAGAGGAATCCTCTGGTAATGATCAGTCCATCTGGCTCATTTCTGGAGTGAGGCCATTAAAGTCCGCCTTCCAATAGATGAAGGCTGGCCTCAGCGGGGGAGACATAGCAATGAGGCTGGACCTTAGCGTGGTGCGATGGTTTGAGTGCCTCAGTGATCCATTGAGCTATACTGGGTGGTGCGTTATTTTGCACCTTCATAACCACTCATACCAGATTGGTCAATGGGTAGACGCCAGAAAACCTCAGCCTCTTGGTTCTCCAGGCTGGAGGTTGGAATTAAGGTGGCTCCCTATTCCTTAAAATGGACTCCATGTAGCCTAATGCCAAACCCACTGACTTATGGACATGCTTGTGTACCAAAGGCTTTGGTTGATAACCCTAATCTTTCACCTGTCAAGGCTTGGGCAACCTGGCAGTACTCAGCCCACTCAATACAATGAATTTCTCTTCAGACAAAGTGCTGACGCTCTGGTCACCGCAGAGGATAATCAACGGTGCCCTATCTGCTGCATCGAGCAGAGTGTATAGGAGTTTGAACGTAACTGCTCAAGCCTTTCCGTGTTCATTTCCCCCTCTTACAATTTTCGAAACTTATCGTCCCGTTCCAGCTTCATTTTTATCCCCCCTGTTTTCAACCACGCAATTCTCGGCTCTGCCCCACCTCGCTTCAATAGTCGCTTGTCTTTTACTTTCAACTCACAAGTGAACGCGGAGCGTCATCTCTTCCCTTTTAACAGGCCCATGTCCAAGCAAACTTTCATTCCAGTTCATCGACATCCATTTGGATCCCTCGATCCTTCTTCAGATTGGCATGCCTCAATGTACACACATTGCTTCAGATCGGTGGAAAGGCAGCACTCGCTCGAACATAAGAGACCCTCTCGATCGATATCTGCTGCTTATCGGAGACCCGTCTGCAAGACTCGAGCTCTGTGCTCACTCTGCGGTCCCTTCAGGTGACACCAGCAGCACCTTCTCATTGCGCCTATCCGGCGACGAAGCAGCATCGAACACCGGCGAAATCGGTGTTGGTATTACCTTGAGTCACCGGGCTGATTCTACTCTGGTTGAATGGATTCCAATCAGCAGCCGGATGTGTGCGGTACGATTGGCTGGCTCGAGCAAAGCTTTGAAGTTGCGTGGGACTAACAGGTGTCTATTCGTTACCGCTGCCTATGCACCGACAAACTCTGTCGATGACCTGCTAAAAGACAACATCTATCGTCAAATGAACGAGCTCCTTCGCCACAGGAGAAACTCGGACGCTGTTGTGCTTGCTGAGGATCTGAAAGCTCAAATTGGAAAATTATCAACTGATGAACTGCATCTGGGCGGCCAACATGGTGTAGGCTCCAGTAATGATAACGGTGAGCGGTTACTCCATTTGTGTGAAGATGCTCGCTTATTTCTTGCGGGAACTAACTTCCGACACAGCACCCGTCGGAGGGTGACTTGGCGCCCACCGGCATCGAACCAGCTATGGACACAACTCGATCATATTGCGATAAGTTACCGATGGAGAGGCTGCGTCCAGAACTGTCGCTCGATTTGGACCACATGTTTAGACAACGACCATGCACATGTATGTGCTGACCTGCGGATGCCCTTTGGCGGACGTCCACGACGCCGTTGTGACCGCATTGACACCAGTCAACCGGGGAAGCCAGCTGTTCTGAATGCGTATCGAAGTGCACTGACATGTGAGTTGAGTAAGCGCTCACTGGAGACAACTGATGGTCACCGGTCACATGTTCGCCAGACCTTACTAGCAGCGGGCAAATCCTCATGTGGTATGTCTAATAGCCAACATGGACATTGGGTCTCTTCCCGGTCTCTAGGGCTTATCGACGCTCGCCGGCATATCCCGGCTGGAAGCGAGCACAGTGAAACTCGCAAAGAGCTCCGGGCAAATCTCCGCGCTAGCCTGAAGAGAGGTCGCCAATTTTAGTGACCACCCCGTGCGTCAGAGATGGAAGTGGCCCCTGCCCTTGGCAACCGTCTTTAGGTATTCCGTCTGATAAGGGAAACGGGCAGCAGGTGACCTGGTGTTAGTGAACATATACATGACGAGAGTGGACAGCCTATCCACTATTTGTCCAAACGCTTGCAGCTTTGGGCTGATCAGTTTGAAAGGCAGTTTAATCGGCCGGAATTGTTAGATTTCTCGCCGGTTACTGATTTCCCCGCTCCCCGGGCTGTCCTTGTGGATCCACCATCTCGCTCAGAAGTCGAACTTGAGATCGGACTGTTGAAGACAGATAAAGCCGCGGGACCAGCTGATCTTCCTCCAACCCTCTTCAAATTCGGAGGACATGCTCTTGTGGATAATTTATACGTGTTACTAGTGAAACTGTGGAAGCAGGAAACTGTTTCAATCGATTGGAGCTGCTCCGTCATAATCCCAATTTTCAAGGGAGGCTCATGTTCGGAATGCGGCAACCGTAAAGGAATCAGTCTCATATCCATCGCCTCTAAATGGATTGTCTCTGTCATCCTTCGCAGACGGACTGGCACTCATAAAATCCGGATTCGAGCAGAGCAAGTCGGATTCCATCGAGGTCGTGGCTGCATTGACCACATCTTCACCTTGCGTCAGTTGTTGGAGCACCGTCACATAGATTGGCGGCCCACCATTGTCGTGTACTTCGACGTCAAAGTTGCATTCGTTTCGGTGGATAGATGTGCCCTTTGGGACCGTCTATTCAGGAAAGGTGTACCTGAGAAATATGTAAATATTATTCGACCATTAAATGCGTCTAGCTCAGGCAGATAAGGCTTACGGGAAGCTGTCAGCGCCCTTTAATATCTCCAGCGGCGTGAGACAAGGATGCCCGCTGTCACGTTTCCTATTTAACTTCGCAATTGATGAAGTAATAAAAATCGCGTTTACGGGACAAGACTTAGAAGTTGTGGATCTGCTCCCAGGCGACCGACTTCTTGACTTGGAGCATGCTGATGATAATGCCCTAAGCTGTGACAGCTCATAAACGTGCCAAGCGGCGCTGGACAGATTAACACTAGCAGCCCTTCACTTCGGGCTTTGCTTCGCACCATCGAAGTGCAAAGCGTGCCTCCAAGCTTTTCCTGGACCGCCTCCTACGCTGACCGTTTGTGGGGATCAGCTAGAAGTCGTTCAGAAATTCAACTATCTGGGAAGTTATATCAGCACTTGTGGGATTGAAGATGAGATCACGAACCGTATAGCAATAGCTCGGAGCGCTTTTGCTAATCTTCGCCACTTAGGGTGTCGGCGCGACATCAATCTTGCCCTGAAGGGTAGAGTGTACAATACAGCGGTACCTTCAACCTTACTGTGCGGTTGTGAATCCTGCCCCCTTAAAGCAGCGGACCTGAAGAGGCTAGTTACTTTCGACCACCGGTGCCTTCGCAATTTAGCTCACATCTGGTGGGAACACCGCGTGAGGAACGAGTGTGTTTGACGCCTTGTTTATGGCACAGGAAAAGGAAATGAACCGCTCAGCACCGTTATTTAAAGCAACAGGTACCGATGGTTCTGCCACTTCTTACGCATGCCTGCCCACCGACTCCCGCGACGTGTGTTGTTTGCGGGCCAGGGGTGTGGATGGAAGAAGAGGTGGTGTGGCCAAGCGATGACTTGGTCGAGATGAATGAAGGTCCTCACTTCTGAGCTGGTCTCGGTTGGAGCGTCTCGGCTCCCTGGTGGGGTCCGAAAGACAGTGAACACGTTTGGCTGGATACACTTGCTGAAATAACTAGAAGTCGACCTCGGTGGCATTCGTGTTGTTTCTTTGTCCCACTCCATCCCTCTTAGCCTTCCTCTCCATCCACAATCTCATTATTTAGCCTTATATACATTTACGTAGTAATTTTCTTTGATGCACAGTAGTCGGCTGGCAGCTTACCGGAACGATGCTCATCCGCTGGCGGTAGCTCAGCTGGCTTGCACCAGTTGCATGCTTTTTTCCTCTTTTTTCTATAGATTGCGGTACAGTAGTTGAGGTGTTTCCCCCCTCTAGCCAAAGTGTAGGTTGATGATGATGATCAGTGGGGGAGAATACGACAGCGTCAGTTTAAAGCTGGCTATGATTATCGAGTGGTCACTCGATCCCAGGGGCTCCAAGAGTTAAATGGCATGCACACGTTGCTCACAGCTGGTCAAATGCAGGTCTAAGCACGATGAAGTCGCCCGCGCAGTTATGCGTGCCGGTTGGTTGATGTGCTGCGTGGCCCGGGTTCCAAATAGCAACTCCGTAAACTTCCTCTCGACTTCCCTATGGCCGCGGAGAAGTTCAAATTCAGGCTACTGTTTTCGGGGTAAGTTGAAATCTCCCATGATTAGGAACAGCTGACGACACATGTGGTTGCGGACCTTCGGCAACCCGTTCGAGTTGCGGCTCAGTGGACTGCGACAGACCACGCCTACGAGCACCTCATAGCGTCTGAGGTGGATCGAACACCATATCCGCTCACATAGACCATCAGCGCTTCGGTTGGTGCCCACTAGTCTCCCAATTAAAGCAGACTTTATGCAAAGCAAAAAGCCACCGCGATCATTTGTTGGTCTATCACAGCAGAAGCATGAGTAGCAGCTGATTTGTACTTCTTGGTAGGTTACGTTGGAGTTTCAACATGTCTCGGCAAGGTCTAATACGTCCGGTCGCTGAGAAGTTACAAAGTAGCACAGCTCATTGAGTATATTCATCAGATTGCAGACGTCAGTAAAGGATACTAGCAGGCCGCGGCAGGAACCGCTGGGTTCGCCTGAAACACCAGAAAGCGGTTGATCCGGATTCGCGAATGAATCCGGGTAACTGCCCGAAACATTCCAACACTGATATTTGTTTCTCCATTGTCCGCGCGTCGCTTTATGTCAATAATCGCAAGTTTAACTTTCTCTCTGTCTGATGGGTCTAAATCAACGCGCACGTGGATCCTTAGACCAGTCGACCTACTAAGGCGGGACTATATTAACTTAGGACTTCCCTCTTCGACAAAAGTCACCCCCATAGGTCGATTTTTGCCCTCGGTTCTATTTCCTAGACGAGCGATCGGTTTCACTTTGAGCCCACCCTCATGCACTTCGAACAGTCTATCAAGCAGGGTTTGCACAAACTCGACATCATATTTATAGCGCACCTGAGGATTGGAATCACATGATTCAGGCTCTTGAAAGACCATGACCGCGGCGAATCGGGTCGCTGACCATTGCTCTTATTTCCTTTGGTATTTGCAGTTGCCATTCGTTATCACCAATTTGCTTATTGCAAATTAGAACTTTAGGGTCAACTGAAGGAATCGCAGACCTTGAAAGTGAGCCTGCCGGAACGCTAGCACTTTGCTCCAGGGATAGAATCGCTTCTGTACTAAGCGCTGGCTGTTTCTCTGATTGTGGTGTTGGACAAATCGAGCCGCGCGTTTTAGCGCACTTCACTTTATTGATCTGCAGGTCAGGCTTTTCTGCTCCATTCTGCCCAAGTCTAGACTGACATTGGTTACAAATGGTCTTCAACGAATCGTGATGAATCCACTGAATTAGGCAGAATTGTCCACAGACGGACCATTGGACGAAATATGAATGTTTGCGCTACATAAACTACATGGAATCGTATTTGGGTGAGGCCGGTGAAGAAAACAACAAGGTGTCTGCTTTGCCATTTCAAAAATAGGCACGCGTCAATACGAGTAAATCAGTGTAATGTAGAATCACAAAAATTATACTAAACTGGTACAGGTAGTTATTATGAACTAAATCCAAGTAACTAATGTGAGTGAATTACACCAATTTGAAGTACACGTCGTGTGGATGGATTGCGACTCGCAATCTGAATTTGGTCCGCAATTCCCATTGGAGTGAATCTTGGCCATCCCATCACTAGAACCATAAATGATAAAGAAAGGGCAACTTGTGTGTTGCCCGTCTAAAATTCCGCAATCATTGAGGCTTTTTGTGTTTATTATCTCTCATCAAATAGAGATAGCAACATTAAACCCGAAAGCATTTGGATGATATTTATGACCGCAACCCAACGCCACCGGATCGCGAAAGGCAAAGATTGGCACAACGGTAAATGACAGAATGGTGGGTCGAATTGATGTACACGTTGTGTGGATGGATGGCGAATTTCTTTCTCAATGTGTAATCCCGTACCCATTGAAGTAAGCATTGGACATTCCATCACTTGGACCGTAGCTGATGATGCAGAAGCAAACTGGGTGTTGCCCGCCATAAACATTACTGCAATCCTTGAAGGTTTTGATATTATCTTGTCTCATCAAATAGAGATAGCATGCCTTGGACAGAAAATATTGGTATGTATTTGTGTCTGCTACCAAATTCACCGGATCACGAAATGCTAAACATGACACAACAGTTAATTTAAGGTTGGTGTCAATTTGAAATATATGTTATTGGTTGGAGTGCGACGCGCAATCTCAAAGTGGACTGCGATTCCCATTGAAGTAAACACTGGACTTTCCAAAACTCCGACGGTAAATGATGAAGCAGATGCGAATTGGGTCTTGCGCGCAAGCAAACTCTATACTCCATGAAGTGATTCGAGGTGATATTCTCCAATCAAATATAGATTGCAGGCATCGAAATTGGAACAATTTTGAGGAATGCTTTACCGCTAACCTTAAGCCACTGGGTCACGGCGGGCGAACATCAAACATCGGCTATTGGTAGCTGGATAGTGAATTTTAACTAAGGCTTGGGTGGATGGATTGCGACGCGAAAACAACGTAGATCGCAGATCCCACTGAAGTGAATCATGGATATCCGATCACTGGGACTGCATCAGACAATGCAGAAGCAAAATCTGTGTTGTTCGCTTGAAAACACTGCAATCCTTGATAAGTTTGGAGGTCATTTTCTCCCATCATATAGAAATAGCAGACATCGAACACGGAACGATTGGGATGCTTGATTTCACCGTCAAACCTAAGCCAACGGTTCGCCTCGGGTAAAAATTGGCACCACCGTTATTGACAGCTTGGGTGGACAATTTGAATTACACTTTGTGTGGATGGATTGCGACACGCAATCTCAAAGTGTACCGCGATTCCCATTACAGTACAAATTAGCCGTCCGATCATCAGGACCGCATATGACGATTCAGAAACAATTTGAGTGTTGCCCGACTTAAATCACTGCACACCATAACGCGTTTCAAGGTTAGTTCCTCCCATCAGATACAGACAGCAGGCATCGAACCCGGGACCATTTTGATGTTATTTGTGACCGCTACGCCTAAGCCACAAGGTCAAAAAGGCCAAAGCCTGGCAGCAAGATTAATGAGAGATTGGAGGATCATTTTGAAGTACACGTCGTGTGCTGATGGATTGCGACTCGAAGTCTCAAAGCGGATCTCCATTCCCATTAAAGTGAATCATTATCATCCGAGCACTATTACTGGAACTGTTGAAATAAAGGCCCAGTTTGTGTAGTCCTCCTGAAATCATTGCACTATATGATGCATTTCTTGGTTATTTCCTCCTATTAGCTAACGATGGCAGGCATTGAAACCGGGACCACTAGTATGCTTGTTTGAAAGCTAGTCCTAATTAACCGGGTCACAAAAGGTAAAGCATTGCACAACGGGTAATAAGAGATAGATAGTCTAATTTGAAAAACATTTTGTGTGTATGGAGTGCGAAGCGCAATCTCAAAGTGGACCTCGATTCCCAATGAAGTGAACTTAATCCATTGGATCAATAGAACAATTGCCGATGAAGCAGAAGCAAATTGGGGTTGCAAGCCTGACAACAATGCATTCCATGAGCCTTTTCAAAGTTAATTCCTCTCATCCAATGGAGATAGCAGGTACCGAATCCAGAATCTTTGGAATGTTATTTGTGACCGTTAACCCTCAGCTACTAAGTCACGACGGGTACACCTTGGCACGACGGACAAGTACAGATTGGAGTGTTTAGTTGTTGTAAATATTGTGTGGATGGATCGCGACGCGGAATCTCGCAGCGGACCGCTATTCCTATTGAATTTAACCTTGTACATTCGTTCACTAGGATCGTAGCTGCTGACACAGATCAAATCCTGTGCTGCCTGCATGAAATTATCGGAATCCACGACGCGTTTTGAGATTATTAACTCTCATCAAATAGAGATAGATGCATCGAACCCGGACTATTTAGATGTTGGTTGTGACCTGCTACCCCTACGTTACGGCTTGACGATGGCCAACATTTGCGCTGCGGTTGAAGACAGATTCGAGGGTCAATTTGACGTACAAGTTGTGTTAATGGATTGCGACTCGGAATGTCAAAGTGGAAGGCGATACTCATTAGGTAAACCTTAGCCATCCGATTACAAGGACCGTTGCTCATGAAGCAGAAGCACATTTTGTGTTGCGTGCCTAAAATTATTGCAATGCATGACGCTTTTTGAGGTTTTATCTCTCACTAACTAGAAATACTAGGCATTGAACCCGAAATCATTGGGAGGTTATTTCTGACCGCTAACCCAAAGCCAACGGGTCACCAGAAGCAAAAATTCGCACAACGGTTATTGACAGAATGGTGTGCCAATTTTAAACAATCGTTTTGTGGATCGATTGCGGCGCGCATTCTCAAAGTGGACCACGATTTCCATTGACGTAAACCTTAGATATTCGATCACTAGTACAGTAGCAGATGAACCAGAAGCAAACCGGTTGCTGCCGGCAAGAAAACACTGCACTTCATAACATCTTCCAGAATTTTCCTCCTGAACCCGAAATATTGCGAAAATAGTTGTGTCTGCAAACACAAAGAGAGCTTGTCACGACGGCCAAAGTTTCGCACAAGTGTTAAGGATATTCTGGATTAATTGTGGATGTATGTGAGTAGTGTAAATTTCGTAGACAGTAGAAGTTAAGATTAAAATTCACACGCAATAATGTGCCTTGACTGGGAATCGAACTCCGGTCCAACGAATTTCCGGTCCGCTGCCCTACCACTGAGAGACCGAGGACTGACGATTACGTGCGCAATTTGTAATACATAACTTCTGCTTGGTGCGCGACGTATTGCCAATGAGCTCACAGTACCTGTCCTGGTGTTGCTGATTGGCTCTCACCCGTCACTTCCCAATGGACCGAAGTAGCTGTCCTTCAGAAGTCCAAAGGGCAATGGTAGATTAGATTAATTGTGGATGTTTGTGAGTAGTGCAGAGTTTGTAGAAAGTAGAAGCCACGATTAAAATTCCTGTTTATAGATCCTATGCTTCAGGTAAGTTTATTCAACAACTTCTATGCAAGTCTCGAGGGGGGACAAGGAAAGAAAAGTCAGAGAGGAAGGAATTCGAACGTAAAGAAAGGAGTGAGGACAGCGGGCGACCTCGAGCCTTGAAAAACATTTTGCCTGGTTTTATATGTGTATTTATAAACTATGGCTTCATCTGGTTTTATGTGCCTTCTAATATTGAAGATGAAAACAGAACATCTGTGTTCGGAATCTAGGAGTCATGAGATGTGGAGTAGTGCATAAAGGCAAGAAGGTGCAGTAAACAGCAGTGTCTCAATAGACTAAGTAAGCCTCCCGAAGATAGAGCTCTAAGGTTTCACAGGGAAGTCGGGTGGACAGTGATAACCAAAAGGGAAGTTTCGGGATGTAGTACGTAGAAGAATCAGACCATGTTTAACAGTACTGGACATGCGTGTCAAGCTGTCAGTTGAAAAGGGGAGCGTCCATTTGTATAAACTAAGTCCGCAGTTAAGGTGAGATAGAAAAGAGGATCCAGCGATGCTACATTCCCGTAAATGTAAACTTACAGTTGCGGTGCCAAGTAAAAATGTGCGGAGCTACATTGTAAAAGATAAGTAGCTGCAGCACCCTAGGTAGTTGGTGCCTAGGAGAAGGGAAAAGCCAGAGAAAAACATGTAGGAATGGTTGTAGGAATATACAGAAAATGGAAGTGAGATGGAAAGTGAATTATCAATGGTGTTGTGGTTAGTAGGTAACAGTTATAAGAGAGAACGATGTCAGCAATGCAATGACGAGTTAACTGGGCCACGTAGCCTGGTACTTGAGGTCTGACGCTAAAGCCCGCGGCTCTACAGTGGGAAAGGTAAGTCGGTGGAGCATCGGAGCTTGGTGGTTCGTAAGACGAGAGAAGTAAGAGCAAGAGATGATTGAAGACGTAAGACGAGATAAGGTTATAGGTATGCATCCTAACCAGATACTTGAGGTCTTATGCACGAAAGTGCGGAGCTACAGTGTGAAAGATAAAGCGTTGGAGGACTGTAGATAGGTGGTGTCAAGTAGGAGAGAAAAGCCAAAGCCAAACAGGTAATAAAAGTTGTAGGAATATGCGATAAATGGAGGCGGGAGTAGAACAGAATATTTAATGGTGTTTTGGTTCATAGGGCAACAAATAAAGGAAATAAAAATCCTCTGTGCGATAAGGATATGAGTGGGAAACATAGCCATATACTTGAGCACATGCGCACCAAAGTGCGGAGCTAAGTGTGGCAGATGAGTCGGTGAAGCACCAGATGTAGGTGGTACATAAGTGGAGAGGAAAGCCAGGGTCAAAGATATAAGTGAAGAAGTAGGGCGGGATAAGACTATGGTTAGACATCATATCGAGATGCTTGAGGTCTTATGCACCAAAGTGAAGAGCTAGAGTGTGATAGGTAAGTCGGTGGAGCATCAGAGACTGGTGGTCCATAAATTGACAGGAAAGCCAGGGTCAAATTGGTGAGTGAAGAAATATTACGAGCTAAGGTTATAGGTTGGCATCGTAGCCAGATACTTGTAGCCTTACGCAGTAAACTGCGAAGCTTCATTGTGAAAGGTACTTTGGTGGTGCATCGTAGGTAGGTGATCCATACTGAGTAAGGAAAGCCATAGTCAAAGAGATAATAGAAGTAGTGAAAATATGCGATGTATTGAAGCGAGATGTAGAGAGGATATACGATAATATTGTGGTTCCTAGGGGGACAGTTGTATAAATAACGATGGCAACTTTGCAATAAGGATATAAATGGGAACCAGCCTGTTACTTGTGGGCTACACACAAATGTTCGGAGCTACAGTGTGAAAGATTAGTCGCTGGAATATCAGAGTTAGGTGGTCCATATGTAGACAGGAAGGCCAGGGTCAAAGAGATAACTGAAGAAGTAGGATGAGGTAAGGTTAAAGGTAGGCATCGTAACCAGATGCCAGCGGTCTTATGCAAGAAAGTGCGGAGCTACGATCTCAAATATAAGAAGTTCAAGGACTGTAGATAGGTGGCGCCTTGGAGGAAAGAAAGCCAAGGACAAACTTTAAGAAAGGTATGAAGAATATGCGATAGATGAAAGTATAATTAAAAGAGAATATTCAATGTTTTTTAGTTTATAGGGTAACAATCATAAGAAGGAACGATGTCGGCTTAGCGATTATTATTTAGGCAACATAGCGTGTTACTCAAGGTACTACGCAAAACATTGCTGCGTAACAGTATGGAGGGTAAGTCGATGAAGCATCAGCGCTTGGTGGTTCGGAAGCCGAAATGAGCCAGAGCGAAAGCGATAATTGAACGCGTAGGACGAGAAAAGGGATGGTCAGGAAAGCATGGCCAGATCCTTGAGGTCTTACGCAGCAAAGTGCGGGGCTCCCGTGTGGGAGATGAATCGGTGGAGCATCAGGGGTAGGTGGACCATAAGCGGGCAGGAAAGCCAGGGTAGAAGAGAAAAGTGAAGAAGTAGGACCAGATAAGGTTATACGTAGACATCATTGCAAGGTACTTGAGGTCTTACGCATAAAAGTGCGGAGTTACAGTGGGAACGATAGGTCCTTTGAGGACCGTAGATAGGAGCTACCTCAGAGGAGACGAAAGACGGAGCCTGGAATACACATAAGACAAGTGGTTGGACTATTTGATAGATGGAAGCGGTATTAAAAGCAAACAATCCATGGCGTTTTGGTTCCTACGGTAACAATTATAATAAAGAACGATGTCAGCTTAGCGATAAGTATGTACTTAGGCAACCTAGCCTGTTACTTGAGGTTCCACGCACGAGATTGCGGCGCTAAAGTGTGGAAGGTGAGTCGACGGAGCATCGGTGCTTGATGGTTCCTAAGACGGAATGAGCCACATCAAAAGAGATAAGGAAAGCCCTAGGGCGAAACAAGCGATGCTCAGGCAGCATGGCCAGATACTTGAGGTCTTACGCAGCAAAGTGCGGAGCTACAGTGTGGAAGGTAAGTCGGTGGAGCATCAGATATGGGTGGTCCATAAGTGGACAGGAAAGCCAGGGTCCAGGATATATATCCATTAATTTGCTGTTTACAAACCGATAGTAGTTGGAAACGGCGGACTAAAATAGCTAGTGCTCGGGCTTAGTGCGAACGCATCGGTACTATCCAGCTAGAAACTTACATCTGCGAAGGCACATAAAGGTTCATCTTGGGCCTGTATTTAACGGTTTTGGACAATTCTAATGATAATCTTGAATGTATCAGCAACAAAAACCCTTTCAACATCTTATGCAGGGCTAAGGTCTGGTAGGACGCCTTTATTAGAAATACCTCAAATGTCATAAGTCTAATATTTGTTCCACCGATCCAGTGATCCAAGAAATTGGTAATTGCTATATGTAATGCTGAAGACAAGGAATAAAGATGTAGATAGGATGTAAGGATTAAAATTCGACTGCACGACTTCGTCTTTGCCGTGCAATACCCTGTACTGCGGAATACGTACGGGTTTGCGAATCTGCCAGTCAGTAGGCTAGGCTGTACAGTTTTGTGAAATTTTTAAATATTGATGAAGTGACCATTGAAAAAGAGAAGCCGGAGGGTTGTGGATATAAATTGGTCCATTCGGCCTTTGGATCAGCGTATCAGTGAGGGGGCCGAAGCACATCAAGACATTATCAGTAAAGGCAAAGTACCTTATGCAGTCAGCATTCTAACGTTAGCACCTGTACGATGCGTGCAACTGATCCGACTGAGACCTCTTGGGTCTTGTGATGGCGGTAATGGATAAGTTAAAATAACAAGGGTCATTGATGGCACAATTCATATTATTCCTTCCCGGATGCTTTTGTGGTGGCGTCTAATCTTTTATAGTGCAGTCATAAGGCGGAATTGTCCGGAGGAGTATTCAAGTAGGTCAAGAGGAGTTTGTTGAAAACTAAGGTCATATTGTGCTCAAAGTGCTAGCCTTAAACCCTGGAAAATGGGTGCGACGGATACGGTTAAAGTCTGTTAGGTGATAAGATGATCAGGACAATGAATGTGGATGAGTTGTGAGCTCAAGGTGGTTAGACCTCATGCACCAGAGCGTGGGCGTCCTCAAGCTTCATTAATGCCAGTTTCAAAGAAGTGGTCTTGCGAATCGCAGATATGAAAGATGCTTTGTGTATTGGCAAATCATAGGAAGCTTTTTATCGTCTTCCTGATTACCTGCAGGTTTTGGATTTCTCTTATTCTGGAAGGCAACCTGTTTCGTATGTTCACCTACACAACTAAGAAGAAAAGAGATGGCAGTTTCTTCTTTTCCTTTAGCGGGGTAATGGAATGGCCCTTGTTTAGAAGTTCAGATTCAAATGGGCTCCTTATTTTAAGACAAATGCTCTGACTGTGCAGCATTCTATGAATTAGCTCATGTAAGAAGCACAGGTTAAGGATAATGCGCCTTCGCCATAGGGGCTGAATTTCAAGGTGTTCACACCACGCTTGCTGGGGTGTAGTCAACCTCCTTCTAAAGCGCTGCTGAGCCCTTTCAAGCAGAACACGGTCTGAGTTCCGTAGGTTGCTGCATACAAAAAAATCTATATTCCAGATGTGGCCTGACGTGGCTCTTATAAAATTCTAGCCTTGTATCTGAGGTTTTATGTAACGGTGTAGTTGGAAAGATATTCCTCTTACTCTTGCCAATGGATAATGAAATTGCTCTTCAAACGTGATGCTCATGGATTGGGGCAAGCCCAGACCTTTTGTTATGGTGTTCCGTATATTAGTGATACCGTTTATTGTTAGAAACCCAGCAGGTCTAGAAACTTGGTGAGTCATGACATTAGAGTTTTAAGCGGTGAACGTAATTTGCCAACGTTCGCACCACTTTTCTAGTACTTTAAGATCCTCACAGATAATACTAATTAAGGATAATTCATTACTAGAGGAAAGAAGCAGACAACATGTAGGTCGTCAGCAAAGCTGAAGGAGCGACGTGTTGCAACCGTTTGCAGAGGTCATTGATCTACCTTAAAAATAGGGTAGGACCAAGAACGCTCCCCTGCACCACGTCACTGGGGACGGCGGTCAGGTGGGATACAGTTTGCTCAACCCTAACAGGCTGCATAGGTCCTATTACATAGGAACCCAGCCAGTCTAATAGAGGACTTTCTACTTCGTAAGCCCTTACGTTTTGCAATAGGCGCACATGTCGTACCCTGTGAAACGCCTTTTGCATATCAAGGTAAATAATGACAACTGAAAGCTTAGAGTCAATTGCTTCGATGTCTCAATTAAGGCAGTCCAGCTGATAGGTTGCACAAGACGGCGCACTTAGAAATCCGTGCTGAGATGCATTTTTGTGCTCGCCTGCATAAAGGTGAGTCATGTGGGCCTTTTTAATCAACTTCTTTGTCACGCGCGCGATAATAGACGTGTGGTTGATAGGGCGAAGTTATTAACTTCCCGCAGGCCTCCACCCTTAATCCGTGGCATAATGATAGAATGTTTCCAAGCAGTCGGGCACTGACCATTCTGCATTGATAACGTAAAGAGTTTCAAAAAAGGAATAGGGATATCTTCATTACCATTCTTGAGTTCGCTGGTTCGCATTCCGTCTGGTCCAGGGTTCCAGGTTGACTCGTTATTTGAAATCGTAGAACGGACACTATATACGTCAAAATGTACAGAGGGCAACGATTGGTTACCGGGTACTTGCATGGCCAGAAAGCTTGAACCTATTTCTAAACACTGCGATTCTTTGAAGTGTGAGTTGAAGACTTCACATAAAATTCTTGCCTCACTAGAACTGTCGTTGGGCCTAATCTTAGGGTAGAGATCTGTGGTCCATAGTTAGGGGTCCGAAAGTGCAGCGGCCAGATGGGAGCCTTTGCATTGTTCGCATTATTTAGTGCCGCTATTTCATGATTTGTTTTGCTTCTGCTAAATTCTAGTGGGATGATGTGTTGCAATCTCATTTGCTCTCATGATGTGGGCAAAATGGAAGGTTTTGTTATGGGATCGTCTAAGCTGACGCATTCTGTTACGCATTCTGGTTCAGCTCACACTCTTAGATGATTTCCTTATTAAATGTGACATGGAAGCAAGAGCGTGGAGACATTAAAGTATATCCTAAAAAACGGATATAAAGCATCCATTGGTACAGCCGTTATCCTGCCTGTATTGTAACGGCTATTCCAGCGCTTCGATTATTTCAGTCTTGCCAGCTCGGTCTCTTGTCATTCGAATTCACGCAGACTCCTGAGACATTGCCTCTCTTGGTTCGGCTGGCCTAACAACCTAGTTACAATAATTAGAACGTTCCGTGGATATTTACACTTTTATCAATAAACCCTTTTTATCCCTACCCCAAACTTTCCTTATCACGCTCTCTGTTTTCGTGTATTATACGACCGGGCGGTAAGCTCTGACATGTCTGCCGTGATCTCATCTCACCTGAACAGTTTATTTCTCTGACTTCTCCTATGCTACCCAGACTTAAGCGGTATACGCTCTGCAGACTCAATACCGTGATTCCCTACCTCAAGAGGCTGCTAAACTCCTTCACCCTCTATTGATACAGCCACTTTTACGCCTTTATTGTACGTACCATTTCAACGCGCCGACCAATCCACTCATTTCAGGTCGGCTTCCTGCCATCAGATTTAACTCAAAGGTCTTCGACGTTGCAACAATTTATTAGGCGAACCCAATATTCTGTTTACACCAAGTAAAGCCTCGTGGGCTTCTCTTCTCTTTATCAATAAACCCTTCTGATCCTGACCCTAACCTTTTCTTATCGTGCTTTCTGTTTTGCTACCTTCTTTAAGTGGAGGACAAGCTCTCGCTACCCTGCCGTGATCTAGTCACACTGACTAATATACTTCACTCCGACTGCTCTTATGCTACCGAGACTTAAGCGGTATCCGCTCTACAGACACAACATTAGGTTTAGCTTAATTTTAGAGCCTGAAAACTTGTTCACCTACATTTTTAATTCTTTTTCAGTTTTTGTTCTACTTTCTTACCCTTTTCGCTGACTAATCCATTTCTGCTTGATCGGCCTGCTCTCCAAATTCTCTTAAATTGCTGGGACTCATTGCCTGATGACTTTTACAAAGGATTAGTGAGACCAACTTGCATCATTTTACCACGTTATCTATGAATCTTTCCAATACCCGCACCTTTCCTTGAATGTGGCGAACATTCTTGTCTCTCTTTCGACCACAAGCTTTACAGATCCTTCTTCGTGCGCTGTCTGAGCCACACACAAGACGTAATATTACATGGCACCAGTAACTCATAAATACTAAACAAAATTACATACTACAAGTTACAAGGTACCACAGCATGCCATCACCCATTTACTGGCGTTTGTTGAATTATTCTAGCCTGTGTCTGCGTGGTTGCCTCTTTTACGTTGCTTATTTTCTGAGGCTTTTATAGATACGGCGGCCGGCGCATGGCGGTTCAACATCTGGCAATGACTGATTCGTCCTCAACCACCAGCCGACTTGAAAGCATGGATGCCTTCTCCGGGGTCACAACAGCAAATTATTATGCCGGTTCTTCTAATTACCTTTCGAATGGATCATTCATTTGGCAAGTTAGAGGGATGCCGCCGCACGTAAGCTAAAAAAATGAGTTTAGCTGACGTCGCAAGCACATTGCCACAACTTACTAAATGGAATGGTGTTTACATGGATCGCTTGTTACACTATCGGAACAATTCTTCTTTCACATTTACTTTACTTGATATGGACGGTTTTGCTGTATTTCACTGGTGTTCGACCGTTTGGGTGCGGCGCTTTAAGGTTCTGCAAAAATTGTTAAATACTCCTTTTACCTGGAGCTTTCTTAATGACATATCATGGAGCCATTACCGGACACGATAATTTCTTTCGACAATAACAACTGTGAAGGTACTTTGCACTTTTGCTGTGGACCGTCTGTGCATTTACCTGGCCTTAACTCAAGGGTTCGGGCCTAGTACTCCAATTTTTCAATCATGGTCAGAAAAGCATTACTGTGAACTACTTTTGGGTCCTGCATTTGTATGAGGTATCGCATTTTCTCCTGGTTGGGCGTATGTAGCCACAGTGATGAACTGCACTTTGCACCTGACTTGTCCAGTGTGAATACCTGGACAAGATATCTTCATGATTCACCATTATTATTACATCAATCTTTCTTCCTCAGCATTTCTCTTTATGCCGATGCTCTATTTCACTATTTAGATCTAAGTTATCCGGCTTTCTTTCTATGCGCTGGTACCCTATTCTCGTCTTAATGGTCTCTTTTCTTCGGACTACCATGTCCCTTATGACCAGGTTATAACAGACCCAACAGCCAGTTCACATCACTGCGACGCCAAATGCCGTTGCGTATAGCCACTTTCGTCCTAAACTGCTTCTTTCTTGATGACACTCATTGCCTTATACTTAGCCATATTTGGCGGCCTAGTTTCATCTTGCTTACTTACCTGGTTTTTTCTGTATGGTCTCATGTTTACTGACCTTCCTCGGAATTCTGAGATATAACTGATCTAGTTACAGCTGACGCAACGCTGGTACCCTCACCTTAATTACACCACTAGACATTATTCATCCTTCTTTTAATTAACAAGGATGAATCATCACTTGAAGAAGGTCGGCGGCTTCTCCAATTTTCCTCAATAGAACCTGTTCTATCGACCCTTTATTTCCTTCCTGTGCTTTTTGTTGCATCCCTTCTTCATTCGACGCTAAATTAATTGCGTCTGTGCTCTCTGACTTCTTACATTCTTACCAATTTAAGACTGACGCAACGCGTCCCTGTCACTCTTTCTGAATGGTAGTATTTCCCATGATCCGCACATTTCGTTCTCCTCTCTCTGGTTCCAACCGATTGAGCATATGCGCATTAGGACCCCTCAAACTCTCTTTTCTTTATCTTCATTCCTATTTTTGAACAATCTTGCATTCTCTACTGATCCGTGTTCTGCTTGCTTCTCGTCGTATTTCGTCACTTATGATACACATGTATACGCGATATTTCAATAACAATTACATGTATAGGGTTACAATGGTTCAGTCATCGCCGCAATTGACCAACTGCATTCCAAACGCATCCCTTTCATCTGTCTTTGTGGCTGTTGCTTTTTGTTTCCTTTTTCCCTAGTTTGTCACACGTACGGTGACACGCACCCAATGAATGGTTCATCGTTGCGACAACAATACAAGCCACACAGTTCTTTTATCCGGACATAAGCCGAACATTATCAAATCTTTTACAACTTACTAACCGGACGAATCATTCGTTATGCTGCGCGGATACAAATTTTCCGGGGCTTGAACCTTTGAGTGCAGTTTGCCTAACGCTAGCTCTTCCACATTACTCTTGCCTAAGAAATACTTTTGACTTCGGAATGCACATTCACTTGCGACACAAAGCTAGAATAATTGGTCATTATGAGCTCCTCAATCCGCGTTGACCGCTCAATCGGTCGTGGTTTCCTATATTTCTAATCAATTTTACCACATACCCCGGGGATCTGCGATTCTTTCTTGGGAACCATATTCTATCCTTAAAGACTTCAATAACAAGTTAATATATTTCAATGTATATCCCTCGGAGACTTCACGTGGTTCTGCAGAGGAACAACACGTCATATTCAAAAAGACGGGACTTTGGAACGCAATAAGCACCCGGCTAACGCATCAGCAGGCAGTAAAATGGGACGCATCCTGACTGCGAATAACCGAGCAAACAAACGTTCAACAAGAAACATAGCCATTTACAACTTGCCATTCAATGGATTGGCGGCAGTGTTTCAGGACGTGGTGGGTTTTCGCCTGGCAAGCCTTCTCCCTATAAAAAGCCACAAATGTCCGTTTAAAAACACTGCATGGTAGCGAATGTGACTCGCCACCGAATATAGTCACAGCCCATAACTTTACACAGGCAGGTAAACTAGCGTCACCATTCTAGAGAGGTTCGTTTCACCGCATCTTCTACATCTGCATATACTGTCGTCGTTCTGCTTTCTACGATATCACCGTTGACCTTTGCGTTACTTGTGAACGAACTCACTGTATTGTCAGATCTCTCTTGCGGGTGCTCTTCAATTATCTTCCAATGGAGCATTCAGGATTCGCAATCTATTGTTAGCCGAGGTCCCGGTTTCACGACCTCCAAATTATTATTTTGCATTTTCACCAATGTGCAGTTCCAATTATGGGCATATGAACAACTTTCTACTGTCATTGTTACAGATGCCCTTAAAATGTCTGTACAGTTGTACATATCTGATTATGCCTCCATGGGCGTGCCTCGCATAGTGGAGAATAGAATATTCATTTATTTATTTATGGTATACCACAAACGAAAAGCCATCTTTCCTTAATTCGAAATCCTTACACGCCTGCGCAGTCCTTCACCCGGTTCTCCTGGACTGTTCATCTCTTGACCGGTTTTAACGCTGAATGGCGGAACTCTACCAGGCAATTCAGTTAGCCAGCGCGGAGGATTGGAGCTCATATGACTGTGAATAGAAGAGTATACATTCGGTCCGCAAGGTTCATTGCCAGTCATACATTACTGTTCAAACGGATTGACGGCAGTGTTCCAGGTCGTGGTGCGTTCTCGCCTGGCATGCGTACTCCTTAAAGAGAGCCACAAATGACCGTTCGTCAACACTGCGACGTAACGGATGTGACTTGTCACTGAATACAGTCAATTCCAAAAAATCCAAACTACAAATTTACCAGAGCGACCTTTCACATCATTTCAGCATTGTTTGGAATACACATATACGACACTTCCCTGGTTCTGCCATTTGTCTCCACAGTATATATTATGTTGGTACACATTCATGAACCCAGACTTTCGCCGCGTAAGTAAAGATTCCGTTCCTGCCCAGTGCCTTCACAATTTCAGTAGCTTATATATATAGTGCGAACAGTTTATTTCATGCAAAGCGAAGGGCCAGTAGCGGAACGGTCATTGTAAAGTACTGATCATTCCAGCTACGGTGTGCCTCGAAGTATTAGAGATGGATTAAAAGCGCCGATGTGCCACCCTTTTATATATATATATTGATTCATGTGATTGCTTGTTTTAGGAGACGAGCCCGTCTTCTGCTATGGCCTGTGTTTTCTAATTTCAACACTTCCCCAACTAACTTACTGCCCGGCAGCCCATCTTCCTTTAATCGCTTAATAAAGAGCGGTTTATGCCACGCAGCTAATCGGTCACCTCACTATAACCCTCCCCAACTTACTAACTCCTCTGCGGTGCATGTTTACTTACACCCACAATAAAGAGCGGCTTCTGTTGTGTAGTTAATCCGGCTCTTATGCTCAATGCACCTTGCGTCCACCTGACATTTTTTGACACCGCAGTTTCCCACAATCAGTTTGTTAACCTAATATATTGAACAGCAAACACCCCACCTTATTTTACATTTGTTGGTTCAACGTATTGCATACTTTACAACACAATCACTTGTACTACGGTCTGTTCTCTTTAACTTTAACTTGTCTCCACTTAACAGACTGCTCGTCCGCACATGTTTCCTTACTCTCACAATAAAGAGCGGCTTCTGCCATGTGCTTAAGTCGGCTCTTATCCTCATTGCTCCCTTTGTCCACTTAGTTTCCTTTTGACACCGTAAAAAGGCACCCTCGAATATTTCACAATATGTTTAAAGGAGCCGATGTGCCATTCTATTTCATAAATGCTGATTGTATGGTATTGTATTTTCTAACCTCCTATTTCCGCTCCAATTAGGGTCTCACTTTCTGCACTATAATCCTCCACAACATAACGGAGTGCGCAGCAGTCCATGTTTCCATAAGCTCTTAATAAATGGCCGCTTCTGCTACGTAGGTAATCCGGCTTTTACACTCACTGCTTGTTGCTTCCATCTGGCTTGCTTTTGACACCACAGCATTCCACTTTCGAATGGTTCATCTAATATATTGAAGCGTCGACGCGTCTCCCTAAATTACAGTTATTGTTTCAGTATTGCGTTTCCCACAAACCAAGCACCGCTTCAGCTACGGCCTCACTACCTTTGCTATAACCCTACTTCTTGTACCTGGCTGCTGGACAGTTCATAATCTCTTAATATCTCAACGACAAGCAGCTTTTGCTACTTAGTAATTAGGCTATTTCCTACACATTTTTACGCGTACCGCTTACTTGCTTTTAACACTGAAGCACCCCAAGTTCGAATAGCTTACATAAACTATTAAAACGCCGATGCGGCATCTTGTTTTATAATTTTTGGTTTATATGTTGACACTCTGTTGTTTTTACCCTTCGACCGCCACACGTCTTGAACGGTTTTCATTCTTGCCGCACGTTAGTCTCAATTCCTTTAACTAATAACTCAGTGCCTGCTTTGCAGAACCATGTCCTAGATCGTCAAACAGATTACATTAATTTACTTATTGCGCCATGCTATTTGATGCATAACCAAGAAGCATTTATAGCGCAATACCAGTTGCACCTTGTCCACATTACTTTGTTTTAAGTCTGAATAACTTAACGTAAGGTTTTCACTCTGCCTGGCACCATGATGTTTTTTTCGGTCTTCGCTCGACCTGTTCCTTACTTTCTTATTTCTTTGGGGTTGGTTTAGTTCTTAAGCTCCGGGAATAGTCTGCGGAGCTTCCTTCGTCTGGGAAAAGACGAAGTAACCAACCAGGACCTTACTGGCGTGCCCTGACTTAGCTACCTTGTCAGACAACATAGGATCATTCGGCTACGCCTAACAGTGAAAAGATATTTGATAAAAGGCTTTGTCTGATATAAATGTTCGTTCCTGTACATCGGCGACAGTGCTTCAGGACATAATGAATTTTTCCTGACAGGCGTTCTCCCTATTATAATCCACAAAAGTCCGTCTATTAACACTTCGACGTGGCCGATGTGACCCGCCACTGAGTAAACACACTGCTCACAATTACATTCTGGCATTTTGACCAGAGAATATTTTTCATTATTTTACTGACACGTACAACAGTAAACTCTCACTCTTAAAAATACCAGCATCACTTTACCTACCGTGCTTTTTTGTTTACTTTACGCACACAGGAACCCATTCCCTAAAATTCTTTGACCCAAACCAAGGAATTTGCTCCGGAAGAGTACTTCAACCATTCCGTCAACATGCACAACTTTTGGCTACGGCCAGTTACATACATTGTAAGGTATATTTTACACAACCTAATTGCTTATAACTTTTTCATGTCTGAAGGAATGTGCCTCGATGAATTAGAGAATAAAATATTTATTTATCCTTCAAGCAGTCGGAAGCAACCCGGACTGAAACGAGCGGCAGAAGACTTGCGAGATAAATCAAGCCACGTACTGGGCCAATGTCATGAGAACAAACGGGTGCAAGTTGTCAGAAGCAGTCCATAATTAATTATTCAGCTGAGAGAAATGCTTGTAGAGGACTTTACCGTTAATATAGACGTGCTCTACCAGAGAAGGAGAAGTGGACACAGGACTGTCAGAAAACAACGCTGTTGTCGAATGCACTGAAGAATACTGCAGCACCAGGAAGCTGGCTATTTCGGCGGCTTCGTGAACTGGATCCTCATGCACGATGGAATACAGGGCAGGGAAACAACCGCCCGCACTGGTGCTTCGGTTGAGGTATGAGGAAAGCGTTTTAGGATTCTTTCTATAAAGTGTGGCTTGGGGGAGTTTATGGTGTTGACCTTTCTTACGTTTATTCATGGAACAGATATTCCTAACCGTTTTCTAACTTAGGTACTTATGCTCTGGCCGTCTGATCCTTAGGCGGTCCCAGGGCTTCCTTCTTCTGTTCAACTGGGATCTCAATTCACGATCGATCCGCGGAGGACTACTTGTGAGGGGTCGCTTTTTGGAGTTGGGGACAACTTTCTCATCTAGTTACTTCAGCTTGGAGTAAAAAAGATTCCACGCACCAGCAGCTTTGAGCTGTTTGGAAATACACCAATCCATAATGCCCACGGCCGTTTTACTACGAAGCGCATCGGCACGCCAGGAAGTTTCACGGAGAGCACATGAGGTGTGCATGGGAAAGCTCTAAGTCCAATGAAATACATCAGTACAATGATCGCTTCCTTCAATGGGTTGAATGGCTATTACTGCGCTATGGAGAGCACACGATCCAGGATGGGAGGCGACTGGACGGCGGCAATATAAGCCGGCATAAAAATATTTTTTCTACAAACTGCATACAAGAACGGTAGCGAGCAAGACTGCATCAAAGTAATCAGGTAGTAGGTTGCTACGTAGGAGGATCAAGTCGATATTTTGAGCATTGAAATCTCCTATACTAATCCCACGCTTTCCTGCACCGTGATTCCTGATCAGTTCCAGCAGGCGAGCACCAGCGCCCAGTGGCGCTCCGTAGACAACACTAATCATGGAAGGTCTGTGCCCATCATGAATGCGACACCAAAGGGCAGCGTAAGCGTTGTCATTGTCACATGCGAACAACTAGCGGGGACGTTAGATCCGCCCTACAGTATAGTATTACGCTGCTTCTCGATTTTTTCTTCATGACGATCGACAAGAGAACGAGGGTATCCATCGATGGACACTTCAGTGTCAAGCAAGTCTGGGAATAACCATGTTTCGGTGGACGCCAGTTAATCAGGACAAACATCTACGGCAAGCGTCTACCTCTCATCTAGTTTCATTCGCAGACTGAGCATATTGGCAAACAACACACACAGCCGTTTCCTTAGTCTCATAACAACAAGCGACTCCAGTTAGGCTAATAATCCAACTTTTTCCCCACTGTCCACTGCGTCCATTTAGCTTGTGTTTGACACAGTAGAACTCCACCTTCAAGTAGTTCTCCAACTCTATTAAAGCTCCGATGCACTATCTTATTCCACAGTTGTTAAACCATAGTATTCTAGTTCTACTAATTTCACTTTTTAGAACTGGCCCATCTTCATTTTAACCCTCCTCTACTTAACTGACTGCTCCATAATCCAGGTTCCCTTACTCGCTCAACAACGGGTGGCTTCCGCTACGCATCTAGTTCGGCTCGTATCACCACAATGCTCTGCGTCCATTTGGCTTGCTTTTTACACCTTGGAACTCCCTTCAAATAGTTTACCTTTTATAGTAAAGCATCGATGGTCAAGCATATACCATATTTTCTAGTTTCGCTTGTTCTACTACCTAACACTCATTGCAGCTTGGCCTTACCTCTTCACTATGGCCCTCCTTCAATTACTTGACAGCTGGGCAGTTTATGTTCCCGTAATCACTCAACAATGTTGGCTACTGCTTCGTAGAATATCCGGCTCTTTCCGGCAATGTCCACGTGCCCTCTATTCCTCAATAAAGAGCGGTTGCATCTAATTAGTAAAAACGGCTCTAACCCGCACTGTCCTTTGTGGTTATTTGGCTTACTGTGGGCGACATATAATTCTACCTTCGACTGTTCCCCTCAATCTTTTAAAGCCCCGATGCACCATTCTGTTTCATCTGGTTTGGATCATCGTACTGCTTGTTATGCAAACCAAGCATTGCTTTAGCTACGTCCCTTTGACCAGAATATAGCTCCTGTAACTAACGGTTTGCACGGCAGTCCTTGTCTCCTAAATCTCTCAACGATGCGCCCTTGTGCTATGTGGTTAATCCAGCTCTTACCCACAATGTTCCCTGCTTCCACTAGGCTACCTTTTGCCAACGTGGAATCCTATCTTCATGAGGTTCACCGAACCTATTTAAGCGCGGATGTGCCTGCATATTCCACAACCCTGATTCATAGAATGATTTCCTGCTGGTTATTCTCCATTCAACTTCCACACGTCATTGAGCCGCCTTATTCTCTCTTCTTATACATTAATCTTAGAACCTTAATCTAATAGCTCGTGAATTGTTTACCGAAGGCATCCTTTTGCCCCCATGTTCTTCATAGTAATATAAGCATTGGGCCACGCTGTTTTTGCTGAACGATCAAAAACCTTTACAGCGTAATATCTGTTGCACCTTTTCCTACGGTTTGCCTCGTCTTCATTTCTTAAGCTAAGAGTTCCACGCTGCCTGATCCAATGACTGATTATTTCGATCTCCTCTAATCTGTTCCTCTCTTTCCCATTTCTCCGTGATTGGGAAATTCATTGAGTTCCAGGTTTAGACTGGGGAACTGCTTTCGTATGGATTGAGACGAAATAACCAACAAGGACTTACCGGGAACACGGCCTTTCATCAAAACCAACCAACTGCATCCAAACACCTCAACAACTGATATACAGTGTGGCTCGCTGGATGTTATTTCCTAACAAACCAGAAAGTATACAAACTCAGAGAAACTGGGACCCCAGATACTCTGCAAGTTTTCCTTACCTGCACAATTATTTATCTTAGCCAACTGGCCACAACGTCAATGGCGGTTCCAGATTGAACGCTCTGAGCATTAAACAAATGGATCCTTTGGGTGCTAATTACTGGTTGAACAAATATTTTAGTAGAGTTTTCACCCGTCGTACATGATTTCACAAATAACTCGACGACAGTGTTCCAGGACGTGCTGGATTTTAGTCTGGCAAGCGTTCGCCATATACAAATTCACAAAAGTCCGTTTATCAACATTGCGACCAGGTTTATTGACTGCCCCTAAGTAACGTCACTGCTCACAATAATACTCCGGCATATTTATTAGAGACGACCTTTCAGTACTTTATTTACACGTCTACGGATACTGTCATTTTATCACCTAACTTAATTTCTTCTTTCCTCACACACGAATTAAGCTTATTGTCATCACACTGACAATTTTGCTCCTCCTGAGAAGTTCTTCAGTTTTTATTACTTGTATGCACTTGGCCACAACCAATTAGTCGCATCGCAACGTAGCTGCTTTATAACATAATTGATTTTAAATTTTGAGAACGCCTGCTTTTGTATGCCTTCGTTAATTTGAGAATAAAATATGTATTTAGTCATTTATCGATATAACTCGGCATATTTCTAAACCGGCTAGATGATACGCCTTTTAAGTGATCAGATCAATGTTTACCTTAACCATATGCTCTTTCGCGGAAGAAGAAATGGTGTGCGTATAGGTACCTTTTTGGCAATTACGGCTGCATTTGCTTTGTTAGGAGTACAGCTGATAGTGTTTACGCGACCATAAGAACATTTTGCTGCCTCCTTCAGGCGCTATTGTACTCCTCGACGTGGTATTTTGTAAAGGTTGCGCAGAACCATACTTGCGAAGATATTCTTTTGTACCAGAATCCAACTCAACACGAACTTCATTATAACCTTTTGGACTGTTTGTCCGCTCAGTCATCACATTTACTGGTGAGCACATGGAAATATATAAGTGCGGCGGAATTATAAGGAACAAGGAAAGGTAAAATGTAGGTTCTTCTCATGCAAATATAAACGAAACTCCTTTGTTTAGAGACATACTAAAACAGAATGCTTCACTAGAAAGTTACAACGTAATAAAAAGTAACCATAACTTTTGCGCTAAATTTGATCTCTGGCGATGCAGTACAGTTGAAAACACAATGTATCGTTTAAATTGACCGCCATGACTAATGTCACCTTTGCTTATGTCACAGGGCTTGGCGGACCGAATGCACAATGAATGAAGGGAAGCAAAAGCCAAGTCCCAATACTTGTTCCTTGTAAACTCGTTGTTTATATACTTGCTTGCCGTGTACCACGCTGTTCGCATGCCGCGCTGTTGAATACATCTGTCTCGGTCCAGCTTGCTCGTTCTTGTAGTCGACTCATAAAAGCATCGTCGTTTTGCATGATTGCTGCTTCGTACGAGCTACTGTGTTAGTTACTCGGTCGCTGATTCTCACGTGCCGTTCGTTTGTAGCCGGGACTTCTCGTCCGTGTCTCGAACCTGCCATCCGGAATATATTACAAATTGGCGTCGCAGGCAGTTCTATAAGTATGAGCAAAAGTGATTTCAGCTCACCGAAGATTGAGTGTTGTGTCCGAGAGACGAGTTTGTAGATTCAATCCCTCAGTCGCCAACCGCGGGTTTTCAGCCCGGGTGATGACTTTGAAAGCTGGTAGTTTCAAGTCAATGGGTACATCGCTACAGCGTTAGAAAGGTCACTCGGCTCGATCATCCTCAGCTTTTTAAGCAAAGAAGCGTTGCAGATTTTCTTAACAATGAGCGTGCCAGCCAATTCACCAGTGGAAAAGATCTGGGCCACTCTCCGAAGCTTGGTTTTCAAATGCCACCCCGCTGCGTTCTACCGTGACACATTCTTTGCTCGGCCTCAGCTACCCTTAGCCATCCGAATTTTGGCTCACAAAGGGTTTCCACATCTTCAATACGCGGATCTGGAAAAGTGGATATGTGAGAGATTTGCGATGGGCCTACGCGACCAGTACCTCCGTGACAAATATACGTTGAAACTTCCTCGTTCGCTGGAGGAGGGGCTGGTAAAGGCAAGGAATCGGGAATATTTGGAGCAAGTCAAAAACGACCGAACCCATCTTAGTCAAGATAGTTGTTCAACTTTACGCCCATCGACTGACGTTTTCGCAGCAGATCACAGGCACCATTCCCCAGCACGATAATCCCCCGTGGAGAACTGCGTATACTGTCAGCGGTTCGGCAGACGGGCCCAGCGCTGTGGACACAACCCACCCATTGTTTTTCGAAAACCACGAGGTAGGTCAACTTTGCACAATTGTCAGTTTCTGGCATCAACTTTCACTAGCAATCTACACTCTAAACCGTTGATTATACCAGGGTGTTCAGATGACATTAGCGGCATTTTTTGATTGATACTGGTGTTTCGTGTTCTCTACTTCGCCTTGATATCGCCCACAGCCTTAGGAACGTGTGCATGGTTACCAGCCAGCAGTCTCGTGTTATCACCGCTAATGGGGTAGAGTTGCGAACAGAGTTTACACTGCCAGCACGCCTCAAACTTGATGGGGTAGTAGCCACTCATAACTTTATAGCTTGTCGAAATGTGACCTGGAACGCTATTTTGGGAATGGATTTCCTCACCCGACATGGTTGTACAGTGGCACTTAAATGCGGGACCGTATTGCTGACTCCTGCGCCAACCGTTATTGATCATCACCAGGACGGTCGAGGAGCCTTCACTACTGCAGCCACTTGTTCATTAACATCGCATTTCCAAAATGAGGTCATTGAGTCAATTATTGGACGCACTCACGTTACAACGGACAACACTGACCAGTTAATCTCAGTGCTACGAGAGTTTGAAGAGGTGTTCTCGACAGCTGATTCTAATGCCCGTACGAACCTAGTTGAACATGAGATTGACACCATATCCCATCGACCTATTCGTCAACATGCGCACAGGTTGCCGGTTCATTACGAACCGCAGTTAGGGTCAATGATCAAAGAGATGCTGAACAGAAGTATCACTAAACCTTCATCGTCACCGTGGGCGTCGCCAATCGTTTTGGTGGAGAAGCAAGACCGGACCTTACGGCTTTGTGTTGATTATCGAAAGCTTAACGAGGTAACACGTAAAGACTCATTTCCACTGCCCCGTATTGATGCCACCTTCGATGCACTCCATGGTTCATGCTAGGTCTCTACGTTGGATCTTGCATGTGGTTACTGGCAAGTAGAAGTAAGACCCAAGGATCGTGAGAAAACGGAGTTCACTGTTCCCAACGGTCTATATGAATTCGAAACTACGCATTTTGTTCTGGTTAATGCTCCGGCTACGTTTCAGAGACTAATGCGGAGAGCCCTGGAGGGTCTAACACCAGGTAGCTGTTTAATTTACTTGGACGACATAATCGTTTATGGGCAATCGATTGAGGAGCATAACCGGCGGCTGCGCCTCGTAATGGATCGGCTGAGTCTGGCGGGCTTGAACCTACGTGGTCCAAAATGTCATTTTCTCCTGCGTGAAGTTAAGTACTTAGGACACATTATCTCCCATAAGGTGTGAGGACCGACCCCGCCAAATGTGAAAAAATTACTTCCTGGCCACAACCCAAAACAACAGCTGAACTCCGAAGTTTCTTAGGATTGGCTTCGTACTGTCGACCGTCTATTTTTTATTTTGCGGCCATCTCAGCCCCCTTACATCGTATAACGGAGAAGGGACGAAAATTCTGCTGGACTAACGAATGTCAGAATGCTTTTGCAGAGCTGAAAGTTCATCTTACGACACCACAATCTTGGCTCTCCCTGACACCTCACCAGAGTCGGGAGCTTTTATGTTGAAAACAGATGCGAGCGACGAAGCGATCGGCGCAGTTTTATCCCAGAGAACACCGGCAGGCGAAGTTGCGACCTTCTACGCTAGTCGCCGCTTAGATAAACGCGAGAGAAAGTACAGCACCACTCGACGGGAACTACTGGCGCTGGTTAGCTTTTTGCGACATTTCAGGCCGTACCTACTTGGAAAGTCATTTCAGGTTCGCACTGATCACCAGCCACTTCAGTGGTTAAAAACTTCCGTGAGCCGGAGGGTCAGATAGCAAGATGGCAGGAACAGCTTCAGGAATACGATTTTACCTGCGAATATCGTCCAGGGACACGACAATGTAATGCAGACGCGCTGTCAAGGTTAATGCAATCCCAACAGGTAAATTCGGCTTTCGTAACCCCAGAGACTGGTAGTGCGTGGGCCGAAGAGCAAGCATGTGACCCGTATATAGCTAACACCTACAACCGACAGCTGAATCGCTCCTAGAAACCCACTGGAACTGAACTTCGTGAACGTACCACAGAAGCGCGCTCCCTACTCGGGCACTGGAAGGACTTGAGAATCATCGACGGTGCTCTGTATCGCGTTGATAAATCTGGTCCGAAACCGATTACTCAGGTGACCCGATCTCTTGGAAGACTACAAAAAGTTTATCAACAATTGGGCCATTCCGGTCAGTTGAAAACGTAGGCTGCAGTTCGACAACGGTACTGGTGGCCGGGCATCCACGCCGATGTCGTTCAATTCTGTGCGTCATGTGAATTCTGTGCTACTTTGAAACCAATGGTGCCGGTCCCTCGGGCTCCTTTGGAACCAATACTTACTTCCGCACCAGGGCAACGAATTGGCGTAGACATTATTGGTCCTCTGCCGATAACCAAGAGTGGGAACTGCTTCATACTAGTTATGATAGACTACTTCACGAAGTGGTGCGAGGCAATGCCTATCAGATGCCAAAATGCATACGCTGTCGCATCCACCATCGTCAACAAGTGGGTGGCTTGTTAAGGAGCACCCTTATCCTTGCACTCCGATCAGGGCGCGGCTTTTGAGAGTCATCTACGGTTCACTGTCGTGTATACTAGTGCGTGTTCCCCAGGTCTGTCACGACCTACGTACACACTGAGTACGGAATCGTCGACCAGACGCATACTGCATTTCGGTCGCTGTCTCAGTACCTTTCGTGCCTAACAGAAGCCAATTGCTGTTTTCACTACGATGGCGGTTGTTGACGAGAATGCTCCACCTCAGTGCTGCTCCATCTGTCACGAAGACGTCGATTTCTACGCTTACGGAGCTTGTAATCACCCAACATGCACGAAGTGCATTCTTAAGCTCCGAAAATTCGGAAGTGCAGATGAGCCAGACTTTTCTAAGTGTCCTACCTGTCGAAGAAACTTGAACCGAATTCTAATAATGGACAAATTCGTGCCCTTTGATAAGGTGAATACAGCTGAGATGCGGCACGATGTTTCCTTTGACTTTATGTTCCCCTCTAAAGAAATAGAGGATCATTACACCCATATTCTATTCCCAT
>OX104063.1:267406832-267441846 GCA_944474145.2 Dicrocoelium dendriticum | reverse complement strand
TAAAATTCGGGGTTTTCAGAGAACAATGGGAGCTGCTTCAGCACTACGGCGACTCCCACCATTTATGTGCGGAATGTCGCGCACAGCAAAGGACCTCATGCTTCGCCACCGCTGATCGGCTTGGGTTACACCGATTTCAAGAGCGCCCCACCGAAGTTGCCGACGATCCTGACCCGTGGCTTCCTGTGACCATTAAGATGGCACCGGTGGCTGCCGATGAGTTGGCAAGGCGAAGGGGAGATGCGGCGTATGCTGGGTTGATAGAATCAGTGTTATACTCAGCTCAACTGTTGGCACTTTGATTGCTGAGGGAACCGACACTGGGGTCAGATTCCGTAGGCCAAATCCATCGGAGTGGACGGGCGACGACTTCCCTTAATTGCACGGCGCTTCACCCACCACAGTTGCGGGGAGCACAGGCACTTCATCGGTTAGAGAATCTTATGCAAACACTACCGAAAGACAAAAGGATACCACCACTGCGGCCGCCGCCGCCGCATCTGAAAAGGCCACCAACCGATCGACTTTAGCCTTCGTCACTTCTCGTGGGCGTAACACTAGGCTCACCAAGGATGACTTCCCCAGCCTGCCTGGCTCCAGTGGAACTACTTCAGGCTTATCGCCGGCCCGTTGGATCAAAACCGGCTCCCAACTGAAAGAAAGTCGACCGCAGCATACTGTAGGCAGGGGACTGCCGATGAAAACCCCAATCCGTCGTCTGCTGTACGGCCTACTTTGCATCCTATTCAAAATGTTCCTGCAGCCACCGAGTTCCCCTCGTTATCGCCACAAAGCTCAAGTCGCCGACCCGAATGGTCCATCTTGCCTTCATATACGCCAATTGTTAATCAGAAACCAAATAAGCAAAGGAGACATTAGTCATGGCTGTCAATTTAAACAATACATTGCGGTTTCAACTGTACTACAGCTACAAATTTCAACCTGGGTAATTCCCAGCATAAAGGAAAACCTTGCCTAGGGCCAGTATATTGCGAAAGTATTATGAAAATAAGCTGCAAAAAATACCTTTTCACCGTTAATTACTTTAAAAGTAATAACATTGCAGTACATGCAATAGTTCACGCGTTATTCGCAATTGAATGGCGGTTTACGAATAAAGCCCTGATTACTTCATTAAAATGGCTTTTTGCTTGGCAAGAAAATTTCTGGAAAAAAAGAAATATAAAATGAAGTGAAGCTGTATAATTTCTAAATGGGCATAGCTGTTTAGAAATACTCTATGTTGACCGTTATACCCAAATAGAACCTGGTGTGACAAAGATGGCTAAAAAGCGAACTTTTATGCCTACGTAGCAAATATAGGCAAATAATTGATAAGGTTTTTCGGAACCACTAAGAATCCCGTTAAAATATAATATATGCAAGAGACGTCAAGACAACTAATAATATAACTACCGTCAGAAGGCCAGAAAGTATCATTTTCAGCGGCTACTGAGAAACCTAAACCATTAGGAATATAGAGTTTATTATCGAATAAACCTCTAAGCGCTTGCAAATTTACTATCAAGGCTGTATGAGCTGTCTACCTGAATAACACAGGGGACCTTTACGAGCTTTTGAAGCGTGTTTGCCTGCAAAACACACATATTCCTTAGGTAAATAACGCGTTTTATCTTTTAGAGCCATTTTTTATATTCATAAGACTCTTCTCCAACCTCAGTGAGCTAGAGGAGCCTGTCGGTAATAATAACGAAATGAGTATCGCAAATTTAGCAAAACCTTTCGGGGCGTACAAACAGTTTGGAGCTGTGTTAGTGGAGTATTACCAACTCCACTTCCGGAGCTTGTGCTTGCTGGAACATGTGAGATTATTAGGCCCGATGTTTTGATGCGCCGTATAGTGCAGCTTTTTGGTCAATTTCGGGCTATTTCTCTCCAGTTTTAAGTTCTGAAGCAAGCGCCAGCGTTGTCCATCCAGAATGCAATAGTAACTAGTCAGGTAATATCGTACCAGATATATCCTTGGTGATTTTCCTGGAAATAGCTTTCCTAGCACCCCAAGTAAATTAGTAAGATAAACAAGAGCAAGATAGTTAGTAACAAAATTGGGAGCTGGTTGTTTAGCTAACATTGCGCATGACACAGGGCAGACTTTAGAGTCAGGTGAAAGTTTACTAAAGCACGAGCGGTCAAGATAGGGTGAAATTGTTGTCAAACTTTGCTGGATGTTGAGCCAACCATTTTGATAGCGCCACGCCGTCTCTGGTTAGCTTTCCTGCCTGCAACGGAATCTGGAAATGCGAACGTCTTACTAGCGGAAGCGGATAGAGAAAGAGGCGCTGGTTTGCACATTGCCTGTCTACTAGGGTTGCCAATAAGGATAAGTAAATGTATAGAAGATGAAGCAAAGTTTATGAGGACAACGGAGGAAAACTGGAGGGTAATATGTCTGCTTCTTGGGTTGGTAAGTTGCAAGTAGTAGCTTTATCAACAAGGTGGCAGATATATATATTTAGCTGCGGTGCACAGCATTTAATAAATAAATAAATCATTTATTCACGGATACTTGGTGGCACACCACATTTGGCATGATTGTAGTGAAAAAAGATGGCCTAAAATAGCCAGTACTCAGGCTTAATGAAAACGCAGCAAAGTAGACCAATATGGAACTAAGTTCTGCGAATGTACATGGAGGTACATGTGAAGCTGGTATTTAGAATACTTTTTGGACAATTCAAATGCTAACCTTAGGGCTACCGGCAGCAACAATAGATTCCAAACTTTTATACAAGGCTTTGGCCTGGTAGGATATTGTTACTTGGCTTACCTCAAATGTCTTAAGCCTAATACCTTTTCCACGACCCGGTGGTCTAAGAATTCGGAAAGTGATAAAAGGTAAATCTGATGACAAGGAATGTAGGTGTTGATAAGATATAAGTGTTGAAGTTTGCCGGTTTGAATGGCTTCCTGATTGCCATGTAATATCCCATATGAAGGATACCTACGGATTTGCCGACCTGTCAGTCAGTAAGCTAGTCAATACTGTTTGTTGACTTTGCAAGAGTGACAAAGTAACCATTGAAAACGAGAAGCCGGAGGGTTGTATGTACCATTTGATCCATGTAGCCTATGGACCAACGTGCCACTCAGGGAACCGATCCAAGCCAGAAACTAGGCAGAAAGGGCTAAATAGTTTTGAATTCAGCATTGTACTCATAGCGCTTGTAAGGTGTGTGCGACTGTTCCGACTGCGACATTCAAGGTTTTGTGCTTGCGGTAAGAGTTAAGATGAAAACATGGGGTCATTGATTCACAACTTCATGAAGGTTGGGCTACGGATTACCCCTTACTGGATCCTTTTGTGATAACGGCAAACCTAATCAAGTTCAGACGTAAGGCAACTTGTTCGTAGGAGAACTCAAAGAGGTCAAGAAGAGTTTGTTGAAGACTAAAATCAAATTGTACTCGGATTGCTATCTTTATAACCTGAAGATGAGTGCTACGAATACCGTGGCTGGCTAGCCGAACAACCTCCTCGTGGTGCCAGCTGGGTGGTTCGGGTTTAACTCTTTCCAGCAAATGGTTCGGCGGCAGTGTTCCAGGACGTGGTGGGTTTTCGCCTGGCAAGCGTTCTCCCTATAAAAGGCCACAAATGTCTGCTTAAAAACACTGACGTAGCGGTCGTGACTCGCCACAAAATAAAGTCACTGCCCCGTGGGTATCCGAATAATCCTTTCCAATGCACGGACATCCATCTCCTACTCGAGCATTGCCGACGATATGAGAATCAAAATTAGAGCAGCACAGTTACAACCAGGAGCCACATAGTTACACACCCACACACAGACAGGTACATAATTACATACTCCCCTACATAAACATACACTGGCATGGCAAACATAACGGATTCTTGCACATTCTTGACAACGCATTGTTATGTCATAATGATCATGCCTGTAAAGTCGTGCCTGGCCTTGTCGACATTAACTTCTGTTAGGTGATTAGACCGTATCGACAAGGAATGTGTATGAGTTGTGACCTCAAGATGCTTAGCTGTCTCGAACTTCGTCGAGAGCGTCCTGAAGCTTCATCATGGCTATTTTCAAACAAGTGGCCTTGTGAACGTCAGATATTGAACGTGCGGTATATATTGCCAACGCATAGGAATCTTTGTAGCTCCTAATTCACTGACTAAAACTTTTGGATTTCTCCTAGTCTAACAGACAGCCTGTTCCGTATGCTCATATAGCAAACTAAGAGGTAATGAGGCTGCAGCCTCTTCTTCGCCACATGCGGTGTAATAGAATGACCCAAGTTTCGGAGTTTAGGTTCAGATGCGCTCCTCAGTTTAAGGCAAGTGGTATTACTGAGCGGCTTTTGAGGATTAGCTTATGTAAGAAGCACCGGTTAAGGGTAAAGGACCTTTGTCAAAGGGGCTGAGTTTAAAGTGTAAGCGCCTATGTCGATAACTCTGCGTTTGCTGTGATGGAGCCAACCTCTTTTTATATCGCCCAGCAGCTTATTCAAGCAGAACTGGGTCTGACTTTCGCCATAAGCCGCAGTAGCATTAGTACATCCGTCAATTTAACGGCTGCTTCGCTGCCATACTACCTTGATGACCTATGAAATAAAGAATAATAAGAGAGAGAGAAGGGGGACTTACCTGAAAACCATAATGCCCTAAGCAAACATTAGGGGTCAAGGCGCCTTCACCATGTTTTGACAATATACCGTCACATACAGCTGGCTATCATGCAAAGATAAGGCGGCATCGAAATCGTCCCGCGTCTTAATCAGCCATTACCCCACAGCTAACTGAAAACCTAACATACTTTAAACAGGCAATCCGATTAGGATACGACAGCAAACGCGCCACTGGAGTCGGCTGCGAGCCGGGTAAACTCACGAGCGAAGCACAAGGCGAATCACATACACTACAGCCCGAAAGACCAGACGAACCAGCGGCACCCAGTTTGGTAGTCAGTGACGTCGTTTCCCGTTTCCAAGTAAACTTCTGTCCAACTCGAGCCTTGCGCCAGCCTCCACCTGGTAGACTGAACAAGGCCCTCCTAGGTAAGCGGTGACCAGGCACATGCAGCACGGGCCGGGGCCAACGCAAACGTTTTCGTGACGTTTGTTTTCCTAAGGACTTAGCGTAAGTATCCATACCTCGTACCCGCTTACTCACATCCTCGGTGAGGACACGCTGGTGCTATCCGACTCCAGCAATACTCCGTAGACAACGAGGAACAAAGTCTTAAGTGCATCTTAGGTTTTCAGACCGAAGGGGCCAAGTCTCACTACCGTAGATCATAACGGCCCTCACTGTGGCCTTGTATACGCTGCCATTCCGAAGGAGAGAACTTCCCTTCTGTCGTCATAGATGCCGCAGGTTGGAGAAGGCAGCTCTGACCTTTACAATGCGTGAACTGACGTCCGTTTTTGCGCACATCGTTATTCATGCAGCTGTCAAGATAGGTGAAGTGATCAAACAACTCGAGCATCTCGTTAGCAAGGGTCAAGAGGTCATAAAGTGGCTTGTGGTCTAGTAGCAACACATTGCACTTTAAAGCTGCCAAGTGCATACTAACTAATGTGGCAACCGAAGACAGGCTATTCGGGGTTGACATTGCCGTCGCAACACCGGCGAAGAGCAAGGCTATACCGTCCGCATAATAAAGAGTAACTAATCTTTCGCAGGGCAGCAATGCAAAGTTTACATCGTGAGGTTCCGCAAAGAACTGCGCCCTGACTGAATCCACGACGGAATGGAACCGAAATGGAGAACTCGGACAACCCAGACGAACGCCAAATGTGATCGGAAAGCTTTTCCATAGGCCACGGTAATACCCAACCAGGCCTGTAGTACTCAAGTATAGAGTAAAAGCATGCTCACATGTTTCGTGGGAACGCTGTTCCGCGCAAGTTTTTCGAGCAAAATCGACTGACCAACTGTATCAAACGCACATTTGAAATCAAGGAACCCGGCTGTTTTCCGTCTGTTGTGTGCGTGGCACTGCCCTAGCACCTATCGCAAAGTGAATATATGGCGTATACTGCCACATCCTTGGCAGGAACCGGCCTAATAGCTTTAACCTGAAGTTCCCGTTCCACCGTGGGGCGACGAACAGGAGTCGAAGTCAGTAAGTTTGTTCCAATTAGCGTTAGGCTAATACACTTTTGGTTAAAACTGTCGGTGTGACTGCCGTTCCTGGATATTGCCACTGGAATCGAGTGGCTGGGATTAGCCGGGACTTTCTTTCATCCAGATACGTTCGAATGGCAAAGCCAATGCGCCAGAGGAGGCCGCACCTCCATCCTTGAATAGCGCAGATTTATGGGAATCCAGGCCAGCGGTAGGAATACCATTGAGGGTTGTGCTCGAGTTTCGGAACTCGGCCTCCATCGGGAGCCCTAAACTAACCGTCTATGGCTCGTCCTGCACCACTTGAGTAGGCGTAGGTCTGAAATCAGCAGCCAGCTGAACTGACCTTGAAAGCGCTTTTTCGAACAAGCAATATGGCTTTCCAAAGTTGTATCATGCCCCCGGCCAGTCGCTGATTGTCTCCCTGACGCTCGGTTTTCTGGGACCTAGTGGACCAGTAGGGCTCAAGAAATGTAAATGGCAGGAGCAGTAGGCAATAATGGCAAGCTTTTCCATCAGCTCCGCACCACTGGTCCCAGAAAACCGGGCGTCAGGGAGACAATCAGCGACTGGCCGGGGGCATGATACAACTTTGGAAAGCCATATTGCTTGTTCGAAAAAGCGCTTTCAAGGTCAGTTCAGCTGGCTGCTGATTTCAGACCTACGCCTACTCAAGTGGTGCAGGACGAGCCATAGACGGTTAGTTTAGGGCTCCCGTTGGAGGCCGAGTTCCGAAACTCGAGCACAACCCTCAATGGTATTCCTACCGCTGGCCTGGATTCCCATAAATCTGCGCTATTCAAGGATGGAGGTGCGGTCTCCTCTGGCGCATTGGCTTTGCCATTCGAACGTATCTGGATGAAAGAAAGTCCCGGCTAATCCCAGCCACTCGATTCCAGTGGCAATATCCAGGAACGGCAGTCACACCGACAGTTTTAACCAAAAGTGTATTAGCCTAACGCTAATTGGAACAAACTTACTGACCTCGACTCCTGTTCGTCGCCCCACGGTGGAACGGGAACTTCAGGTTAAAGCTATTAGGCCGGTTCCTGCCAAGGATGTGGCAGTATACGCCATATATTCACTTTGCGATAGGTGCTAGGGCAGTGCCACGCACACAACAGACGGAAAAGAGCCGGGTTCCTTGATTTCAAATGTGCGTTTGATACAGTTGGTCAGTCGATTTTGCTCGAAAAACTTGCGCGGAACAGCGTTCCCACGAAACATGTGAGCATGCTTTTACTCTATACTTGAGTACTACAGGCCTGGTTGGGTATTACCGTGGCCTATCGAAAAGCTTTCCGATCACATTTGGCGTTCGTCTGGGTTGTCCGAGTTCTCCATTTCGGTTCCATTCCGTCGTGGATTCAGTCAGGGCGCAGTTCTTTGCGGAACCTCACGATGTAAACTTTGCATTGCTGCCCTGCGAAAGATTAGTTACTCTTTATTATGCGGACGGTATAGCCTTGCTCTTCGCCGGTGTTGCGACGGCAATGTCAACCCCGAATAGCCTGTCTTCGGTTGCCACATTAGTTGGTATGCACTTGGCAGCTTCAAAGTGCAATGTGTTGCTACTAGACCACAAGCCACTTTATGACCTCTTGACCCTTGCTAACGAGGTGCTCGAGTTGTTTGATCACTTCACTTATCTTGGCAGCTGCATGAGTAACGATGTGCGCAAAAACGGACGTCAGTTCACGCATTGTAAAGGTCAGAGCTGCCTTCTCCAACCTGCGGCATCTATGACGACAGAAGGGAAGTTCTCTCCTTCGGAATGGCAGCGTATACAAGGCCACAGTGAGGGCCGTTATGATCTACGGTAGTGAGACTTGGCCCCTTCGGTCTGAAAACCTAAGATGCACTTAAGACTTTGTTCCTCGTTGTCTACGGAGTATTGCTGGAGTCGGATAGCACCAGCGTGTCCTCACCGAGGATGTGAGTAAGCGGGTACGAGGTATGGATACTTACGCTAAGTCCTTAGGAAAACAAACGGCACGAAAACGTTTGCGTTGGCCCCGGCCCGTGCTGCATGTGCCTGGTCACCGCTTACCTAGGAGGGCCTTGTTCAGTCTACCAGGTGAAGGCTGGCGCAAGGCTCGAGTTGGACAGAAGTTTACTTGGAAACGGGAAACGACGTCACTGACTACCAAACTGGGTGCCGCTGGTTCGTCTGGTCTTTCGGGCTGTAGTGTATGTGATTCGCCTTGTGCTTCGCTCGTGAGTTTACCCGGCTCGCAACCGACACCAGTGGCGCGTTTGCTGCCGTATCCTAATCGGATTGCCTGTTTAAAGTATGTTAGGTTTTCAGTTAGCTGTGGGGTAATGGCTGATTAAGACGCGGGACGATTTCGATGCCGCCTTATCTTTGCATGATAGCCAGCTGTATGTGACGGTATATTGTCAAAACATGGTGAAGGCGCCTTGACCCCTAATGTTTGCTTGGGGCATTAAGGTTTTCAGGTAAGTCCCCCTTCTCTCTCTCTTATTATTCTTTATTTCATAGGTCATCAAGGTAGTATGGCAGCGAAGCAGCCGTTAAATTGACGGATGTACTAATGCTACTGCGGCTTATGGCGAAAGTCAGACCCAGTTCTGCTTGAATAAGCTGCTGGGCGATATAAAAAGAGGTTGGCTCCATCACAGCAAACGCAGAGTTATCGACATAGGCGCTTACACTTTAAACTCAGCCCCTTTGACAAAGGTCCTTTACCCTTAACCGGTGCTTCTTACATAAGCTAATTCTCAAAAGCCGCTCAGTAATACCACTTGCCTTAAACTGAGGAGCGCATCTGAACCTAAACTCCGAAACTTGGGTCATTCTATTACACCGCATGTGGCGAAGAAGAGGCTGCAGCCTCATTACCTCTTAGTTTGCTATATGAGCATACGGAACAGGCTGTCTGTTAGACTAGGAGAAATCCAAAAGTTTTAGTCAGTAAATTAGGAGCTACAAAGATTTCTATGCGTTGGCAATATATACCGCACGTTCAATATCTGACGTTCACAAGGCCACTTGTTTGAAAATAGCCATGATGTAGCTTCAGGACGCTCTCGACGAAGTTCGAGACAGCTAAGCATCTTGAGCTCACAACTCATACACATTCCTCGTCGATACGCTCTAATCACCTAAGAGAAGTTAATCTCGACAAGGCCAGGCACGCCTTTATAGGCATGATCATTATGACATAACAATGCGTTGTCAAGAATGTGCAAGAATCCGTTATGTTTGCCATGCCAGTGTATGTTTATGTAGGGGAGTATGTAATTATGTACCTGTCTGTGTGTGGGTGTGTAACTATGTGGCTCCTGGTTGTAACTGTGCTGCTCTAATTTTGATTCTCATATCGTCGGCAATGCTCGAGTAGGAGATGGATGTCCGTGCATTGGAAGGGATTATTCGGATACTCACGGGGCAGTGACTTTATTTTGTGGCGAGTCACGACCGCTACGTCAGTGTTTTTAAGCAGACATTTGTGGCCTTTTATAGGGAGAACGCTTGCCAGGCGAAAACCCACCACGTCCTGGAACACTGCCGCCGAACCATTTGCTGGAAAGAGTTAAACCCGAACCACCCAGCTGGCACCACGAGGAGGTTGTTCGGCTAGCCAGCCACGGTATTCGTAGCACTCATCTTCAGGTTATAAAGGTAGCAATCCGAGTACAATTTGATTTTAGTCTTCAACAAACTCTTCTTGACCTCTTTGAGTTCTCCTACGAACAAGTTGCCTTACGTCTGAACTTGATTAGGTTTGCCGTTATCACAAAAGGATCCAGTAAGGGGTAATCCGTAGCCCAACCTTCATGAAGTTGTGCATCAATGACCCCATGTTTTCATCTTAACTCTTACCGCAAGCACAAAACCTTGAATGTCGCAGTCGGAACAGTCGCACACACCTTACAAGTGCTAAGAGTACAATGCTGAATTCAAAAACTATTTAGCCCTTTCTGCCTAGTTTCTGGCTTGGTTCGGTTCCCTGAGTGGCACGTTGGTCCATAGGCTACATGGATCAGCTGGTACATACAACCCTCCGGCTTCTCGTTTTCAATGGTTACTTTGTCACTCTTGCAAAGTCAACAAACAGTATGGACTAGCTTACTGACTGACAGGTCGGCAAATCCGTAGGTATCCTTCATATGGGATATTACATGGCAATCAGGAAGCCATTCAAACCGGCAAACTTCAACACTTATATCTTATCAACACCTACATTCCTTGTCATCAGATTTACCTTTTATCACTTTCCGAATTCTTAGACCACCGGGTCGTGGAAAAGGTATTAGGCTTAAGACATTTGAGGTACGCCAAGTAACAATATCCTACCAGGCCTAAGCCTTGTATAAAAGTTTGGAATCTATTGTTGCTGCCGGTAGCCCTAAGGTTAGCATTTGAATTGTCCAAAAAGTATTCTAAATACCAGCTTCACATGTACCTCCATGTACATTCGCAGAACTTAGTTCCATATTGGTCTACTTTGCTGCGTTTTCATTACATTTGTGTATAGTTTTAGTTAAAAATTTTATCATCTTATACCGTGTTTTTTTAATTTTATCTTTTACTTTTCTTGTTAAGCGTAAATTCCGTACCTGGTATATATCCAACCAATTAACTTCAGCTGACTATTTGTGTGCGGGCGTGTTGATATTTTGACAATCACCTTCCTAAAGCTTTTGAGTTCTAATTTACTTGGAAGCGTTTTCTAAAAGACTGATTGATAAAGTTTTGCGCTGCTTCATTAACAATATATCACGGTCATCAAGACTTAGAACTTTGTCGGGACTTCCCGTCACGAAGTTGCACTGTTACTCGACCTGGAAATATCGAGATTGGTTCCCGCCCAACGAGCGACCTGTTTATTGTACCGACAAGCGATCTAGAACGCTCTAACTGCAGTTCGACGTTTGCGTTGCTTTACTTACCTGCGCATAAAAAGTAAAGCAAGAGTGAGAGTCCGATACCAACCTATGATCTCACTTTGAATTTTCTGTCGATTCTCATTGACGTTCCTTGTCGGCTGATTGAGTGTCTTTTGTCCTACTCAATACCCGTGCTTTCGTTCCATTAAGCTTTTCTAAGTGGTTGCTGTAATTCTGATTTTATCATTAGTTTCGGTTTCATCGCGTCGTTCTACCTTTCAATCCCTGCGTCTCTTTCTTAATTCTATCGTTTAGCTTTGCTGTATACATATACTTGTCCATCGCCTATTCACTGCAAGTCGTCATTGTCGTATATCCTTCTTGTTCCGTGGTTGGTCATGCCGTAAACGGACACTTCTTATTATGAAGCGCGTAGCTGCGGTAGCGTAGTAGAAAAATGATTCAATGCAATAGTCGCCTATCTTGGTCCCATTAAGTTTGCTCATGTTTGGACGAACAGTGTATTGCATTATGTGCTCTGCAGCCAAACTTGAATTGGACCTGCTTTCGTTTTGCATGGTTAGAGGAAACTTGCTCGCGTCTACTGGATGGGGGACACCTGGTGCAGTCGCGGAATATTGCTTCTGGGCAAAGTGATTCGGATGACGACAAACGGCAGTGTCTCAATACGACGGGGTGGATGATTAAGTAACAGGGCTCTATTATGGTAGTATTGCAAGCAAAGCTTGACATTTTACATTCACAGTTGGTGCAGTATGCGCGTTGCCCTGAACTCGTTATGGGTAGACAAAGAAATCGGCTCATTTACAACCGAGAACTACCGGTAATACGAAAGGCTAAGACCAGACGTGACTTGAATAGACCCTGGTAACACAAACGTAACACTAAAAGTAGCAAACTGGACATAGACTGGACAGATGTCCAGTTCAGGTATTAATGCATTACTTGCAAATAAATGTATTTAGTTGGACATTTTTTAATTAATTGATAGTTGGTATGCATTATATTTGATATCACTTGACCATAACCCCAGTGGTTTAAGGGCATCGGCAGGTCACTTTATTTGGCCAGTTTCGGTTTTTTAACCTTGGTGGCTGGTACCGCTTGGTTTCGTGCTATTGTGTAGCTCCCTTGAAACTGCGTTTCCGCAGCCGCACCTATCAGGTTTTCCTGTTATAGATTGTTTAATACATATGTGTTCATTTTCAGCATGTCACGTCGACAAAGTTATCAATTAACCGCACAGTTTCCGTCTCCTAGCAACATTTACCGTGCAGCAAAAACAATGGCATCAGGATTCAGCTAGGAAGAATTGCTTCTGTTGTCAGCAACTAAACGACAGAAGGGTAAGCGGATCTTTAACATATATTAAATATCATTGCTTACACAGTTCAGCCATATGCTAACGTTACCAACTGCTGTGAAGATGACCGGGACCCCGATGAAGTGGTCCATAACTTGAGAAACTTGATTGGGAAATTTCAGGTACCAGCATCATTTGTTCGTCCACTGTTGGGGCTTGTATAACTGTGGATGCCATTCTTGCCAAAGGATTACCGGACGCTGATGCGCACCCCACGGAACTCCCGCATACGCGTTGTTGCACCGAGCACTTACGGTCACGTGGGTCTGCTGAGAGGTTTACAGCGTGTATGCTCTGCACTTTCGCTAACCGCTGATGACACTGTTGACTATCGGTTACATATTGACGGCTTTAAACCTTTTAATGCATCCAAGCTGCATATATGGCTTATCTTGTGTAGTGTCACAAAGCCAGTGTTCACAAAGCCATTCATTGTTGGTGTTTATGGTGGGACCTCAAAACCGAATGACGTGGACGATTATTTGCACTACACGATTGATGAGATCCGTTCTTTGCACAGGGAAAGATTATTTAACCTGAAAGCCGTTATCTGTGTTACCCCTGCACGCGCTTATGTGAAACGAAATAAAGAACACTCGGGGTATTACTGCTGTGACAAATGTACTCAACGTGGTGAATATACGAGCAGGAAGGTGACATACACACTTACGAATAGCACACTGCGGACGAATGCATCCGTTCGAAGGAATGTCAGCCAACCGTCGCCTATTGCTGTGTTGAAGGTAGATTTGGTTGATGACTCTCTAATTGACTGTATGCATTTGGTATGTTTGGGTGTAACACGCAGATTGATAAAAAAATTTGGCGCACTTCGCCCGTGGACAGCGGGTTTCGACTGCGCAGGGAGCGCTTGATTTTAGCAAACGGAAGTTTGCAAGACTTCGGACCATCCTAGACATGACTTTCCACGTAAGCTTCGACCACTGGATGAATACCGATCTTGGAAGGAAACTGCGTTGCGTCAGTTTTTGCTCTACGCCCGACCAGCATGTTTAATCGGGGTATTGCCTGAGGCCTTCTATCATAACTTTCTCGATCTCTCATTCGCTATTTATATTCTGCGCCACCCTCACCTTCCCACTGCCTTATTTCAGTTCCTTATTCCTTTCATTCATGTATTTTTACATGATTACTTTGATCTTTATGGTCCCAGTGAGAGGACGTGGAACGTGCACTCACTGGTTCATCGGCTTGCTGACGTAAAGAAGATGGGAACTTTAGACGGCTTCTCAGCATTTCCGTTTGAGTCTCAATTGTTTTCCATCAAGCGCCTGATTCACAATTCCCCGCGTCCAGTTGCTCAAATCAAGCGGCGTACGTCGGAAGAGGAGCAGCTTCCTCCTACTTTCAGCAGCGCAAGCACCGGTAGCAATGTAGAGATGTGCACATATAAGGGTCAAAAAGCGTTCCGTTTGCATGGCACTTTGTTTTCCACAGTGAAGCCGGATAACCTGGTCGTCATTGATGGCAAACCGAGAATGCTAACAGATCTGTCTCTGAATGTGTCTGAGCACATGGTCGTGCAATGCCGGGAATTTATGGATTTCCGTAGTCTGTTCACCCGTAGCATGGATTCCTCAACGGCGTACATCTTCCGTGCGTCGTAAATGTCAACAGAGGTATTCAGCTTCTCAGCCTGTCATATTCTATTCAAGTGTATCGCTTTTCCGTTGAACGATTGCCTTGCAATTTAACCTTTGCCGCACACTTATACACTCCAACGATTAACGTCTTTCTTTTTCAGCACCGATGGTTTTTCAAGGATACAGCGTTGTCAAACTCCTTGACTCCGAGGAGTTGATAACTGTTGTCAGTAATACATGGCTTAGAGATAAAGGTGCGTACGCCCAGATATTTTTCGTGCGGGGTACGCACTACTATGCAGCGGTGAAAAACCACACTGCGCCCGATGTTGATGTGGCCAGCACTGCAGTGTCCATCATCATGAGCACGAATAAGTATTGTTATATTAACCTACCTCGTTAGTTAGCTTTCAGCATGCCCGAGAAATGGAACGACAATCAGAGCGCGGCATGCTGCCATCCACAGACGACACAATTCCGATGGGCCATCCAGCTAAGTGTGCAATATGAGTATGGTGTTTTTTATTTATTTTTAGACGCCGGCCCGTCCTTTCTAGCTCCGCTGACGAAGATGCCGCGCGTCCCACCAAACCTAAAAGGCCTGCTGCAGCAACATACGCAATTGCGCCCACGTCTCTCTACAGTGGCATTACTCCACCACGTCCAGGGCCATCAACAACCAAACGTAAGTATCGCCCTCATGGGCCCCTATGAAACAGTAATCGCACCCCCTGTTGTTGCTGACTTTGCACCATGCAATCTGGAGGTGTTGCAGGAACTGAAGGCCATAAAATGTAACACGTCACAAATGCATTGCTTGCACTCAGCTTTATTTTTAGAAGAGTTATGTCTCATGCGATCAGAACTGGTCGCCCATCGTCGCATGTCCGAAGCAATGTTGCGGATGCTTCAACGACAGTCCCATAGCCTTGCACCGGGACTTACTCTGCCAACCATCTCTTTCAGTGAGCTTAAGAGATATGATGAACGGCTGAAGGACCAAGATCTCAAAAACAGCTTGGTAAGTTTGCCTTATTATTCCATGACTTTCAGGTCAACCATTTGTGTCCTGTGCACGGTGCTAACGTGCAAATCGTCGTCCGGGGTACCATGGAGCGGCTAATGATAAGATCAGTTGCCGCGGAGATGAATTACTCCGGCGCAGGAGGCTTGTTTGCATTCAGGCGAACAAATATGAACGGCATTGTACAAGGTAGGTTGACATACAGTAATCCATAAACACTATCAAGGCATCATTCGGCAACGCATAGGTGATGCAACCTCGGATGCTGACATTACGCGCCACATCAAAACTTGGTTGCATTCCGCACGGCACAAGAGACTGCCTGTTGAGCTAAATAAAGTATGCAGTGCGAATGAGGTGAGTCCCCTGCTTCCTTCTGCACAACTTTAGCCTCCTACCTTGACACTCGCGGAAGCGGATTACCCATACGGACAATGCCGCTTTCTGATACTAACGTTTTTGTACTACACCGTTTCATGTACTTATAGCATTCTTCTACCTCGGTTTTCATTTTGTGTCGCCTTGTGATGTTCTCAGGTGCGCGGTAAGATCCATTTCGTTTCCTGACCGACAGTTTGGGGCGTCGGCTAGGTGGGTTCCCACGTCCAGAAACTACGGCAACAGGTACTGGGTGAACGTTAGCCCCGAACCGTCCATATATTAGTTAGTTGCTAAGTGCGTAGTCGTGTGATGTCCGTATTCGGATACCCAGGTTTGGCAATGACGGGATCTGGATCTACCGGATTTTCACGCGTAGTGGTGGTTTTCTATTGGTCAAGTCTGGCATCATTTTCATTGGCCCTCCGTAAACTGGACAGAATCCCTTTTTATCCGTCTCACGGTAGTAGTTCCTGTCCAGTTTAGCCTAATGCTCTCCTAGGAACGTTTAGCATGCTAAACTGGACAGGAGCTGAACATGTGCTACCAGAGGGAGGCGTGTTCAGGACATATTTCGCATTGTCAGTAAACCACCGCTCGTTGACATCAAAAGCATCCATCTTGTTAGGAGTTGGAATTGTGAACTGTGTTACACTGAGAGAGAGCCTAGCAAAGCCGATTTTAGTAGAGTTTAAATGCCGTTTTGTCATGACCTAGTTCTCAACCGAGCGAGCCTATGAGCTAACTGAACAAATGGATTTTTATAGTAAGTAGTTTGCCTTAACCATGGTAACATGACTCCGGAAATTCCTAAGGTAGTATTTATAGCGAAGTACTGATATATATAGCTCTAGCTGACATGTATAAGGATGATGATGACTGATATATCAATAGCTTGTGACACTAATATCTTAGTCCTTTACTAAACTTAAGGCCATTTCAGGTGTCCAGTAAATAATTGATATCCTGTGGAAAATGTTATATGTTTCAGTTTAACCTCGCATGGTATGCTGTACTTGTTCGTTGGAGATGAATTCTTATAAAACATCGTTTGCTGCAACGGGAAAATCCGTGGTGCTGGCATGTAGAATAAATGAAAATATGCAGAAATATAAAACGAAAATGGTTGGAGGTTAAACGTTAACAAGGGAAGAAGATCGAGAATCTATGTTTTTACAAAAGTGCAATTAAATGGCGGGACTTTAACACACTGTATGAGAAGTAAGCCGAAATAGATAATGTTCGACATAAATTCTCATCGGGTAAAAGTCAACGCATAGGTGTTATACATTAACTCAATGTGTCAAAATATTTGCAAATTAGTGACTTCGAAACCCTTTCAAGTAATAATATGCCAGCCATTAAGCTGGCATATTGCACAAAGCCGGTGAAACCGCAATGCTGGATAGAAATAGCCTGATCTAGACTGCATAAACGCGCGGGTACATTCACTGAAGTAAAACTGCATGTACAAATAAATACCACATATACCAGGAATAATGCATACAGGTATATACAGAATTTAAAATACATATGGATATTTATATTATCCAATAAAAATGGCGATAAACTAAACATATCTAGAACAATATATTATATACCCATATATATTCTTAGGCGAAAGACCAATTATCATATATATCTAAATTTCTTTAGCTGACTAGATATATTTGCCTCAATCACTTGCAGTAGCCGATCAGATATGACTTCGACATCAGCCAAGGACAACGGTGTACTTAGGAAGAGCAAACAAAGGAGCCATCGATACGCCAACACTAAGGAAGGCCACATCCTTGTCGCATTAACGAAATCTTACTCCAGTGGCGAACTGCTAAGCAAAAGTTAGGGGTTGGTGAAGGGGATGCCGCTCTTAAATAAAACCATAAAACCAAGTCACTAACACAACTACTGCGACAAAGAAGCAAACGAAAACTTTCGCTCGTTGTCTCATCAAGAAGCTCTGACACATCCGTTATTAGCGATCCATCAGAAATATGTGAGGTCCTTAACGCATACTTTGAATTTCTTTCACTAACGCTAACGGTAACTTACCAGCTCTGTCACCTAAGCGCACCAATGACACCAAACACTAATAACTTTGACCAGCGTTCTATCACCCGAGTAATCCATTTACTTAACTGTTCATCACATCCTAGTCCAGATGGTCTCTAATCTACACTGTTGATGCTTGGTGGCCAGGACATTCCAGTTCTACAACTCAAGCAGTTCCCGCTTTCCATGACAAACCAGTTTTATCTAGCTACGTTGGAACGTGCCATAGTCAGCCCCAAATAAAAAGGCAGTTAGTAAAACATGAAAAACTACCGATCCATCAGCCACAAGCCTATTAGAGCAAATAAAAAGACTGGTCAAAGAAAACATGCTCATCTTCCTGCTTACTCGCAACCATCTCAAACGACAACAACATAGATTCCCGCCATTTAATTCCTCTCAGATCTGCCAATCTGAGTTCCCCAAACAGGTAACTCAACAGGTTGACGACAAGCAAGCAAAAGTTGTCCTATTTCTAGACATGGCAAAAGCCCTTGACTGCGTATATATGCATAACTCTTAATAAAGCTGGAATCATACGATACCTGACAAACTGCACACATGTTCCGCATCATACCTTACGTCATGTTCACAGTCAGTAATGTTGAGGGATTTCAAAGGAAGAATACGTGTTGAATGTAAGACGTTCGAGAGACGGCGCTAAAGGACTAAGATTTAGTGGCTGAGCGCTTGTTAGGTTTAACACAGCCTACAGCAAACAGCAGCTGCTCCGCAGAGAGAGTGGCTCAAATAAAAGATGTATCAGTGTCTGGTTTAGCCATAGCATAAAGATGGTTGGTCACTAGTAGAATCCACAGACCATTACAAAATAGGGATGAGCTGTGCTACATCAAAGCATACTTCATAGTAGGATTGGATGCACAAGTTGGATGTAGTAGGCTGAGGACTGCGTCCGTGTGAAAGGTTTAGCTGTGACTTTATTTTGTGGCGAGTCACATCCGCCACGTTGCAGTGTTTTTAAGCGGACATTTGTGGCTTTTTATGGGGAGAACGCTTGCCAGGCGAAAACCCACCACGTCCTGGAACACTGTCGTAGCTTCCTTTGAGCAGTAGTGCAAGTCGGCAATGTATCGTATAGACCGATTTTGCACTCTATTATTCGCGGTCGGTTGACAGCCAAAGTTCTTCGTTGGTTAGCCGAGTGGCTTAGTACTGATACGGCAGCAGCCGTTGAAGCCGGTCAGTGCTGCTAAAGATTCAAAGAGTCGAATGATAATGATGCAGGTGAGTAAACACATTGTTAATAGAGGCCGGCTTTTCTATTATATTTTGGTTCTGCTCACAAACCGTATCCAGCTATCTACGCTGGATTTGTCATGGGGTCGGTGAGTAAAGTTGTTTCTTGTGGCTGAATATGTCCATAACAAGCAAAATTGCCATTCTCCGAAAAGTGGATTCGGGGTTCTTTCAAATGTAAATAAGTTTAACTGTCTCCATAGCCAAGTGAAAATTCCATGAAGGGTTAGCGGAAAAGCCACGTATACGGGCGCAACGCTGTCCGTGAAAGGACAAGCGAAGGAGGAACAGAGAGACAGACGTTCGAGGAAAATAAAGGCTGAAGAGTAAATGAGTGGCTTCTTCCAGGCTACAGATATGCACAGGGATGCATAAAGTCAAAGACGACTAGCTGCTGCTAAAAGGAGTTGACGAGAGTAAAGGGAAGGGCAGATAAACTTGCTAGGAGAGAGGTCAGTGGACGGCAATAGAGTTTGGATTAAGCTTTCAGTTTATATTGGACCCTACGGTCGCACAGATTAATTCAGCAAACCAGCTAAGATTTGAAACAAACAAGCCACGAAATTAAACGTTGTAGAGGAGTGGCTCCTATCTAGTTTCGGTTATCCGCAGAGTTGAATGGAGCATATGGAGAAAACTGCTGTTAAGCAGAGATGGTGATTCTAGGAAAGGATGAATCAGTGGCCGGTGTAGCCATACCTTTAAGACGTTTGACCACTATTGGATACCTACATTTTCAGTGAATAAATCAACAGGCGAGCGAAGATTAGAGAGCCAGACTTTTAAAGAAAATAAAGGCTGGAGGTTAAAGGAGTGGCTCCTTCTAGGCTACATGGAGAAAACATGGACTGGCCGCTGCCAAGTAAAGTTGACGCGAGTAAGACGAACGACGCAGAACGGCGCTAGGAGAATGCTGAGTGGCCAGCAATAGATTTTGGATTAAGCCTTCAGTTACTAGTGGATCCTACGGTGGCACACAATAGGTCAACAAGCCAACTGAGCTTTGACGTAAACTATCCGGTTTATACCAGTTTTGATCCCGTGTTGCACCCAGTTTTGCTTTTCTTATTGAGGTCGTTAACTTTTGTGTACGTGTTAAAATTCCACTCTGTTTTCCACTGTGTCCGTCTCGCAATGCACTGAGGCTGTTGTTACTGTTGGCTTGGATTCTGAGGTTATCGCTCTTTGTGGCGGTCCGAGCTGCAATATACCAGTAACTGATGAATCCGGCGGTATGCTTTGCGATGTCTGCAACCGATGGTACCGTCAGCTTTGTACGGACCTGAATACCAAGCAGTACGCAGTGCTGGCCTCCAGAGAGAAGTTGCTTTTTAGTTGTGCCAATTGCTGCAGCCGCCGGCAAGGCCGCACAGCCTTTCGTACGAGAGATGAATCTCTTGATACCCGGCTGCGAAATGTAGAGCGTTTGTTCTAGATGCTCTCGGATCTTTGCTTTAAGATTGATCTGCTCATGATGATGCTTCCGGTCTCCAACAACGCAGATTTGATCGCCTACACTGATGATCAACTTGTGGCACCAATCATTATGTCACCGGTCCAGATGGCTACCGACCACAAGAATGAAGCAGCTTCGGACATCGTGTCTAAAGCTACCCTGATGGACGCTGAATTGCCAGTTCAAGGGTCCCTACGAGTAAAGCTTAATAGAGCCGGAGAACCCCATAAGCTCTCTGCTAAACAAGAAGTTTTAGTTGTCTCGGCACCGGCAACAAGCCAGGTGTGGTTACTTGGCAAACCGACGGACGGTTGTGCGATGGCGAAGATTCCAACCCGCACTACTTGTCGGCTGAAGTTGCCGGCAATCTGGGTTCTCACCGAGAAGTCATGTTCTGAAAGTTTGCCTGCTTTTGCTCAATGCGAAAAATCCTCACGGTACCCTGCTCCCGTTATCAAGAAGAAAAAGCAGACCAAATCTGCCATAAAGCCTTTCGGTGAAATCGATGACCCTAACAAATGGATGCCATCGGCAATGGAGCGAAAACACACGCTGCCGCTGCTACATCATCGGAGGGGCTATAGGCAGTCCCATCACTAGTAGTGAAGACACCTGCTCCAAGTATCGAAACAAAGACCCGTTTGGTTAATACACACAGTCGTGGCGATTCTTTCACGGATAGTAGCGTTATATTCCACAACGCGGCTGAATCTACTGCTGTCCTTCCTGCGGATCGCATGTTAGACCACCTTCAATGGTTTAAAGTGTGCGTAACGAAGCTTCTTCCGTCTGGTTTTCCAGGCGTTACTGTCAAGATGCTGATTAGACTGGGGAACATCCCATTTAACGTACCAAACCCTCGACCGAGGTTACTTCGTGTGGTACTCTCTACCCTGGAGGAACGCAGCGCGCTGATGCTGTTTGCGTTTAAGCTGAAAGGTACAAATATTAGCGTTCAACCAGGCCTTCTGCTGGCCGATAAGCTGAAGCTAAGGGCGGGCATCAAGGACCTCAAAAGTAGGCGAGCGGCCGGTAAACAGGGTCTCCGGTTAACGGGTTTTCCGGTAGTCAGCCGGCGGTCTTTTCCGCCCGACCATTGCTTATTCTGGTAGCGCAAGACCCAGGTCTGGATCTAACGAATACCTTCAGATAGTGTTAAGTAATGTGCGCAGCCTAAGGAATAAGGAGTACGTGTTGGGTCTGCTTGTAGATGGGTCTCATCCCGATATACTCGCATTCACTGAAACGTGGCTTTCTCAGGGCATCACGGCTGGTAAAGTACATCTACCTGGCTACGCACTGTTTAGGTGCGATCGCTCTGTTGGCCAACCGGGAGGGGGCGTCGCTCTTCATATAAGCTGTAAACTTGACGTTTTGAAGGCTTGCTTATTTTAGTCGGCAGACAAGACTGTTGAAGCTCTGTCGGCTGTCATTAGCACATCCTCGGCTCAGGTTACATTTGTAATTGTGTATAGAAGCCCTAAGAGCGTATCCAACGAGGTACTTGAATTCATTCGCTCCCAGTCCGAAGGTGTGTTTGGTGATGGGCGACTTAAACCTCCCAGAGATTTGCTGGGCAGATCTTTCTTGCGACTCAGCGTCAGGCACCTTCGGCGCTGATCTGCTTGAGCTTACGCTCCAAGTATCTTTGCACCAGTTCCTTAACCTCCCCACTAGGTACATGGACGCCCAAGTACCGTCTATCTTAGACCTTGTATTTGCTAAGTCACTCGAGTTTGTTGGTGACATTACTTACGGACCTCCACTGGGTTCCAGTGATCATGTTTGTTTGCTCTTCAGTTTTATTCTGTCTAGACGCTATCAAAATACTGTTGAGCCACGCCCGAACATTTGGCACTCAGACTGTCAATCCATGAGAGCCAAGGATTTGGGTTTGCATTGTGAAATCTCAGAAGACGATACTGTCGAGGTTGAATAGGATAAATTTAAGTCCTACCTCAGAGTTCTCTGCTCCCTTCAACCAAGTCACAAAGGAGAAAGGATGCACGAGCACAGCCACCCTGGATAGGCCCTACTGGCTGGCATCTGCTCACAAAGAGGTTTAGATGTTGGCGGAGTTACGGAGAAGCTTCCTCCGTCGATACTTATGAGAGGTACCGTAAGGCTAGAAATAAGTGTAAGCAACACTTAAGGAATGCTCGGCTCAGTTTCGAGTAAGTTAGCGGACGAAGCTTCAGATAATCCAAAAATATTCTTCGCTTACGTCAAAAGGCGGTTCGAACATGTCAATTCCATTATTGATGCGTGATGACGGTACTCATGCGCATACGGACTATGATAAGGCCTGCGTACTCAGTGGGCAATATGTGACAGCGATTGTAAGGGAAACCTCTATGACAGCCATGGAGCTGGTTTGCAGGACTTTGGATGGTTCAAAACTATCTGAATTTATTGTAGCGAGGCCTGAAGTTCGTAGGCTGTTAGATGGGCTGAACCCTTCTAAGGCCTCTGGGCCTGATTTAATTCACCCGAAACCGTTACATGAGTGAGCGGCGGAACTAAGTGGACCGCTCGCTAATGTGTCTCAGAAATCGCCTGGCAACTGTGCGTTGCCTTCCAAATGGAGGGAAGCTACCATCTATCCCATCTTCAAAAATGTAAACAGAGATCTGCCCGCAAATTACAGGCCAGTTAGACTGACGGGTGTAGTAGTCACTCTTCGAGCAACTGGTGAGACTTTCATTGAAGAGTCATCTGAGTAGATTTGATCCACTTAGCAATGTACAACACGGATTCCGGAAGGGATTTGCATGTCTGTCGAATCTACTGGTGGCTCGCGAAAGTCGGGCGGATGCAGTGGATAATGGCCACGCGCTGGACGTGCTTTTCGTCGCGTTTTCGAAGACATTTGACAAGGTACCCCATTTGAGGCTCGCGCATAAGCTGACCTCTTATGGCGCATCTGGTCGCACCCTTCATTGAGTGACTGCCTACTTGGAGGGTTAAGAAGAGTGTGTACGGGTACGCCGTGCCTATCGTTTAGGAAGTCTGTCCTCAGTGGCGTGCCGCAGGGCTCGGTCCTTGGAACGCGGCTGTTCTCTAGCTACGTGAATGACCTGCACGCGGATCTTGAGGTACCATTGCTGCTATTTGCTGACGACCTAAAGCTGTGGAACATTTTTTATGTTCCTGGATGCTCCTAAGCTATTCAGCGTGCATTAGATTTGCTTTGGGACTAGCCTACTTTATGGTTACTGCCCATAAATCAAGCAAAGTGCTTCGTTCTTCGAATTGGAGGAGGTAGTCCTCCCAAGAATTACGTGGTCGGCCAGGTCGAACTCCCACGTGTACCTAGCCAGATTGACCTAGGCTTCGTACACTCTTCGGCTTTACACTCCGGCGACAACTGGAAGAAGGCCGCAAGCAGAGGTCGCCGCACGTTGTGGTTAATTCGACTTTCTTTCGGAAGCTTGACGGGCGGCATCTTTACGAGGCTGTTCTCGACTTTCTTTCGGCCTCATCTAGAATACTGCGTCCAGGCTTGTCCGCCCTGCCTCGTCTGGGACAAAATGGTGCTAGAGAGGACTTTACGAGTGGGTAATAGGTTAGTCGAGGGATTACGGGGACGGACGTACCCGAGCGTCTACTTATTTTGGGAGTGTATTCGATGCACTACCGAAGGCTTGGAGGAGACCTAATCCTTACCGACCGTATCTTAACTGGGAAGGTTGGTCCAGATTTATCTTGACTATTTAGTCCCGCTAGATTGTCTGTTCTATGCGGTCATTCCTTGAAGCTGGACAAACCGCGGTCCGAGCGGATTAGGGCGGAAATCCGGCTGTCACGCCGAGGTATAGACCGCTGGAACATGCATCCGGAAAGTGTTATCAGGGTATCAACGGTTAAGAGGTTTGGGCGGCAACTTGACGCTCCTGGGTGGCAACATGAAACCTTTCCATTTCCCTGAGTAACTCGCACCTTCGTACTTCGATTTTCTTTTCTCTACTTTTCTTCATGCACTGGTATTATTTGCTCATTTAAGTGCACTTCCTTATTCTGTACCTTCGATTTCTCTTCCTATCCTTTGCTTACTTCACGTGACTGTCACAGCAAGGCCTGCTAGGGCAGGAAACGTGGGCATTAATTGGTTGGCCAGGGTGCGATACGGGTGTTCCGGTTTAGATCTATCTATAATTGAGCACTTCAGTAATTCCTGGCTCAACGATCCACTCAAGGTGGAACACTCACGGAATTCTCCTATCGTTCCAGTCCCATCTGAACTGAACTGAATTAAACTAAACTTTGTAAAGGGGTGAATCCTATTGAGCACCGGATATCCGCAGACATGAATGGAGCCGATGCGACTGGCTGCAGTTAAGCAGAGATACTGGCTCTAGAAAAGGACGTATTAGTGGCTGGTGTAGCCATACCATAATGATGTTTGGACACTAGTAGAAGCCTAGAGTTGAAACAAATAAATCAACAGGCGAGGAAAGAATAGAGAGACAGACGATCGAGGAAAATGTAGGCTGGAGAGTAATGGAGTGGCTGCTTGCAGGCTAGAGATATGCACTGGGATGCATGAAGTCAACGACGACTAGCTGCTGCCAAGAAGAGTTGACGAGCTTAAGGGGAAGGGCAGCTAAGCTTGCTACGAGAGAGGTAACGGGCCGGCAATGGCATTCGGATTAGGCTTTTAGTTACTATTAGTACCTACGTTGGGATAGAATGGGTCAACAAACCAGCTGAACGGTGACGCAAACAATGCAAGTGGATAAACCTTGTAAGGAAGGGGCGAATTCGGGCGAGCTCTGGTTATTCGCAGAGTTGAACGGAGCCTGTGGCGACGACCTGCTGCTAGGCATATATAGTTCCTCTAGAAAAGGATGTATCAGTGTCTGGTGTAGGCATATACGCAAGACGTTTTACCACTACTGGAAGCCTGCAGTTCCAATGAGTAAATCATCAACCAAGCGACGATTAGAGAGGCAGACGCTCGAAGAAAATGAAGGCTGGAGATTACTGGGGTGACTACTTCCAAGTTGCATGGAGCCAACAATGACTTCCCTCTGCCAAGAAGAGTTGACGCAAATAAGACGAAAGACGCAGAACGGCGCGCTAGGAGCATGCTAAGTGGCCAGCAATAGAGTTTGGATTAAGCCTTCAGCTACTAGTGGATCCTGCGGTAGCACAGAGTAGGTCAACAAACCAACTGAACTTTGAAGCAGACAATCCATGAGATTAAATCTTGTAGAGGGTGAATCCTTTCGAGCTCCAGGTATCCGCAGACATGAACAAGACCTATGCGACTAGCTGCAGCTAGCAGAGACAATGGCTCTAGCAAAATGTGTATCAGTGGCTGGTGTAGCCATACCATAATGATGTTTGGACACTAGTAGAAACCTAGAGTTGAAACGAATAAATCAACAGGCGAGGGAAGAATAGAGAGACAGACGTTCGAGGAAAATGAAGGCTGGAGAGTAAAGGAGTGGCTTCTTCCAAGCTAGAGATATGCATAGGGGTGCATGAATTCAACGAGGGCTAGCTGCTGCCAAGAAGAGTTGACGAGCTTAAGGGGAAGGGCAGCTAAGCTTGCTACGAGAGAGGTAACTGGCCGGCAATGGCATACGGATTAGGCTTTTAGTTACTATTAGTACCTACGTTGGGATAGAATGGGTCAACATACCAGCTGAACGGTGACGCAAACAATCCAAGTGGATAATCCTTGTAAGGAAGGAGCGACTCCTATTGAGCTCCGGATATCCGCAGGTTTTTATGGAGCCTATGCGGCTAACTGCTGCTGGACAGAGAAAAAGGCGCTATATTACACAATATCAGTGGGCAGGTCGAGCTATTCGTTTAAGACGTGGCACTGGTTGATACCTACGGTGTTACTTTATAACTCATCAAACCTGCTATGATGCATACGGTACAAGAGAAAAACGTTTGGAAATAAGTGGTGGCTCCAAGCAACCTCCAGGTATGCGCGGAGATGATTAGAGCCTACAACGGCTAGGTGCTGAGGCTACTTAGCTTGGCGCTGCATCGTGCTGCGATGAGTGCTAAAGCACGCGGAGTAGGAGAAAGCTTGTACGTTGTCTGCGGCCCCACACAAAAAGCGAATGGAGTATTTACGAAACGGATTGTAAAGAATAATGTATGCTAACGATGCAAGTGAGCTGCCTTACGCAATGAAATTAGAAGATAACAAGTAAGTCAGTGGGAGTAATGGGAAGCTATAGGTGGGACTGGGTATCCAATAATTTGGTGGCAACTAATGTTGTGGCTGTTTTGTGAGGTTATGCCTTAGTGGCGATCTGGTCCATGCTCCCACAGCCCATCCTCAGGAATGCATACTCCTAGGAATTCAGATACTGAGGTAGAGTTAAGATATCCGTGTATACAATTTCAAAACTATAGGGTGGTCTTGGCAGTCTGGATAGTCACCGGCAGCCGATTCCATGCGATGGCGTATTCATGAAGAACGAAGTTGAAACGGATGCTGGATCGCGTTCTAGGCAGCGCTGTGGAACACGGTCTGGCTCGAATAGGCATTGACCTCTGGGTTTTGTATCATCTAAAACAAAAGCATAACGTTGACTTTGAGCCTGCGTAGACAAAGTGGTTCCAGTTTAAGCTGTTTGCATCTGTTTCGATAACTAAGCGTGGACGAACCAAACAGACGATTGGTAAAATTTCGTTGCACCCTCTCAATTTCTATGCGGTCCCTCTTGCGCGAACTGATGAACACGATTGGACAGTACTCCAAAATTGGTCGGGCGCAGCACTTGTAGTGGGCTAGCCGTGATTCCACAAGCAGCAGCGAGTTGTAAATCATCCCGATAGTTGAGCCTGCTTTTGCAGAAATATAGATTACTCGCTCGGCGAAGTCAAGTGAACTGGAGTAATATACGCCAAGGTAACTGGCTGTAATGCACCCTGCAAGTGATGAGCCATGTAGTTTCAGTGCGTCGGGAGGCACACTGCAACGATATGATATAACTTCGCATTTTGCAGGTGAGAAATTCATTTTCCACAGGCTGCACTAATGTTCAAGCGCTTTAAGGTCGCTCTGTACACTGGAGATTCCGTTATGTATGTGAACTGAGTCGAATGTGAAGACTACTTTGATGGCATCTACGAATAGAGTCAAATACCTCATTGATGTAGAGGAGGAACAGCAGTGGTCCTAAGACACTGCCCTGAAATACCCCAATGGTCACTGGTCGCGGATTTGAGTCCTTGTATCCTAGTCGAACCGACTGTGTGGGATTAGCAAGATACTGTGTGAACCAGAGCAATAGTTGGTCAGAGAAACCAAAGGATCTAAGTTTGGTCAGAAGGTCAGAGTGTGGGACTCAGTCAAAGGCTTTCCTCATGTCGAGAAAGATTATAAGCTGCGCAGCTCCAGTGTCAATGTTACATGTCACCATGTCCAAGAACTCAAACTGTCAGGTGTGACATGACTTAGCCGGCAAAAACACATGTTGGGACCTGGTAATGTTTTCGGGGTTGCAAGAAGTCAAGCATTCTTTCCTTAACTAGCCTCTCCAGCACACTTGATCCAAATGGTTATGACTGATGAGGCGGTAGTTGTTAATGTCTAACCGACAGCCAATTTTGTGTCTTGGTAGAACGATCGCATGCTTGAGTGTGAGCCGTGGGAAGAAAAAGGGGCGCAATGAAAGCGAAGGCCACGGATAAGTAGAAAATAAAAGCAACAATTGTCTCGACGTAAGCGGAAGAGAGCGGAGTCGCTGTCAGACCCTGGTCGTAAGTGGCACGGCCAACTGGAAGTAATAGGAGTGCAGAAGACCGTTCAGATAGGAATAGTGTATACAGCACACGGATATTGGGTCTTACAATTGTGGTGAAGACAGCAGTGGGAGAAACAGCGGAAATTGACGGGTTAAATGTCACAGAGACTATATTATACCTTGGAGATTAGGTCCGGCAAGCTTTCAGAGGTGAGGGAGGAGGATCAGACGACAATTGGTTAGTCGGGGAATTGTGATGGAGTCGGACAGATAAAATGGAAAGAAAATAGAGTCGATCAGCAGTAATGGGTAGGAAAGAGGGGGAAGAGGCTGTTTCGGCATCGGAAGAGCAGACTATTAAGGTGAGGGAGACACTGATTTGGATCGGCCGAGCCTAGACCGCTAACATCCCGGTAGCCTGTTAGTAGTCCCAGAGAATTTGACTGATCACACGAAGCTAAATTAAGGTATGGCACAGAGACTTGGCCGTCATATTAAAGAATGGTGGAATAGATTCAGATTCAGATTCAGATGGACTGGAACGATAGGAAAATCCCTTGAGCGTTCCTTTTTGAGCAAATCGTTGAGCCAGGAAATGATGAGGCGCTAGTTCTTGATAGATCTGAAACGAAACACCAGAAACACACCCTGAGCAACCAATTACTGCCCACGTTCCCTGCACTAGCAGTCAGCGCTGTGTAGGTTACGTGAAGTAAGAAAGAAGTAGTAAGTAAATGAAAGATAAATAAGAATGAAAGTCATTAAAATGAAGGACAACATAAAAGAATGAAGAGAATGACAGAATAATAACTAAAGGTTTGAAGATGGATATAGTCAAGCAAAGGGAAATGTTTCATGTTGCCACCCAAGAGCGTCTAACTGACGCTCAAAAACCTCCACCGTAGGTTCAATGACTACGCTTTCTGGAAGCGAGTTCCAGCGCTCGATAACTCTACGCGATAACAGATTTTCCGCCCTGATCCGGTCAGAACGCGGATTGTGTAGCTTCATGGGATGAGCGCGAAGACAAGTCAACCTATCGGGCCAAATAGCCAGCTCAAGTCCGGTCCAGCCTTCCCTGTTAAAGTGCGGCAAGTAAGGATTAGGTCTCCTCGGAGCCGTCGGTAGTGCATTGAATACAAATTCAAGCTAAGTAGACGCTCGGGGTAGGAATGCCCCCGTAACCCCTCAACCAATTTGGTACCTACGCCCAAAACCCACTCAAGCTTCATTTTGTCCCGAACAAGGCAGGCTGCTCTTAGTCATCTGAACGATGGCCAGTAATGTCACATCAGTCTAAGAGAAGTCGGAGAGCAGGAGACCGATCAGACGAGACAGGATTAGCCGGCGAACCGGGATTGAATTTGAGGACAAATGGAGTGGATTGATAGGTGGACAGGTTGGAGGTGGAGGTGCCTACATAAATATAGGGTGAAGAAGTCTAGCAGGTTGTCAACATAAGTGTGACGTAGCTTTGAGTCTACAGAGCCTAGACCGTTTAAGCGTTGCTGATCTGGAAAAGGTCAAAGAAGCAGACTGCTCAGATGAGAAAAGATTATTGCAGGGCCCTGAGAGTTGGCCGTCCGATTGAAGAAGGAATGAGTGTACAGGTTACAGATGGAAGTGTCTATATTAATAAAAGATGAACGAGTCTAGCAGGCTGTCAACGTAAGTGTGACATAGCTTTGATTCTACAAAGCCTAGACCGTTTAAATGTTGCTGATCTGGGAAAGGTCAAAGAAGCAGACCGGTCAGATGAGACTAGGTTATTGCTGGGTACTGAAAGTTGACAGTCCGATTAAAAAAGAAATGAAAGTAGAGAGCGCCATAAGGAGAGCAGACGGTCCGGATAGAAATAAGTTTATTTATAAGGTGTGGAAAAGTTCATGAGGCTCACAAGGTAATGGGAACAGAGCGTTCGGTCTTCCCAACAAATGCCGGTAACATCACGGCAGTCTGAGTGAACTCAAAGAGCAGGGGACCGATCAGACGAGACTGGATTAGTCGGCACATTGAGAATATGTCGCACAGTTAAGGTAGGAAGACAAACAAAGAGTCAGCAGAGATGGACAGGTTAAATAAATAAATAAATAATTTGTTCTCGACTATGCGAGGCACGCCAATTGGGGCATGATCAGGTATGTACAGCTGTACAGACATTTTATGGCAACTGTAGTGACAGTAGAAAATTGTTCATATGTCCATGCTTGGAACTGTGCAATGGTGAACATGCGAAACAACGATTTGGTTGCAGTGAATCGGGACCCATTTAGGTGGACATAATCGCTCTGCCTTATATTGCAGTCATACCTCGAAGAATAATAGATTGAGAATCCTGAATGATCCAATAGAAGATAATTGAAGAGCACGCCAAAATAACGACGCTAATTGATCTGCCAGTGTGAAGTTATGGGCTGTCACTTTCTTCAGTGGCGAGTCACATTCGCCACGTTGCAGTGTTGTTAAACGGACATTTGTGACCTTTTATAGGGAGAAGGCTTGCCAGGCGAAAACCCACCACGTCCTGAAACGCTGCCGCCAATCCATTGAATGGCAAGTTGTAACTGGCTATATTTCTCGTTGAACGTTTGTTTGCTCCGTTATTCGCAGTCAAGTTGCGTCCAATTTTTCTGCTGTCTGATGCGTGCCTGGGTCTTGTCCTGTGCCAGATCGGTAGGTCAGGAGCTACGCATCCTTTCTGGATATGATGTGTTGATCATCTGCAGATTCACGTGAAGTCACCGAAGGATAGACGTTGAAATATGTTGAAGTATTGGAGGATAGGATAAGGTTCCGAAGAAAGAATCGCGGCTCCCCTGGGTGTGTAATGAAATTGATTAGAAATATGGGAAACCACGGCCATATGAGCGGTCAAAGCGGAATGAAGAGCTTAGAATGACCGATTGCTCAAGCTTTGTATCTGCAGGAGAATGTGCCTTCCGAAGTCAAAAGTTCTCCTGTCAAAAGATATGTGGAAGAGGTAGTGTTAGGTAAATTGAACGCAGTGGTTCAAGCCGCGGAAGAATTGTATCAATGCAAGATATCGAATGATTTGTCCGGTTGGAAAGTTGTAAAAAAGTTGATAATTTTCCGCTCATGTCCAGGTAAAGGAACTGTGTGCCTTGTATTGTTGTCGCAACGGTAGACATATCCTTGAGTGCGTGTCACCGTACCTGTGACAGATTTGGGATAAAAAGGGAAACGAACAGTGACAGCCGCACAGACGGAAGAAAGGAATGAATCTGGAATGCAGTCAATCAACCGCGGCGATGCCTGAATTAATATAACCCTAAACATGTAATGGTTATTTAAATATCGCATATACACGTATATCATAAGTGGAGAAATACGACGAGAATCGAGCAGAACACGGATCAGTAAAGAATGAAAGATTGAAGATGAAGCAGGAGTGTTTGGAGGTCCTAAAATAGGCACATGCTCAATCGGTGGGAACCAGAGAGAGGAGAACGAGGCGTGCAGATAATGGAAAGGAATATTACTCAGAAGAAGCGACAGAGACGTGTTTCCTTAATCTTAAATTGGTAGGAATGCAAGAAGTCAGGGAGGACAAACACATTTAAGTTGGCGTTGAATGAAGAAGGAATGCAACAGAAAGCACAGGAAGGTAAGCAGTGTCGGTAAAAGATGTTCCGTTGAGGAGAAGTGAAAAAGCTGCAAAAAGAAGGATGAATAATGCTCAGTGATGTAATGAGGGTAAGGGTGGCGGAGCGTTGCGCAGGAATAGGTAGATATTTGGCGAACAAAGCACAAAGGATGAGGGGCAAAGATTGTTGGGACTACAGAGCCTAAATCGTTTATGTCTCGGATGTCTGGAAGCAATCAGAAAGGAGACTGGGCAGACGAGGATAAATTAGAGCCAAACCAGAAAAGTTCTCCGTCTAATTGAAAAGGAATGTAAAGAGGGCGCGGAAACGAAAGAATGAAGTCTGAAAGGAAAAGTAACTATAGTGGAGAAGTGAAAGAGGGTATATGAATATAAGGTCTGCAAGCCATGCAGGCTTGCGTGTGAGATAAGTTGTGTGTTGGTGATGCGGAGCTTAAAACTACGTTCCGATAGTCAGGAAGCAGCCAAATAGAATACTAGGGCAGGGCACTGAGAGTTTGCTCTCCGGTTAAAGAAGCAATAAAGACAGAGCGCGACGAGGGGAGGACAGAGTCGAGAGTAAAAGTTTAGGGATAAGAAGTGCCACAGTTAACGTGGCTGTCGAGGTAATGGGGACAGAGCGTTCAGTCTTCCGAACAATAGCCGGCAACGGCACAGAAGTCGGAGAGAAGAAGACCGAACATACGAGACTGGATTAGTCGGCGCATTGTGATTGAGTCGTATAGTTCATTTGGGAAGATAAGTGGAGTCAGTAGGATTGGACTGGTCAGAGATAGAAGTGGTTATATTAACATAGGGCGAACAGGTCTAGCAGGCTGTCGAGGTGAGGGAGACGCTGCGTTGAATCGACCGAGCCTAGACCGCTATCATCCCGGTAGCCTGTTAGTAGTCCCAGAGTAGTTGGCTGATGAGCTTAGGCTAAATTAGGGCAGGGCGCTGAGAGTTGGCCATCCGATGGAAGAATGATTGAATACAAACGGGGCTTGATAATCTAAACGATGGCCAGTAATGTCACAGCAGTCTGAGAGAAGCCGGAGAGCAGGAGACCGACCGGACGAGACTGGTTTGGTCGGCGCATTGTGATTGAGGCTATAGTTCATTTGGGGAAGCAGTTGGAGTGGGTCGAAGGTGGACAGGTTAGAGGTGGAGGTGTCTATATAAATATAGAGTGAACAAGTCCAGCAGGCTGTCGTAAGGAGGGAGGCATTGCTTTGAATCTACAGAGCCTGGAACGTTAACATCCCAGTGGTCTGGAAGAAGTCAAAGGGAAGCAGACTGGTCAGATAAGACTAAGTTATTTCAGGGCACTGAGAGTTGGCCATTCTATTGAAGAAGGATTGAAAACAGAGGATGCAGGAGCAAATGACAGGATCGGGATGGAAAAGGTTTACTGTTGTGGTTTGGAGAAGCCAACTATGCTTGCGTCTTAAGCGCTTGGGAGCGATTAGGAGAGGAAATGGTTGGGATAGGATGTAGTTTACTGATAAGGTGTCGGAAAGACATTGAGGCAGTCGTGTTAAGGGGTGTAGAGGATTCAGTGTTCCGAGTATCGGCCGTTGTATTCACGGTGGTCTTAGAGCAGCAGGCCGACCAGATAAGACTAGTTTATTCGGCACATTAAGGTTGAAACTTACAGTTACAGTGGGAAGACAAATAGAGAGGGACAGCAGAAGTGGACAGGAATAAACTACATTAATAAAGTGTACGCGATTCCAGCAGACTGTCAAGGTGTAGTAGACTTAACATTGACTGCAGTTCCCAGACCTTTTGCAACTCGATGGTCATGGATGCAGTCAGAGACTGGTCAAATGGGACTAGGCCGTCCAGAGTACTGAGTTTGCCGTCCGAATGCAAAAGAAATGGAAACAAAAAGCGCGATAATGCGCGGGCAGTTTCGGGATGAAGGAAGCTTTATTGGTGCTGGTTGAAGAATTTGCATGATTTTCTATATGTGATCGGGACCGTTCCCCCAGAGCCCGTCCTCGATGATTTAGATGCCCAGGATCTCTGCTAGTTTGTTGGCACTTAATAGTCTATTTATTACCGTGGAGAATTGCGTGATACCATCAGCTGCTCTGACGGCTTCCGGTAGCTTATTCCATACAATGCACAATGAACAATGAATTTATACTGGTTAAGAAGCGTTGCTTTACAAGTCCCGTTGGATAGTTGCTGGAAATATCAACATGACAATAATGATGACAAGGATAGTAAAATAGTTAATACTTTAAATATGAAAATAAGGACTTATCGTTTGCTTCACTGCAGTCCTGCGATCCTCTTAGATTCACAGCATCCACAGTTAACAACCTATAATTCCAGGGTAAACTCCAGGTGTAGGATGGAGACGTAGTGTTAAGTAACAAAGTGTAAGTGGATGAGTGCGTCGTCCAACCGTCTTTTAAATACGGTTAGTGTCGGTGCAGAGACGACTGATTATGGAAGAGCATTCCACGGGTGACAGACACGGATGGAAAAGAAATTTCTGCGGCACTCCAGACGACTGTATTGTTTTGCGAGTTTTAATGAGTGGCCCCTCAGGTTTGTATTGCTGTTGAGTTGCAGTAAAGGGCGGCACACATGATGTGGATCTCGCAGAATCAAGTATGCCATAATCAGGTCGCCACGTAGTCTGCGATAGCTTTCACTGAACAATCCCAGTCGTCGCAGCCTCTCCTGGTAGGAAAGCTTGTGCATTCCAATTACGTTCTTAGATGCCCGGCGTTGTGGCTGCTCCAGTGAATTAAGGTCGTGTTTCAGCCATGGATGCCAGGCTTGAATTGCATATTCGACATGGGGGCGAACATACGCACTGAGCATTTGTCGAAATTTGGAGCTGCTTATTTGTCCAAACGCCCGCCTCAACAGCCCGACGTGTTGGTTCCCGGTATTCGAGGCCTTTTCGGACTGCCTGGAGCAACCCAAGTCATCTTTAACCAGGACACCCAAGTCATGTTCGAGAGTTGATTGTTGCAGCACATCCGTTCCGAGTCGGTATGAGTAGCTGCTCTGATGTCGGATGGACAGCACCTTGCATTTACTGACGTTGAAATGCAATAAGCTTTGGGTCGACCATTGATACACCGTATCTAAATCACTCTGAAGCAAATGTTAGTCGGGGTTCACCTGGATCCTGCGCCAGATCTTGATATCGTCGGCAAACCTTAGGAAGTTTGAAGCGAATCCCTGTGCAAGGTCATTAATGAACACCAAAATCAAACGTGGACCTAGAGCAGAGCCTTGCGGCACACCACACTCCACTTGTATGGGGTCCGATAAAGAGCTCCGAACTCTGACCACTAATTGCCGTTGAAATAGAAAGTTGGCGATCCAGCTTAAAAGAGGGTCTCCGATCCCGGAATGCTGCAGCTTGGATAGTAGTATCCGATGGTCTAGACGATCGAAAGCCTTGGAAAAATCCAGGTAGATCACATCAACACCATCTCCAGCGTCAGCTGCCTCTGTCCAACTACTGCGTGCAATTAATAAATTAGTTGTACATGACCGCTGTCGACGGAAACCGTGCTGCTCAGGAGTGATGATGAAGAAGTTGGAA
>OX104063.1:267360343-267406335 GCA_944474145.2 Dicrocoelium dendriticum | reverse complement strand
TTGTAGCCACCATTCATACAGCAAAGCATACAGACCATTGAAACGTTTGTTTGACTTGCGTTTGGTACCTCCAAAGCGGTGGGTGCTCTCCTCAGCCATGGCTGCCAGACTTGTATTGTGTATTCCACATGTGGCCATATATATAAGCCGTGAAGTTGTGGAATACTCGAAGGGTCTAGTCGTCCCAATGCTAGCAGTTAAGCTACCTATACGTGACGTTTCCGGCTTATTCGAAATCCAAGTTCGGTCTGGACCAAAACTATTGCTCCTTCTTGAAATAAAGAGTTTGAATAGCCTCGTTGCAGAGATTGTAGGAGTGTATCAACTTGGGTCGTAGGTGGAGCACACTACATTTGTCCACATTAATGCGAAGTACGTTCTACATTGACCATGCGTGTACTATATTTATATAAGATTAAATTACTATAATCTTATCTGGTGTGTTGAGCGCCCTTCACATCTTGATGTCACGGGTATAAAAATGGCAGTTTGGGATTATGCAATGAGTGATATGGTAAATATACATCAAAAATAAACGCGTTTCTAGTTACGATCCCTGTGGTACTCCGTGTTCAACTCGGATGAGATCTGAGAGCAATTCGCGCACACGTTCATCTAAGCGCCGGGGTAGAAGAAAGCTGTTAATTTATCCTAGGTGTTTGACACTAATACCATAGGACTGGAGTCTGAAGAGCGGAATATTATGGTCTAATCAGTCGAACGTCTTGAACGAATCAAGGAAGACTACAGCAGCTTCGGTGCCAGAATCTGGTACTTCAATCCAGCTGCATTGCTTTAACAGTAGCTTTGTAATGCACAATCGATTTCGTCGGAAGCCATGCTGTTCCGATGCAAGGTACCTATTTTCATCCAAATCGACCGTTAGCGCAAAATAAATAATATCGTCCATGAACATTGCAAGAAGCAGTAGTATGCGTTTGGGTCAGTAGTTGGTTGGATTAGAACGACTACCTCCCTTGTGAATATTGATAAGTATCCCGTGTTTCCAAATCTCAGGCAAGTACATTTCGTCAAAATTTTGTGGGAAGAATCGTGCCATAACTCAGCTGAAATCTTTCCTACGGTCACTAGCGAACTCGGGTGTAAATTATCAAGTCGAGGAGGGATGTGATCGCGCAAATCCAACAGCTTTCTTAGTACAGCTTAATCCTTGAACTGTATGTGAGCGATTTTTCGGGCTAAAACAAGCATTGTCATAAAGTTAGGTGGCTAGTGATCAAACTGAAATGTTGCAGCATATTGTAGGCGCAGGGTATTTGGCACCTCCTTCGGTGTCCGTGAGGGTCCGCCTGCACATTGAAGAAAAGGAATTTCCCGTTTCAACTTACGTAGACTGTTGACGCGTTGACACAGAAGCTTGTAATTTGAGGCCATACACTGAAGAAATGTGCTCATGCACTAGTTGTTACCTCTTGTTGTAGGAAGGTTCATTTGGATGCCTTAGCTAGGAAGCAATTATGTCGTAGCGAATAATCAGTTTTGTTTTGTTGGCAATTTCTACGGGATATTTTGCGTAGCAAATGTATTTGAAGAGTAGGACTACATGATCACTGCGTTTCAAGGTGGCGTCGGCAATCACCATGCCGATTATTAGTTCTTCTTTGGTGAAATCCGATCCAATATGGAAGGCATATCTTTTTCTCTAAAACTGGTAGAAGTGTGGATGGGGCCATATCGTTGCTGACTGAAAACAATCTCGTAATTCAAACTTAACCTTTCTACGAGAGCTGTTTGAATTCCAGATCGTGAAAGCTAATATCGTCAGTAATGGGAACTTGACTGTAAATTGTGTGTATAACCCACCGTAATTCGGATTCCAGATAGCTGTTTATATTGGGCGCGGAGAAAGGAGGGCGGTAAGTGTTAGTAACTACGCAACCGTCGTCGTATGTTAATCGTAGACGGCATCCAAGGGAACTTTGTCCTATGCTCACCGGATCCTATATGTTCTAACATACAGAGCCACCCCTCCACAGTTCCTGGGTCGGTCGTAACGAATAATGGACAAGTTTGGCAGCGCGATCACGACGACACTGTTGCCACGGTGTAACTATGTCTCCGTTATAGCGATGTGGTCTCAAGACCTTGGATCTTGACACACGCTTTTGGGAAGATTTCGGCGAAATGACAAATATCGATAGGAATACAATCTGTTTTCGGTCTCAGTTGAATCTGCGGTATATCGTCCACCGACAATTTCCTCGATAGCCGCAGGTTATAGGAAAGAGTTTTCTGAATGGTTGTTGAGTAGCGGGAGTGGTCGGTTCCGCGAGAATGAATGCTTGGTGTGTTTATATTGAGTTGTGAGTGGTGTCGCGTCCGCGTGAACAGCGAGAGACGAATTTCTCTAATTGTTGTCTTTAGTCGTAGTTCCGAAGGACATTTGTTGCGTAGTAACTGCCAGCTACGAATTCAGTTCCGGGCCATGGCTTTTGACTGCATCGTTTGTCTGACTATCCTCAAGCAACTGCCTCTGTTGTTTGGCGACACGGGTAACCGTGTAATCGGCTGTAGTGTGACCTCGACCGCATGAGGAACATCACGGATGTAATCCCATTTCTCTAGGTCATGAGCGTTGGCTGCTTGGTTGCTGGTTGTCTGTAGCTCGGGCACGCCATGAACGGAAATAATCCCATTGCTACTTTCCGTCTGGTGATGGTTTGAATTATTTTTGTCGCGTGGGCGCTCGCTCCATAGATCATCATCATCATCAACAGCAGTACATCAGCCATTTGAACTGATGCTTTACTGCCATACGAACATGAGGACCTATGAAATAGAGAATAAGAAGAGGGAGAGAAAAGAGACTTACCTGATAACCTTAATGCCCTATGCAAACATTCAGGGTCAAGGCGCTTGCACCTTATGTTAACAACTAACCGTCACAAACAGCTGGCTATCGTGCAAAGATAAAGCGGCATCGGCGAGACAGCTTTCTTGCGGCTTTCACTTCCCCGCGTCATAATCAGCCATTACCCCGCAGATAACTAAGCACCAAACACACTTTAAACAGGCAATCCGATTAGGAGACGGCAGCAGACGCTCCACTGGGGTCTACCGCGAGCCACGTCCCGTAATGTCTCAAGCCAAGCACAAGGCGGGTCACGTGGACTCCATCCCGGATGGCGAGACGGACCAACCGCACCCAGTTTTGCAGTCAGTTCCTTCATTCACCGCTGCCAAGTCAACTTCTGTCCACCTCGAGCCTTGCGCCACCCTACACCTGGCAGACTAAACAAGGCCCTCCTAGGTAAACGGTGACCAGGCATACGTAGCACCTGCCCGAGCTAACGCAACTTATTCAGTGCTATCTGTTGTTCTAGAGAGCTAGCATGATTATCACTTCCTAGTACTCGCCTACGCACATCATCGTTGCGGACACGCTGGTGCCATCCGACTCCAGCAATGCTTCGCAAACAACGATGATCAAAGACTTGAAGGCACCTGAGATCTTCAGACCGAAGCTGTCAAGTCTTACTACCATACAGCAGAACGGCCCTTACAGTGGCCTTGTATACACGTCATTTCAAACGAAGGGAAACTCCCTTCTGTCGCCAAAGATACCGCAGATTCAGAAAGGCAGGTCTGACCTTTGCAATGCGTGAGCTGACGTCAGTTTCTATGCGCCAATCATTGTTGATGTAGCTGCCTAGATAAGTAAAATGATCAACCACCTCGAATTCCTCGTTAGCAAGCGTCAAGGGGTCATCAATTGGCTGGCGTTTCTGAAGCAACACTTTGCACTTTAAAGGTGCGAAGTGCATATAAAATAATGGGACCACTCTAGACAGGCTATTGAGGGTTGCTTGTACCGCACCAACATCGTCGAAAAACGAGACGATATCGTCTGCTTAATTTAGATCAACTAACCTTTTATCAGGCAGCATTTCAGCGCCCACATAGTGAGATTCCGCAATGGAACACTCCATGATGGAATCCACGACGAAATTGAACTAAATTGGGGAAATGGGACAACCCTGACGAACGCTACTTGTGATCGGAAAGTTATCCGACAGGTCACCGTAGACCCTGACGCGGCATGTATTGTTCGAGTATTGAGCACGAAGAATATTCACATATTTCGTGGGAACACCTTTCCACGCAAGTATTTCGAACAGCATCGATCGATCGAGTGAATCGAATGCACTCTTGAAATCGAGGAACGCAGCTATTGTCGGTCTGCGGTACTCGTGGCGCTGCTCTAGCACCGGCCGCAAAGTGAATATAGTGTATATACAGCCACGTCCTGGGCGGAAACCGGCCTGTTCTTCCCCAGTCCGAGGTTCCCGTTCTGCAGTGACGCGATGAACGCGAATCGACGCCAGTAATTTTGTCACAACTGAAGTTAGGCTAATACCCCTGTAATTAGAAAGGTTTGTGCGACTGCCCTTCTTGTATAGTGCCACTATAATCGATTCTCTCCAATTATCCGGTACACACTCTTCCTTCCAGATGCATTCGAATAAGCAGGTCAGTGCTTTGCAGAGGACCTCACCTCCGTCGTTAAATAATGCAGGTGGGAGGGATTCCGGGCCAGCGGCACGCTCCATAGAACATCCGGAAATGTACGTATTCCAGCGTTATCGGTCTGCAGATGGTATGCCGACAAGAGCATCGTCTCAAATTCCTCTTTTGAGTACCACCTAACTCGAATTAGCCGGAACTCCCTCATATTGATTCGAGGTTAAATGTCTAGATGTGCGCGTTATGATTAGTCGGACGGACTGGAACTCACACTTTATCACGCGAAATTCCCCTACTTTAAAACATACAGTTGTTTACCACTTAATGACTGTGTATGGGACTCAGGAATCTTGGTGCATATAAGTATCAGTTTTCCGTAGTTCCTCCTGATCTTCGCTTATGTGGGAATGACGGTTATCGAGGAATTTAGTGACGTTTCTGCAGGTTCCACCTGCTCATTGACCCGTTTTGCGGATACACTGGGTGAGACTAATATGGTCCCACTTTGATAATACCGAGTAGCAACCGATGAATAGGTGGATCGGCCTTTCCAGCGCTTCTGATTTCGTTGGTCAATCGAAAGGGTGTGTGCCACAGATGTTACATTAATCGATACCTTGGGTAATAGGTTACGTGCGGTGGGGCTATGCATGTTTCTATTGGTCGCGATGACAACTTTGTTCGTGGTTCCAAATGTTTCTAGTACTGTGCGGCAGTGTGTACGCCTGTCACTTTCCTTGGTTTCAAGGCAGAAATTTAGAGCGACGTATTAGATGCAATGTGCGGTGTTGTCGCCTCGAGCGAGGCAATTTCTGCATTTGAAAGATGATCAGTTTTGGTGACTAGACTGTCATAGTTTTGTGTGAACATTAGTTCAAATTTTACTAGTGGAACCGCCTTACACATCGGACAGAACCGAAGTGAACCCAGCATATTGTAGTTCATTATGTCGGTTCTGCAGACTTTGACACATTTTGAATTGTACCGTTCTCGACATTTTGCACAAACCAACTTAACATGTACTAACGTAGAACAAAATTGATAAGTACAAACTCTCCGTTTGGGTTATCGGTAGTGTGCTCATGATGGTCGTTCATCGTAGCACCAATGCAAGATGGCGGACACAGACGGCAATCGAGCAAATCAATGAGAAGTCCAAAATTAGCCAGATAACATCCGCCCAATTGGCCCAGCTTAACATAGGCGCCGAAAGAAAAATGCTGATGCACAATCCACGCAGAAAATGATGTATATAAATAATTTCGAAGCAAAATTAGAATCCAGAATCGTAATCCAAAAATCCTACGATATATTATACAGAGGAAACTGATCATATTAAGGAAACTTGGAGTACACTGTACAAGGCTAATTGTGCTGGTTACCTAGTCATTAGTGTCCAATTAGCTGTGCATTTACGCCCACTGGGTCATGAGGGCAAAATCAACTCAACCTGTAGCACTTGAAGAAATGAAGCAACTGCGCTCATCGATGGTCATTTTGCCTCATCCACACGTCACTCGAAACTGCTCCAGCGAATGTACACAATTGTATAGTTACCCTGACACGCTGGCATTTGGATAACATCCTGCACATCTAGCCTAACTAAACCCGTATTGTAACTCATACAATTATTTGCAACGTGTTTGAATGTTTCAGCCACTGAGCGTCAGACGAGGCAAAATTCAGGTCATCCTTTGAGTGATGTCCACGCCTGATTTATTTCAATGGCTCACTAACTATTTAATTAAGCATGGCTAAGTTCTATGTTGAGAACCATTCTTGTCAACAGCAATAGTACAACTAAGTGTACGGTGTGGTCCATCCTCGAGGTTTAGTAACTTTGAGGTAACTGAGTCAAATCGAACTCTAGGAAGCAACTGGATTTGTACGTTCGTTTTCTACATTCATACATTGCACAAGCTAAGATACCAAGTTCAATATATGCATATTGCGTCTTCACATGGTATCCGTCTAGCGCAGACGGGAGGTAGGCGGAGAGCCGACCGCTTACACTTGAATCAGTAAACGAAACAATAGCGTTGATACTTAGTCCCATCATTTTGTTAAACTTGTACGAAGCGCCTAACAAGAGGACAACCATTTGTTTGCACATTAACAGTATAAGTACAGCAGAGTGCACATTTCATGTGAATGAACTGTTGCCCTACCGGCTTATACACTTGTTTACTTGTTGGGAGTAAACTCATCGGCACATTAGGGGTACTCTATTGGATTCCATCAGGTTGCATCTGGTGAACTGAGTAACGAGTCATGGAGCTTGCCAGTTTACTAACCTCAGTAATTAAGTGAGTATTCGCAATAGTCCTAAGACTAGGCTAATATGTTAATAACATTACGTGCTTTTCAAGGCTATGTTTAGGCAAATATAATCGCTTTCGTTCATAGTTCAGCTCCGACCGAATGACAGATATGGTTAGCTTTCCAGCACTGACTAACGAATACATAAAAAACACTGTAGGATTGAATAGTGAAGTACTATATAGATTTTTTAGCAGGTATGCGCCCTAAAATCCAGTAAAATCTTACAATCCGCAGTTATATTACTGCTAAGCTACAGCTAAACACAATACCCCCATATCGCAAATAAACGGCTTTGTGATATATGTTTCGGTAACTTGTCGCCGGTTGGTTACTTTTGAATGGAGAGACTCAGGAAAAGTACTATTCCGATGGGATCTCGGAGATCAAAATGGTAGGATTTCTAGTAGTAGTTCGTCAGCCGTCAGTCTCCTAGAAATAATTTCTATATTCTTTATGACACTGTCTGTACCTTTTTCATATTGGCCTTTTGATCTACTTAAACGACCAAATTTAATAGCACCAGCAGACGTTATCACCGCTAATATCAAGCCATTGTCACGCAGGGAACTCAGGAAAGATCCCGGCAATATGACCAACTAACAATTTACATTTAACTCAAAGTGCCCATTCCAAAACCTCACATAATTTATCTGTAGAAAGAAAGCAACATCTAAATATGCATCCTGTAATTTTCTACTAGTACTTGAGCTAAAACCCCGAAGTTTCATAGACGCAGGTCGCACCCGTAACCTATGATCTAATCCAAGTTTGTTAGGGTTCTGTTAAACTATAGTGAAGCCATGGAGAAGCACGTATTCCGTTTGTGTTTACGATTGGCTGTGTGGCACTGCTTTCCTCCCAAGAGATTGCCAAATGATAACCTCACACATACATCGTTTTATGTTGCTCCAATGCTAAGCATTTTCAAACTATTTTCAACCATTTTGCAGTGGGCATCACACTAATTCGTTTTGTTGGCCAATTCCATTGCAAATATATTTGCTGCAGTGAATTTACTTTAGGAAACTTGAGTAATCCTTGAATTTTCATGGACAAACTAACGTTGTCATTGACCTTAACGTTTCCATAGTTGTGTGTCAAGTGCTCGACTGTATTATGCCACATATGTTTGTACAATATTCATCGGAGTTTTCGACAAATATTTGATTTAGAAAATAACTGTCTTGTTTGAGTTAACGTGTGCTATAGACATCGCGTCTGCCCTTTGTCGCCGCGCTACAGTAACCGGTGTGAAAGTATACGTCAATTCACCTTCTGTTAAACGTGCACTGATAGCGAGAATCTGTCATATTCCGAATGAAATTGCCGCTGCCAAATAGACATAATATTGAGATAATATCTGAGTAGTTTTGTTCCTTATGGTTTGGTGTATTAGTTGTTTTGTTTAAAAGGCTTCGAAAATTGCTTCTGATTCTTGGGATATGGTCTGTCAGTATGTGATAAACTGGTTTACTTAAATAGGAAGAAAATACTCTAAGAATATTGAACTCGGATTGGTAAAACATATGGCAAAATCAATCTCATTTTCGCAGATATCAGGTGAAATTTTCAGCATGTTTTAATGGGTAGTTTGGATTTGGTATAACTCAGATATTTCATCACATTCCACTCTCAGTCAGAAGGTTTTGGCAAGTCTGGAAATGCACCAGGCATTGCTGTTCGACCTTCTGGGTGTCGTCAGTGATGCACTTCCCATCGGACCCTTGACGGCCTCGGACCCCATGAATTCCGAATGCTGGCTGCTGGATTCAATAAGACATGAGTTACAGCCGCGCACCTGCATGCTTACTAGTTAACTCTGATACTGCCCGTCTCATAATCCCTATACCGCATTATACCGAATATAAGCCCATCCATACATAAGCTGACAGTATAACTGCGACCTCCGCTTTGTCCAAATTCTAACGTTCCGGTTAACCAATCTCCAAAAAGCAGCAGCAAGATACCGAATTTGGTACTCTACGAGTTTGACTTCATCATTACCTGTTCTCACTTGAGCAAATTCTAGTGAATCCTTTGCTACTCTTGGTCAGTTGATGTTGCCTTGTGGTTCTGATCTAAGTTAATCGGGCGTAGGGAAGTCACAACGGAGTTTTATCGCAACGGACAGTGAACTGATTGCATGTTGTCACATGCAAAAGTTAAGACATCCGACACTAAGGTGACAGAATGTGTCAGACAAACCAACTCGCATGGGCGAGGCTTCGTGCATATGGAAGAGAGAAGAGCAGTTAGTAAGAGCGAAGTTCACTGGCTGGGGTGTGGAAAACATAGAAAATTTTAGACACCAGATCACTTAGCACAACATACTTATTAAAGGCATCTGAAACAATAATGCTATCCGTCAGGAACGTCAAATGTTCAGTATACCGAGAGCTTCGTATACAATAATAACGTGCCCAGTTATTATCACTTCAAATCCCCGTATGGAATACGTTCCGTCACTAACGTGTGGTGCTAAATGAAGCAAAAGTTTATGATGGACAGAGAATTCTTGGGTGGGTTTCGCATGTGACTTATTTTCAAATTCCGTACAAGCATTCTATAAGCTAAGTGCACCCAACTGCAGAAAAGAAAATTGTCGAAAAACGTCGGCTTTTATTCGATAATATACGGTAGCCACTAGGAATTGGGTTGTACACAATCGCAATGCAGAGCTTCCAAGCACCTGGAGCTAACGGCTGTGCTCTTTACACTTTGTAACTTGTCATGGTAGTGGAAGATGAGCCGGGCATGGTATAGTTGTTTGTGGAGGGATGCAACGCGTTCGTTATGACTTGCTTAAGTGTGATGTTCCTTATCTTGAACACTCATTTGTCTCACATCATGCACCAATTCTCGGAAATTGTATGGGTTATTAGCGATAGGTATGAGAAGCCATCTATGCATTTATGATAAACTCTTTTTGTAAATTTATCAATTTCAAGCCAAGCAGGTGAGTATGTTGCGTGCCAACCATTCTTGTATATCAGAACAAACTTTAGAAGAAGGGTAAACGAAGGGGTCTGCTGCCTTGGATACGAATGTAACCAAACTACAGTAAATATTCGGAACAGTTTATGAGCAAAAGATTAACATTTCTCTCCGTTTTGACAATTACGTGCACAACATACGCCTGCAATCAAAGGAATGGGTAAACAAATAAGTTACACCATTCGTTTGGGTGTCCGCCAAAGCAATAAGCTATATCCTCTTAACAATAAGGGCTGATTATATCCAATAAGTGATCATTCGGATAGCCTATGTTGAATGAGTATGGCAAAACATGTGGTACGTATTTTCGACGTAGCACATATTGCATTTATTCTACCTGCCTACCTATCTAAAGTAGTAAGCTTCGTTGCAAGTAACCTGCTAATCCTTTCGCTGTAATTTATTAAGATATACCCGAAAGGTTGTGCAATTTTGCGACCTTCTTTTATCCGCCGTCCCACGCTTTAGCTGTGAAGCCTGTAGCCGGTTGTTTAAGCAGTAAGCAGTCAGACAATACCTACAAGTTTCTTTTCACAGCTCTCTAACTAAGTAGTCTAAACAAAGAGATGTCCTTCAGTTGGTTTATTTCTACAGGTAAGAAAATGATAAAACGCGCCATCGTCGGTGCATTCACAAATACCAACCAGTGTGTTACCTTACGATTTGTTTTAAGCAGTTCTTTATCCATGAAATATGCACTTAAATATAAGGTAATCCGAGGCAAGCGTGATGACAACAAAGTAGTAACTACTAGACTGAATAAATGAAGGTGATAAGGATGGTTTTAAAACATCCTAAATTGTCTACAGACAAATAGTACTAACTGATTATCCATCTGGACTTGGAGATAAATGGACGCGTTTATGCAAACAGCAGTCTTTCGTAGGGAAGAGATTTGAAGTCTGGTGACAATATGAATACTACGGCAATTTCAACGGTATAATCCATTCATATTTTCACTGCAGAGAATATATTCCATAATTATTTTGTCGGATTTGTACAAAATTGTCAAAACCTGTCTGTTAGCAACAATTTCCTCTAAATACTGCTGTATAAATCCAACCTATATTTTGCATAGGTTGCATCATCACCCAAATCGTGATCAAGATCCGTTCACCTCACCAATGTCGCTGCGGTCAGTTTTCCATACATGTGTGTGTGAGAATTACCAGAAATCATCATCCAGTTGTTGTGAAATGCACACGATCCCTTTCGTCCGATCAGTGTACCAGCGCTAGGCATGATGAACCTTCGAGCGCACATGGTAGTTCACGGTTGTTTCACGTCGCTGCGGATTTGTTGCTCACGGTATTGGGTGTATATGTGGTAAACACTAGATGACCCGAGAATTTCATTCGTTTGTACATTTCTTGTCCATCCTTTTCTTTACTACCATGTTATCACAATATCTCTGGTTAGGAATGCTTGCCGACATGTTTGTGTGATAGATTGTAATACTCATGGCGCATATCATTTTGCACGATCGCATTAAAAACAGATGGTGCACGTGTCACTGGAAATCATTTGAAACATTGATGGCCCTAGCTGATTGGTCGATACCAAATCTTTAGAATAATAGCTGCATACATTACTTCGTTAAGCGATTTGGCACAGTCCGAGTAGCGCTGCTGGAAACTATTTCTGTCGCGGCGACAATTATGCATTGATCACGGTACACACAACGAGATGTCAATTTCAAACGTCACCCGCTCTTCGATCACAAGCCGCGGACCCAGTATCTCGCTGTGCCTTTGTAAACACGTATTGTAGGTGACTGCTTCCGTAATCCAGCTTACTTTGATTACAAAGGAAAAATAATCTCTACAAAACAGCCAACCTCCCAAATTGCTGGCTGAAAATAGTGTGGACCATGCTTGTATTATCCCTAAAATCAAGGTGTAAATCAACCATCACACTAACTGACAAGCTGAAACCGTGGACAAAATTAACTCTGCCTAACCATTTGTGTGTTGGTGGAGGCGTTCGCGGCTCTGGCTATGCCGTGGCTACCAGTAAAGCACACATGACTATTGGTTGGCAACATGACACCATACAGTGTATGACGGCCGTGTATCGGACGGAAGAGTTGTGCCTACTTGAAGCCAATCGCCCGAAAACTGTTCCATGGACACAATATAACCTGATAGCACTTAGGCAGACCAGATAAATGACACAACTGTTTTGGACGAACAAGCGCAAAGCACAAGCGTTGGCCAAGAAAGAAGTCCGAGGCATATACTGGACTTATATCCATCAATTTATGCAATATTCATCAAGTTCCAGATTAGGTTTAAAATAATGTATAGCTATCTGATCTGATTTGTAGAAGTGTATGGTTGGGTCGAGCTGCTAATATCATATGGTTGTCTACGTAGTCAGCAATACCGGGTCCTGGAATTCCTGTCAGTGCTGGCTAAAGATGGAACGTCGGAAGAGAACTACGCTTAGAGTCGCGAGCATGGGTGACCTGCGACGCCAGTGCTGCATCCACACACCTCATAATAATTGTGAATCCAAAGAAATGAGACCGCGAGACATGTGGATAGAAACCAAATTTCATCAACTGAGCCGGCCAACATTGCTTCATCATGCACATCAGCGGCTTACATTTCCGATTGTTGTAGTGTACAAGTCTATATGGGAAACCATGCGTAACAGCCGTAAAAAAGGCAGTGGCCGGGCTGTAGGCCGTTACACGATCGACACATAAAATCACTCGTTGAGCATACCACAGCCACGAATACCGTGCACCCAGACCCCACTATCTATGAGTAGCCATCTCCTGGGGTCATTATAGACGAGACGGTGGGTAGTAGACCGGAAGGTTCCTTGTCAAGGTTCACGTAAACCTAGGCAGTCCGGGGTTATCAGTCAAAAACCAAGCCCTGAAATGCGAGGAAATCATGACGAAAGTATATGAACAGAACAACTGCAGCGACGTGGTGGCAAACGTCAGATAATAACTGCCTGATTGGCCTGGGTTAATAAACCGAATAGAAGCAGACGCATCGCAACTACCAATCAGCACGCTGATTAAGCCTGCATAAACTGCTGACTCAGCATCTTATCGTTGTTGGTCCCACTTTGTCACGCTGGTGCCGTACCAAGGCCGCTTGACTCATGCATTCGTGACCGCACTCGCTAAAGCACGATAAGCTCAAAGTCGATGGCCTTGAATCCATCGACGCTTGCCGCTTTCGTACCCGACATTTCTCCTCTGCGTGCAATAATGTCTTCACCTGCACCTGAGCAACCGCCTGCTTCGTCAGCTCGCGTAATTGGCGCGGACTAAATTTATCTGCTTCTCAAGTACTAACACCACATTGGTGTGTGATAAACTGAATACTGAATACTGTATTATAGAGCAAGTAGAAATGGATTTTGTACAACTCTTTCGAAATATGGCGAAAAACGTTATAAAATTGTCAACCGTGATTATCATTGTCGTTCTCATGTAATATTTAAAATATTCGACTTACGATATTTCAGAATTCACAAATGTGATTTGTCATCGTAAGTGTGCAGTCGTTCTCTGAAGCGAATAGAGGCAAAATACAAATCTAACAACGTTTTGAACTGCTGCACAGATGTTGCCTCAATCACATGTTCGGGCAAACTGTTCCAAATGTTTACCACTCTCCTTTCGAAGCACAGTGGGTGGGGAACACATTTCATGTCCGGCACGACAAGTTTGTATCTGTGTCCGCGTGTGCTGCATGGTCCTCGTAAGTGCAGTATTGGTCTTAGCATGGGGAACTCACCAAGATGTAGAATTCGGTAGGTCATAATGAGGTCGACTCGCACCCGACGGTAGGACAAAGTGTAGAGCCCTAGTTTCTCGCACCGGTCTTCATACCCCAAGCCACGTAAACTCTGGATGAGCCTGGTAGAAAAGTGTTGGACCCGTTCGATATTTTGTGCCTCGCCTCGGGTAATCAGAAAGTCTGCGGGCGAACCGTACTCTAGCATTGGTCTAATGATAGAAGAGAACAGGCGAGTGGCAACCTTTTCAGACCATGTGCCGAAGCTACGTTTGAGCGCCCAAATCATGCGCAGTCCGTTCCGATATAACCTGTTCGTGTTGTCCACGGACTTCAAATCGTAGCGTGAGAGTACACCTAGGTCCTTCACGGAGGGTTTGGGATATAGCGTTTGGCCGTCAAGAGTGTAGGTTCGGCCGTTAGCACCCTTCCCCAGGCTCATAAATACGGACTTGGCTAAGTTGACCGGGAGAAGAACTTCTGCAGACCATGTGGATAAGCGGTTGAGATCTTGCTGAAGTAGGCCACAGTCATCGGTAGCGTCGATTTCTCTCCAAATCTTCATGTCGTCCGCAAACAAGGCACACGGCGACTGGAGAAGCTGCGGTAGATCATTGATGTGGATCAGGAACAGAGTGGGCCCCAGCACAGTGCCTTGAGGCACGCCACTTGTAGAGGGGTACCAGTCAGTTAGATGGTCGTCGACCTGTACTCTCCACTTTCGTCCAACAAAAAAGTCGCTGATCCACCGGTGCAGAGAGCCACCGACGCCACACATGCTGAGTTTGTGAAGGAGAACCTCATGACTGACCTTGTCGAACGCTTTACTGAAATCGATGAATATCACGTCGACGGACTTCCCCGTGTTTACTGCCTTCAACCACACATGCCTCGTCACAAGCAGGTTCGTAATGCATGAAATATGATATGCTACGCGCGTGGTTTCACTGCACTAATTTGGTTTTAAGACAGGTGGTTTTGCATCCTCGTCGAATGCATTCAGCATTTATATCTCCGGAGCTGCGGCAGAATTACGCAGTCCAATGCATAGTTGAGACTGTTTCGCAGCACTTCCGTGTCTGAACCACTGGTACATCAACCCATGTGCATATTCCGCCGCAGAAATTCTTGCTGTAAACGCTCTACGTATGTGGCACCCTTTCGGTACATGGTACAATATTTGCTATCGTATAGAAGAACGGATAGCATCAGCAGCTTGTACACAAGTAGCTTCGTTTGATGCACAAGCTGGTGATAGATCCACACATGTTGCTCCAGTTTGAAAAACGAAGCAGCCCCCATTGATAGCGGATGCGCAGCTCGCTCATCATCTGCAGGTAGATTGAACTAATGCTGCCGCGGTAGCAATATTTCCATGCGATTTCCAACACTTCCTCTGTAACCTGAATTTGGGACGGACCCACGCACTTCCTTAATGTTTAAGTCTAGAATAGACAAAGGGTTTTGCTAGTGTTGGTATTGAACCCGAATTTGGAGGAGGCCGAATCAAATGACCAAGTCATGTGCTGTAACTCATCTGCTCTGTGTGCATACAAGGCGCCTTCATCAGTGAAAGCATTGTACGGATAGCTGCTTCACACAATAGGGTTTCTGCACCGAAACGATTGATATTCCGTAACGCGACATCAATACGATTTTCCAAACAAACATCGTAATCACAAGCAAGATAAAACGTATAAGACAAGCTTTTATGAAGCTATCAAACAGAGAGGAAGTTAAGAAAACATTTGTGTCATGCGAGATTTGTCCAATCAGCTGCACCGTCACTCGCATACCCCTGTGCAGACATTCATTTAAACTTACCAAGTTACTCGGACAATCACACTTACCCAACAGCAATCACAGTGCCTCGCGGTTCACCGTATCAAATGCTTTGGTGACGTTGGTAAGTAAGGATTACAATGGCTGGTGTTGCTCACTGCATTCCTCCTTCAAATGACGAGCTGCGAACTCTATATTTACGGGATTGTGGCCCGAACGGAAACAAAATCGCATTTTCGCCACGTTTGGTTCGACTAGCTGAGTGACGAGACATTTGAGCAGGACACGGACGATCAAACAACGAAGCATTTGGATGTCACAATAACCGGTATCGTATAGTTTTCTAACTTTAGTCTTGTGCAGTGGAACAATTGTCCCGCTTTCGATGCGCGCTATCTCTATCTGATGAGAGAAATCATCCTCGAAACGCGTCTTGGAGTGGATAGTTTTCAGGCAGGAAACACGTAGCTGCTTCTGTTTCATCAGTTACGGTCCAAGTAATCGAATGGCCAAGGTTCACTTCAAAGGGAATCGCGGTCCACTTTGAGATTGCGCATCTCAATCGATCCACAAAACGTGTAATTCTGATTGACCCTAAAATTTGTCGTAACCGTTGTAGCAAGCTTTTTTCTTCGTGACCTGGTGGCTTAGTATTAGCGGTCATAAATAACATCTCAATTGTTCCAGATTCTACGCATGTTGTCCATTTGATGAGAGGAAATAATCTCGTAACGCGTCATGGAGTGCAGTGGTTTTAGGCGAGCATTAACCCATTTGACTCTGCTTCATACTTTGACTTAATGGCTGTGATCTGTGTCACTTCGCTGCCAGTGATCAGACGGGCCGGATTAGGACATAAGGACAGGTGTGTGAAATCTTTGCACTTTCTACTCTATTTCTTCGCATAATTTTCTTGGCAATTTCTCCTGGTTCATTGGATAGTATCTGGCTATTTTCTCGCATTGTGCTCTTAAGGATTTCTAGAGTTTTCGGTCACTTTATGCCCCTAGATTTAACATGTGTATTTCGGGCACGGAACCTTTTAGCAGTTCTTCTGTCTCCTTCATTTTCATACCACGAATGGTGGAAGAGCACATGATACGCTGCACGGCATCTGGTTAAATTCGCTGAGATTAGCCATCAGCACCAATGGCTCAAACCTTTATCGTTCACCATACTGAAACAAGTGATGTTTCAGTTTCCTGAAAGATTATGTAGATACTGGTAGATTGTTATTTCCAGTAGACTATAAAGGTAGCCTGGGACGGTTTTAGATGAGTCGGAGCTGTCTCACCGCTCTATGCCGATAAGAACTTGCTCATAATTTCCCATTTGTTGTAAAGATATTTTAATCCACGTGATGTGATCAAGGAGTCCGACTGGCACAATTGGATCGTAAACCGAAACTTCAAAATCTAGCCAGTAATTCACGTTATTCATGGCATTTGATTAATTTTCCTTCAAAGTAGGGCGTTATTCCTTTTCTGATAAGGTTAGCCCCCGGACACTAAATGCTGCTAATCAATTTGCATTCTCAGTTCATGTTAAATTATAGCCACACATAAAGTTGAATGTTTTTCTAGGATCGAGAATATACATTCCTGGTAGACACAAAATCGAAGCACCGCTCACTGCTGAATTTTGTGAAATTAATGATACTAATATCACTGTGCGACCCAAAATGCCACCTGTTGTTTAACTAAAGTAGCAGCTACGTACTTCTCCAGACAGAGAAACGCTAGACGAAACATAATTCTTTGTTTGTTATGCACACCAGTGTACCTGATTGCCAGACAGATTCTGAAACACCTCATGCTACTAAACAATCGGAACCAGTGTGTCTGTCTGTGTCGACGCTTAGCACTTCAAGCTAAGCCGGCCAGTATGATATGCCTCGCCCATCAACTAAATTCCGTACACTACGGTGAAACGCATTTACTCCATGTAACGCTTTAGTCACGGAAAGATGCAGAGGAACTTTACTTATAAGGTACTTGCATGCACCGTTTGCATTTCTATGAATATTCTTCGGGGCGAACATCGAAAATGCAAATAAAATCAGGATAAATTTCGTAAAATATAAATAACATAAATCTTTGTCCAAGTTATCCCCGAGCAACAGATATCAAACGACCTTGGAGCCAAAGCGGAAGTCAAGCAATAATGGTGCTTCATTCTTTAAGTACTGGCACTCTAAAAGTCACTCAATAATTCGAAATCAAGACAACCGCTACCATCCAAGTAAAAAGCAAATGGTAAGCCAGTGATGAATCCAATGTTAAAATCCAAACTGATGGCAGAAAAGGTAGTCGAACCGTGGCATACAACGTGCAAAATGGTTCCATTATATATGGGTATAAATGTGATGTACAAGAGGCCATACACAACGATTCAATAAACAAACCGGTCACATTTGCAGCACAGACAAAACCAGGACAATGTTAAACCATCCAGACAGCCGACGCAATGCCAGGTTACCAGCCATATGCTGACACCGAGTAATCCACGTATTAACCGGAAATGGCCATAAGCTTGTGTTGGCGGTTGAACAAAATGCCCTATGGCAGCCGACCCCACAAGGGTCGGCGTACACTCAAACTTAATCCGCAGCTGTAAATACGCTTTTAAACTCCGAGACCTACAACTTTATATATGTCAAAGCACAAAGGCTTCTAACCACTCTAGCTAGGCTACCTACTCGTCAGGTCCACTCGTTGACACATGGCCATGATACCAAAGCATGGCTCAATACAGAAAACCTGATGATGAGATAGATCAAGGTTACATAATCCCAGTAGACCACGATCCACCCAAAAAGAAGGCAAATTGCGGTATTACCGATCTGACATGCACGTTCATATTATAGATAAGCCATTAACGCAAGCTGTAAATACTGTTTGGTTCAATCCGCACTTGCAAACTGGTGTTGTGTTTTTACAAGAGAGAATGTATCACCCTCAATGTCCACTATGGAAATGCATCACCACCTAAATTCTGCCATGAAACAAGTAGTGGCACGGGCATACAGTCTAGTTCTTCTGACATGGTGTTCATCAACAAGAAAATATTGGTCGACACCGTAACAAACGATGCACAGGTCATCCATAGCGATCACACAACGCTATATCTTTACCGTTACTCATCAGTGAAAACAAAGAGAAAAAACAGTTAATACCCAGTACCAAATTCTGTTCGATTTCGTTCGAGAAAGCAATTGTTCCATCCTCCAGACGTCGGAGGGCATGCTGAAATTTAGCGCTGTTTGTCATTCCGAAAATGCTTGGCGATTACATAAGGCCACCACTTGTGTAAGCAATTTAATCATGGCGTCCTTGGTGTAAGGCCGATCTTGATGCCTATCAAATTCCACAAATTAGAGCTGCGAATTTCACTGTGGTTTTGTTCCACATGCCCCACCAACACACACTGCAAGTCCTTGGATTGTACAGCGGTGAATATAGCTTAAGCGGGGAGACCTCATAATGGTTTATCTACTAGAGACAAATCAAGATCACACATGTCGCAACTTGTTATAAATCAGCCAATATAGATAACTGAGAGTCCACCAAGTCAAATGGCTACCAATACAGTTGATTTCATTATTGGGAAAAACTTTCCACCTTTCTCATATGGAAGACTGTTCAAAGACGCAATTGTTTCTACAACATTAACACATTTCAAAAAGCGTCTTACATTACGCGATTTAGCTTGTTTTACTCAAACGACGAAATGACAAATCAAAGTACGTGCTCTTTAGCTTTTCTGCAACATAACGGTGAGTGTTTACGTGAATATATTGGTGACTCCCTTAAATACCGAATTTACAAAATTTCCATGTGCTTTTCATACAATGGCATTCATAATCTTCCCACAGATTATCCTACTGGACATTCTGTGTAATCGTTAATTTGACCATAACTTAATTGTTGACTGAACGTCAAAATCTACATCGGCAGTGGTTACACCAAGACCCAAAAATTAATCAGGTACGCCTTAATAATTCGGAGCTGTAAGCTTTCGGGCGCCTCCCCAGGTTGCGGATCGGGGAATGCCTTCCTTGCGGAGGTAACTGCGAATAAGCCACATTTATCTTGCAGCCGAAATGAATAAAATGGTGGCGGACAATGAGCGGCAACGTCTCAGAGCGTGATGATTTATGGGCTTGTCAGCTGGTTCTCCATACAATTCCACAAATGCAAGTACGGCGCTTGGTCAAAGCCAGTGTGACCGGCTATAGCGTAACTGATCACTCACTTTTGTTACAAAAAGTGAGTACCTAACGGAGGACGGATGAACAACTTTGTGGCCACCTGAGTCTCTGTGGACTGTTGTTGAACACAAAGAAGACGAATAAGTTACGAGGATATCAGGGGTCGCCGATAATTGTCCTGTTGCCTTACGGGCCAAGCTTTATGATCAAAGGCTCCGGAATGGGCCTCTTAATTCAACACCCTTCCTCGACCTAGACAACCAGGAAGCGCTCTGCCCCCACAACAAATTAACCTTGTGAAGCTTGCAAACATTTCCACTGTATACTTATTTTCACCTTTTTATTCTTGTTGTTATGAACTATGTTTTGTGGCACTTCAAATTGTATGTTGGTCAGGTGTAGAATAATAAGGATACTACTCCGGAAGTTTCATCTACCTTGAATTAATCTCTGGTTCTAAGACCCACAGATGTATAGAAGCAAATTCAAGTCAAGCATTTGAGTTTTACATGTGGTAACCAGCAGTTTAGGATTAGGAATACACTACATTTTGAAAATTCGTGTTCCGTAGATTACCAGTCAAAAAGTACTTCCCAGTGACTAAGGAAACTTGCTGCCATCTGCATGCGCTATGAATATACACTGCCTATTAGTTCCAATAAGCTCACGAGTACGACAATAGTTATGATTAATCTATAAAGTTCGGCTCATTTCGCAGCCTATCATGGTTGAGCGATACTACTCACGTATACCAAGCCCACGGATCAAGAGAAGGCAAGAGTTGGCGTACCGAAGGAATAAAATGTTATCTGAAATACGGGTCAGCAGTGTAAGGTAAATACGGTAGAGTTCGCCGCAAATGATACACAAATTACGTTTAGGAAAACTTAGTGGAATTACTGGTTATTGAGGAACACAGCAGTTGAACAATCAAAAATGTGCCGATGTAAACATCAGCGTGAATGTTGGTTGCGAGTCCGTAATGAATTGATATTTTAGGTGTGTTGATTTCCCCAGCAGCTTTCACAACAATTTACTTCGTCTCATCTCGAATCGTGAATATATGTTATCATTTGAAGTGCACCCGGATGATTGACTCTTAGCTTGAGGACTGTATGGTTAGGTTGAATGCAGTTTTTCATCCGCTTCTGTGGCTAAATACGCTCTGTTATCATTAATTCGCGAAAGAATTCATATGGTGATAAGGTATTTGCGGTGGATTTCAGTTGTTTTCCCTCATTTTGGAGTAGAATTCATTTTGTTAGCACACTTTTGCGTTGAATGCATTTTGTATCTTTGTTACTTGGACTTGAACTTGAATGCAACTTGTTTTCTTGCATGCATGGCTGAAAGTTGTGTATCATAATTTTGTGTCTGAGTCCACTTTGTATGTAACATTTGTGGTTAAATGCTGTTTGGTTTCCTGCTCTTTTGTTGAACACGCCTCGTTATTTTTTCTGTGTTTTTGAATGCAGTGCCCTTAGTTGCTCTATAACCAACGCATTATCTCTAATATATTGAGCTTGGGGATGTTAATGAGAAATAAGTATATCCTTGGAGGAAATATGTGCCGGCATTATAGATACGGATGCACCGAATATACCAAACGCTATTTCCAACGGCCTATAATCGGTACGTAACGAATTTATAGTTCGGCTCAAATTTCATGAGCATGCGACTCAGTGAAATCATAAAAGGTTATCCTTGTAAAAGTCAATTCGATAATGTTCTGTATGAAACCCGAAAGGGCGCATTTGCAGATCAAATATACACTCAACCCAGAATACTACATAAATGGGCTAGATATACAATTGTTAATAATAAAATAACCTGAAAGCACACATAGCACCGGAATGATTTAACCACCATCCTTTGTAATATTGAATATTTAGAGTCAAAAATACATGACTTTCAAGGGATTACTGATGTAACATACGCCAAGTTAAGCGCGTATGGAACTTTTGTTGCTCTGTCTGGTCAAATGAGATTGATAAGCATTCGGACAATTCCCTGTGAAGAAGATCGCTAACATCGACGAGTATTTTATATGCAAGCATATTACATGAGTTGACGTGGTTGGTTACATTAACACAAACAAATTGTAGCCTTGGAATTCCACTACAACGGGAGAGATGCTTCACTGAACTGGCAATTGCATTGAGGTTCCTACTCAGGAGACCGTGAAATATCACGGGTGAGCAATAAGTCCAGCAGAGTAACACACACGTCTTGATAAAACGCCTGGTCAAAAAGCTGTGTACCTAAATTGAAGTGAGACGTGTAACAATATGATAATCATCGAAGTTTGGTGAATGTTTTGGACAAGTGAAGAGAACACGTAATCCCACAACTCATAGTCACTCCGAGCTATTTCACTGAGGTAAAGAGGCAAAACCTTCACCGTAACTGCTAAGTTGTAAACCATGCTTTTTGAGTGGCTGGTGGCAATTTCCTTTAAACAGCGGAATAAAATATCCTGTCATCTGTATGTGTATAGCGAATTAGTAATAAATCCGCAACTATCCGACGTTTAGGATTACAAGTGCCATTACTACACGATAAGCAAATGAACTGCAACAGTTTTGTCTCCAAGGAAGGACCAACATTAACAAAATTGATCTATCAGAAACTTTTGACTTGCATTCCAAGTACTTTTCATACATGCTCCTTTTTAAGTGGGAAATTACTGATCATTCTCTTTCAAGTTTTACTTTCCATCAAGTTGCCAGCGACGTATTATGATAAGGTGTCTATGATTGAACGCAAATTTCTAGAGGAACTTCTATACAATGAGAAGGAATATGTCTAGAACTGTTAAATATGTTGCTACTGTATAACCGGGTCTTGAACAAGAATAATCTAGAGAAGCAGGATTTTCGACACAGTAGGTAAAAAAACAACTATACTATTAAAATGCTAACAGTGCCAAAATCACCAAAATCATTACCCGCCGGTTTTTAGTGGACTCGCGGTTGGTGTTTACGCGTACTAGAAAATCGCAGGAAGTACAATATTTAAAATTAAAATTATGCATCCACTGCTTGGGAACTACTCTTATGTATGCAGATGACTGGAAATGAGTCAGTTATTTCTACGGTCTCTATGTAATGTATTTAATCTAATATTCCAAACGTAATTAAAGTATATTCCCCGAGGATACATCAGTCTTTACCACTTGGTCATAAGTAAACATGTGTTTATTAATCGACAGTGTGGGAGTACCTATCTGCATAATAACAGAACAATGGTGCAGAGTTGCGTTCCAAAGGTCACCCAAATCTTGCACCGGATTAGAAACAAAGCACTACAGCATGTGGAGTTGGCGCGCATGCAGGTTATATCACGATAAACCATGTAGTGCCGTTAATATCAATATCAACAAATTCAAGGCTTTGACCGGTGTGAATATTTGAGTTGATAAAAATGCTGCGGATGAGTTCCTTATATTCAACTAACGTCATTTTTAGATCTGCTTTTTTCCATATTCATTTTTATTTTGGTCCCGTTGATGGAACTACGTTTATTCACTTGTGAAATACGTAATTATTTTTCGGAGGACGAACCCTGACTTTGTAAATTGTAAATCTTGAAACATTAAGTAACTCGCCGGTTTACGTAATAAAAATTTGAGAGCAAGCTATAAAGCTTCTGAAATTGTCTCAAATAATGTTGTATACTGTATCATAAGATATATTTGTAGCACCTACAAGTAGTTTTTTACGTCGACTTAGTTCTCGACAACCTTTCTAAAACTCAAGAAAAATGCCATATTCCCTTATGTTTTAAGGTAATTTATTCCATATTGGAGTATGCAATAAAAAGATAATTGTTCATACAGTGGACAAAACATCTGTTGGTTGTCTACAGGAAGCGATGCATGGTTTGAAAGTAATTACACAGTGCAGCACTTAAAACGTTGTACGGATAACCGATACGATAAAAGCTTGCTGTTGAAAGATCAGATTATGGTATTTAAGCAAATCGGAATTTGTCATAGTCGCATCCTAACAGGCAGAATGGCCACCAACGAAAATAGAACTAAATGCACTCATAATATATTATGCGACTTCGCTAAGAGATTCCGCTTACCTTGAGAAAATAGGTGTGCGTACATCTTACATTCAGCATCCGCAAAGTACACTATGCTAGGAAACAGATTCTGTCCACAAACTTGGTCACGCGCGTAGAAGTGCCAGGGAAATGTTTGCGTCGTCAATTCTCTCTGCTGCGTCTGTCATGGTCCAGCATTTCCTTGAGTGACCGATGCATACACCGTACAATGTAAGTATTATTCTTGTGACAACATGTTGAAGGCGTTAGTTGCCAATGTTCTGTTGTGGGTATAATTTTGAATCTAAACGTGTCCTATCGGATAGTATGTCAGCGGTTCTAAATGAATATAACAAATCTCCAGTGAACAACCAAAAACACCAATATCACCGAGTAAAAGTTTGTCCCTGTGAACGTTCGCACATTATTTTATGCAAATTACCGGGCTAATATATTTTGTTCTTTTGCTGCTGTGGCTGGTCACTGCACACTACAGAAGCCTGAGAGTACAATTATTTATCAATTGATATTACCTCCTTAGCCCTATAAAGGATTTCCTTGCGAATACTTTGCCGCTGCAATCATCGAATGCTCTCGCAACCTTCTTTGTATTTTATCTGAACTAGGTATAACTAGAGAAAAAACGGGCATGCACGACCACGCAACAGTCGATGAGGGCCAGTTTGATTAGAGTCCAACGTTTGCTCTGCTCAGTCCACCCTACTGTAGTATAAATTTAAGACCTCCAATTTACAAGGAGATGTAGCTAACAAATGATCTCCATCCGAGAAATTGGGTCGTTTGATAATATACAGTCAATATTGTATTTTTAAACACCTATTCGCTTTATCATAGGAATTCTTGGCATGTGTCCCGGCACCCGTCCAACTGTTTTTATGGTACTAATACGCAAAAGTATCCACTGACCGCATTGCCATAAGGCACTTATTATTGATACCTAGAAGATGGTCTATATCGTTTCTTATATATACACTCCAACAATTTGATGCTGGATTGATATTCACTTACATAATGATTATACAATTCATACATCTTCATCCCGGTCTTACCCTTCGTGTTTAAACCGGATATAGGATGCGTAGCTGTGACTGCGGTTGTGAAGTGCTAATCGCTCGTGGTCGCTCTGTCGGCGCCGGCTTCCTGTGACGGTCATTTGGAGGCCATCTTTACAGGCAAGTCGCAATGCAATTCGCCAAACGCAGGTTTATTTAAAATGGTTAAATCAGAACTATTCATATTTTTCCCGGGTTGCATTTGTTGCCCGACATGATATCATCAGTGCTGAATATGATGAGAGTTTTAATCTTAATGCTGAATGTAACCAACATTATGACAAAAAATGTTTGCATAAAGGAGCAAGGAACCGGGAATTAAGTATCCGGGATTAATTGTAAACCACAGGGAGCAAGCGTGCCCACCAGTTATCCTAAAGTAATTGGACGGATCATCGCTAATCATCATCCAAAATGTCTTTTTAACAGAAGCTTCGGAAAAGGCGATTGTATTGAATGAAATCTGGGGGTTAAGGATTGCCTGATAAATAATGAATAATGTATGGTGTAAGCCGGATTTTTAACTATGTCCAAGTTAACGGGCAATTGGCATTAGTAAAAATGGTTTAGGAACCTTTTATTATTCTAATGGTACATCAAGTTCCTTTGCAAAATTTTATTCTATTTAACTCACGATATCAAATTATCAAAAAGGATACATATCATTTTCAGTGTACATTCAGCCTCAGAATTGTATTGTTTTGCAATGAAAATCTAGCAAATTTTCAACAGCCGCACAGAGTTGGTCTGCAAAACATGACAAACTGTTTCAAACGTTAAACGCCCTCCGTACAACAATCATCTTTTGAGGAAAGCCGCTTTAGATCTTGCAATGTAAATTTGTACTGATGTTCCCGTCTGCTACATGGCATTCGCAAGGGGAGTAGCGGCCTTACTATGGGTCATCATCCGAGCAGTAGCATGAGATGGCTTACAAGCAAATCGACTCAAATGTACGAAATGATGAGACGGTGCTCGTAAACAGGGTATGGACTTGATGTCTAAGTATCGTGTAACAGGCACAAACAGCTAAGCTTTTCGGAAAAATAGTTGGTATTTAATGTGGAGTATAAAAGGAAAACAGAGCAAAATTTGGCGATTAAAAGACAAGCAGCAAAATCGAGGTTTAAGGATCTGGAAAAAAATGTTTCGTTGTAACTCATCCTAAATGCTTACAATGCAAAGAGCAGGAATATTTCTAAGATTACCAACAGGAGCTTACTAACCGCACAGTAAATTTGATGCGGAATACTAAAACTCAGAAATGCTCTTCGGTTGCAACCAACCGATCAAGTAGCCTCGAATGAGCTCTTCTAAATCGCTTTAAATTATACTTTATCTAAATAGGACGCAACTTTTTACATTCATGATGCACTGGTAGTTACGAATCGTCAATTTGGATGTAACAATGGAAAAATATCATTTCATTCGTGAAAACGTAATGTTTACAAGCTCGCTAGAAAGACCAGAGTGTGACCCGCAAAATAAAGAACAACAATGATAAAATGAAAATGATTTGGCTGGCTTCAATTATCGTGGCGTGAGACTGAAGGCCCAATTCACTTGAGGATGGTACTGCTGTTTTGTACAAAATTAGTCCCATTACTTCATTAATTAAGTACATATATTTCACAAAGTTGGCGGGTCATAATAATGTCAAGAAGTGTTTTAACGCATTTACTGCAGCGGCAGAGACACCGTAATTGGATAAGATGATTCATGGTTGGTAGACAAAGAGCTCTTAAACTTTCGGATACATCCAAGCGTGGTATATTATGTGATCAACTATAATTGCTGACTCCCCAGGTTTGTTATGTGCCATAATTGCTTAGTTATGTAGTCGTTGAATGCTTTGCTTCGGGGTCCTTAGGCGTCTAGATCGTGAACATTTGTATCAATTAAGATGAAGAAGTGGCTGTAACACAGGCCTAATCGCTTTGCCATTGCAGATAGTAGCCATTTGCTCATTTCCGGACCAAGCGATGCTAGGTCATTAAGCAACTACCACGAAGCCGTTGTCGATGTGACTGCGATGTAAACGCCACCGTGGCAAATGTGTCACATGCTTCCTCGTATCAACCAACAGTTCGCACTATATGTCGATATAATATTTTGAAAATATGCCACATACCCTGCTGGATGATCGCTACGAGGCAGTGACATTCCTTGTATCGAAAACGCGGTATAAATTATCTTTGAGCACAACGTCACGATTATAAAATGTGATCAAAAGGTATGTTGTTTCACGCAAGTGTATCTATATAGTTCCGATGCGAATTTCTGAAACATTAGCTAACATGCAGGAAAGTTGATTGGTTCTCAGTAGCGAATCGAAGAACATGTGGTTCGATTAAGTAAATATGTCGACCGTTGTGTGGTCTGCCGCTAAACGTTTAGGTGGTATTCTTGGTGAATCTTCTACATTCAGATTCATCGAAAATTTACTTAGCTCCTGACTCAACTCATTTTGCATAGTCCCTGAATTGAGGCTACAGGATTGTGCGGGATGTTTTTATCATTATCAGACCAACTAAACATTAGCGCTTCGATCGTTTTCATCGCCTACTTTCTCCGCTCTAGAGTCGTCTTAACTCAAGCAAGTAATTGTTTTGTAACGCATTTTACTTTTAACACCCTCGAAGTAACTATGAACGATCCAGCAACCCAAATTAATGTCAACTCCACATGCTGTAGTGCCTTGTTTCTAATCCTATGTTAAATTGGGGTGACTTTTAGAACACGAATGTTTCAAGATTCTTTCTGACATTATGCAGGTGAGGTCTCCTACACTGTCAATTAGTAAACATACGTTTATTTTTGACTAAGTGCTAAAGATTGATGTATCATCGGAGGATATACATTATGTAGCGTTTGGAATATTAGGCCAAATACACTACATACAGACATCAGAAATAGTTGACCCAAATCTAATCATCGGATTACATATTAGTAGTCACCAACCTGTAGAAGCATTATCTTAATTTCACTAAGTGTACTTCATGCTATCTTCTAGTACGCACAAACACCAGCTGCGAGTCCAGTAACACCCGGCGGCAAATACGTATGGGATTTTTGCCCAGTTAGCTTTTTAAAAGTATAGTTGTTTTGTACCTACCGTCTCGTAATATCCTGCTTCACTTGCTTTTTCTTGCTCAAGAGCAGGTTTTAGAGTGGAAAGATATTTACCATTTCTAGGCATATATATTCTTATTGATGGAGGTTTATCTAGCATGGCACTTTCAAAATTGGCGCATTATTCTAATAAAAACGCGCACTAGTTGCTGATAAATAAAACTTGTTAGAGAATGATCAGTAATTGTCCGCTTCAAAATGAATATACATGCAAAGTAAGTGGATTGCAAGTCAAAAGTTTCTAATGGATTAAGTTTGTTAAATTTGGTCCTTCCTTTGCGACAAAACTGTGGTAGATAATTTGCCGAACGTGTAGAAGTGGCACTTGTAACCCTCAACGTCGGATAGTTGCCGCATTATCACTAACTCGCTGTACACATACAGATGCTAGGCCATCCTATTTCCGCTGTATAAAGGAAATCGCCACCAACCACTCACATAGCAGAGGCTACAAGTTTGCAGTTACGGTGAAACTTTGTCCTCTTTACCTCAGTGAAATAGTTTGAAGTAACTAGGAGTAGTGGGAATACGTGTTCTCTTCACTTGTACAAAATATTCACCAATGTTCGACGATTATCATACTGTTACATGTCTCAATGCATTTTACGTACACTGTTATTTGACCAGGCGTTTTATCACTTCATATTTGTCACTCTGCTGGACTTATTGCCCACCCGTGATCTTTCACGGTCTCCTGAGTAGGAACGTCAAAGTAACTGCCAGTTCTGAAGCATCGATTCCATTGTAGTGGAATTTCAAGGCTACAATTTGTTTGCATCAATATATCCAGCCAAGTCAACGCCTGTAAAATCTTTGCATATAAAATACTCATTGATGTTGACCATCTCTAACACAGGGAATTGTCCGAATGCTCATCAACCTACTTTGCTCAGACAGAGCTATAAAAATCTATACGCGCATACCAATTCCTATGATATATCAGTAATCCCTTGAACTGCATGTATTTTTGAAACTAAATATTCAATATTATAAAAAATTGGTTAGTGAATCATTCTAGTGCTATTTGTCCTGCCAGCTTTTTGTAAGAATATCAATTGCCTATCTAACCCCACGAAAAATTCCTCTTCCCTATGCATCCTTCTAAGTCGGGTGTACATTCGATCTGCATATGTGCCCTTTCCGGGTGCATACAGCACCTAATCGACTTGAATTTAACAACGATAGCCTTTAATGTTTCCACTGAGGCGCAAACTAATGAAATTTGAGGTGAACAATAATGTCGTTATGGACCGATTATAGGCAGTTCGAAATAGCGTGTTGTCTATTCAATGCATCCACATCTATAATGCCGGCCTATATTTCCTCCAAGGATATACTCATTTCTCATTAACATGCTCCAACTCAATATAGTAGAGATAATGTGTTGTTTTTAGGGCAAATAAAGGCACTGCATTCAAAATTGCTGACAAAAAGAGTGCGTTCAAACAAAAGAGCAGGAAACCAAAGGGCGTTTAACCACAAACGTTACATACAAAGTGGGCTCAAACACAAAATTATGATAAACATCAATCAGCCATGTAGACGCGACAACAAATTGCATTCAAGTTCAATTGAAAAAGTACAAAACGCATTCAATCCAATAGAATGCGGACACAATGAATTCTACTCCAAAGACAAGAAAACAACTGAATTCAGCTGCCAAGGCTTAACACAATATGGTTGCTTTCGCGAACTTATGATAACAGAGCGTATTCAGCCACAGAAGCAGATGAAAAACTGCATTCAACTTAGGAGTAGGGTCTTCAAATTAGAGAGTGACAATCATCCAAGTGGGTATCAAACGATAGCATACATTCACGATTCGAGATGAGACACAATACATTGTCGTGAAAGCCGCTGGGGAAATCAACATCCCTAAAATATCAACTTATTTGCGGATTCAACAAACATTCACGGTACTCTTACATCAACACATTTTCGTTTGTTCATTGTGCTGTATTTTTCAAGGACAAGTAGGTTCACTAACTTTTCTTCAACCTTATTTGGTGTATCGTTTGCCGTGAACTCTACCGTAGTCACGGTACATAACTGATCCGTATTTCAGATTACGATTTATTCTTTTGGTACGCCAACTATTGCTTTCCCTTTATCCGTGGGCTTGGTATACGTAGGTAGTATCGCCTAACCGTGATAAGCTGCAAAATGAGGCAAACTTTACAGATTACGCATAACTAGTGTCGTACCCGTGGGCTTATTGTAGCTACTAGGTGGTGTATAATCATAGCGCAGACAGATGGCACCAAGTTGCCATAGTCACTGTGGAGTACTTGTTGACTGGTAATCTACGAAACACGACGTTTTCAAGATGTAGTGCATTCCTAATCCTAAACAGCCGGCTACCACATATAAAACTCAATTGATTGACCCAAATTTGCTTCTATAGGTCTGTGAGTATTAGAATCAGAGGTTAATTCAAGGTAGATGAAACTTCCGGAGTAGTGTCCTTATTATTCTACACCTGACCAACATAAATTTGCAACGCTACAAACATAGTTCTTAACAACAAGAATAAAAGGGGAACATAGGTATACAGTGCAAATGTTCTGAAGGTTTACAAGGTTAATGTGTTGTGGGGGCAGAGACTTCCCTGGTTGTCTAGGTCGAGGAAGAGTGTTAAATTAAGGGACACAATTCGGAGCCTTCGGTCATAAAGGCTTGACCCGTAAGGCAGCAGGACAATTATCGGAGACCCTTGATATCCTCGTAACTCATTCGTCTTCTTTGTGTTTACTAGCAGTCCAGAGAGACGCAGATGGCCACAAAGTTGTTCATCCGTCCTCCGTTAAGTACTCACTGCTTGTAACAGAAAAGAGTTGTCAGTGACCCTATAGCCGGTAACACTGGCTTTGACACTGCGCCGTACGTGCATTGTGGTAATTGATGTAGAACCAGCTGACGAGCCTATAAATCCCCCTCCTCTGAGACGCTGCCACTTACTATGCGCCACCGCTTATTCATTTCGGCCTCAAGACAAATGAGGCTTATTCGCAGTTACCTCCGCATGGTAGGCATTCCTCAATCCGCAGCCTGAAAAGCTCCTGATGACGTACAGCTCCGAATTATTAATGACTACCCGAGGAATTTTTGGGTCTTGGTGTACCCACCACCAATGTAGGTTTTGGCATTCAATCAACAAGTAAGTTATGAGCAAATTAACGATTACACAGTATGCGCCATGGGATAAACTGGGGAAGATTGTGAAAGTAATTGTAAGAAATACACATGGAAATTTCGTAAATTCGGGATTTAAGGGATTCACCAAGATATTCACGTAGACGCTCACAGTTATGTGGCAGAAAGGCTGGGGAGCACGTAGTTTGTTTTATCATTTCGTCATTTGTGTAAAACTGGATAATTTGCGTAGTGCAATGGGAATAATTTACCATCAAGGTGCATTTGGAAACGTGTTAATGTTTAAGAAACAATTGCGTCTTTGGACAGCGTTCCATATCAGAAAGGAAGACAGTTTTGCACATAATCACGTCAACTGGAATGCGTAGCCTGTTTGAGCTGGTGGACTCTTAGGTGTGTATATTGGCTGATTTGCAACAAGTCGCTACATGTGTAGTCTTCGTTTGTCTGTATAAGATAAACCATGATGAGGTCTCCTCGCTTGGGCCATATTCACCGTTGTACAATCCAAAGACTTGCAGTGTATTGGTGGGGCATGTGGAATAAAACCACAGCGAAATTCGCTGGTTTAATTTGTGAAACTTGAAAGGCATCAAGATCCGTCTTGCACCAAGGATGCCAGGATTAAATTGCTTACACCACTGGTGACCTTATGTAGTCGTCTAACGTTTGCGGAATGACAAACTGCGAGATATGTATGAGTTCTCCGACGTCTTGGGGGAAGGAACTATTGGTTTCTGGAGCGAAATCGAAAACAATTCCTAATGGCTAATGACGTGCGTTTCCTCGTTGTTTTTACTGATGTGTAACGGTAAAGGTGTGGAGTCGTTCGTTACGGTGTCGATCATTAGTTCCTTGTTGGTGGATACGAGGTCAGAAGAGCCATAATGTATGACCGTGCCACGGCTTGTTTCACGAAAGAATTTAGGCGGTAATGCTCTTCCACAGTGTACATTGAGGATGGTATATTGTCTCTTGTAAACACACATCATCAGGTTGAAAGTGCGGACAGCACCAGACAGTATTGACAGCTTGCGTTACTGGCAAGTCGATAATATCAACGTGCATGTCAGATCGGCAACACAACAATTTGCCTTCTTTGTTGGATTTATCGTGGCCTATGGGGATTATATAAGGTAGATCTATCTCATCGTCAGGGATTCCGTATTTAGCCATGCTTCGGTATCATGGCCATGTGCAAACGAGTGGACCTGACGAGTACGTAGCTCAGTTAGAGTAGTTGGAAGCCATTGTGCTTTGACATATATAAAGTTGTAGGTCTCGGAGTTTAAAAGCGTATTTTCAGCTGCGGATTTCTTTTGAGTTTATTCCGCACTTTGCGGAGTCGGCTGCCAGAAGTCATTTTGTTCAACCGCCAACATCAGCTTATGGCCATTTCGCGTTAGTATGTAGATTACTCGGTTTCAGCATATGGCTGGTAACCTGGCATTGTGTCGGCTGTCTGGATGTTTCAACACCATCTTGGTTTTGTGCTGTTTTGTATGTGTGACCAGCTTCTTTAGTGAGTCCTTGTCTGTTGATGGCCGTTTGTCATTCACATTTATGCGTATTTAGAACTGAATCATTTTGCGCATTATATACCACACTTCAATTACCTTTTCTGCCATCATTTTGGATTGCAACGTTGCTTCCATCACTCGCGGACTATTGTCATTTATTTCGATGATACCGGTAGTCTGCTTCGAATTACTGAGCACGTTTTAGAATGCGAGTACTTAAATAATGAAGCGCCATTTTTCTTTGGTATCTAGATGTTTCGATCTATTGCTGATGGATACCGTGTATAAATATTTTTATTTCACGTATTTGGTTTACAGGATTCATCCGTAATTTTTTGCACTTTCGACGTTCGCCACAACAAACCTCCATAGAAATTCGAACAGTGTACGCAAGTGCCCGACAAATAAGTTGCCTTTGCATCTCCCTTTGATTGGAGCGTTACATGGTGTAACAGCGCTTCACCGCAGTGCACGGAATTTAAGTGGCGAGCGAGGCATATCATGCTGGCCGGCTTAGCTTGAACTGCCAAGCGCCGACACAGAGACACACTGGTTCCGATCGATTAGTAGCATGACGTGTTTCAGAATCTGTCTGGCATTCAGGCACCCTGGAGTGTATAACAAACGGAGATGTCGTCCCACGTTCCTTTTTCTAGACGGATAAGGAGCGGCTATTTTGGTTAAACAACAGATGGTATTTTGGGGCCCATGTTGATAGTAGCAGCATTAACTGCACTAATTTTAACAATGGGCGGAGCTGCGACTTGGTTTCAACCATTGGCGCCTATGATGCTAACTGCTTCGTAGCACCTAGGGTCCGGGTGAATAACTCAAGGTGAATGGGGATGACGGCATAATTGAAGCAAACATGGAACATTGCCATGAATAACATGAATTACTGGGTAGATTTTGAGGCTTCGGTTATACGATCCAATTGTGTCAGTCGGAATCCTGGATCACATCACGTGGTTTAAACTATCTTTGCAACAAATGACCAATTATGAGGAAGTTTTCTCAGCATAGAGCAGTGAGACAAATCCGACTCATCTAAAATCGTGCCGGACTACCTTTATAATCTATTGGAAATAATACCCTGTGGGGATCTACATAATCTTTCAGGAAACTGAAACATCACTTGTTTCCTTATGGTGAGCATCTAAGACTAATGAGTCATTGGTGTTGATAGCTAACATCAGCGAATGATAATCAGATGTGGAGTAGCATATCTTGTCCTTTCCCGCCATTCGTTATATGAAACTGAAAGAGATGCAAAGATCTGCTAAAAGATTTTGTGCCAGAAGTACACGTATTAGACATAGGGGCGTAAATTGACCGGAAACTTTAGAAATCCTTAAGTGAGCAATGCGAGAAGGTAGCCAGATAATATTTATTGAAGCAGGAGCAATTGCCAAGAAAATTAAACGACGAAACAGAGTAGAAAGTCCAAACTTATCGAACTCCTGTCCCGCTGTCCTAATCCGGCCAATCTGAACACCGGCAGCGAAGTGACACAGATCGCAGCCATTAAGTCAAAGTATGAAGCAGCAGCAAATTGAGTGTTGCCCGGCCAAAAGTCACTGCACTCCATGACGCGTTACGAGGTTATTTCCTGTCATCAGATAGAAATAGCAATCGTCGAATCCGGGACCTTTGGGATCTTATTTATGACCGCCAGCACTAAGCCACCGGGTCACAACGGGAAAAGATTGGCACAACGGTTACGACAAATTGGAGGGTCACTCAGAATTACACGTTGTGTGCATGAATTGAGACGCACAACCTCAAAGTGGACCGCGATTCCCTTTGAAGTGAACTTTAGCCATTCGATTACTTGGACGGTAACTGATAAAGCAGAAGCAACTAGGTGTTTCTTGTCTGAAAACATTGCAATCCATAGCGGTTTTCAAGGTCAGCTCCTCTCATCAGCTAGAGCTAGCCGACAGCGAAAGCGTGAGCTTAGTACCACTGTACAAGAGCAAAGTGAGCAAGCAATACGATACTAATTATTGTGGCATCCAAATGCTTCGTTATTTGATCGTCTGTATCCTGCTCAACTGTCTCCTCACTCAAATCGTTGAACCGGACGTGGCGAAAATACAATTTTGATTCCGTCCGGGCCACAATCCCGTAAATATTGTGTTCGCAGCTCGTCAGTTGAAGAAAGAATGCAGTGAGCGACACCAACCATTGTAATCATTGATTAACGTCACCGAAGCATTTGATACGGTAAACCGCGAGGCACTGTGATTGCTGTTAAGTAAGTGTGATTGTCCAAGTGTAATTGAATGTCCGCAGAGTGGTATGCAGGCGAGGGTGCAGATGAGTGGACAAAACTTGCATTACATAAATGCTTTCTTAACTTCCGCTCTGTTTGATATTTACTTTCTTAAAATTTTGTCTTGTACTTTTTGACATGATTGTGATTACGGCATTTGTTTGGAACACCTTATAAATGGTAACGTGCTGAATATCCATCGTTTAGGTGCGAGAACCCTATGGTGTGAAGCAGCTATCCGTACGATGCTGTTTACTAACGACGGCATCTTGTATGCACACAGCGCGGAGGGGTTGCAGCATATGAGTCGGGCATTCGCTTCGACAGCATCCGAATTCGGGTTCAATACCATCACTAGCAAAACTGGTTGTCTATTCGAGACCAACAAGAAGGAAGTCTCTGTGTCCGTAACAAATTCAGGTCACCAAAGAGATGTTGGAAATCGCATCGAATTTTTGCTACCGCAGAAGCATTAGGTCAACCGACCTGCACATGAAGAGCGAGCTTCACATCGGCGTATCAATGGGGGTTGCTTAGTTTTGGCAAACTGGAAAAACCTTGTGGATCAACCATCAGATTGTGGTGCGAACGAAGCTTCTGGTATATAAGCCGCTGATGCTCTCCGTTTCTCTATATGATAGCGAACATTGGACGATATACCGAAAGTGTGCCACATATGTGGAGGGGTTTCATAAAGAGTTTCTGCAACGGAAAATGCACATCGGTTGATGTGCCAGTGGTACAGACCTGGAAGTGATGCGAAACAGTTTCAACCATGCAGTGGACTGCGTAATTCTACTGCAGCACCTGGGTTGGCTGTGGCATAAAAGCTGAATGAGTTCGACTAGGATGCAAAAGCAGCTGCAGGAAAGCCACGCGCGTAGCAGCGCGTAATTTTTTTACGAGTATAATATCAAGGTAATTTTATCACTTACAAATGTGGTTTTAAGTCTTGGGACACAGATACATTTATTCCGCAACAATGACGTGAGCTGATGAAGCATGCGGTTGCTTAGGTGGAGGAGAAGGCACTATTGCACGCGGAGCAGAAACGTCGGGTACGAAAGGGACCGGCGCCGACGGATTCAAGGCAATCGACGCCGAGCGTATGGTGGTGTAGCGAGTGCGGACACGAGTGCTTGAGTCAAGCGGGTTTGGTACGGCACCAGCGTGGCAAAGTGGCACCAACACCCATAAGATGCTGAGTCAGCAGTTTATGTAGGCATAGTCAGCGTACTGAATGGTAGCTGCAGTGCGTCTGCTTCTATTCGATTTACTAACGCAGACCAATAAGGCGGTTAATGTCCTATATGTGCTGCCTAGTCACTGCAGTTGCTCTGTACGTGTGCTTGCTTCCTGAGCTTCTTGCATTTCAGTGGTTAGTTTTTGACTGATTATCCCGGTGTGGCTGCGTGTATGTGAATGTTTACGAGGAGACTACCTGTCTACTACCCACCATCTCGTTTAGAATGGCTCCAGGAGACGGTTACTCGTAGCTAGAGGGAATCGGGTCCACGGCTCTCATGACTGTGCAAAGCTCAAAGAGTGATTCTATGCATCCATCGTGGAACGGCCTACAGCCGGGCCACTGCCTGCTGTATGTCTCGTACCCATGGTTCCCCATCTAGAATTGTGCGCTACACAAATCAAAAATGAATGCTGCTAATGTGCATGTTGAAGAAGTGCTAACAGACTAGGTTGCTAAAATTTGGCTTCTATCCACATGTCTCGAGGTCTTATTTCTTTGGGTTTGAAATGATTATGTGGTGTGTAGATGCAGCTGTGCAGTTTGCATCGCAAGTCAGCCTTGCTGCCGGCTGTAGACAGCAGTGACAGAAACTCCAGAACCGGGTACTGCCAATTATGTAGACAACGATATCACATTAGCAGCTCGACCCAACCATACACGCGTACAAAGCAGATTAGTGTGGTGACAGCCATACATTATTTGAAACGCAGTCTGAAAATTGATGAATATTGTATAAATCGATGCAGATAACATTATATATCTCGCATTGCTATCTTGGTCAAAGCTTTGGCTTTACCTTCGCTTGTCTAGATCACTTGTGCCATTTATCCGGTCTGTCTAAGTATTATCAGCTTAGATTGGCTCCATGGACCAGTTTTCGGGCGGTTGGCTTCAAGGTCGCACAACTCTTCCGTCCGATCCACATACATCATGCACTGTATGGTATCATATCAGCACCACAATCGCCATTTGTTCTTTGCTTGTTACCCCGGCATAACCAGAGCCGCAAATGCTTCGATCAACACACAGATATTTGGGTTAAGTTCACTTTGTTCACGGCTTTTAACTTGTCAGTTACTCTGATTGTTGATTGACACCTTGATACCAGGGATTATACAAGCATAACCCACATTATTTTCAGCTAGACGTTTGCGGACAATTTGGGAGACTGGCCGTTTCGTAGCGGTTAATTTTTCTTTGACAGCTGAGTAAGGTGGATAACGGAAGCAGTGTGCTGCAAAAGGTGTTTACTAAGGCACAGCAATAATTTGCCATGTGCCTTGTGATCGAAGAGCAGGTAACGTTTGAAGTTTAGTTCTACGTTGTGCGTGCCGTGAAGAATGCACAGTTGTCGCCGCGGCAGAAGCGGTCACCAGCAGTACTACTCTGACAACGTCAAATTGCTTGATGACGAAATGAATGCAGCCTTAACATGTAAGCCTTTTTGAACGGAACAATATTTTGACAATCAACCAGGGCCATTAATGTTTCCGATGACTTCCAATGACACGTGCATCATCAATTTTCAATGCGATCTTGCAAAATGACATATGATAGAAGCAATGCAATTTAGCATGCATACATGGTGGCGAGCATTTCTAGCCAGAGATTTTCTGATAACGATAGTAAAGACAAAGATGGACAAGAAATGTACCAACGAATAATATTCTTGAGTCATCTTGGGTGAGGAACACATCCACAGCGACAGGAAACCACCATGAACTACCATGCGTGCTCGAGGGTTCATCACGTTTAGCGTTCGTACACCGTGATCGGACGAAAGGAATCGTGTGCATTTCATAACAACTGCATGCCGACTTTTAGTAATTTTCATATGCATGCATGGCAAACCTGACCGCATTTACATTGGATAGGCAGACGGATTTTGATCATGATTTAGGTGGTGATGCAACCTACGCAAAATATAGGATGGATTTATACAGCAGTATTAAGAGGAAATTGATGCTAACAAGCAGGCTTTGAAATTTTTTTGATAATTGTGTCAATATTGTCGTGGAATTCCTTATCATAATGGAATTATAAGTCAAGTATACCGTTGCAATTGCCGTAGCATTCATATTGTCACCGTATGTCTCGATTTTCTTAAAACGTGTGTCGAAAGCAACAGCTACCCAACGAGATACTGGAGATCCCTTCGTGGTTCACGCATCAGGCCGGACGATAAATGCCTGAAACGTCTTGCGCTGTGTCAGATAGACACCACTCGCATCAAGAGAGATGAGCTCAAGCGTGCACTGAGCCAAGTGAGTGCTGTCCCAACCAGCCTATCCGCAAGCGATCAGGAAGAGCTGGAGGAAACGGTTAAAGCAATTATCACAAAGCAAGAAGCAAAGTTACGCACTTCACTCACAAAGACAATAAAGAAAGAGAGAGCCACAACGACTTTCCCGGCCGAACCTGAGAAATACGTCCAAAATCTGTCTGGTTTCCCGCTTGATCGTACCACTACTGAAGTCTTATCATTGGGTCCAAAGTTCTGTCTCCCTACTAGCAAGCATAACAGACTGGCAATAGAGGCACAGTTCGAAAACTTCTACACACAGACTTCGCAACTGATCCCAACTTCTGAAGTGCATGCAGAAGAGTTGAAATCCCTGTTGGTGCATGCCTGTTATCAATATCGGCGTGCACGGGTTCCGCACAACACACCGGTGAAACATGAGCATATGCAAGCACTGCAGCGACTACTTAGGAACGATCAAATTCTGCTTACCCGTCCAGACAAAGGCGCCGGCATTGTTATCCTAAACAGAGCAGACCATCTCAACAAGATGGGTGAAATATTGGCAGATAATATGAAGTTCTTGAAAATGAGTGGTGAGCGAGACAAAACAAAGCAGATCGAAAATCAACTGTGCGTCTGTCTCAAAAAGCTTAAGAATGGTGGTTATATCAGCGAATCGGTCTATGAAAATCTACGCCCCGTGGGCACGGTTATTCCAAGGCTTTACGGCCTTCCCAAAACCCACAAGCCTACCTGTCCTCTTCGCCCGGTTTTGGACATGAGAAACTCTCCATACCACTCGATCGCTCGTTGGTTGGTAGAACTTCTTGAGCCTGTGCGTAGACGAGTCGCTGTACATACCCTAAAGGACACTTTTGCGTTTGTAGATGCCGTGCGTGATGTCAACATCAAGAACCAAACTATGTGCTCTCTAGACGTCACCTCACTGTTCACGAATGTGCCTTTATTTGAAACGATTGAGTTCATTTGCAACTTTGTTGACGAGAACCATCTTAATATTGGCATACCAACTCTGGCCCTGAAAGAATTACTGCTAAGGTGTACGTTTAATGTTCAGTTCCTATTCAACGGGGATATATACCGACAGCGCGATGGAGTTGCAATGGGTTCCCCGCTAGGACCATTCCTCGCTGATGTTTTCATGGGTATGTTGGAACAGGGTAAATTGAAAGCGGTCATCAGTAGCCTCACGTTATATCACCGTTACGTAGATGACATCTTCGTCCTACTTGACACCTCCGGTAACATCGAGAAGCTCACCAGCGTATTTAACCAGGCTCACAAGGCTATACAATTCACCTACGAGGTAGAAGAAAACGGCGCTTTCCATTTTCTCGATGTAGCTCTACAAAGACTTGAAGATGGTGCAATAAAACGTAGCGTTTACCGAAAGTGCACTTGGAATGGACAGTACACAAACTTTCATAGCTTTGTGCCGCTTCGAATTAAGAGAAACTTGGTCCTCAGTCTCGTGAACCGGGCCGAAAGAATCTGCTCGAAGGATACTCTTTTCGAAGAGTTGCAACTAATACGAGCGACACTTAAAGAGAATGGATACCCAGAGAATTTTATTAATGCGAATATGGGGCGAAACAGGGAAGCACCTATGGTCCTGACGGCGGAACGGAAACCTATTTTCCTACAACTGCCTTACAAAGGGGAAATAGTATCCGAGAATCTATCCCGCCGTCTGTCGTCCACACTCAGGAATACCTTCCCAGCGGCGAGGTTGCAAATCCGGTTCACCAGCAGCCCAGTGGTGAGACTAAACCTCAAGGATAAGCTGCCTGTCCACACCAAATCAATGTGTGTATACTCCTTTACCAATTCCTGTGGAGCAGGATACGTTGGTCGTACGACAAGAAGCTTATCCGAAAGGGTGAAGGAACACCACCCGGCCTGGCTCGGAAATGGAGGCCAAAAGGTCACCAACTCTGCCATCGCCACGCATCTTGCGGATACGGGTCACGCCACCAAGTCGGCTGACTCGTTCAAAGTAATCTATCAGGCCCCAGAAAATCGATCAAGGTATTTCCGTAAGCGGATATTAGACGCCGCAGAAGCCATCGCCATTCGGCTGTACGAACCAGCACTGTGCACGCAGAAACGGTTCACTCACGCGTTGAGCCTACCTTGGCCAGGACGGACTGCAGTTGACCTGTACGCACGTACGACTACAACTGTAACCTAACCGAAGGTGTGTCACAGCGCACTAGGATCAATTTGGTTGACTGACGACCCGTTGGGTCTGTATACAAAAATTTTGCATTTCATGTAACTGTACAAGCCTGATGAAGAATTACCGAAAACATATGTTTGCCTACACAAACTTCTAAACTCTGTGAGTTACAATAAGGGTTTATTTTGGTTGGATGTGCAGAATGCTCTCCAAATGCCAGCGTTTCATGGTAGCTAAAAAATGTGTAGATTCGTTGGGTCCGTTTCTAGTGACATATGGATGAGGCAAAATTACCGATGGGAGCTCTATCGATGAGCGCATTTGCATCATTTCGTCAAGTGCTATTGATTGAGTTGAGTTTGCCCTCCTTCCCCATTTGGCTTACGGGCACAGCTAAGTGGACACTAATGACTAGTTATCCAGCATAATTGGCCTTGTACAGTGTGCTCCACATTTCCCAAATATAGTCAGTTACCTATGTTTATCATATCTTTGGGCTTTTTCGATTACGATACTGGATTCTACTTTTGCTTCGAAATCATAGATATACGTGATTTTATTTGTGGATTGTGCACCAGTATTTTGCTTTCGGCGCCTTTTTATGCTGTGCCAATTGGGCGGATGTTCTCTGGCTAATTTTGGACTGCTTATTAATTGGCCCGATTGACGTTTGTGTCCGCCATGTTGCATTGGTGCTACGGTAAACGACCAGCATGTGCACCACACTGGTAACCCAAACGAAGAGTTTCGCGTTTATCAAATAATTCCAACAATCACTAGACGGAAAGTAGCAATAGGATTATTTCCGGTTATGGCGTGCCCCAGCTACAGACAACCAGCAACGAAGCAGTCAACGCTCATGACCTGGACGAACGGGGTTACATCCATGAATTTCTCCGTGCTGTCGACGTCTTGCGACAGTCAAGTACACGGTTACTCGTGTCGCCAAACTACAGAGGTAGTGGTCCGAGGATAGTCAAACAAACGGTGCAGTCACAACTAATGGCCGTAAAATTCCTTCGTAGCTGGCAGTTACTACACCACAAATGTCCTACGGAACTAAGACTAAAAACAGCAGTTAGGGAAACTTAGTCAACCGCTGTTCTCGCGGAAGCGACAGCACCCGCAACTCAATAAAACCACAACAACGACTCAGAAACCTGTTTGCTAAAACTAGAAGCTGTCGAGGAAGTTGTCGGTGGAATACATACCGCAGGTGTAATTGAGACCGAAAACACATTGTATTCATATCTATGTTTGGCAATTCACTCAAACGTTCCGAAAGGCGTCTGCGTCAAGGATCAAGCTCCTTAGTCCAAATAGCTATAACGGAGACATAGTTACACCGCGGCAACAGTGTTACGTAATCGCACTGCCAAGCTTTTCCATTGTTCATCATGACCGACCCAGCAAATGTGGAAGGGTGGCTCTGTATGTTAGCTCATGGAGCATCCAGTTAGCATGGTACAAGATTCCCTTTGGTGCCGTCTGCGGTTAAAAGGCGACGACTGTTGCTTAGTTACGATCATTTACCGCCCTCCTTTCTTCGCGCCCGATATGAAGGTCGATCTGGCATCCGAAATACGGAGGGTGATGCACACAAGTTACAGTCACGTTCTCATTACTGACTATAGTGGCATCCATGATCTGGAATCCCAAACAGCTCTCGTAGAAAAGGTTAAGGCTGAATTACGAAATCTTTTCCGGTTAGCAACGATATGGCCACATCTACACTACTACCGGTTTTCGAGAAAAAGAGATGCCTTCCATACTGGACCGGATATTCACCAAGGAAGAACTAATGATCGGGATAACGATCGCCGACGTCGCCTTGAACCGCAGTAATCATGTAGTCCTACTTTTCAAATAATTTGTTACGCAAAATATCCCGTAACAATTGCAAACACAACAGAACTGATTATTCGCTACGACGTACCTAGTTTCTAGCTAAGACAGGCAACTGGAGCTTCCTGGAATAAGAGGTAACAGCTAGTCCTGAGAACATTTCGTCAGCCAGCTTACCACTCGAGTTGCGGAAGCATCAGAGACTAAGAACTTTCGCTCAAGAAAAGTGATATCGTTTCTGCGACCCAAGACACGCAAGTGTATGACGGTACGAAACAATCTAGCATAAATACAAGCACACCTAGAGCACGGAGCACAGGATGAAAATGCGACCCACCGTAACCACAGTACCGAGCTTGTTCGCGAGGATAGAATGACGTACCAGCAGAAGCTGACGGTGTGTATAGCCTCAACTTACAAGCTTCTGTGTCAAAGCGTCAACAGTCTGCGAAGAGTGCAACGGTGAGTACTTTTTCTTCAAACAGCAGACGGACCCTCAAGGACACCGAAGGAGGCGCCAAATACCCTGCGCCTACAATCTGCTGCAACATTTCGGTGCGACCACCAGCCATCTAACTTTATGACAACGGTTGTTTCAGCAGCCATAATCGCTCACATATATTTCAAGACGAAAATTGTATTAAGAAAGCTGTTGGTTATGGGCGTGCACATCCCTCCTCGACTAGATAATTTACACCCGAAGTCGCTAGTGACCGTAGGAGAGAGTTTAGCTAAGATATTGGCACGATTCTTCCAACACATTTTTGACGAAATGTACGTGCCCGAGATGTGGAAACACGGGAGACTTATCAATATTCACAAGGGAGGTAGTCGTTCTGATCAAACCAACTACTGTCCCAAAAGCATACGACTGCTTCTTGCAAAGGTCATGGACGCTAGTATTTCTGTTGTGCTAAAGGCCGATTTGGATAAAAATAGCTACCTTGCATCGGAACAGCATGGCTTCCGACGAAATCGATTTATGCACTACAAAGCTACTGTTACAACAATGCAGCTGGATTGGTATGTTAGATTCTGGCACAGGAGTTGATGTTCTCTTCCTTGACTTGTCCAAGGCGTTCGAACGGTTAGACCATAACATTCCGCTCTTCAGACTCCATTGCTATGGTATTATTGATTCACCCCTAGGATAGCTTAACAGCTTTCTTCTACCCTGGCGATTAGATATGTGTGTGCGTGAATCGCTGTCAGATCTCATGCGAGTTGAATCTAAAGTAGCACAGGGATCGGTTCTACAAACTTAATTATTTTTGATGTATATTAGCGATATCACACTTCGCATAAGACCAAACTGCCTCTTTTATACCGATGACATCAAGATGTGGAGGGCGCTCAATACACCAGATAAGATTACAGTAAATTAAGGTGATACAGTTATGGTACACATGTGATCAATGTAGAACCCACTTCGCTTTACTGTGGACAAATGTAGAGTGCTGCAACTACCGCACAAGTTGCTGTATCCATACAAACTCTGCAACCAGATGATTCAAAGGCTTTATGTCGAGAAGGATCATGGGTTTTTATTCAGACCGACCTTGGATTTTCGAATCAGCCGGAAACGACGCCACGGGTTGGCATCCAACATGCATGCATTAGGACTATTCGATCCTTCGGGTATTCCACAACTTCACGGCCCATATCTACGGCCATATATGGAATAAGCAATACAAGTCTGGCAGCCATGGCTGAGGAGAGCTCAGACCGCATTGGAGATACCCCAAGGCCGGGCAACCAAACTTTTCCATGGTCTGCAGAATTTGCTGTATGAATGGTGGCTGCAAGTATTCGGGGTTTTCAGTGGACAGTATCGACAATGGCGCAGGGACCGCATTTAAACACGCTAGATTTTGAGAGTGCCCAACTATAAGTGCCGCTATTTGCTAGAGCAGAGTTACAATAGTATTTTGAGTGGCCACCATCTCAAGTTTGCCGAGCATCGCAGTCGTTTGGAATGCCGTCGGAATTTTATTTCCGTACGCGCTTGGCGTACGTGGAATACCCCACAGGAATGTGTCATATGGGTTCCAACGCTGGTAGAGTTAAAAGCCCGAGTTGACCATGCATTTATTTCGCTGCACTATCTTACATGACCTATCACCCATGGATACACACAGGTGTCTAAAAGCGATTTCACCGGCGGTTGCAGGTTTGGTTCCATGTTTTTCACCTCCCGTGTGTGTACTACTGGAATAGGCATGATTTTTAGCAACACTCAATTTGCCGTCATTCCTTAGGGAGTTGCCTCACATTTACAGCAAATACTTCATATATCTTATTTACTTTACCAATGCAAACTCAATTTTGCTAAACATTGTTTTAAGATTTTGAATTTTTACCATAACCATCGTACGGGACATGTAACGCTTTAACGCTTTGACCTGTGGAAAACAAATTTTCCACTATTCCATTTTCGTTCGTCCAAGCTACGAAATCTAGATTGATGTAAAGGTAGAACAGTACAGTTTATTAGTTTGACTACCGTAGAAATGCGTAGCAGTATCTGGGCAGCGACTAACTCGACCGCAACCGAAACTGACATAGATCGCTAAATCTAGCAGTGCCTCGCATAAGGTAATGTAAATTGTTTTTCTGATAGAGGTTCATCGAGAGAATACCACTGGCTTAAACTTCACATTAGACCACCAAGTAATTACCTCATATATATCATTGCATTCAAGATTTAAAGTATATATCTATTTGCAGATTGATCGTACAGCAATCATTGGCTGACACAAATTTGGCTGTAGTTGCATCCGTTTATAAAATGATATGTTGACCTACAATTACTCATCTAGCTGCTTGGTTGATGAATGTTTTGTAAAAATGACCAGTTGATGCACATTCAATCGTTGATGTAAGTTGTGGCCCATTTAATGCAGAAGAGTTGCTTAGGCTCTGAAACATGTATACTATGGGTGCAATGAACTCCAATCTTTGTCGAAGATTCTGAAACTTCAATGACATAGCCGCTCCTAAACATCATACAGTACAGACGGCTGATATGAAAGGAGCTATCCAAATTACACGTTGGACTGAATGGTTATATAAATCATTCAAAACAAGCTGTCTGAACGCTGCTCACAAGATTGGCATATGTCATTTATTTGAAGAAAGAAATATAATGGAATCTGCTCCTTGTTCTATGTACCCTTACGCTAGTACAATACACCATGGCGTCTTCGTCTAACATTCTCTTGATGCCCTGGTCACCGCAGAGGATAATCAACGTTTCATTATCTTCTTCGTGGAGCGGCGTGGATAGATGTCTGGGTGCTACTGCTCCAGCCTTAGCGTCTTCTTTTCCCCCTCTTACGCATTGTCACTCTTACCGTAATGTTCCAACTTTACTTTTATCCCCAGTTTTCAACCCACAGATTCTTGGCCCTCCACAACATGCTTTTCTATGCAACTATCTTCTAATTTAAACCCACATGAAAACGCGCAGTGTCATTCTTCTCCTGTCGCCAAGCCCATGTTCAAGCAAGCAGTCCATTCCAGTTCATCGGCTTCCATTTGGAGCGCTTAGTCCTCCTTCAGATTGGCATGCATCAGTGTACTCACATTACTAAAGATCGGTCAACAGGCAGTGTTGTATACGAAAAGGTCACTCTCGGAAACGGACTGCTGTAATCTGAACAACTTCTAACTGGGTGAGTACATTAAGGTTTCGCG
>OX104063.1:267339040-267359846 GCA_944474145.2 Dicrocoelium dendriticum | reverse complement strand
CATGTGGCCAAACGAGTTTCGATCACTCATTACAATAGTACAACATCGTTTACTGCATGAAAATTCCTTGTAAATATCCTCATCGTTAAGTCTGCCATTACCACTGATCAGTAGTAGCAGACCTAGCAGGATACTTTACTGATGGCCACGTTTGCTGATTGGTTGGACGAGAGTGAAGCAAGTGACCTCTAGACTCTGTCATTCTAGTCTAGTGTACGTTTAAAATTGTGTTTTCTTGCGATGAACCCTATCAACTACTTGCCACGGATTCGAATGCGGGTAGTTGCGGTTCAGAAAATGCTGAATATTTAGTAACTATGTTGGACATTAAATATCAACCTATATGTCCAATCTTGTGTAGTACGCGTATTTTATTACCTACAAGCAAATCTACGTCGCTTGTTTTCATGGATGCTCTATGTAACTAATTCGCAGTCTCGGAAGTCCGTTTGAGACCTTGGATTTCCGCAACTTGGTGCCTGAAAACAACCTTTTGCCACAACCTTGTCGGCACGAATGCCCATCGAGAGACCGTGGGGCGTCCTTCCCGCACCCTCTCAGCTCCTTGAACAAAACTTTCTGGACGCAAAAAGGACACAGAAAAAACTTGCAGCAAAAGGGTTTTGAAATGCATGCAAACTAGTGCCCACTGAATCAGCTAAACATGCCAAGTTGCACAAGTGCCAATACTTAACTCGTGTTACTATGCGATTACATAACGATGGCAAAGCCAGCAGCTATATTTGCCTAAAACATGCGCAACACTAAGGCAATATTAGTAACTAAAGTAGAAAAACTCACCATAAATTATATATGTATATATGCATATATATATATATATATATGCACTTTGCTTCTGAGCCTAAATAATGAAGAGAACTGCTGTCCACTGCGAGTCTCGTTTTGGACTAATTAATTAGTCTCGCACTGTGCCGACATGAGATCCACGGAATTTTAATGTGGAACGCAATTTTAATATAAGGAAATAAGTAACACTTTGGGTTGTTGAACCTCGTAGCGGTTGCTACATCATCACAACCACATTTAAGTGGATTCTTTACCAGCAAGGATTTTGTAACATCATAGTAAACATTTGCAGAAAACTTGTACCAAACATATGAACAGCGTGCTCTTCCTTTGAAGTCTGGTTTTGGTCACACACGCAGGAGCGAAAAGATCGGAAGATAAATGGCTTGATATGGCGAAAGATATTGGTAACTAATATTCTGAATCTTTATCGACGCCGTTCCTTACCTAAAAAGCTTTCCTTTTTAACCGCAATTTCTCTTAGTTCAAGTGCGCTTTGAGCGCCATGAGTGACGAATTATCGTGTCGGTGGCCGTCGCAATCGGCTTTTGTGACATCTTTTAGTCATGTAAAACCATTTCATGTCTAACGTAGTGACTATGGTAGTACAACCGTACAAGTCTGGAATCGCTTTCCGCTGGACTTTGACGGAATATGCATCATTTCGGGCGAATAACAAAAAAGTATGCTTCAGAGTGAGCGTTGTAGCTTCCCGAATGACCAAATTCTTGGTCCGCAACAGTCTAATTGTACACCTTATGTACGACATGTTGATCACACAAAATAATTTTAACGCACTCTTAAAAGACCGAAATGAAAATTTCAGGGTTGCAGGATCGTAGACAGTCAGCGGCAGTCTACTACTACGTGTACTGGCACAATGAGTAGCCGTAAGCCTAAACCCTAACTAAAGTTATACAACCAATACTCGTCAAACCGGAACCTAATTCAGGTGACATTAGTCAAGCAGAATGTTTTAGCTGATGAAACCACACTATATACCGTGAAGGTGCCACTGACGGAGCCTCCACACTACGAGCACGTTCCTCGAAGTCAAGTGTAATTCCAACATACCTGGGTGTCATTACCCAGGTACAAAATTTGCCACTGATGGAGCCACTATACTAAAATCATGAGCTTTAGAGCATGGTGCAAACGGCCTGGGCCTTAGCAAATTGGAACGAAATATACCACTGCATGGGCTGCTATTCTACGTCCAAGAGCCTTGGAACCGAGTGCTATTACAACCAATCTTGACCCTGGTACATGAACACAAATTGCGCCACTGCTGAAGCTGATATACGACAAGCACGAGCCTCGGTGCCGTGTGCTATTACAACTCACCATGGCCCTAATACATTAGCACCCAGCTTGTTTCTAATCCAACTAATTTTCAGAAAAGCTTTCATCCCGAATAAGCGCAGAAATCTTGATAACAACTTGCTTTGTATTGTTTAACAGATAGTATGAGTGATGGTTCAAGCTTGTTGCATGTTTGACACAAATCTGCAGACGTCATAGACTTCAACTAACGCGGTTGTCATTTTGCATGTTGGACGTTGGATGAATCAACAAGTGCTTCGTTGGTCTTTCGCAGAAGCTCTTGGTACAGTTCGAATATCCGGAGGGATGAACCACTTCAAAGCTTCGCAGGCCATCAACAAGATGTGCGGTTTTAGACCTGGTTTGTTTCGTAACGAGAACGTTTAAGATATGCAACTGCATGCACCCTGGCGGTAGGTTCTAGTCCGTCAGCCAGTGGATGCAAATTGGTATTTGCTTTGTAAACCGACGCACGCATCCGAAGAGGCTTACTCGTGGGGTACGCGTGCTGCTTGTATGCCGTTATTAATTGGACACACGGCAGCCACATGGTTTCATGAAATAAGCAGGTACATGTTTCAAAGCAGCAACCGTTATTGAAACGGTTTCTCTAGTGAGATCTAATACTATGGAGGCGTCAGGGATTTTTGTTTGCGTACTACTCTATCTCGAAGGTTTGCGTAAACTGCTTGTAACATAGGTTGTGCTACATGACTCATCCCTAGGTTACATGCGTACGTAGGTAAAAGGAGACCTACGCGGTGAAAGGATGCACTGCTTTCCAGTGGATAAAGCCTATCACAGAAAAACGCCGCATGCATCTGGGACACTTTCAGGAGCAAATCAGTATGCTTCCAGACTTTGTGTACGGCTACAACAAGGCCATCAGACGCATGGGTAAATTACTTCAACCGCAAGTTGTCACTCTCAACCCGGTTGTTCCTTGTAGTTTAAAAGTGTACCAGTCCAGCTTGGGTGCGTTTCGCCCAAGAGCGTTTATGTACAACCCGTGTGACGTAAGGTTGTGCACTAACTGCGACTCTGTTGGTTGAAGGAGTTGTTGAAGTCTATAACCAGAATATTACGCATAGAAAGAGGTTGTAGTCAGACTCCGTGTCCGAAGTTGCCATGCGACTAAATAGATAAAGTGACCGGTTACTGTTTGTCTACTTAATGTAAGGACGAATTGTCACTTACATGCTACGGGGAAACCTAGCGGATTTAAAAGCTGCACAACGAAATGTCGCATCGGAAAACGCGCGCTGCACGCATTTAAGCCGCCATTTTGTACATCATACTGGCTCTGCCGGGAACATCATGAACCATAATATCCAGAAACGCTAGTGTCAATATAGGCAAAGAGGAGTAATATAACCGAAGCAGAGACGCATAAGCTTTTGGCCGGCCGTAACCCATCCCATCGCTTATTAAAAACTGGGATAGGTTAAAGCAGCATGCAACGGGTAATGCCGCTATCAGTGCTTAATTCAAACGGTTACTACTAAGAGTGGCATCCAGACAAACGACATACGAGTATCGGTGGAACAGTTCCAGCTGTTGATGCCAAGCGAATAATACAGATGTGCATGGGCCTTTCTGCAAAGTAATTCGCGCAACTCCGTCTTCCACCATAGACTTGATAACCGGACGCAATTTTACTGTAAGTAGTAAAAACCTCAACACAAGCTTAGACTCAACTCCAGGTCCTGCACTAAGACAAATATTGCTGATATCATTGCTGGTACTATGCTTCCGGAATTGGACATCGACGAACTGCTTTGTATCACTTGTTGGTGTATCAGAACGGAAATGGTCCACCGACTGACTGAACTCATCGTCCATCAGACGGCGAGTGAGGAGGTGTCGCTCCAAAAGAAAGTGTTCAACTGGGCGATTGTGAGACAGATCGTAGGTTGTGATTTTCAGCTTGCGCCCAGTTCTGATGGGGTTCACGCGATCTTTGTAGTTAGCATAACGTGAGCTACAAGCTTCAGTATAGTAGAAGCAAAAGCGTACTAAACAAGTCTCCTTCCTGTACTTATTGACTTGCGTCGTGCGCAGCGGACACATGCATCCAGATCCTGTCGTGCTTCATCTGCGAGACGTTACACTTTCTGCTGCGACGGCATACGAAATTGACGTAATGAAGAAGCATGGTATGAAAACAACCTATTAAACGCATAAAAACCGTCAAACGAGCGCCAAAGGCAGCTGCTCCGGAAATCAGAGTCCTACCGCGTACCTTGGTTGCACCACATTTAAACGTTTAGAATATCACAGTTACACCCAGCGGTATGAAGCTGAAAATGCGGTACGATTGTCTAGAATTGTACCATAAAATGATCAGAAACTATTTATTGCGCACTAGGTTTTCCGGGGTAACGTTGCTGCGATTACGCCGCTGCGCTTACGCCGCTGTATAACACGTAATTAACGGTCTAGTGGATAACATTTTGGCAGGCACTCTCAGCATTAGCTGAACCTTCAATGACGGATATATAACTAGAAGGAAGGTAGTGATGTAATGCATAATAAGAAAAGTAAAGTAAATCAAATAGTGCTGGAAAGATGAGAGCTGAACTAACGTTATACATAACAAAGTTAATCTTGAAAGAACAATATGGTGAAAACCAATGACCATATACATAGGCAGGCTTAGATGAAAGCATTTAACAATGTTTATAAGAGTAAACGCACATATAACTGAAAAATTAAAGATAATATAATAATACTTTACCGATAATAAGCGGAAAACTTCCTACTTAAACTAAATATAAACTTGAAGGAACATAATAATGAATTCCGTGAAAATTTTCACTCACAAGTTTAGATGCGAGCAATTGTCACTTGTTCTTTCTTTATCCCCATTTAATGGAGCCTTAGCAGTAGACAATGGTTACTGTAACAAACCGCAAAGCATATTCTGGGCCTAGTTCTAGTCCGTTAGTTACGTACTACGTGATGTTCTCCGACTGACTACTTCTGATTTCCTTCGTTGTTACGTTTATGTTTTCAGTTACCTTATTAAGTAATGTTGCGTAGTGTACGTTGGGAGTACACACATTTATTTAGAGTATTCATCATAATGAAGGCTAGGCAAACGTTTGCAACTGATCGTAGGTTTTGCCAGGCAAACGAATATACAACCGCCGTTTGCCGAGCTACGTGTTTCCTGTAAGTTCCTTAAGTGGTCCAAGTAAGGTACTCGTTGATGCCCTTGCCAGCACTCCTGCGCATTGGGATTAGGAAACAGGTTACGTTGGTTATGTGTTCTGCTTGCTGTTAACAGATAAGCTGGTTGCTGTAGCTGTAGCTCATTGTTTGGAAGCACCAGCAGCTAATAAAAGCTGCAAATGAGCTATGGTGGCATAACCACAGTTATGATTAGGTCGCTCAGATGCATTGCTGGTGATAATGGTTTGTCTATCAAACACTTGACCGTACAGGAGGAACGTGCACGTGATATTCTTTGCGAACTGCGTGCTTGAGCATGCCGATGCCAGTCATATGCATTAATCAAAAATCATTTATGTCGTTCCTTTTGGAAACTTATTAAATGAATTGCTTGTACGCTATCGAACTCTAATGCGCACGCCTCGAGAAACGTACTTACGGTCATATCGGGTTGAAGCTAGGTTTGCCCTAGATAATTAAAGACGGCCATGTGCGGATAACGGACAGCGTGAAGATACAGAGGCCCATCGATGGTTTTTCGCCATTTAAGTGTTCGCGATAGCATATTTGGTCAATTTTATGAAGCCTATGTGACCACTTTGTTTCTGAGCGTTTTGTCGTCGGATTGTCCAGTGGCATGGAGAAGTTATTCAACGCTCACGACTTTCTGTCAACTGTTGTTACCGAAAGGTCCAACTACTAAAATGAGGCAAGATTCTGAAAGAAGAGTTGCTTGCAAACCAAGTGGTGCTGACAGCTGTGATATGCGACGGTTCCGCTCGCTCCTTCATGAGGCAAACAAAGTCCTACTCGCGTATGGTAGCTGCAGCAAATGCGTATACCATGGGGTGCACTTGCATGTAAACGTTACCTTCCAAGCCACTGATTGCCTGCTTTGGACAAATGAGTCTTTTAGGTCATTGTCGCAGAGAGCAATCGCCGATTGACTTACTTGCGGTTGATCGGATTTCTGCCTTTATACTGACTACATCATGCAGCGTGCCTGGTTTATGCGCAGATTGTTACGGTTATGCACATCAACCCTAATAAAAACTGCAATCCTTAAAAGAGAGAAGGTGGCTGAATGCAGCATGCTAATTCTGGTTTATGGCTGGTTAACTTTCACAGAAGCGGCCTCAGTTTGGAGCAACCGCCAAACTGGAAAGCTGAGGTGTTAAGATACTTTGCTTTGCGTACCGGTCCAGCTGGAATGAGACAAATCTTAACGTCTCATTACTACGTTAATCTTATGGATTTACATAGCGGTGTGTATGTGATGTGTCATACGCTCTTATCTAATCTTCAGCTGGCTTTGGTAGAGAACGCCTTGAATGTGTTCGTCAGTAGTTACCTCGGTCTATACGTCGCGAGGAAACGACGTACAACGACTAAGCACACATAAGTTTAGTAAGATGTGAAGGCGCATGGCAGTGTCAGTCGATTTCCGCATTACCATTTGAACAACGTATTTACAAATTGAAAAGAAACTAAGTAGCACCGTGCATCTGGTATCATAATTACTGCGCAGACGCATGGAAATGTCACACACGGGTGCGGGTGACCATGAAATTGCTGAGAGGGATTTCCATACCGCAATATGCTATAAGCCACAGAGCATAAAATTTGGAGTTAAAATTTTCCCAGCAGCACTGAGAACGTGAAGGCTGTACGCAAGAGACAACCATCCGAAATTCCGATATTTGCTTCCCTATACCACATGCGGCGAATTCTTTCTGTCTTATATACTTAATACCATCTACTTCCGATTCGGAATGTTGTTATCAGCTGCTAGTGCGCCCAGTGTGCTTCAGCCTAGTATGACTGCTAATCTCCGGAAAGCCACGCAGTTCCATGCTCATTACAGTTTCCTGCTAAAAGGCTTCTTTGGATGGTGATGCCGCACAATCACAACAATCCGACCTTCTAAATTCACGCCGCTATACCACAATTGCCTACGTCCGATTCTGAAGGTCTTATTTAGCGGCTTTTGCGCCTCCGTCTGTTTTACCTCAGTACACTTGCTAACCTAGGTAAGGCACTCAGCTTCTAAATCAGTCCCGTTCCACCCTAACAAACGTCCTTTGGATTGTGATGCCGCCCGCTTGCAACCACCCAAACTTCCAACACTTTCATTGGTATGACGCATGCCGGATATTCTGTTGGCCGCAAATTCCTAAAATTGCCTAACCGATTCTGAACGTTCTTATTCTGATATTATTACACCCCATTTGTTTCACACTAGTACGACTGCTAAGCTGGGCAGGTTACCTAGCTCCTTGCTCAGTTCTGTTTTACCGTAACAAGCTTCCATTGAATTCTGACGTCGCCCGTTCACAACCACCCGACTTTCAAATATTTTTATCCTACTGCCGCATACCAGATATTCCTTCGGCCTTAGGTCTTTCCTACTATCTACGATTCTGAAGGCATATAGCTGCTGCTTCTACACCACATCGGTTTCACCTAGTATGATTGCTAAGCTATAGAAAGTCAATCAACCCCTGGCCCATTTCCATTTCAACCCAACGAACGTCCATGGGATTGTACTGCCGCTTACTCGCAGATATCCAACTTCCCAATATTTCCATCCATATACCACGCGTTCGATTTTGCTTCGGCCTTATATCCTTACAATTACCTACACCCGAATCGGCCTGCTTTACCTGCCGATTCAGCGCCCCATATATCTCAACATGTTACAACTACGAAAAGCAAACTAGCTCCTGGCTCATTCCGGTTTCAAGCTAACGGGCTTCCTTTGGATAATTATACCGCTCGATCACAATGAGCCGACATTCCGACCTACTCAACCCTATACCACATGCTGAAAATTGCATCGGCAGTAAATTCACACAGTTGTCTACTTCCGTTTCCGGTAGTCGTTGTCTGTTGCCTCTGTGCCACAAATGTTCGACTCAAGTGTGACTACTAAGCTAGGGAAAGCCACTCAGCTCTTTGCTAAGTTTCGTTTCGCACCAACACACTTCATTTGGATGGCGATGGCGTTAGCGCACAACCAACAGAACTTACAAACTTTTCAACCCAGAACAACAGACGGCACATGCCTTCAGCCCTATATCCTATTCCGATGGCCTTTATATGCTGCATAAATGCCACATAAACTTTACCCGTTTATGACTGCTAATCTACAGTAGGACATTAGTTCCTCTCCGTTTCACGTTAAATGGCTTCATTTGGACGGTAATGCTGCTCGCTCACAGCCAATCGACATTCCTATATTTTCACACAGGCACCACCTGCCAGATATTTCTTCAGCGTTGTATACTTTCAACTCACTGCTACCGAGTCTGACTGCCTTTAGCTACTTCTACAACGTCACTTCTTTTTCACCCAAGTAAGTCTGCGTAGCTACTCAAGCCCCATAATTTCCGACGCCCTTCTATTTAATATAACAGGCTTTTGTTGGATGTTAGTCCGCTCGGTCCCAAACATCCGACTACGCCACAGTTTCCTCCTAACATCGCATACCGGATAATCATACGGCCTTTTATATTACTACTAACAACTTTCGATTCTGGCAGTTTTTATCTGCTGCTGCAGCAGCATGCTAAGCCTCTCGATTTTACCGTAGTATGCCTGCTGAACTACGGAAATGGCACCCAGCTCTTGTCCGTTTAAGTCTAAAAGGATTCATTTGGATTGTGATGCCGTCGACACACAGCACCTGACTTTTCAACATTTTTGTCCCTATACCACATGACTATTTTCCTTCAGTCTGATATACTTCCCTCATTCCTATAATGTTAAAATTACCTACTTCCTATTCTAAATTTCGTAAACTGCTGTTTCTACGCCCACTCGGTTTCACCCTAGTATGAATGCTAAGCTACGCAATGTCACCTAGAACCTGGCACATTTCTAATTTACATTAACAGGCTTCTTTGGATTGTGATGCCGCTCGCTGCTGAACATGCGATTCTCCAACCACTTCTTTTCACTGCAGCCGGATCACTTTTCTGCCTTATACTCTTATAGTATCTACTTCTCAATCCGAACGCTATTCTTTGCTGCTACTAAGCCCTATCCTTTTAATCTAACTTTGATCGCTAAGCTAAAGAAAGCCACCCGAGCGTCGCACTGCACAGGTTGCGATGGAACTGACGGGCTACAACATCAATATTGCTTATTCAGCGAGCTTTGGGTTGCTGACCAAGGCAAGCTTCATAAGCTTGATGGTGGTTACAGAGTATACTGAGTGGGAACGCCACCTCAGCACCACGTGAACCTAGGAGCGGATTCGAACGACCAGTCCACCTAAATGACCAACTTGTGACAGAGCCGACAGGTATCAGCCCACTATTTCTGACTCTCTGGATGCCACTTTTATTAGCACCGTGTGTTATCCTGCTAACACGAGGCATCAATATTACCCTCATCCTCCGTGAGATGGTCTGTGGCCAGAAGACGGTGGGTGATTTCCAAACGCGCGTTAGGGCTGATGCCTCAGTGTAGGCAGACGTAATCCGTCCGTGTGGCATTGACATAGACCTTGCAGAAATTGACCGCATCCTCACACTGTGCGCCGTCAAGGCATGACACTCACGAACACAGTTCGCACTGGGTGCCAATGATAGAGCAACTTGGACGCACCCATGTAGTGGTCGCGCTCAGATACTGGGCAATGTGATCCTACGCTGACGTGAAATGTCTAAATTGCGTATGTCACGTGTATTACTTGGAGCTGAGAATGACATTGCAGTGCCATACAACTTGGTGCGGATCAAACTGTGCATGCACTTTACTAAATATATGTGTTGCACTCTAGCCGTAAATCGACAGAAATTTCACGTCGTTTCCCTACGCACAGCTAAAAAGCACAATGGCATAATGATAAAGTAGGGATAAAATAGTAGTTCCTTAACAAGCCCCGTAGGATGGCTAGAATGAGACTCACATTACCGTGAATCTAAACAGAGGGAATACGATGAAAATCGTTTTGGTGGGCTCACCACAGTGTTAACAAGAAGGCATGCTGAAAGGACCCAAACTCAGTTTTGTAGATTAGTGCAGGTTACGCAACATACGTCACATTATATACTCTTTCGAAGTACCTAGGATATATCCCGAAAAATACGTAGAGTAGAGCAGCGTCAATGCGTTGTTAAATACAGATAAATTGGGGACAGAAACAACACAAGTTGGGAGGGTGTTCAATGGCTGGTACACATGAAGTGGGTAAAAGTTTCGCTGACACCCTAGTTGATTGTTTTGCGTGGCCAAATTGAGCTGGTGGCCGCACCACTTCGTGTTGTGACTAAGTTGGAGTAGGCGGCGGCCGACGTGGATTGGGTTTCTCAGAATCTGATAGGCCATTATTAGGTCGCCGCGTAGGCGCGGATATCGGAAGCTGGACAATCCTGGTGTCCTCAGCCTAATTTGATATGGAAGGTAGAACAACCCTTTTCCCGTAGGTTGTGGCTATTGGCTGTGAAGTGTCAAGTACTGCCATGTCTTGCTTGAACCAGCGCTGCCATGACTGTATTGCGTGTTTCACGTAAGACCTTAGGTATGCGTTAAGCACCTGCGAAGAAACAGAGTGATCAAACTGTTTGGATGTCCTCCGCAACATCATAACATGCTGGTTTCTAGTCGTTGACGCCTTCTCGTAATGTTCTGAGCTTCCCAAGTTAGCCGTCATTACTAACCCAAAGCCGCGCTCCTGGGTGACTAGTATGACATGCTGTCCAAGCTTATATTTGTAGTTCGGCTGTTGACGAATGTAGACGACCTTAAGCCGCGACGAAGTAAACTGGATCAGATTGTGAGGTGACCATTCATACGCCCAGTCCAGGTTTTGCGGAAGTGCATCGTGATCTCCTTGATCGGCGATTGCCAACCAGATGTTAAATTCATCAGCGAACAACATGAGATCCGAGACAATCAAGCGCGTTTGTTAATAAACACCAGAACTAGACGCGGACCAAGAAGTAATCCCAGCGGAACCTCACATCCGACATTAATCGAAGCAGATAGCGTAATTCGGACACCAACCTGCAGTTGCTGTTACTGCAGAAAATCTATGATCCACCCAGGGAATGGATCCTGACATAAATAACCTTCGTAACCCTGCAGCAAAACTCGGTGTTCCAGTCGGTCGAAGGCTTTGGAGGTCAAAGTAAATGACAATGCCCCTAGTTATATTGCCCGCTCCTGTCCAGATACTATGTGCAATCAGTGCGCTGGTGGTGCATGAGCGATTTTGTCAGAAACCATGCTGCTCAGATGCCGTGATGCTGTGGCATTCTAGTTGGTCGACCAAAGTCTCGGCGATGGCTGCTCGATTACATTTGAAACTAAACGAAGAAGGATCACGGAATGATACTTTACGGTTACCGAGCGAATACAACCGTTGAAAATCGGCTAGATTTTGGCATGTTTCTACAAGACCAATGAACCATGAATTATCACGGGAAAAAAGGCATATGCTTGACAAGTCCCGTAGGATGGGTGGAGTGCAAATTAAAATTAAAGGATCATAGTTTAAGTTAATTGTCAATTTAATGTCTAACGATTCAACTTCACGGGCTGCACAAAGCTAGTTTGAAATCGGACTGGAGATTACACATGCAAAATATTATGGGGAGCAGGTATGGTTCAAGTGCTCCGTGAGGGATGAATGAACAATGAACAATGAATTTATACGGGTTAAGAAGCTTTGCTTTACAAGTCCCGTTGGATCGTTGGTTGGGATATCAACATAACAATAATAACAATAAGGATAGTAAAAGAGTTAATACTTTAAATATGAAAACAAGGCTTATCGTTTGTTCCGCTGTGGTTCTACCTACCTCTTAGATTTATAGCACCCACAGTTAGCAACCAATAACAAATAATTCCATAGTAATCTCCAAGTATAGAATGGAGACGTAGTGTTAAGTAACCAAGTGTAAGTGGATGGGTGCATCGTCCAACCGTTTTTTAAATACTGTTAGTGTCGGTGCATAGACGACCGATTCTGGGAGAGCATTCTACGGGTGACAGACACGAATGGAAAAGAAAGTTCTGCGGCACTCCAGACGACTGCATTGTTCTGCGAGTTTTAATGAGTGGGCCCTTAGGTTTGTATTGCTGCTGAGTTGCAGTAAAGGGCGGCACACATGATGTGGGCCGCGCAGTATCAAGTATGACATAAGCAGGTCGCCTCGTAGTCTGCGATAGCTTCCACTGAACACCCCCAATTGTTGCAACCTTACCTGGTGGGAAAGATTGCGCATTCCAATTACGTTCTTAGATGCCCGGCGTTGTGGCTGCTCCAGTGCATTAAGGTCGTGTTTCAGCCATGGATGCCAGGCTTGAATTGCGTATTCGACATGGGGGGCGAACATACGCACTGAGCATTTGTCGAAATATGGAGCTGCTTATTTGTCCAAATGCCCGCCTCAACATTCCGAAGTGTTGTCTCCCGGACTTCGAGGTCCTTTCGGATTGCCTGGAGCAACCCAAGTCATCTTGAACCACGACACCCAAGTCATGTTCGAGAGTTGTTCGTTGTATTATATTCGTTCCGAGTCGGTATGAGTAGCTGCTCTGATGTCGGATGGAAAGCACCTTGCATTTACTGACATTGAAATGCAATAAAGTTTTGGGCCGACCATTGATACACTGTGTCTAGGTCCCTCTGAAGCACATATTGGTCGGCGTTCACCTGGATCCTGCGCCAGATCTTGACATCGTCGGCAAACATTAGAAAGTTTGAAGCGATTCCTTGTGCAAAGTCATTAATAAACACCAACAACAAACATGGACGTGGAACTGAGCCTTGAGGCACATCACACTCGACTTGTATGGGGTTCGATAAAGAGCTCCGAACTCTGAGCACTAATTGCCGTTGAAGTAGAAAGATAGCGATCCAGCTTAAAAGAGGGTCGCCGATCGCGTAATGCTGGAGCATGGAGAGTAGTATCCGATGGTCTAGACGACAGAAAGCCTTGGAAAATGCAGGTAGTTCACATCAACGCTTTCTCCAGCGTCAGCTGACTCGGTCTAACTACTGCATGCGATTAGTAAATTCGTTTTACATGACCGAAGTCGACGAAAACCGTGCTGCTCAGGCGTGATGAGGTTGCAGTTTTCCAGATAGCACACCAGTGCATCGGCACTTATGGCTTCCATGAACTTGGAGAGTAGAGGAAGAAGAGAAAATGGGCGGTAGTTGGAGGGATCAGTTCAGCTGCCGCCTTTGTGAATCGAGTTTATGATTCCAAGCTTTCACATGGCGCCAACTTGGTTTTGGTCTAAGCAGTGCTGGAAAAACTGAGCTAAAGGTCCTACCAGTTGGCTTGCTGCTGCTTCAAATGTCTCTGGACGAATGGCGTCGACACCCGGGAAGCTGTGTTTGCTTAGAGATGTCAGGTTTTGCAATAATGCCCCCGCGGTAAACGTGATGTGGGTTAGTCCTGGTGAGCAGAAGACAAAGCTTGGTAGATCGCTTGGGAGCAAGACCCTTTGAAACGTGGGGGCGTATTGCATCTGCAGCGCGTTTGTTGCTTCCACAGCCGTTCTTGTTGGGCCATCGGCCGTCCTGAGTGGAAGAAATCATTGCCTTACCTTTCGTAGGCAATTAATGTGCTTGTACAACAGTTTGTGGTTAGCACTGAAGGCTTTTGCAATGTTCTGCTGATAGGCGGCTTTCTCTTCTCTTAACAGTTGATTGCAGTGGGTACGTTGGGCTACGTAGTTGTCCCAGTTTTCTGGTGCTGGAGCTGCTCTGTACACTCGCTATGCTGCATTGCGTACTGCCATCCATTTTCGAGTTCCGCTCCTAACGAAAGAAACTGATTTACACTTATTGCAAGCTTTTATCCCTGAAGCCTGTGCAATCAGCTGACTGAACTTTTTGACGAACTCGAGCCAGGCGATTTCCTGGGGTTCTTCTTCGAGAAAAGACCATGTTGCGGTGCTGACGAGCTGAGCTAATCGATCGTGGCTTGTAATGGTTCACACAGTCCCATCGTTCTCATTCAGCTATTCTGCATATCAGACAAGTTGAATCTGATCACGGCGTGATCACTGCGACCCAACGGGTGGTCTAAAACCAACACATCAATCATACGGTCCTCGTTGGTAAGCACAAGATCCAACACAGATGGCCTGTTACTAGTTCTGAACCGAGTGTGCAAAGTGATGTGATTGTAAAATGGAACAGTACTTATTTGATCTTGCAGATCGGTTTGGAATTGTTCGCCAATCGTGGCGGGAGTTTCTGAAGAATGTATGTTAAAACCACCCGTGATAAGAATGTGAGTGTACTTTTTGTAAACTGCATTTTAAAACAGCCATTAGGTGGTAGTCGGTTTCGGGAGTTGAGTTAGGGGCGCGGTACACCAAGAAAATAAGACAAGCGTCCCTGCCTTTTAACTGCAACCGGCACCAAAGAGAGTCGGGGAACTGCGAATCTGAATCCTCCACGGCTTCGCACTGTAAGTCGTTTCGGTAATACAGGATTGCCCCTCCTCCTTTTGTGAGCCTATCGTTCCGGATCAGCGATATGCCGGGTAGCGCAATTTCAGCGTCCGTCATTCCCGTGTGTAACCACGTCTCGGTGATACCAATGACATCACACGACTCAGAAACTTGGCAAGCTTTCAGTTCAGCCAGTAGGTTAGAAAGACCCTGAGCATTGGTATAAAAGCAGGCCAGTTTCTCGGTCTCTAGGACCCCACAGGTAGGTGACGCAGTCACGTGTGGGAGAATGCCGACCGATGGGAGATCGGCAGTTACTCGTATTTTTTTGGGACAATGATACCTCGTTTGCAACTTGATTCGGTCAAGGAGCGTCCCAACCTTCGTTTAGACCTACGTCAGAGTCATTTAAAGCAGCAGATAAGTTATGCTTCTGTATCTTCGTCGGTATGCTTGCTGCTTCAGTTGCTTTAATATTTGAGCTGTGCAAAGCGTTTGCAACCTTTACCTGAATTTCAGAAGGAAGACGTTTCCGATTTCTCCGCCATCGATCTAAAACCTCCTTACCTTGTTGCTCTGACTGAACCAGAAATTTTAGGATTCCAGGGCCGCCTCCTCTATAATTTGATGAGGGAGGTATCCTGGTGAGCGATAGTGCCACAATATTATCCAAAGAAAGGGTTTCACGAATGAACCGCCACTGTTCTAAATTGTGCTTTCCGGTCTCTTAAACATCGTTAGAAGGATGTTCTGGCACACCATGTACGAAGATTTTGTTTAGGCGTTGTCCCTTGCTGCGCACCATTTCGGTGTTTCTTTTTAATTGTCGCGCGCTCCAAGAGCCATCACGATGGATTTGTATGCCACAGGATCCGTGTTTTAGCGCGCTTGCGGAGAGCGAAACCTTTCTACTTCGGTGAAGGATTCTATTGTTACTCGAATAAGTCTGAGTTCGCCATAGTGTGACGAGTTCGGATGAAGAGCAATTCGTACTAAGCTTACGGGCTTGGCTTTGATGCACATCTGCATGTACAATGAGTTTCATTGGTATTGGTCGTCTGATAACTTATCCCGCAATGTGATGGCGGTCGATTCAGGGACATTTGAGCATACAACAGTCCGGGCACTATTATTGGATCCCTTTTTCGTTTATGTACAAGGTATGGTACTCGTTTGTCCTGACTTGTTGACGAGTGATTGTTTGCTGTTTTCTCTCCATTTGCGTTAACGGTGTTTACAATGGCAGAGGACGCAACGGCGGCCTCTCGGTGGACACTTGCAGCAATCTCTGCATATAAAACCGATGTTCTGGGGGGCTTAGTCTCGACAAGAGATATTTGAGCTACAGGTACCAAGGGTTCGTGTTTGGCTGCTACATCCTTGTTAATACTAGATGTCAGGTCTGGTGGAATTTGCTTAACCAGACGTTCTGTGTGGTGCCTGATTTCGTTGAGGTGAGTACTGTTTGATTCTCTTAGGTACGGTCTGTTTTCGCCCGTCGTTGTACCAAAGTTGGAGAAGACAACGGAGATGGAGACGTGGCTGATTGCGGTTCAGGGGAAGCGGATTGCGCAGCATTCCGTTGTTTAGATGCCGCTAAGCTTCTGTGGTGCCTACTCGCTTCCATTGAAGTAATCTTATCGTTTACCCCCTGCTCTGCTTCTGCGGTTAACCGGTCGCGTTTGTGAGCTAGTATAATCAAGCACTTAACGAGGGGGATGGTGGAACGCGCAATACAGAACCAAAATGCATATTGGGAGTTATTTCGCTGCCGTACCTGTTGTTAGGAGACAGTTGCACATTTTGTATGATACCATTCCAAATATCCAAATTCTGCAGGTATGGTAACCGTCCAGCGTCTCAATCGAGGCACCGGATACTGTGCTTCATTAGTACTTAGGGAATATCGTGATAGGTAGAGGTGTACAGCTACAAGTAAGCAATTGTGATCCTACAATTTGATTTAGAACAGTTTCGGAGATAATAATACACAATTATGGTCAAGCAGAAGAATTGAATATGTGTTAAACGTTAGCATTAGTGCATAAAATAGCATAAGTACGAATGAAAATCCGAAGGGGTTAATGAAAAACACTGAAGACTGAGGAATTATGTACCGTGGATCAAAATGGACCGGTTGGCTACTGTGCTAAATACAAAACGCACAGTCGTAAAAACCACACTGTTTCATCATGTTCTCCAACACTGTGCGCTTACAATTTTCAAGGGAGGGTTAGAGAACGAACCAGAGAAACGAACATGGTCAAATACACAGTTAAATGGACAGAAGCAAAAGGAGCAAACGTCGCACAAAGTAAGTTCTCGATAATCGAATTTTAGTTTAGACGTTTAAGTAGACCGTTAAGTCTTGTAAGTAATTGTCAAAAATCAACTTGATTCACCACGAGACAAAGTACATATTATCTACAACGTCCTTAAATGTCAGAAGATTATTGGAATCAATGATGACATTTACTCAATCTTTCTCACCAGACATTGGTACTAATGAGTACATTCAAATGCGGGCCTTACCAGTGAAATTATGTTGAATACTGTACAAGGCCAGAAATAATATTTTCCACTGTTGTGTTGCTTTATCTTAGTTTACATTTAAGATGAAATAGGATTACCATCATTATACACGTTTGCAAGAGGTTTAAAACACCTCAGCTACTGTGTTACAATACATAAAAGAATAAAGCAAATAAGTACAACGATTGCATGCCAGCTGAGCTACCAGCAACGGATGAACATTGTTCCGGTAAGCTACCTGCCGGGTACTAGGCAGCAAGAAAATTTATGGTGTAAAATTATTTCATGCTACGAAAGCAGATAGTGGTTGGAGGAGGAGGCTGAAAGGGATGGCGCTGGGCAAGGAAACTCTCAGCACGAACGCTACTGAAGTCGGCTCCTAGTCATGTCATCAAGTATATTTAGCCAAACGTGTTCATCGTCTTTTGGTCCCCAACCAGGGATCCGTTATGCTGCGACCGTGGCGAGCTCTGAAGTGTGGGCCTTCATTCCTGTCGACCAAGTCATTGCTTGGCCAGCCCTCCTCTTTTGCATCCACACTCCCGGCACGCAATCAACGCACGTTGCGGGAGTCGGTGGGCTGGCATGCGCAACATGTGGTCGAGCCTTCGTAGACTGGTGCGTGAAATGACGGTGTTGGGCGGTTCCGTTCCTTTTCCTGTGTCATAAACAAGGCGTCGAACACGCTGGTTGCTTACTCGGTGTTCCGACCAGATGTGAGCTAAAGTGCGAATGCACCGATGATCGAACTTAACTAGCCTCATTATGTCCGCTGATCTAAGGGGCCAGGTTTCGCAACCGTAGCTTAAGCTCGAACGTACTGCTGCATTGTACACTCTACCCTACAGAGCGAGAGTGATGTCGCGCCGCCGCCGTGCGTGGCAGAGGCTAGCAAAAGCACTTAGAGCTTTTGCTATACTTTCCTCACCTCGTCTTCGATCGCAAGGGCGCTGATACAACTTCCCAGATGATTGCGTTTCTGAACTACTTCTAGCTGATCCCCCCCAAAGGTCAGAAAAGGAGGCTGTCATTGCCAATCTTTGAAAAAAGCTTTACGCTTAGATGGTGCAAAGCAAAGCGTGAAGCGACTGACAGCTAGTGCTAAACTCTGCGGTGCAGCTTGGAAAGTCTGGGAGCTGTCAAACATTAGGGCAATGTCGTCTGCATACTCCAAGTCAAGAAGCCGTTCTCCTGGGAGTAAAACCAAAACCTCTAATTCGTGTCCTGTGAATGCAATCTCCATGACTTCGTCAATAGCGAAGTCGAAGAGGAAAGGTGACAACAGGCATCCATGTCTCACACCGCTGGCGAAAATGAAGTGACGCGACAGCTTGCCGTAAACTTTCACTCTGCTCGTGCTCATGCGTATAATGCTCGGATAATATTGACATATTTCCGGGGCACAGCTTTCTTGGGTAAACAGTTTGAAAGAGCACTTCGATCAACCGAATCGAAGGCACCTTTAATGTCGAGGAATAAGATTACGGTGGGCCTCCAGTAGGCTTGACGGTGATCCAACAATTGACGCAAAGTGAAGATGTTGTCGATGCAGCCACGACACCGACGAAACCCGACTTGCTCCTCACGAATGTGCTTTACACGAGCACTAGTCATTCTGTAACAGATTACAGCGGCAATTAATTTGGAGGCGATGAGATCGGACTGATTCCTTCACAGTTGCCGCATACCAAGCGCGAGACTTCTTTGAAAACAGGAACAATAACGTAGCGGCTCCAATCGGTACGGACAGTTTCTTGCTCCCACAGTTTCACTAGTATTTCGTGTAGATCATCAGCTAGAGCAGTGCCGCCGAATTTTTGAAGGGGGCTGGAAAGAGATTATCTGGTCACGCGGCTTTGTTCAAATTCAACAGTCCGATCTCACTTTTGCGTTCTGAGAGAGAGAGAAAGAGCAGATCCAATGGGACAGACCAAGAAGCAGGGGCTATCATCGGCCGGTGACGAATCGAACATTTCCGGCGGAGTAAACTGCATTTTACTGATAAGTAGCAGAACTTTAGTTGTCATTTTGTTAAGATTTCCATCCTAGTAGTTCACAAGCTATATAGCAGAGCATAGTCCGGGTAAGCACCAGACGCTTTTCGTCCTATTGAGCCTTGTCAGTGGTGGGCATTCCCTCGGTTCTCTAGGGTGGATAGAACCCATGACCACTAGAAGCAGATGCCAACTAGCCAGCAGCTTAAGCCATTGAGCCATGGGGGACGTTGGCTGGGTTACATAAGTTGCAACACCAATCTTCCAATTGCACTGAGAGTGGTTATCCTGCATTTCAAAATGCTCAGATCAATGATCCGAAATATTTGACAAATTATGGATAGGCTATCCACTGGCGTCGCAAATTGTTTCACTAACGCCGGGTCATCTGCTACCCGTTTCCCGTACCAGACGGAATAACTTTCGATGCTGACCAAGGGCAGCGGCCACTTCTATTTCTTACGCATGAATATACCAACAGGAGTTTCGACCGGAATTCTTTGCGAGTTTCATTGTGTTCGCTTCCAGCCGGAATATGCCGGCGAGAATCAATAAATTCCAGAGACCGCGAAGAGACCCAATGATCATGTTGGCTATTAGACATACCACATGAACATTTGCCTACTGACAGTAAGGTCTGGTGAACTTGCGACTAGTGAGACTCAGTTGTCTCAAGTGCGCACTTGCTCAGCTCGCATGTCAGCGTACTTTGATAGGCATTCAGAACAGCTGGCTTTGTCAGTTGGCTGCTGTCAATACGTTCACAGCGTCGTCGTGGGCGTCCGCCAAAACGCATCCGCAGGTCAACACATACAAGTGCATGGTCGGTGTCCACACATGTGCTCCAACTCGAGCAACAGTTCTGGATGCTGCTGTGCAGCGGTAACTGATTGCAATGTGATCGATATGCGTCCAAGGCTGGCTAGAGGTTGGTAGACGCCAAGTCACCCTACGGCGGCTGCTGTGTTGTACGTTAATGCTCGCAAGAAATAAACGAGCATCTTCACACAAATGAAGTAACCGCTCACCGTTATCATTACGGGAGCCTACACCGTGCTGACGGCCCAGATGCATTTCATCAGTGGACAACTCCTACTTGTGCCTTCAGATCCCCCGCCAACACACCAGTGTCCGTGCTTCTTCTGTGGTGAAGGCGCTCGCACAGTCGGCAGTAGAAGTCGTCTTTTACCAAAGCACCGCTGCAGTTTGTGGGCTCGTAGGCAGCGATGATGAATAGACACACTTTAGTCCTGCGTGGCTTCGAAGATTTGTAGGAGCAAGCCAATCGGACCGCACACATCGGGCTACTTACTGGACCCAACCAGTCAGAGCGGATTCAGCCCGGAGACTCAGGGTAATGCAAACACCAGCTCGGCCGGTGCTCGAGATTGCATTGTCACTGAATAGGCGCAATGATAAAGTGCTGCTGGTGTCCCCTGAAGGGGATCACAGAGTGAGCACAGAGCTCGAGTGTTGCAGGCGGGTCTCCGATAAGCAGCAGATATCGATCGAGGGCGTCTCCAATGTTCGGGCAAGTGCTGCCTGTTGTGTAT
>OX104063.1:267321749-267338541 GCA_944474145.2 Dicrocoelium dendriticum | reverse complement strand
ATCACAAAGGTCGATATTTTACAGTCTTCACTGACCAAAAGCCATATATCTACGCAATCAACGGCGCAACGGACAAGTATTCTCCGCTGGGAAACTAGACACCTAGACTACGTTTCTCAGTATACGACAGACCTACAAGAGGTCTCAAGTTCTCGCAATCCCGTCGCGGATTTACATTCACGCATTCAGCAATTCAGCTTATCGTTTGAAACCAATATTGATCTATCCGCTATGGCTGCTCCCCAACAAGCTGAACCCGACATAGATAAGCTACGACGCAACACCTCGTCGAAACTACGCGAAGTTCCACTAGCTTCCTCTGAGGGGACCATTCTTCGTGGCGTTTCGCAAACCTCTCCTAGACCCGTAGTTCTTACTTCGAAGCGTCGACTAGTTTGCAACCCTTTAAAAATCTGCCTCATCCCGGCATACGTGCTTCGCAGAAACTCGTAACTGAACGCTTCGTGTGGCCCAACGTCAATCGCGATGTCCGCCTTTGGGCATGCGCATGCTTACAGTGTCAGCGCGCCAAGGTCTACAGACACATCAAAAGCCTACTTGGCGTCTTTCCCGCTCCCGCTTCTCGTCTTGCACACGTCCAGGTCGACTTGCTTGGACATTTGCCTCCATGAAAAGGCTAACTTTACTTCCTCACTTGTGCCGCCTGAATCACCCGTTGGACAGAGGCGATTCCGATAGTCAACTGCACATCTGAGACAGTTGCGCAAGCCTTCCTAGAACCCTGGATAGCTCAATTCGGTTGCCCAGGCGTGGTCATCACTGACAGGGGATCGCACTTTGACGGGGCTTCAGCAGACTGCACAACGTCCTTGGTTGCCAACATAATCGAACCACCGCATACTACCCTGCAACGAATGGGATGGTAGTAAGGTTCCACCGGCAACTCAAAGCCACACACTTTGCCCAAGCTGGCACATCCTGGCACGAAGCACCCGCTCGTTCACTTAGACATACGAAACACGATTAAAGAGGATTTGCACACAACGCTTACCTGTTGCACTAGTCTCACAAAAGCGCCAAAACCCTTTGACCATGGCGACTACGCAGCTCGCCTATCTCATCACATGCGACAGCTTCAGTCTGTGCAACCCAGAGCACAGAGCTTGCGTACCAACATGGACGAAGGCTTAACTACTTGCACGCATGTGTTCGTTCGCACTGAAAGCGTACGGTGACCACTTCAACCTCCTTATTCTGGTCCGTACCGTGTCACACGCAGAAGCGACGAGACGTTTACCGTTGACTACAATGGTAAGACTGAGACGATCAAAGTCGGTCGGCTGAAGCCAGCATTCCTCGACAAGTGTGACGCTTCGGCGCAGCGAGCAACTTCACGGCCTGCGCCATCACAGCTCCCACCGAAACCTCAAAAGAGTCAGTCCGGTGCAGCAGAACTGACAATCTTAACCGACGGTACTACTACTCGACGCGGTAGAAAGTTCAAGAATCCAGTTCGATTTTCGGACTTCGTTAGCACTAATATTTTACACAGCAAGTGTCATTGAAATTTTCTCATACCAAACATTTGCAAAAATACCTAAAAATAAGATCAAAACGATTTGAAAACAATAAAAATGATCAAAATCTTTTGAAAACGCAAAACAGCTTTGTACGTCTTTCGCTTTGCGCTCTTTGGTGTCTTACTATGCATTTATGCTGCCTTTTCCTTTTGCTTTCCATAAACAGGTTCAATTTTTGCTGGATCTTTGTACGTGAACTGGAAGTTGAGCGCACTTCCTGCATAACCTCATACTGTAGCGCCTTGGCGAATGCTACACAAGAAAACCGTAGCCCAGTAAGACAGAAGACGGCAAGATATAAAGAATGTCTTGAGAAAATAGCTATGTACAATAGCTATGTGAATATAGCTTGAGGACAATGGGAGAGAGTGGTGAAGCAATGAGTACCACCACGTAGGAACGCAACAGCTGGCAACGCGCGGACAAGATGGCGAACACGGTTCAAAATTGCAGTCCAGTATATATAGGCTTGGGATGGGTGCAAAGTAAAACAAAATGTGCACAAGTCTGAGTGTGATGTTTGATGGGGTGAAATGTCATGGTCACTACAATACGTGAACTTTAGTAACTGCCCTCACAAACATACTTTTTCCGTTTCGACACCGTTAAAAGGACACGGGTGGGAGCCCGCTAGCGTCTGTTTGCGTGGTTCTCCAACAGCAGCTCCATCAGGTTTCACAACCTTGTCTCGCAGAAGGCTGGCCCACGACAGAGAGTCATCACTTAGACCGAAGGACTGCTTACACAGTCTCTTCAGGGAGAGGGCTAAGTAGCAGTCTGGAGTTTCCCCCGGTTTGCCCTGTGTAAAATTCTAACTAAATATATTTCATTGTACACCTAGGCAACCAGTGTAGTTTTTTGAACTGATTGCTGAGTTCGAATGCTTGGTTGGCTCATCGCTATTTTCGCTTGGCACTGGTTTCGGTTGCAAGTGGCGACAGCCCTGTGTGTTGTTCAAAATCCGTTCCCCTAGCTAGAGCGACCAAGGTGTTGTTCTTTTATAGCGAAATAACAAAGAATCTTTTACGGTACAAATAAAAGATTCCATGCAACCTGATATGTCTTTTCGAATCGCCCCGGGCTCGGGTACAGGCGACTCATTAAATACCTAGTTGGTCTCAGTCGGAGCAGTCGCACCCATCGTACAGGTGCTTACATTAGAATTCTGATTGCAAGTGGTACCTAGCCATTACTGATTAGTTCTTGACGTGCTTCGGTCCTCTCACTGGCACGTTGATCCAAGGGCTGAATGAACCAATTGGTAATTACAACCCTCCGACTTCTCTTTTCAAAGGTCACTTTGTCAAGATTCAAAGTCGCAAGAAACAGTGCAGCCTAGCCTACTGGCTGGCAGGTTCGCAAACCCGTAGTTATTTCTAATATAGGGTATTGCAGGGCAATGACGACGCAACCCGAGCAGGCGAATTTCAATCCTTACGTCTTATCTACATAAACATTCCTCGTCTTCAGCTTTAAATTTATCATTTCCAAGGTCTTGGCCACTAGGTCCGTGGAAAATACATTAGGCTAAAACCTTTGAGGTCTTTTTAGTAAAGGCGTCCTACGAGGCATAATCCTTGCAAAAGCTTTTGTAAGCGTTTGTTGCTGCTGATACACTTAACCTTAGCATTAGCATTGTCCGAAACGGACTACACGCCCGCTATAGATGAACCTTTATGTGCCTTCGTAGATGGCGGCTGCTGGCTGGCCCTTATTGATACTTTTTCATTAAGCCTGGGCACTAGTTACTGTACACCGCCGTTTCCAAACATTATCCGTATGTAAACAGCAAAATAATATATATACCTTTCAGACTGTTGACAAAGAGAGCCCTTTTAAAATTCTAGGCTTAAGAATCAGACATATTTCTCTCTACTTATCCTCTCTTGGCCCCATATACTTAGCCTTCTATGGTATACATATGCCTTTCACTATTGGCAACATTAGTAGACAGGCATAAGGAAATCCAGATCCGCCTATTAACTTGCTTTTGTTAGTAAAACATTCGCGTTTCCAGATTCCATTTCACTGGCACGAAAGCTAACCAATGACAGAGAGGCCCCTGTCACACTGGCTGGCTGGACCGCCAGCAACTTTCCATCACCACTTTTCTTATCTTGGCCGCCCGTGTGTTATTTATCTTTTAGCTGGCTACAAAGTCTACCGTGCGTTATGCGTAATGGCGGGTGAACGACCAGTCCGTACTGGTTTTTGTTACTATTCTACTCCTGATTTACCTTATCACTCTTTGCTTAGGGTGCTAGAACGGCTCTTGCCAAGAAAACCACAAAAGAACTAGCCGGTGTGATAGTATAATAATAGTTAATATTGTCATTTGATTAAACACAGCTGGCACTTGCTTCGGAATTTAAAATTGGAGAGAAATAGCTCAAAATTAATCAAAGAGCTGCACAATAGTGTGCATCAACACATGAGGCATAATACTCCCTCATGTTCGAGCAAGCTCAATCCCCAGAAGTAAATTTGGTACCGCCCTACCAACGCAGACCAACATAGATTGTACGCCCCAAAGCCATTTGCTAAACTTTAATAAATAAATAAATAAATACCTAAATTGTATATTCTCGATAAAACGAGACAAACCTGTAAGGGCGTGCTCAAATAAATTTTCCCATACTCATTTCTATATTATTCGTGACAGGCTCACCTAGCTCACTGATGTTGGAGACAGCCTCATGAATATAGAAATTAGGCTGTAAGAGATAAAACTTGCAATGTTTAGCTAAGAAACGTGTGTATTTTCCGGGCCAAAATATATCACCTGATCCGAGAGGTCTTCTGTATTTCTCAGGTAGACCTGGCTCATGTGGCCTTGAAATAAACTTTAGAACCACTTAGAGGCTTAAAGAATACTAAACGCTATATTCCTAGTGGTTTATGTGGCGCAGTATCCACTGGAAATGGTACGCTGAGGCCTTCTAACCGTGGGTTAATTATAAGCTCACCTGAATTTCCATGCAGCTATAATATTCCTTACTGGATTTCTAGCGTTTTCGCGCAACATTACAACTTATTGGCGTATATTTGCCATGTGTGCCTGCAAAGTGTACTTTTCGGCCACCTATGAAGTCCCTAGTTGTTGCATGATATTGCGGGCTAATTAGAGCATTTATGGATAGCTATGCCTTTCTAGAACATATACCGCTTCGTTACTTTAACATTTTCTTTTCTTTTATCTGCTATCTGCCTGCGAAGCAAAAAGCCATTGTTGGAGAAAAAGAGTAATGGCCTTATTCGTAGACCACCATTCAATTGCGAATTACTCGCAAACTACTGCACGTACTGCAATGTCTTTACTTTTAACGTGATCAGCGGTTAAAGCTTGTTCTATGTAGCCTATTTTGTGCCACTTAACGCAGTATTTTAGTCCCAGAAAAGATATTTTCATTCTGAGGTTAACTCAGGTTGAAATTTTGCGCCAGAACGCAACATCAGCGCAAGAAAAGTTGGGCTATAATTTTTTGTCATTTGGTACTGTTCTCGTGGAACACGCCGCCATAGTATGCCTATTGCCAACAAATTTTTATTTTCAATTGCATTTCTAGAACTTATGTTTAACTTGTAGTGTACTTGAAAGCAAGCTCTTTCATTATTTTTATAACATTGGATTTTACGGTTGTTTTAACCTTGGAAACGTCCACTCGTTTTACTGACTGCACATCCGTTGACACAAACCGTTTTGGTGGGTACCTCGCTGCACGTTTCTCGCTCTGTCTGATTCGCTTCCTATTCTTGTAGCCTGCACAATATGCGTTGGGTTCAGTCGCCTCCGACTTCTATACTGTCGTAGTTGACACGTCTTTCGTGTCATTGCCTACAGACCGGTATCCCAGGCTCTGCCCAAGAAACTTTTAGTATCCCTTATACGTCTGCCACTCTCCTTTCTTCCAGGTGCGCACCCACAACTGTGGCGACTGAGCTGGCCAAAAAGTTCAACGAATTTGAGGCGAAGTTGTGGCGAATTGGATCCTGTTCCAATAGAAACCGACGCAACAACAGCTCTGAGCAACTTTCCCAACCAAAGAATAAGGAGCTTAATGCCGCCCGAAGGAACCAGAAAAATTTCAAGCTGGGCGCATGCGACCCCATCAGCTGTACACCAAACAATGCCAATGCATTTGTAATTTCCAACTAGGAATATATACACGTATTTTGCCTGCTTCCATGCAAGAGCATAGGATTAATGTAAAGATTGATCTGAACCCTTAAATTTGCAGCCGCTAAACGGTCTAGAAATATACTTATTTATTTATTTATTTATAAAAATGTGAGCCATAAAATACCCAACCAGAAACCCCCAACTGCATGCTGGAACTGTGGTGGATGGCATATTTTGCGACTCTGTACTTACAAGAAGCATCTCTGTCATAAGTGCAAACGTCTCGGTCACAAAGAACCACACTGTCGCAAAAAGTACGTTACCAGTCCTGTGTCTGCCCCACACCTGCACACGAACTCTAAGTCCCAAAAGACGTCGATTCAGGGAGCATAGACAAAAGTAGTTCTCGCGACCTGTTGCATAGCAGTTGCGAGCAAACGAACGTACATCGCCGTCAAAATTAACAATGTTCCCATATCCTTGCAAATAAATACGTCATCGGACATTACCATCATTTCTCAATCATCATGGACGAGACTCGGCAAACCTCCACTGAGGCGCACATATCTGACTGCCTAAAATGCATCTGGCGAACCAATGTGGTTAGGTGGTGAGTTCACATGTGACATTAAGTTCAAAGATCTGAGCCTCCGTGGAACCATCTACTTAGCTTCCTGTGTCAACTTTATTCTTCTTGGTATTGATTACTTTGATAGATTGAATTTGCTCAATGTGCCACTGAATAATGTGTGTTATGAAAGGAACGTCATAATGCATCATACAGCCATACTACCTATTACAAGTAAAACAATTGCAGAAGAGTTTCAGGCGGACAAGGTGTTACCTTGTGTTACACCGGTGTTTCGACCCAGGCGCCCGGTCCCGTATGCATCACCTCGTACGAACTCGGATATGGAAGCCCAGTACAACAGACGGTATCGAGCACTGCGCAGAAATTTCAGCGCTGGAAATGCAGTGTTTTCTGCCTTTCATCGATGGCATCGAATAAACTGGATACAAGGTCAAGTCGCGGGACGACGTGGCAAAGTAATATACGATGCTCGCGTTGGTATGCTAGTATGGCCTTGTCACGCCAACCGACTGCGACCGCGGTTTGCAAGAATCCCAGAGACACGCGACGCCAAACTGTTTATTTTAAATGAATTGTTATGCACGTTGAACCCAAGCACCTCGACCGGACAGGATACACAACTCGTGGAACGGATTGGAAATGAACACCAGCTAAAGCCACAACGGGTAAGAAGATGCATGCAACCCTTTCAGGTTGATCCTTGAAGGATAAGCTATACAACTACCGGTCTAACTATTTCAACAAGGGGTAGGCGTTGAGTCAGACCGAGGTCAAACGCGCACAGAAACGAAACAAATTGACTTGTTCGGGAAGATAAGTGCGCCATTTTCCCAAGTAACCGTGTGCCCTGTATCAGAACATTCTCAGTTGCAAACAGACTAGAGTTTCGCTGTGTTGCAGAACATTTGTTACTACCGCTTGTTTCATACCACTCACAAATCCAGTGATTCTTTGAGATCGATAAATTCAAATTAGCCCTTTGCGGTGCTTTGAACTGTAATCTGAGTGTTTTTATACCCACGTCGGCCCTTGCGGTGTTTCGCAAACATATTTCTCTTCCGGTGGGTTGTCTTTTGACTAGTGTGGCGCAATCTAAGAATCTGCTAAGTCTAACCCCTGGGGACACAACACCTGAAGATGTGGAAGGTGAAACGAATGCCTCTGGCAGCTTGAGGGTTTGCCGTAAACCGGCTCCGCTTGTGCACCGTGCAAGTCAACTTTGATGCTGCTGCGAATGCCTAGGTGCACGAGCGAAATCATTTTGCTCCAGCTAGGATCGGAGGAGGCGTAACTGGAAGCTTAAGCTGTCTACGGAAGCGTTCAACTAACCCGTTGGCTGCTGAGTGATAAGTTGCAGTATGAACGCAGCGGCAGCCTTAAAAGTTGCAGAACGTATCGAATGGTGAAGATTCTAAGGGCATTACTCGGTCCGTTGTAATTTTGGATGGGCATCCGTAGTGCGCAACACACCTGTCCAAGTAGGCCCGGATAACAGTCTCAGCTGTGCAGTCTGGTACGGGGATGGCTTCTGACCATCTGGTGAAGCGGTCGACACATGAAGAATGTATACGAATCCGCGTGACGGAGGCAAAGGACCTACTAGGTCTAAGTGTAGATGCAAGAACCGAGAGTTCGGAGCAGGAAGTGAACTAAGAGGACTACGGGTGTGCCTATGTAAATAAATAAATAAATAAATAAATAGTTTATTCTCGACTATGCGAGGCACGCCCATGGAGGCATGATCAGATATGTACAACTGTACAAACATTTTATGGCAACTGTAACAGTGACAGTAGAAAAGTGTTCATGTGTCCATGATTGAAACTGTACAATGGTGAAAAGGCGAAACAATAATTTGGCTGTCATGAGATACGGGACCTCAGCTAATAATAGATTGATAATCCTGAATGATCCATTGAAAGGTAATGGAAGAGCACGCTCAAGAGATATATACCGATACAGTGAGTTCGTGCACAAGTAAAGCACAGGTCGACGTATCCTAGGAAGTAAAAAGACGACAGTATACGCAGATGTAGAAGTTCCAGTGTAACGAACCTATCTAGAATTGTGACGCTAGTTGACCTGCCAGTGTGAAGTTATGGGCTTTGACTTTATTCGGTGGCGAGTCACATACGCCACGTTGCAGGGTTGTTAAACGGACATTTGGGGCTTTTTATAGGGAGAGCGCTTGCCAGGCGAAAACCACCATGTCCTGGAACACTGCCGCCAATCCATTGAATGGCAAATTGTAACTGGCTATGTTTCTTGTTGAACGCTTGTTAGCTCGGTTATTCGCAGGCAGGTTGTGTCTCATTTTTCTGCTGACTGATGCCTTGGCTGGTTGCTTATTGCCTTCCTGGGTCCTGTCCATTGGTAGGTCGGGAAATATGTTGGAGCGTTGGCGCTGTAGGCAGGTGCGATCCCAGGTGCGAACGTCTTTGTTTACGCGTGGCCAAACGAAACGTTCGGTGACGGGATTCAAAATGCATGGATACCAGGATGTTATAGTGAGTGCCATGCGTCGAAGAATGTGTGTCTGAAGGAGACGAGCACTAGAGGTCCGGGACTACCTCGGAAGTGTCACGGAGAATGGTTCCTTCCGCGGTTTGGGGAGGAACAGATTGCACATGCAGTGAAGTGGACTGCACAGTGCGCTCTACATCTTTGTGCTGAGACTGAACCGCTGCCATGGTGACAGGGTCGACGGTAGGCAAAGACTGGAGAGTGATGTTGACGCGGGAGAGAACGTCGCCAACGGGTTTGTCGACACCTGTGACATGGTGTATGCCGGCAATGAACTGCGTGACAATGTCTAGGGGTCTTGTTTTCCTTGGTGAGTATTTGTCTCAAGGAGTGGTGAAGGCGAAGATGAGCAGCTTGTGGTCAGTGTAGACCGTGAAATCGCGGCCTTCAAGTGTGTGCCGGAAGTGACGTATCGCTAGGTAAATGGCCAGCAGTTCTCTGCTAAACGTGCTGTAGTGGGATTCCGCTGGCTGCAGGCGCTTGGAGAAGAACCCAAGGGGTTACCATTGCCCACCAACGTGTTGTTGGAGGGCGGCTCCTACCTCGATATTTGAGGCAGCAGTCGTAATAACGAGGGGTGCAGTCGATTTGGAATGAACGAGGAGGGCTCTGTTGGATATAGCATCCATGAGCTCGGTAAAGGCTGCCTGCGCTGTGTCAGGGAAAGTGAAATTACGTTCAGTTCCTCTGAGTATGCCAGTCAGTGACTGCATAAGCTGAGCGCAGCGCGGAATGAGGCGTCGATAGTAGTTGGCCAAACCACAAAATCGACTTAGGTGCTTGAACGAAGTCGGAGCTGGGAAGTCCTTGATTGCCTAGATCTTATCAGGAAGGACTTCGATACCGGATGATGAAGCGTGGTTTCCTAGGAATTCTGCCATTGATTTGCCGAGTTCCCACTTAGTCGGGTTGACCGTGGCACCGGCTTGGGTCAAGCGCTAAAAGAGTGTTCCAAGATGTTCGAGGTGCTCCTTTTTCGATGAACTGGCTACTAAAATATCATCGAGGCAGGAATAGACGAAGTGTAGGCCACGAGTGACATCGTGTATGAAGGGTTGGAAGGTTTGTGCGGCGTTTCATAGTCCAAATGGCATACTTAAAACTCAAACAAACCGAAAGGGGTGATGGTGGTTGTTTTAGGAATGTCATTGTCTTCCACAGGTATCTGGTGGTAGGCGCGACCTAGATCGATCTCGTTGAAGATCGTCTTACCTGTGAGGCATGCGGTAAGTTCCTGCATGTGTACGATGGTTACCTGTGCCGGACGGTTAGGCGGTTGAGTGCGCGGTAAGCACCGCAAGGGCGCCAATCGCTAGATTTCTTGGGGACCATCTGCTATGGCGGAGACCAAGGGCTGCCGGAAGGGCGGATAATTCTACGTTGGAGCATGTGCTCAAACGACGCCATAACTACCTTTAGTATCTCAAGCGATGGGCGGCGTGGATGGCATGACACAGGTGGGCCATTTGTCCGTATGCGGTGCTGCCACGGGCAAAGCTCTGTTTATTGGCTGAACGAGCTCTGAATATTGAGAAAAGGGATTGGCTAGGTCTGAGGAAATGCATAGACCGGGATATAGAGGTGACATCGGCGGTGATGCCACGTACACTGAGTTTCGTTGCAGTGTCGGCTACCATCTGGCGTGTCGCATCGACCAAGTGGTCGAAATGCCTGAGAAAGTCAATGCCAATGATGGCAAAGGGGACTCCAGCGACAGTGAATACCCAGGGAAACGTGCGCCGAAGTCCTAGGTCCATGATAAGCGACCGATGACCATTGGTGGCTATAGGTGTGCCATTGTCGGCACTGAGGCATGTCGACAAAGAAGCGAGAGGTTCACCTGGCATAGGGGAATGACGCTGACTTGCGCCCCGTTATCAACTAAGCACGGGGTATCGGACTCATAAGCCCTAATTTAAATGAGACGACGATGGGCTTTGCCGACGTTCGTGTCCAATGCATGCCTGCGTGTGTGATCTAGAGCGAAATAGTTACATGACTGTACGCACTTACCGGCTTTATTACCGAAACGCGGGTGGTAAAAGCAGTACACTGAGGCAGCAGGTTTTGTGCGACGTGGCCATGATTTAGAGCTGTTTGCGTGCTTACGGTTTAAAGGGAGTTCATCTATCTGGCGCTGACGGGACGCCATCTGTGAGGATAATGCGTCTGTTGCCGACGGGCGTCTAGTCGCAGGTGTCGGTGTGATAGCGCCAGCACAAATCTGCTTAGGTGTCTTGGTTACAGACCCTGGCTGGTGCCGTTCGATCACGCGGTCTGCTAGATCTGCAACTGCTGTGAGTGGCAAATCAAGCTACTGCAAGGACAGCCTAAGGGTTTCCAGGAAGGCGTTGCATTTACAGCTCGCGGAAAATACCTAGGTTCATGTTAGAAGTGCTGCTGAACTGTTGCATTTTGCGCAACAAGACTGAGGGCATCCTATCTCCTAGTTGCAGATCACTTGCTAGTTGTTGCAGGCGGACCCTGTTGGAAGGCGTTATTCGCTGAATAATGGCCTGTTTAAGGTACTCGCTGTCTCTCGCCTGCGAGGATATATTTTGAGAAAGGCGTGATATTAGCTAATGATACATGGCGAAATCAGAAGTAACCCAACGAAGGTAAAAAGCAGATTATTGCTGCAAAAACTATAACGAAGGACCTCTCTCCCAAAAAGGAGGAGGGGTTAACGCAACAGAATTGACCAGGACGGGCTCAAGGGCGTTAACCGCGTATGGAGATTGCTCATCCTCTAGATAAGCCATTGCAAAAGGCAGCTAAAAATGTGGTAGGTGAGAAAACCATATGATCACAAGTAATGAATCACAGAATCACTGGAACGAACTCACCCGGATGAAAATTCACAATAGCGGATAGGCGTGTTTCTTACAGGGGATCACCGACTGTTGGGTAGAGCCTGGGATAATAGTCGGTAAGCAGTGACATGTAAGGCGTGTCAACTACGACATTATAGAAGTCGGGGACGACTGTTCCCAAGGTATATTGTGCAGGCTACAACCACAGGAAGCGACTCAACCAGAGCCAGTACTGGTGCAGCAAGGTACTCACCATAATGCTTAGTGTCCAAGGAAGTGCAGGCAGTAAAACAACTGACGTTTTGAAAATTAAAACAACCGCGAAATCCAATGTTGCAAAACGCCGAAAGAGCGTGTTTTCCGGTACACTACACATTTACATAACCGCCACTTTCAGACGTGCCCACAGTCGTTTTAATACGCAGGCACATTGTGACTCCTAAGGAAGACGCGTTAAGTCATGTGCAGTGGATTACGGCGCGGCGCCACAGGAACCCCTCTTGCATGCATCTTCCACATCGAACTTTGGGGTGCGCACCACAACTGTGCAAAAGACACATACACACGAGGATGGGGAAGTTTAGTGCGTGGTATAGCGGTTGCTGTTGCTGGTAATAGTTACAGGTGTTCTCCAGGAAATAACACCTATGCGGAACTTCATTGCATCTCAAGCTAAGCCGTATGTCAATGTGCTACTGCCGCTGCTCACAGCACCTGATTACTCCGCAGCCATGCCCTGTACTCGCTTAGGCGGTGAAGAGAGAGGTACGCCATCACTGTGCAGTGACCTCATGTTTGCTTGTTATTAGAACGAATCCGACAAATCCACTGTGATTTAGACGCGTTAAACAGCCATCTAGAAACGCCTTTGAGTATGATGGTTTTTAAAAGTACCCATGCCCCCTAGGCATAAAACACGAGAGGAGAGGAATTACTCTTGATATGTACACAGTGAAGACCAGCATGCGAAGTCTAACAGAATCCGTTCATCAGTTGAGCACGAGTTCCGCGGTATACCTGCGCCTAACTGTGACCACCGCGGAGGAGCTTCAATCCTTCGGTGCCTCACTGGGTGATGGCAGTATCCATCGTCACCGCAGTAGTCACTGGATATCCGAGGGGTCGGCAAACCTGTTGGAATCTAGAAGACACCTCCCGGCTGGATATGAACACAGTGTGACCAGACGAGCTATTACGCGTGAACTAAAGTGGAACTTACGTGCGGACAAGGAAGCCTGGTGGACCAGTCGGACTCAAGAAATGGAGGAGCCAGGAGCAGTAGGCTATTACCGCAAACTCTTCCAGCTAATCCGCACCACTGGTCCTAGAAAACCAGGCGTAAGTGAGACAATCAGAGACAGTGCGGGTGCGCTGATACAGAGTAAGGGGTGCCGTATGGCTCGTTGGGAGGAAGACTTCAAGCTCAGTTAAGCTGGCCCCCAGCTCCCGAACATCTTCCTACTCAGCTAATGCAGGACGAGCATTGGGCGATTAGTTTATAACCACCGTCGGAGACCGAGGCCCAAAACAAGATTACGGCCCTCAATAGTTTTCGTGCCGCTGGCCCGGATTCCCTCCCACCTGCACTGTTTAAGGATGGAGGTGAGGTCCTCTGCAGGGCAGTGACCTCCCTATTCGAACGTATCTGGATAGAAGCAAGTGTTCCCGCTAATTGGAGTGAATCGATTATAGTGACAATATACAAGAAGGCCATTCGCACACACCGCGCGAACCACAGGGGGATTAGCCATTCTGTTCGATTGACTTGCACGGAAACGTGTTCCCACTAAACATGCGCACATCCTTCATGCTCTATACTCGAGTTACAGGCCGCACCAAAGTCTACGGTGTTCTATCTGATAGCTTTCCGACCACGTGGCGTTCGTCAGGTTTATCCGATTTCCCCATTTCTGTTCAATTTCGTCGTAGATGCTATCATGGAGTGTTCCCTTTCGCAATCTCGCGATGCACAAGCGGAAATGCTGCTTGGTGAAAATTTCGTTGACCCAGATTATGCGGACGATATCGTCTTGCTTTTCTACGGCTTTGCGGCGGCACAATCAAGCATGGATAGTCTGTCCAGAGTGGTCCCATTATATAGTATACACTTCGCACCTTCAAAGTGCAAAGTGTTGCTGCAAACCCACCAGCCACTTGACGACCTCTTGACACTTGCTAATGAGAAACTCGAGGTGATTGATCAGTTCAGTTAGTTTGCCAGCTGTATGAGCAATGATGTGCGCATAGATACTGACTTGAGCTCACGTATTGCAAAGTCCAGAGCTGCCTTCTTGAACCTGCGGCATTTTTGGCGGCAGAAAGGAATTTCCCTCCGTCTGAAAGGCCGTGTATACAAGGCCACAGTGAGGACCGTTCTTCTCTATGATAGTGAGACTTGCCTTCTTCGGTCTGAACTTCTGAGGCGGCTTCAAGGCTTTGAGCATCGTTGTCTGCGAAGCATTGCTGGTGTCGGATGGCACCAGCATATCCGCGACGATGATGTGCATAGGCGAATACTAGGTAGTGATAATCATGCTACCTCCCTAAAACAACAGATGGCACTTGTTAAGTTGCGTTGGCTCGGGCACATGTTACGTATGCCTGGTCACCGCTTACCCAGGAGGGCCTTGTTCAGAAAACCAGGTGTAAGTTGGCCCAATGCAAGACGTGGTTAGAAGTTGACTTGGCGGCGGGAATTGAAGTCCCTGACGACCAAACTGGGTACCGTTGGTCCGTCTCGTCTTCCGAGCTGGAGTCCACGTGACTCGCCTTGTGCTTGACTAGAGACTTTACAGAATACGGCTCGCAGCCGACAACATTGGCGCGTCTGCTGTCTTCTCCTAATCGGATTGCCTGTTTAAAGTATATTTGGTGCCGAGTTATCTGCGGGACACTGGCAGATTATGACGCATGGCAGTGAAAGCCGCAAGGAAGCTGTCTCGCAGGTGCCGCCCTATCTTCGCATGATAGCCAGCTGTTTGTGACGGTGGGTTGTTAACACAAGATGTAGGCGCCTTGACTTTGTATGTTTGCTTACGGCATTAAGGTTTTCGGGTAAGTCCCCCTTCTCTCCCTCTTCTTATTCTTTGTTTCCTAGGCCCTCATGGTTGTATGGCAGCGAATCATCAGTTCAAATGGCTGCTGTACTGCTGCTGCTGACGATGATGTTGTTGGGTGATATCAAAAGCAAGGGAGAGCTGGTAAGAATGCGAACACATTTCCGTACTTTAAATTCCGACTGCTGTAATTCAAGAAATGCCTGGAAGTACACCGTCTGAGGCTTCCCGTCGGATGCTGGAGAGTTTATGCAACAGCAAGTAGCGGGTGCTATCAACTTTACAGACATGCACGACTTCTGCGCTTTCAAACGGTTAACAATGTACACTTTGCATCTAAGTGAGATTCCATTGCCATTTATGATCCCTCGTTAACAGCTGTGCTTTTCGCTAGATTTGCTGGCACTGGCTTGTCAATGACCAAAGTATGCTGCAGCGTAAGACATTTTTATGACATGTCAGATCGTACTACCTACGGCGACCAACCGGGTGTAGCGCCAGTGAGCAGTCTGAGGTAACATTTCCGTTATTCTTTTGCAACCTAAAGTGCGTATAGGGTGGCTAGCCTACAGAAAACTCGGACACAGAAAATTGGATTTTTAGAAACGCTGTGTTGTTAAATTGAGTTCCTAATATAATGACGTCCCTGGTCAGTTTCCGCGGTCTTTCCTGTTTGCAGTCGATATATCATTCGAGTTACTGAAGCGTGTGCTCCGGTTACTTGCTGCGGGGAGCACTGGTTACCGTTCACTAGGCATTTGGTGGGCGTACTACGAGCCTGCGTAACCCACGTCCGTGGGAAACCAATAAAAGGCTGACGAGACGGTCAACTGAGGCAGCAAATAATTGGTGATAATTATTTGACTATGAGAGTAAAACGCTGCCATTTAGATCTTAAGGATATAGGTCATTGCAGCATTTTTGCAGCATTCCTTGCATATGCTGCAATGGCAGCATTATTTTTGGAAACTTGCTGCAAAATGTTTGATTACGTCGTACATAAAAACGCGTATTTGGGGACCGTCAACTCCGGCAACGGCGCGAGTTCGAGTGCAGGCTGTTGCTCATAAGGACAACCTGTCGCTGAGTTCTCTAATTATATGGGTTTAATTGGGGTACCTTTTTGCGAAAGCTGTTTATAATGAGGTCAGGTACTCCGAAAGGATAAAAACTGTATGGTATAAAATTAGAAAACTTAATATATAACAGTACACAAGTGGTTATAATGGAAACGTATCTTAAAAGGTGTTATGGAGGGCCGCGCTATGTCGCGGTAAAAAGAAGTAAATGCCAGCATGCATGGTAAATTTTCCAAGCCCTAGGACAGTTCGAAAGTAGCACATGGTTTTCTAAGTAGGGATTGGTTAGCAGTGGAGGTTACATATTGAATTGGTAACGGTGTAATCGAAATGGTGAGTAGAATCATTAATAATCGTTAGATAATGGACTGTGTGTGTATAAACATGGAAAGTGCTGTCAAACGAACTGTATGTACATATATGTACATTTATATATACATAAAAGGGTATATGTTTAGATATAGTACTTATATGCCTAGATATGTAAGCATCTATAGATTAATGAAGTTAGTATTGTATATGGTCAAGTTCATAGGTAAGAAATGTTTACGAAACGTAATGCTTGTGTGCAAGTCCATCCACTCCTGCATGTTTGATGCATAATACACGTGAAAAGGCAGCTTGAAGAGATTTCCGGGATGGTATGTTGAAGAAAATGAAAATTATGTTTAATTACAAATGATTTTTTGGTATACACTTGCGGACGCAGTGGAAGTTTATATGTAAGAGTTGGTACTGCGGCGATTTGTTATTGTGACGTTAGGCTTTTCTCTCTGGGTGTGCTAAATTGAAAGTTCTTTATTCACGCAAGGCAATAGTTGTTTGCATGAAGTAATGTTAGGTAAGCATAGAAGTCCATGAGTACTAATTTCGGAGCTTAAAACTTTTTATTCGGAATAGGGGTACATGAAACATCTACAATGATGTGAAGGATGTTATCTGGGGAAAGGTGACAGTTAATCTGTTGTATTCGGTGAAGTAGGTGGAACAGAACTATGTAAAGGTTCCCGCACTAGCTAAATAAGACGTATTGCTCTGTGTACGTTAACCTTAACGGAACAGTCAGCG
>OX104063.1:267298713-267321249 GCA_944474145.2 Dicrocoelium dendriticum | reverse complement strand
GTGGGAGCCCGCTAGCGTTTGATTGCATGGTTCTACAACAGCAGCTCCATCAGGTTTCACAACCTTGTCTCGCCGAAGGCTGGCCCGCGACGGAGAGTCATCACGCAGATCGAAGGACTGCTTACACAGTCCCTTCAGGGAGAGGGCTAATTAGCAGCCTAGAGATTCCCCGGTTTGTCTGTGTAAAATTCTAACTAAAATTATTTCAATGTACACCTAAACAACCGGTGTGGTTTGTTGAACTGATTACTGAGTTCGAATGCTTGATACGCTCATGGCCATTTTCGCTTGGCGCTCGTTTCGGTTGCAAGTCGCGACTGCCCTATGTGCTGTTCATACTCCTTTCCCTAGCTAGGGCGACCACGATGTCGTTCCTTTATAGCGAGATAACAAAGAATATTTCACTGCACCAATAAAAGTTTCCCTGCAACTCGAGCTGTCTTCGAATCGCCCCGGGCTCCGGACACAAACGACTCACTAAAGACCCAGTAGGTCTCAGTCGGATCAGTCGCTCGCATCGTACAGGTGCTAACATTATAATTCTGCTTGCAAGAGGTACTTAGCCCTTACTGATTAGTTCCTGACGTGCTTCGGCACTCTCACTAGCACTTTGATCCATAGGCTGAATGGACCAATTGGTATCCACAACCCTCCGGCTTCTCTTTTTCAATCGTCACTTCGTCAATGTTTAAAATTGCAAGAAACAGTACAGCCTAGCCTACTGGCTGGCAGGTTCGCAAACCCGTAATTATTTCTAATATAGGGTATAGCAGAGCAATGACGAAGCCACCCGAGCAGGCGAATTTCAATCCTTGCGTCTTATCCACATATACATTCCTCGTCTTCAGCTTTACATTTATTAATTTTCCAACGTCTTGGCCAGTTGTTGCGTGGAAATCTATTGGGCTAAAGACCTTTGAGGTCCTCTTAGTAAAGGCGTCCTACCAGACATAAGCCTTGCATAAGATACTGAAAGCGTTTGTTGCCGCTGCTACACTTAAGCTTAGCATTAGAAGGGTCCGAAACCGACTAGACGCCCTCTTTAGATGAACCTTAATGTGCCTTCGTAGATGTCGGTTGCTAGCTAGCCCTTATTGATGCTTTTTCATAAAGCCTGGGCACAAGCTACTGTACTCCGCCGTTTCCAACCACTATCAGTATGTAAACAGCAAAATAATACATATCTCTTTCATATTCTTGACAAAACGAGCCCTTTAAAAGTTCTAGGCCTAAGAATCAGACATTTTTCTCTCCACTTATCCTCCCTTGGCCACCATATACTTAGCTTTATATGGTATACCTATGCCTTTCACTATTGCAACATTAGTAGACAGGCATAAGGAAAACCAGATCCGCCTATTAAATTGCTTTTGTTAGTAAAACATTCGCGTTTCCAGATTGCATTTCACTGGCACGAAAGCTAACCAATGACAGGGAGGCCCCTGTCACACTGGCTGGCTGGACCACCCGAAACTTTCCATCACCACTTTTCTTATCTTGGCCGCCCGTGTGTTATTTATCGTTTAGCTGGCTACAAAGTCTACCATGCGTTGTGCGTAATGGCGGGTGAACGACCAGCACGTACTGTGTTTTGTTACTATTCTACTCCTGATTTACCTTATCACTCTTTGCTTAGGGTGCTAGAACAGCTCTTGCCAGGAAAATCACAAAAGTACTAGCCGGTGTGACCGTATAGTACTGGTTAATATTGTCACTTGGATACACACGGCTGGCACTTGCTTCGGAACTTAAAATTGGAGAGAAATAGCTCAAAATTAATCAAAGAGCCGCACAATAGTGTGCACCAACACATGCGGCATAATACTCCCTTACCTTCGAGCAAGCTCAATCCCCATAAGTAGATTTGGTACTGCCCCACCAACGCAGACCTACATAGATTGCACGCCCCAAGGCCACTTGCTAAACTTTAATAAATAAATAAATACCTAAATGGTATATCCTCGATAAAACGAGACAAACCTATAAAGGCGTGATCAAATAATTTTTCCCATACTCATTTCTTTATTATTCGTTGCAGGCTCACCTAGCTCACTGATGTTGCAGACAGCCTCATGAATATGAAAACTAGGCTCTAAGAGATAAAACTTGCGATGCTTAGCTAAGAAATATGTGTATTTTCCGGGCCAAAATATATCAACTGATCCAAGAGGTCTTCTGTATTTCTTAGGTAGACCTGGCTCATGCGGCCTTGAAATAAACTTCAGAACCACTTAGAGGCTTAAAGAATACTAAACGCTATATTCCTAGTGGTTTTTGCGACGCAGTATCCACTAAAAATGGTACGCTGAGGACTTCTAACCGTGGGTTAATTATAAGCTCACCCGAATTCCCATGCAGATGTAATATTCCTTACTGGATGTATAGCGTTTTCGCACAAATTATAACTTATTGGCGTATATTTGCCATGTGTGCCCGCAAAGTGTACTTTTCGGCCACCTACGAAGTCCCTAGTTGTCGCATGTTATTGCAGGCCAACTAGAGCATTTATGGATAGTTATGCTTATCTAGAACATATATCGCTTCGTTACTTTTACATTTTCTTTTCTTTTATCTGCTACCTGCCTGCGAAGCAGAGAGCCATTTTTAGCGAAAAAGTGTACTAGCCTTATTCGCAGACCACCATTCAAGTGCGAATAACTCCCAAACTACTGCACGTACTGCAATAGCTTTACTTTTAGCGTGATCAGCGGTTAAAACTTCTTCTCTGCAGCTCATTTTGTGCCACTTAGCGCAGTATTTTAGCCGCAAAAAAGAGATCTTCATTCTGAGGTTAGCTCAGGTTGAAATTTTGCGCCAGAAAGCAACATCAGCGCAAGAAATATTGGGCTATAAAATTTTGTCCTTTGGTAATGTTCTCATGAAACCCACCGCCTTAGTATGCCTCAGAACCACAAATATTTGTTTTTATTTGCATTTCTAGAAATTATTTTTAACTTGTAGTGTACCTGAAAACAAGCGCTTTCATTATTTTGTAACACTGGATTTTACGGTTGTTTTAGCCTTTGAAACGTCCACTCGTTTTACTGACCGCACATCCGTTGACGCTAACCGTTTTGGTGAGTACCACGCTGCACGTTTCTCGCTCTGTCTGATTCGCTTTTTATTCTGGTAGCCTGCACAATGTACGTTGGGTTCAGTCGCCTCCGACTTCTATACTGTCGTATTTGCACGTCGTTCGTGTCATTGCCTACCGACTAGTATCCCAGGCCCCACCCAACAATTGGTGACCCCTGTCAGGAACACGCCGCCCGCCATTTTGCATTTTCATTCTGGTGAGCTCGTTCCAGTGATGCTGTGATTCGCTACTTGTGATCATATTGTTTTCTCACCTATCACATTCTTTTATCTGCTCTTTGCAATGGATTATCTAGAGGATAAGCCGTCTCCATGCGCGGTTAACGCCGTTCAGCCTGTCATGGTCAATTCTGTTGCGTTAGCCCCTCCTCCTTTTTGGGAGAATGATCCTTTATTATGATTTTCGCACCTAGCATCCGTAGGTTATACTAGTAAGATTTCTCCTGAGTTCGCCATGTATAATCAGCTAATATCTTGCCTTCCTCAGAGTATATCCTCGCACGCGAGAGACATCATCTTTAGTCCCCTCTAGTAATGAAATACGAGATCCTTAAGCAGGCTATTATTCAGCGAATCACGCCTTCGGACAAGGTCCGTCTGCAGCAACTAGTTAGTGGTCTGCAGCTAGGAGATAGGATGCCCTCAACCTTGTTGCGCGAAATGCAACAGCTCATCTGCACATCCAAAATGGACGTAGGTGTTCTTCGCGAGCCGTGGATGCAAAGCCTTCCTGAAAGCACAAAGGCTAACCTAGCATTAGCAAGTGACTTGCCACTCACTGCAATTACAGGTCTAGCAGACCGCGTCATCGAACGGCACTAGCCAGAGACTGAACCCAAAGCACCTAAGCAGCTATGGGCGCGCGCAACCGCATCGACAGTCGCGAATAGACGGCCGTCGGCAATAGACGCATTATCATCGCAGATAGCTTCCCGTCAGCGCCAGATGGAGGAACTCATTTACACCGTAAGCACCGCAAACGCTCTGGATCATCGCCTCAAAGCACAAAACCTGATGCCGCAGGTTACTGCTCCTACCACTCGCGGTTCGGTAATAAAGCCCGTAAGTGCGTACAGCCATGCAGCTACCACGCTATAGATAATCCGCCAATCCAGGCAGTAAGGGTCGCTAATGTCGGCAATGCCCAAAGTCGGCTCATCTACAATAGGGACTATTACTCCGCTGCCCGGTTCTTAGCTGGTACCGGGGCGCAAGTCAGCGTCATTCCCTCCATGCCAGGTATGCCTACCGCTTCTCTGTCGACAAGCCTCAGTGCCGCCAATGGCACGCCAATAGCCACCTACGGTCATCGGTCTCTTACCATGAACCTAGGGCTTCGGCGCACGTTTCCCTGAGTATTCACTGTCGCTGGAAGCCCCTTTGCCATCATTGGCATTGACCTTCTCAGGCATTTCGACCACTTGGTGGATGCGACACGCCAGATGGTAGTCGAGACTGCAACGAACCTCAGTGTACGTGGTAGCACCGCCAATGTCACATCTATATCCCGGTCTATGCATTTCCCCAGGCTTCGCCAGAAAAAGTTAATCTCCTTTCTCAATATCCAAAGCTGTTCAGCCAATTAATGCAGCATCGCCCGTGGCAGATCAAGTCACGCACCACATACGGACGAACGGCCCACCTGTGTCATGTCGTCCACGCCGCCTATCGCCAGAGAAATTGAATGTAGCTAGGGCGTCGTTTGAGCACAGGCTCCAACGTAGAATACTCCGCCCTTCCGCCAGCCCTTGGTCTTAGCCCCTGCAGATGGCCCACAATAAATCTAGTGGCTGTAGACCGTGCGGCGATTACCGCTCAATCAACCGCCTAACCGTCCCACACAGGTAACCATGTTACGAATGCAGAAACCTACCGCATGTCTCACAGGTTAGACGATCTTCAACAAGATTGATCTGGTTCGCACCTAGCACCAGAGACCTGTGGAAGCCAGTGATATTCCTAAAACAGCCGTCATCGCCTCTTTCGGTTTGTTTGAAATTTTAAGTATGCCATTTGGACTGTAAAACGCCGCACCAACCATCCAAAGCTTCATCCACCATGCCACTCGTGGCCTAGACTTCGTCTATTCCTACCCCGAGGATATTTTAGTAGCCAGTTCATCGGAAAAAGAGCACCTCGAGCAGCTTCGAACTCTCTTTCAGCGCTTGACCCAAGCCGATGCCACAGGCAACCCGACTAAGTGGGAACTCGGCAAATCAATGGTAGAATTCCTAGGAAACCACGCTTCATCATCTGGTATCGAAGTCCTTCCTTATAAGATCCAGGCAATCAAAGAGTTCCCAGCTCCGACTTCTTTCAAGCACCTAAGTCGATTTTATGGTTTGGTCAACTACTAGCGACGCCTCATTCCGCGCTGCGCTCAGCTTATGCAGCCACTGACTGACCTACTCAGAGGAAAAGAACGTAATTTCGCTTTCCCTGACACAGCACAGGCAGCCTTCGCCGAGCTCAAGGATGCTATATCCAACATAGCCCTCCTCGCTCATTCCGAATCGACTGCACCCCTCTCTATTGCGCCTGATGCCTCAGATGTCGAGGTAGGAGCCGTCCTCCAACAACACGTTGGTGGGCATTGGTAACCCCATGGATTCCTCTCCAAGCGCCTGCAGCCAGCGAAATCCCGCTACGGCACGTTTAGCAGCGAACTGCTCGCCATTTACCCAGCAATACGTCACTTCCGGCACACACTCAAAGGCCGCGATTTCACGGACTACACTGCCCACAAGCTCCTCGTCTTCGCCTTCACCACTCCTTGAGACAAATACTCACAAAGGGAAACGAGACCCCTAGACATGGTGGCGCAGCTCACTGCTGGCATACGCCATGTCACAGGTATCGACAATCCCGTTGCCCACGTTCGCTCCCGCGTCAATTTCACTCTCCAGTCTTTGCCTACCGTCGACCCTGTCGCCATGGCAGCGGCTCAGTCTCAGTACGAAGATGTAGAACGCACTGTGCAGTCCACTTCGATGCATGTGCAACCTGTTCCTCTCCAAACCGTGGAAGGAATCATTTTCTGTGACACTTCCAAGGTAGCTGTAAATAAATAAATACATAAATATTTTATTCTCGACTATGCGAGGCACGCCAGTTAAGGCATGATCTGGTATGTATAGCCGTACAGACATTTTACGGCAAGGGTAGTGACAGTAGAAAATTGTTCATATGTCCATGCTTGGAGCAGTGCAATGGTGAAGGTGCGAAACGATTTGGTTGTAGTGTACTCGGGACCCCTTTGTTTGAACGTAATCGCTCTGCCGTATATTGCAGTCGTACCTCGAAAAATAATAGATTGAGGATCCTGAATGATCCGTTGGAAGATAATTGAAGAGCACGCCAAAATGATGACGCTAATTGATCTGCCAGTGTGAAGTTATGGGCTGTGACTTTATTCGGTAGCGAGTCACATTCGCCACGTTGCAATGTTGTTAAACGGACATTTGTGGCTTTTGATAGGGAGAACGCTTGCCAGGCGAAAATTCACCACGTCCGGACCCCTTGTGCTCGTCTCCTTCAGACACACAGTCATTGACGCACTGCACTTACTATCACATCCTGGTATCCGTACATCTTTGAAATTGGCCACCGAACGTTTCGTTTGGCCACGCGTAAAAATAGATGTTCGCACCTGGGCTCGCACCTGCCTACAGCGCTAAGGCTCCGACATACATAGACTCACCAGCAGTCCTCTTTATTCACATCCTGCCTCGAACTCTCGGGTCTTGCACGTACACTTAGACCCAGTAGGTCCCTTGCCTCCGGCACGCGGATTCGTATACCTTCTTCATATGTCTTTATGTCGACCGCTTCACCAGATGGCCAGCAGCCATCCCCGTACCAGATTGCACAGATGATACTGTTATCCGGGCCTTCTTAGATCGGTGAGTCTCGCGCTACAGATGCCCATCCACCATCACAACTGACCGAGGAACGCCTTTCGAAGCTTCACAGTTCGATACGTTCTGCAACTTTTTAGGCCGTCGTCGCGTTCATACCATTGCGTATCACCCAGCAGCCGACGGGTTAGTTGAACGCTTCCGTAGACAGCTTAAAGCCTCGCCCTGCGCCTCCTCCGGCATTAGCTCTAGCAAAACCATTTCGCTCGTTCTCTTAGGCATTCGCAGCAGCATCAAAGCTGACTTGCAATGTGCACAAGCAGATCTGGTTTACGGCACGACGCTCAACTTATCAGGAGAATTCGTTTCACCTCCCGCATCGTCGAGCATGCCTCCGCCTAACTTTGTGTCCTCTTTAGCTCAACGCATGCGCTCACTACTCCCGACCCCGCCCCGTGAACAGGCTGGAGATGTGCACATGTACCGCGCATTCTCTACCTGCACGCACGTCTTCCTCCGCACCAACGCAGTGTGGCGCCCTCTCCAGCCTCCCTACACTGGCCCTTCCAGAGTTCTGCAACGGACTCCGATACATTTCACTTTAGACCAGAATGGTCATCGAACAACGGTGTCCGTCGACCGCCTCAAAGCGGCTTTCTTTGACAAGCCACTTGCAGCCAACACTGATGCTCTCACACACGCACCCACACCTGTGGGGACTTTCCGAGCACTGGATAACCCGAAACCCTCCGGACCCCTTAAACTGTAACATATCCCGCCGCAACCCCAGGCAACCGACCGACGCGGTAGACAGGTTGAACGTCCGGTCCGTTTTTCAGCTTTTGTAAACGTTTACTTTTTCCATTACCACGCATTTTTGTCTTTAGTGTTTATCCTGCGTCTCCTTCACCAACATTTTACAAAATCGACAAAAAACCAAAACATGTTGAAAACCTAAAAAGCGTATTTGCTTTTATCCTGCATACCATGTTTCCTCTCCGGCGTCAGGCCGCTTTCCAGACCCTTGACCACCCCCTCTGAGTTATACCTTCCAGAAACTCAACCGCCGGAACTGCCTAAACAACCCTCGAGTAACTCGCCAACCGGCTCAACGCAGCCCGAGGTAACCCTCCAGCCGACCCAAAGCCCCTTCCGCATCTAAGGAACAGACAGTCGCCCTGGACCGCAGGCACCCACGAACGGATTGGTCCCCAAACGCCGCCTAGATATTGCCGACGAGGATGCCGGATTTTTTCGTGGGACGAGGACGCCCGGATTTCTAATTGGCACGAGGACGCCTGAATTTCTTCCTCGGACGAGGAATGTGGACTAACGTGCAGTGGTGGAGTGACACACAAGCGCGCCGTCGGGTCTGCAGCAAAGCCAAGGTCCTGTCTGCCTATTTTGGACTAGCCAGTATTTGAGGTCCGACCAGCCCGCACCGACGGCCCACAGATGATGCAATCTGGTCCCCACGATCGTCATAAATAATAGCAAACTAAGCCTGGATCCAGCGAACTCTGCTACACACCTCACTTTGGAAACCCTTACTCAAGCCCCTGCAAATATTCGCATCCACACTCACCTTCCGTTTCTCCCATTAACAGCTCCATCGAAGGCTTCTATTCTTCAGCCTTCTAGGGGCCCTTTTAGTGTACCGGAAAACAAGCCCTTTCATTATCTTGTAACTGGATTTTACGATTCTTTTAACCTTCAAAACGTCCATTTGTTTTGCTGACTGCATGTCCGTTGTCACAAACCGTTTTGGTGAGTACCTTGCTTCACGTTTCGCGCTCTGTCTGTTTCGCTTCCTATGCTTGTAGCCTGCACAATATATGTTAGGTTCAGTCGCCTCCGACTTCTATGCTTTCGTAGTTGACACGTCTCTCGTGTCATTGCTTACCGACTGGTATCCTAGGCTCCGCCAAAGAAACTTTTCTTATCCCTTATGCGTCTGCCACTCTCATTTCTCCCAGATGCGCACCAAAAACTGTGGCGACTGAGCGGGCCAAAATGTTCAATGAATTGGAATCGAAGTTGTGATGAATTCGATCCTGTTCCATTGGAAACCGACAAAACTACAGCTCTGCGCAACTTTCACAACAAAAGAATAAGGAGCTCAATACCGCCCGAAGGAACCAGAAACATTTCAAGGTGAGCGCATGCGACCCCATCAGCTGTACACCAAACAATGCCAATGCATTTGTAATTGCCAACTAGGAACATATACTCGTACTTTGCCTGCCTCCGTGCAAGAGCATGGGATTAATGTAAAGATTGACCGGAACCCTTAAAGTTGCAGCCTCTAAGCGATCTAGAAATATATCTATTTATTTGTTTATTTATAGTAGTAGTCAGTAGTCACTGGATATCCGAGGGGTCGGCGAACCTGTTGGAATCTAGAAGACCCCTCCCGGCTGGTTAGGAACACAGTGTGACCAGACGAGCTATTATGCGTAAACTAAAGCGGAGCCTACGTGCGGACGGGGAAGCCTGGTAGACCAGTCGGGCTCAAGAAATGGAGGATGCAAGGGCAGTAGGCAATTATCGCAACCTCTTCCAGCTGATTCCGCCCCACCGGTCCCAGGAAACCAGGCGTCATTGAGACAATCAGAGAGAGTGCGGGTGCGCTGATACACAATAAGGAGTGCCGTATGTCTTGTTGGGAGGAAGACTTTCAAGATCAGTTAAGCTGGCCCAATGCTCCCGAACATCTTCCTACTCAACTAATGCAGGACGAGCATTCAACGGTTAGTTTAGAACCACCATCGGAGGCTGAGGCCCAAAAGGCGATCACGGCCTTCAATAGTTTTCGTGCCGCTGGCCCGGATTCCCTCCCACCTGCACTGTTTAAGGATGGAGGTAGGGTCCTCTGAAGGGCACTGACCTCCCTATTCGAAAGTATCTGGAAGGAAGAAAGTGTTCCTGCTAACTGAAATGAATCAATAATAGTGACAATATACAAGAAGGCCAATCGCTCAGACTATGCGAACCACACGGGGTATTAGCCATTCTGCTCGAATGATTTGCAAGGAAACGTGTTCCAACAAAACATATGCACATCCTTCGTGCTCTATACTCGAGAGTTACAGGCCACGTCAAAATCTACGGTTTCTGTCTGATAGCTTTCCGACCACAAGTGGCGTACGTCAGGTTTGTCCGATTTCCCCATTTCTGTTCAATTTCGTCCTGGATGCTATCATGGAGTGTTCCCTTTCGCAATCTCACAATGCACACTCTGAAATGCTGGCTGGTAGAAAGTTAGTTGACTCAGATTATGCGGACGATATCGTCTTGCTTTTCGACAATTTTGCGGCTGCACAATCAACCCTGGATAGCCTATCCAGAGTGGTCCCATTATTTGGTATACCCTACGCAACTTCAAAGTGTAAAGCGTTGCTGAAGGACCACCAGCCACTTGACGACCTCTTGACACTTGCGAAGGAGAAACACGAGGTGGTTTATCAGTTCACTTATTTTGGCAGCTGTATGAACAATGATGTGCGCATAGACACTGACTTGAGCTCACATATTGCAAAGGCCAGAGCTGCCTTCTTGAATCTGCGGCATCTTTGGCGACAGAAGGGAGTTTCCCTCAGTCTGAAAGGCCGTGTATACAAGGCCACAGTGTGGGCCGTTCTTCTCTATGGTTGTGCAACTTGGCCCTTCGGTCTGAAGTTCTGAGGCGCCTTCAAGGCTTTGATCATCGTTTTTTGAGAGGCATTGCTGGTGTCGGATGGCACCAGCGTATCCGCAACGATGATGTGCGTAGGCGAGTACTTGGTGGTGATAATCATGCTATCTCACTAGCACAGCATATGGCACTGGATAAGTTGCGTTTGCGCGGGCACATGCTACGTATGCCTAGTCACCGCTTACTTAGGAGGGCCTTGTTCAGTAAACCAGGTGTAGGATGGCTTAACGCAAGACGTGGGTAGAACTTGACTTGGCAGCGGGAAATGAAGTCACTGACGGCCAAACTGGGTGCCGTTGGTCCGTCTCGTCTTCCGAGCCGGAGTCCACGTGACACGCCTTGTGCTTGGCTGGAGACTTTACAGGACATGGCTCGCGGTAGACACCAGTGGCGCGTCTGCTGCAGTCCCCTAATCGGATTGCCTGTTTTAAGTGTGGTTGGTGCTAAGTTATCTGCGGGATAATGCCTGATTATGACGCATGGCAGTGAAAGCCGCAAGGAAGCTGTCTCGCACATGCCGCCTTATCTTCGCATGATAGCCAGCTTTTTGTGACGGTGGGTTGTTAACACAAGGTGTAGGCGCCTTGACTTTGTATGTTTGCTTAGGGCAATAAGGTTTTCAGCTAAGTCACCCTTCTCTTTCTCTTCTTATTCTTTGTTACCTAGGTCCTCATGGTTGTATGGAAGCAAATCATCAGTTCAAATGGCTGATGTACCGCTGCTGCTGATGATGATGTTGCTGGGTGATAGCAAAAGCAAGGGAGAGCTGTTAAGAATACGAACACCTTTCCGTACTTTACCTACCGACTGCTATACTTCAAGGAATGCCTGGAAGTACACTGTCTGAGGCTTCCCGTCGGATGCTAGAGAGTTTGATGCAACAGCAAGTAACGGGTGCTATCAACTTTACAGACGTACACGACTTCTGCGATTTCAAACGGTTAACAATGTACACTTTGCATCTAAGTGAGATTCCATTGCCATTTATGATCCCTCGATAACAGTTATGCTTATCGCTAGATTTGCTGGCACTAACGTGTCACTGACCGAAGTATGCTGCAGCGTAAGACCTTTTTACGAAATGGCAGATCGTACTACCTACGACGACCAACCGGGTGTAGCGTCAGTGAGCAGTCTGAGGTAACAGTACCGTTATCCTTTTGCACCCTAACGTGCGTAGAGGGTGGCTAGCATACAGAAACATCGAACAAAGCATACTGGATTTTTAAAAACGCTGTGTTGTTAAATTGGGTTCCTAATATAATGACGTTCTTGGCCAGTTTCCGCGGTCTTCCCTATTTGCAGTCGATATATTATCCGAGTTACTGAAGCGTGTGCTCCCATTACTTGCTGCGGGGAGCATTGGTTACCTTTCACTAGGCAGTTGGTGGGCGTACTACGAGCCTGCGTAACCCATGTCCGTGGGCGACCAATAAAAGGCTGACGTGACGGTTAACTGGGACAGCCAATAATTGGTGATAATCATTTGACCATGAGGGTAAAATGCTGCCATTTAGACCTTAAGGATATAGGTCATTGCAGCATTTTGCAGCATTCCTTGTATATGCTGCAATGGCAGCATTTTTTGGGAAAGTCGCTGCAAAACGTTTGATTACGTCGTAATGAAAACGCATTTTCGGGGACCGTCAAGTCCGCCAACGGCGGGACTTCGAGTACAGACTGCTGCTCATCAGGATAACCAGTCGCTGAGTTCTCTAAATATATGGTTTTAATTGGGGTACTTTTTTGCGAAAGCTGTTTATAATGAGGTCAGGTACTCAGAAATGCTAAAAACTGTATTGTACCATGCGTAATTGCAGTGGTATAAAATTGGAAAACCTAATATATAGCAGTACGCAAGTGGTTAAAATGGAAACGTATCCTAAAAGGCGTTTATGGAAGGCTGCGCTATATCGCGGTAAAAAGCAGTAAGTGCCAGCATGCATGGTAAATTTTCCAAGTCCTAGGACAGGTCGGGTGTAGCACCTAGCATTTTAAGTAGGGATTTGTTAGAAGTAGAGGTTACATATTGAATTGGTAACGGTGTAATCGAAATGGTGAGTAGAATCATTAATAATCGTTAGATAATGGACAGTGTGTATAAACATGGAAATCGCTGTCAAACGAAATGTAAGTATATATACGTACATTTAAATATACATAAAAGGGTATGTGTTTACATATTAATAATAAATAAATAAAGTTTTTATTCTCGACAAGGCGAGGCACGCCTTTACAAGCATGATCATTATGACAACAATGCGCGGTCAAGAATGTGCAAGAATCCGTTATGTTTGCTGTACTAATGTATGTTTATGTAGGGGGTGTGTAATTATGTAGCTGTGTGTGTGTGGGTGTGTAACTGTGAGGTTCCTGTTTGTAACTGTGCTGCTCTAATTTTCACTCTCATATCGTCGGCAATGCTCGAGTAGAAGATGGATGTCCGTGCGTTGGAAAGGATTATTCGGATACCCACGGGGCAGTGACTTTATTTTGTAGCGAGTCACGACCGCCACGTCACAGTGTTGTTAAGCAGACATTTGTGGCTTTTTATAGGGAGTACGCTTGCCAGGCGAAAACCCACCACGTCCTGGAACCCTGCCGCCGAACTATTTGCTGGAACGGGTCAAACCCGAACCAACGAGCTGGCACCACGAGGAGGTTGTTCGGCTAGCCAGCCATATATATAGTACTTATATGCCTATATATGTGAGCCGCTATAGGTTAATGAAGTTAGTATTGGATATGATTAAGTTCATATGTAAGAAATGTTTACGAAACGTAATGTTTGTGTGCAAGTCCATCTACTCCTGCATGTTTGATGCATAATACACGTAAAAAGGTAGCTTGAAGCGATTTCCGGATTGTTATTTTGCCGGAAATAAAATTTTTGTTTAATTACAAAGATTTTGTGGCATACACTTGCGGACGCAGTGCAATGTTATATGTAAGAGTTGGTACTGCGGCGATTTGTTATTGTGATGTTAGGCTTTTCTCTCTGGGTGTGCTAACTGGAAAGTTCTTGATTCACGCAAGGCAACAGTTGTTTGCATGAAGTAATGTTAGGTAAGCATAGAAGTCCATGAGTACTAATTTCGGAGCTTAAAACTTTTTAGGCGGAATGTGGATACATGAAACATTTACACTGATGTGAAGGATGTTATCTGGGGAAGGGTGACTGTTAATGTGTTGTATTAGGTGAGGTAGGTGAAACAGAACTCTGTAAAGCTTCCTGCACTAGCTAAATAAGACGTATTGCTCTGTGTGCGTTAACCTTAACGGAACAGTCAGCGTGTTTTACGTTATTTATAAAGGTATAACTTAGCCCGCTGCCGAGCAGAGTAACAGAACGTACGTAATCAGTGGTTACTATATGGCGCAACGTATTGTCAGTAGAATGGGAAGCGATGCGGATGGCTACGTTGTACTGATGTATGCAGTACGTTTGTAAAGTGGTGTATGTTGGTATCAGGTGGGCAGAGGGACGCTCGCACCATATGCACATTTTCTCGTCTAAGTTCGGGGCGTTGCGAATTCTCATCATCCATCAAGCGTGAATACTGAAAATGGTTCATCAGGTATTGTTACTGGAGGAAGGGAGGGCGCAACGATTTGGACAATCATAAGACGGAGTGAACTAGGGAAACAACGCTTACGAATAATGTACGAGTACAGCGGCATGTTTGTTGTTAAAAATGACTACATAAGAACTTACCAAGCTCTTGATGGTTGAGCACCATCTTCTCAGCTTGCAGTGTTGCACCACACGTCATGATGTAGGAATTCGACCATATATTGTCTGAAGGTTACGCCACCACCCACTGCACCCGTGAGCTTGCAGTCCGCCGCAAGGAATTTGTAGACTTTGCGAGCTTCCTGTGCAATGTGAGACGACAAGGCATATTGACATTGGAAGCAGAAAAGGGCCGTTGCTCCGTTCTCTAAGGAATATGAAACGTAGACAAACTAGAAAGCTAAGGGAGACCGGGCACGGTGCTACGGCAGGAGACAGCAAACGCACGTACGTCAAAGGGGGACCAAGAGTAACGAGGACGGCGGAGGGTGAGGAAGTTGTGCTAGGTCTGTGAAAGTGAAGTAACCACATTCATTGGATCTTACCTTTGGCTCTCAAGCATTAAATTCGGATATAGTGTTATCAGTCAGTGAATGTAAGGCCAGGGGCAGCAGTAACGTGGACGGCGGGGCCGCATACGTGTGGGAAATACAGGGGCACGGTTCAATTGGACGGCGGCGCAAGTTATTTGGGTTGCGGAAGGGCTGTCATTGATGACATGAAAAGATACCTGGAGCTAGGTTTGACAGCTGCATCATATTGCTAAGGCTGTACGTAGGATGGGCGCACAGGCAGCGTTACGTCTGATGGCCACGGGCGGCGCATATCATTGTCGCTCTGAAAGAGGGGTGCTCAGGGAAAACCAACGGTACCTGTAGCTAGCTATTAGGGATGCATCACAATGTGGCCGCAGTAGGTGGGAGGAGGCTTAGTGCCACCGTAATGTAGGACGCCAATCGGCGGCGCAAGGCGCAGTGGCTCTGAAACAGAAGTGAGCATGGAAAACCAATGGTATCTTTGACTGGTTATCAGTGATGCATCACATGGCGTCAGCAGTACGTGGGAGGAGTCTTAGTGGTAGCGTTAGGTTGAATGGCAATGGGCGGCGCATACCGCAGTGGCTCTGAAAGAGAAGCGATCATGAGAAACCAATGGTACCTGTGGGTACGTATCAAGGATGCATCACATTACGGAGGCAGTACGTGGGATGAGTCTCAGTGTCAGCGTAACCTAGAAAGCCAATTGGCGGTGCAAATCGCAGTGACTCTGAAAGAGAAATGCTCATGGCAAACCAATAGTACCCGTGAGTGGGTACCAATGATACATCACATGGCGTCAGCAGTACGCGGGAAGAGGCTCAGTGGCGTCGTGAAGTCGGAAGGCAATGGACGATGCATATAACCGTGGCTATGAAAGAGAAGCGAGCATGGAAAACCAATGATCCCTGTGGGTAACTGGATAAATAAATAAATGGTATATTTTCGGTAAAACGAGGCACACCTGTGAAAGGACGATCAAATATGCATACAAGCATAGCTTTGTTGGAATATTAAAACATTTCGTTTTAAATAAATAAATAAGTAAATGGTATAGTCTTGAATTTGCCGAGGCACACCAAAGCAGGCATGATTAACATATGCATGCAGTTATGTTTCGCAACAAACACGTTGCTATGTATGCAATCGGCAGTGAGCCGAACATTGTACAGGTTTTGGAAATTGTAAAATTAGTCATGAGGAATAAAGTCGTCAATGCATACTGACACGTTGGGTTCTAGCGTGCATAGTGTAAACAATCTGGGCAGTACATGTGTAGTGAAAACGATACATGTAGGCAGGGAGTGTCTTACTCTTGAACGTGTCAGGAAAATAATAAATTGTGATTCTAGTTGACTTGCCAGTATGTAGTCGTTGGCGGTGACTTTATTCAGTGGCGAGTCATATCCGCCAATTCGCAGTGTTGTTAAGCGGACAGTTGTGGCTTTTTATAGGGAGAACACTTGCCAGTTGAAAACCCACCACTTCCTGGAACACTCTCAGAAATCCGTTTGTACAGTAATGTAAACCTGGCAGAGCAGCTTGCCGATTGTTTTCACCCTCGGTTTTCCGCAGTCAATTGACTTCCAATTTCCTCTGTTAGCTGATCAGTTATCTTTTGTCGGGGCGGCCGTAATGGCTGAGGCCCATAGAGGAGGAGACTTTCACGATGAACTTTCTTTGTGAGTGTCCAGGTGAGCAAAACGTCAGTTTCTTGCGTCTGGATTTTTCAGGTTTATGTATACGCTTCAGGAGTGTGAAGGACTCGTGTTTAGCTATCATTACTGGACAACGGTCGTGGTAGTGAGTACATGTGTATCCATTTGTTGTACAGCCATGTTCTTTTAATGAAAGATATAACCGAATAGATGTAGTCCATACACGTGGGCGTTTTGTCAGGTGATCGACTCTAAGGCGCGTGAAATTCAGTCACAACTGTAGTGTCAAGATACAAGTTGAGCGTGATTGCGCCATGTAATAATCCATGAGCACAAGAGCCCAAACAAAGTTTTGATGCAATCAATGACCGTTTGTGTCCCATGAAAACATTCTTCATAGTAAACTCAGTTGCGCAAGTTGTATGTAGAAGCCTGGGGACTGCGTCAGTGTGAAATGTCCAGCTGTGCCCATATTCAGTAGGAAGTGACATCCGCCAAGTTGCAGTGTTGTTACGCCAACATTTATGGCTTTTTATGTAGAGAACACTTGCCAGGCGAAAACCCACCACGTCCTGGAAAACTGCCGTAGCTTCCTTTGAACAGTAGTGCTGGCCGACGATACATCGTACAGACCGATTTTGCACTCTATTATTTGCTGTCGGTTGACGCCTAATTTCTTCGTTGGTTGCCCGATTGGCTTAGTCGTTGAAACCGGGCAATGATGCAAGAGTCACAGATTCGAGTGATAAATGGTGCAGGTGAGTAAAAATATTGTTAATAGAGACTGGCTTTTTCTGTTATATACTTGTCCGGTTCGCAAGCCGTGTCCAGATATCTACGCTTGACTTGTCATGAGGATGATGAGTGCAGTTGTTACTTGTGGCTGAATACGTCCATAACAGGCGAAAATGCCATCCCCTTGTCCAATGCGGGATCGATACGAGTTTCTTACTCCGCAAAACGGCATCGGAATTCCTTCAAATGTAAGTGTAATTGTCTCCACGTTCAAGTGAAAACTCAGTGAAAGGCCATCGCAAAAGCCACTTATACGAGCGCAACGCTGTCCGTGAGGTAACATCGGAAAAGTTTCAGGTGAATGGAGAATCGGAATGCGCCTTCAGACATGTAAGGCACCAAAACCAGGTTTCTGAACGCCTGTGAGAATAAGCAGAGCTATCTGTGGAAGTGAAGGTAATGGCGCTAGAATTGTTTGTCTTCCGTTGTGGAACAGGGGATCCATGTAAATGTATAGCACCAGTTGGGTAAATTGTGATACTGCGATTACGATGCAAGCTAAACTCACTAATTTAGACCCCGTGAAAGTGGCGTCTCCAGAATGGCGGAAAGAGTTCCATTTGGAACGATGAGTGGGTTCTTCATCTCCAGGAGAAAGCATCGTGTTTAAGCCAGCTTGCTATTGAGAATAGGTCGGCCAGTCCCAGTGGATAACCCTTCATGTTTTGGACGATGTAACTGGAAATCTCGGGCAACGGACAAGATGTAGCCACACAGAGAGACAGCATTGAATCAAGAAGCACTATCGAAATGACGGTTGGCGCGCAACGGTGCCTATGATATATTATAGTCCATGTAATTTTGCTTAGTATACCGGAGTTGCAAGTACTTTCTTTACATCACGTCGCTGTTGTGGCTTAGACTACAACTACTACACAGGAAGAGGGTTCTGTACGCGTAGGGTCAAGAGGCCGATATAACAAAGCGTGTTCATGAAATTGAGAGGCAATTACGATGTTTGGAGAGAAACAGCTAAACCGATGGTGATGACACCAGCGGTCCGAATGCGAGAAGCAGGTTAGGCAAAACTAAGGTTACATAGATAGTGACCGATTGCAGGAGCAACATACGTAATGCAATGTTTCAAGAGGAAAGGAAAATTCAAAGAATCTGCCAGGAGCAAATGAATGCGGATGGTAGTTTGAAGAGTAATTCGTGAGAGTAACAACGCTAAAGCGCTCATAATTCTATAGTCCAGAAGCCGTCAGAATCCAGAGAAAAGGGTCACAGAGGGCCAAAACTGCCGTGCATTGGGTGTCATTATCCCACGCACGGTCACACTATTAGAAAATGCCAACATAAGGTAAAGGGCAGAGGCACGTGAAGAGAGCTAAGGTGGGCATACTAATGGAAGTACCAGTCAAGAAACACTTAGCAATGGACCGAGTTCCGACAGTAATCAGGAGCGAGGTCAGAGCGGAGGAGACTAGGCATGAGAAGAACTTGGTTCGGCGCAATAAGTGTTAGCCGTTGGAATAAAAATGGAGTGCAATAACAGAGAAGGCCATGCATGAGAGGAAAATAAAAGCAACCGGGGTCTAGACGCAAATGGAAGAGAGCGAAGTCACAGCCAGTCCTTGGTCGCAAATGGCACGGACATCCGGGAGTAGTAGGAGGGCAAAAGATCGTTCAGATCCGAATACTTTAGTCGGCGCACTGAGATTGGGTCGTACAATTGTGGTGAGAACAATTGTGGGGGGTCCGCGGAAATAGACAGGTTAAATATAAAAGAGGCAATATATTTTACAGGGGTGATTAGTTTCGGCAAGTCTCTCAAAGTGGGAGAGACCGATCAGACGACAATTGCTTAGTCGTACAGATAAGATGGAATGAAAATAGTCAGATTCAGCAGTTAACCGTAGGAAGGGGAGGGAAGAAGCAGCTTTGACATTAGATGAGCAACATCAGCAGATCCCTGAGGTAATAAACCAGCATTGAGTCTGCAGGGTCTAGACCGCTAACATCCCGGTAAAACACGAAAGCTCACAGCGAAGCAGACTAAGCAGATGAGGCAAGAATAAGGAAGAGCACTATTTCGCTGCCCGATCGAAGAATTGAAAACGAAGAGCGCAGCATGGAGATGACAGTCAAAACGAAAAAGTTTACTGCTAAAGCGTGGCAGAGCCAACGATGCTCTTGTGCGATGGAGTATGAATGTATCAGTTCTGACAGCCGTCGGTAACATCCCGGTGGTATGAGAAAATTCGGCTAGCAGGAGACCGATTAGACGTGACTGGATAAGTCGACAAATTGAGGTTAAGTCGTACAGTTAAATAACTAATAAATAAATAAATTATATTTCTAGACCGGCTAAAGGCTGCACCCGTAACGGTTCAGATCAATTTTTACGTTAATCCCATGCTCTTGCATAGAGGCAGACAAAGTACGAGTATATGTTCCCGGTTGGCAATTACAAATGCATTGGCATTGTTTGGTGTACAGCTGATGCGGTCGCAGGCGCCAGCCTTCCTTCAGGCGATTTTGAGCTCCTTATTCTTCTGTTGTGTAAGCTGCACGGAGCTGTAGTTGTGTCGTTTTCCTTTAGATCAAGATCCAGTTCACCACAACTTCGCTTCAAATTCCTTGGCCCCTTTTGGCCCTATTAGTCGCCACAATTGTTGGTGCGCACCCGGAAAAAATGAGAGTGGTAGATTTATAGGGAATACGAAAAGTTAAAAATAATTTATAAAGTGCAGATGAAAATAAAATGGATTTGTTAAGAGGCATACTAAGGCGGCGTGCTTCACTAGAAAATTATAAATTGCCAAAAAATATATAGCCAAAATTTTCTTGTGCTGATATCGCTTTCTAACGCAAAATTTCAACCTGAATAAATCTCAGATTAAAACAAAAGCCTTTTCTAAGGCTAGGAAACTGCGTTAGGTGGCACAAAATAGGCTGCAAAAACAAGTTTTAACCGCTGATCACGCTAAAGGTAAAGATATTGCAGTACGCGCAGTAGTTTGCGAGTAATTCGCAATTGATTGGTGGTCAACGAATAAGGCCAGTACTCTTTTTCGTTAACAATGGCTTTGTGGGTGCAGCAGGCTGTCGAGGTGGGGGAGACAGCTTTGAATCGACTGAGCCTAGACCGCTAACATCCCGGTAGCCTGGTAGTAGTCCCAGAGTATTTGGCTGTTGAGATGAGGCTAACTAAGGGCAGGGCGCTTAGGATTGACCGTCCGATTGAAGCATGCTTGAATACAGACGGCGCTCAGTCATCTGAACGATGGCCAGTAGCGTCATAGCAGTCTGAGAGAAGTCAAGGAGCAGAAGACCGATCAGACGAGACTGGATTAGTCGGTGCATTGCGATTGAAGCTATAGTTTATTTGGGGAGACAGTTGGAGTAAGTCGAAAGTTGGACAGGTTAAAGATGGATGTGGCTACATTAAAAAGGGTGAACAACTCCAGCAAGCTGTCAAGGTGAGGTAGACATTGAATTGAACCTACGGAGCCTGGAACGTTAACATCCCGGTGGGCTGGAAGAAGTCAAAGGGAAGAAGACTGGTCAGGTGAGACTAGGTTATTGAAGGGCACTGAGAGTTAGCAGTCCAATTGAAGAAGGATTGGAAACAGAGGACGCAGCAGCAAATGACAGGATCGGGATGGAAAAGCTTTATTGCTGGGGTTTGGAGGATCCAACGATGCTCGCGTCTTAAGAGCAAAGAGCGAGTAGGAGAGGAAAATGATTGGGATAGAAAATAGTTTGCTGATAAGGTGTGGGAAGGATATTGAGCCACTCGTGTTAAGATGTATAGAGTGTTCGGTGTTCCAAGTATTGGCCTTTGAATTCGCGGTGGTCGTGGAGAAGGACGCCGATCAGATAAGGCTGTTAGTCGGCGCGTTGAGGTTGAAGTGTATAGTTAAGGTAGGAAGACAAATATGGACGGGCCGCAGTAATGGACAGGAATAACCTACATTAATAAAGTGTAAGCGATACCAACAGACTGTCAAGGTGTAGTAGACTTAACATTGACTGTAGATCCCAGACCGTTTGCAACTCGGTAGTCATGGATTCAGTCAGAGACTGGTCAAATGAGGCTAGGTCATGCAGGGCACTGAGTTGGCCGTCCGATTGCAAGAGAAATAAAAGCAAACAGTGCAATAAAGAGCGGACAGTTTCGGCATGTAGAGAGCTTTCTTGGTGGCGGTCAAAGAATTAGTATGAATGTCTATATATGCTCGGGGCCATTCTCCCAGAACTCGTCCTCGGGGTTGCAGATGCTCAGGATCTCTGCTACTTTGGGGAAGCTTAATAGCTTATTTATGACCGTCGAGAATTGCGTGATACTATCAGATGCTCTGACGGCTTCTGGTAGCTTATTCCATACGTGCGCATATCTATGGAGGAAGAAGTTCGAACGTTTGGAGCAATGTGTTTTTGTAGTACGAATGAGTGTGCCTTTTGGCATAGAGGATGACGTGTATCGCCAAGCGGCTGAAAAACTAGCGACACTTGAGTCCGATGTTTTGAGTAGCTTATATAGGAAAACAAGGTGGTTTTAAGTCGTCGCAGCAAAAGCGGTTCCAGACCAGGCTGCTTGCAGCGGCCTTGATAGTAGAGCGCAAAATGCTCCTAAAAGACGCTTAGTAAACGAATGCTGGATTTTCTCAATAACCATCCTGTCACTTTTACGTGAGGTAGTAACAACTATTGAGCAGTACTCTACTATAGGCCATGCACACAACTTATAGAGCATGAGTCGAGACTCTACCATGCACAATGACTTCAGCATATAGCCACTGTTAGACCTAGATTTGGCAGAGATATAGCTCGCTTGTTCCGAAAAATTCGATGAACTGGAATAGTGTACACCGAGGTCGAGCACAGTGAAGCTGTTATCTAGTGGTGTACCGTTAAGAGTTAATAGGCTGGGGGTATAGAGCACCGATAGGAAAGGCCGTTGCATTTCTTTAGTGAGAATGTGGTTTCCATAGATCACACCACGTTTCGAGAGCATCGAGATCGCTTTGCCTGCTAGAGGGGTTGGTACGTAGACAACTAGGAGCGAATGAGAAAATAACGTTTATGTCATCGGCAAAAAGGTACGGCGTGCCGTGTTTGCATACCTGGAATACATCATTAATGTACAGCAAAAATAGTAGAGGACACAGGACGCTGCCTTGGAATACTCCGCTGGTTACGGATGCCTTTCTGGATGAGATGTCGCCCAGTTGTACTGACTGCGTTCAGTTAAAAAGGTAAGAAGGAGACCAAGAAAGGTGGTGGCTGGAGGTACCGTATTCTGCTAGTTTAGTCACAAACCATTGTGTGGGACCCGATCAAACGCTTATCATATCCAGGGAGATAATGACCAGTGCCT